>JBAMCJ010006189.1:0-1200000 GCA_037075205.1 Drosophila prostipennis
GCTTTTGCTGCTGCTTCTGGAAAAGTCGGCAGTTGAAGCAGTAGCAAGTCGTTGCTTTCTGATTTTCAGCTGCTGCTGTGCTGCCAAGCTTTCAGTCGGTAGCAACAGTCGAAGCAGCAGCTAGCAAAACTTTCTGGAAGTTGCTATTGCTTCTGCTGCTGCTTTTGAAAAAGTCGGCAGTCGCAGTCGAAGCAAAAGCAAAAAACGAGAACTGCCGACTGTCGAAGCAATATGCAAGTCATATTTTCAACTGTTTTACTTTCGCTTGCTTCTGCTTCTTTCAAAGAAGCAGCAAGGAAAGGGAGTCGTCGTGTAGTAACTGCAAAGCTGCACGCTTTTATTAGTGCTAATTTCATTCCTAAAGAGTTTTTGGCAGGAATAGGACGTATTTAGCTATGGCGCAAAGTGATGTGTGGAAACATTTTAAAAACAACGTTGAGCAAGGCCAAGCTATATGCAATATTTGCAAAAGTTCTTTGAAAAATAATAGACTTTCTAATTTAAAATCACATTTACTTAAACTACACCAAATTAACTTAAACGTGTCAAGTACCGAGAGTGTCGCGTCATCATCGAATTCATCGCTGAAAACAATAAGGAAACGCAAAATAAAAATTGAAGTCAATAAAAAAGAGCTGTTAAAAATCAAAGCTCACATTACAAAAGAAGTTAAATATAAGTTACTTTCTTTAAAAATAGACAGTGCGACTCGGATGTCTCGAAACATTTTTGGCTTAAGTGCACAATATGTAAGCGCCGATCAAGTTAAATCAGTTGTGCTTGGGATGGTAGATTTAAGAGGAGTTGGTGCCAGCACAGCCAAAAATCTTGCGGCTGAAGTGATCTCTATCTTAAACAAGTACAGTATCAATCTCAACCAAATCGTTTCTATCACGTCTGACAACGGCGCTAACATGTTGAAAACAACAAACTTATTGTCTTTTGTTTCGGAGCAAGATATGGATGATGACGATGAAACCTCCACAAATGCGTTTTACTTGGAGCAAATAGAAACAGTGGAAAAGATTCCAAGCATTTTTGTAGGAAACATACAAATTTGTCGTTGTGCTGCACATTCAGCACAGTTAGTTGCTCTGGACGTAATTAAGGCATCGAACTTGATAAAGTATCTCCTTCATTGTCGAAACATGACAAAATATGTAAGAAAGTCATCCAATGCCTATCGGGAAATTTTCGACTTAAAAAAATTAAAAATTCCGCGCCTAGATTGTCCAACCAGATGGGGATCAACATTTACAATGTTAAGCGACTTAATGGACGCAAAAGATGATCTAAGCAAAATCGAGTCGATCAAAAACCAATCGGAGGAGGAAAATTTTGAAGTTGATGGTTCTTTTTGGGAATTTATAGAAGTATATTGCGCAGTCTTCACTCCGTTGCAAAAAACAATTAAAAAATTTCAAGAAGAACAACTGCACTACGGAAATTTTTACGCCCAATGGCTGAAGCTTAAAATTGGCACGGAGAAGATTGTAAGTGAAACAAATAATGAGCTTACAAAAACAATCGGAACCCAAATTCTCAATGCTATAGAAAAGCGTACCAAAGCCTTGTTTAACAACAAATTCATAGTCTCGTGCCTGTTTTTGGATCCGCGGTTCCAGCATACCCTAACAGTGCAGCAACGCAGTGATGCAATCAGTCACTTAAAAACTATTTGGGACAGACTACACGATTTGAATCCAACAGGTAATCTCTGCTCAACACCTGCTTCAAGTTTAAGCAATTTGGAAAGCGACTTTTTGGACGAGGAAGATGAGCTTTTAAACGCGTACCTCGAGGAAGGTGTAGAAACTCAAATTAGCAGTGTATTGGACGTATATTCCAAAATTGAGAATTTACAACTACCTTTTAAAAGGATTGATGTGGACGTCCTCTCGTTTTGGAAGGGGAAGCAGTGCACCGAGCAGGAGTTATACGCAATTAGCAATGTTTGCTTTGGCGTACCCCCAACTCAGGTAAATGCAAATGCTTAAACAAATTTTAGCTTATAGCTACATATATTAATTTGTTTTATAACAGGTCTCCATTGAAAGAGCTTTCTCCGCCCTAAGACTGGTTCTAACGGATTACAGAAGTCGACTTAACAAAGATGTCTTGGAAAATATACTCTTGGTAAAACTGAATCCAAGCTTTTTGAACACAGCTATAGACACGCTGCCACTTTTCCAAGAAGAAGAGGACGACGACGCCAATTAATAGTTTCGTAATTCATTAGTACCTAATGCCAAATTTTTATTTATATAAGTTAACACCACAGCTATTCCCCTACGCTCCTCCACACCACGATGAGCCACGACGGCCCGCTGCCACTGGAGACGACTACTCTGAACTGCAGATCTGCACTGGTGGCCGAACTATAAGACGACTCTAGCACCGACGTCAACGGCGACGGAATGAACGGTAGCGAAGCTTGCAGGCGACGAGGAAAAACCTTGGAACTCAGACTTTCGCTGACCTGCGAACTGAGCAATTAGAATAACTTGACTTGAAGATTTTATACTTAGAATAATTTTATCTTAAATAAATCAAATTTATAACGTTCTGAAAACGACTCCGGACTAATCACTGAACTTGGGAAGGAACAAAAGGACACCTAAAGAGGTTTAGGTAAAAATGACTCCTGCCCTAAGGAGGCAGAGTGTTAACTTATAAATATTTAATAAAACCTGTGTAAAATTGTATTTTTATTTTGATCGGAATAAAATAAACATCGTATGATAAGCAATTTTTAAAATTGGTTTAAAAAAATCGTGGAGGTAGCTTTGATAATCCCTTTGACGGCTGTGAAATCAGATAAGCGAAAAGTCTTACAGGAGGGCCGCAAGGCTCTAATGAGTTTTATTTTGAGCAAAAAAATAAAAATCATCAATAATCATTATTTTTGAGTCTTACTTTTTTTTGATCAAAAATAATTATAATGCTCTTACTCTTATTATATTTCTTAAAAATAAAGATTATCATTGAAGAAATATATAAAAATTGAAATTTAATCATTACCAAGATGAAGATAAAAACATTTTGAAGAGGCGTGTAGCAGCTTTGCAATTACTACACGACGACTCCTTAAAATGTTTCCTTGCTGCTTCTTTGAACGAAGCAGAAGCAAGCGAAAGTAAAACAGTTGAAAATATGACTTGCATATTGCTTCGACAGTCGGCAGTTCTCGTTTTTTGCTTTTGCTTCGACTGCGACTGCCGACTTTTTCAAAAGCAGCAGCAGAAGCAATAGCAACTTCCAGAAAGTTTTGCTAGCTGCTGCTTCGACTGTTGCTACCGACTGAAAGCAGCAGCACAGCAGCAGCTGAAAATCAGAAAGCAACGACTTGCTACTGCTACGACAGTCGGCAGTTCTCGGATTTTGCTTTTGCTTCGACTGCGACTGCCGACTTTTTCAGAAGCAGCAGCAAAAGCAAAAGCAGGCTAAATGAAAATTCAGACAGTTTTTCAAACACTGATGGAGACATAAAACTTTAATCGCGCATAACTTTTTAACGAATGGTCCGATTTGAAAAATTTCTTCTACATTTCCACAGGTATTTATAAGCACAATAAAACTGCATTTTTACTTTTCCGAAACCTTTGAAGATGTGTGCGTCAGACACGCAATAAAAAAAATGGCCCTATGTGATTGTGGGCGTTAGAGGGGGGCGTGACCCTTGGCTGAAATAAACTTGCGCTGCGTAGGAACTCCAAGAATCTGCATGCAAAATGCCAATCTTCTAGCTTTTATAGTTCCCGAGATCTCAGCGTTCATACAGACGGACATGACTAGTTCGACTCGGCTAGTGATCCTGATCAAGAATATATATACTTTATAAGGTCGGAAACGCTTCCTTCTCCCTGTTACATACTTTTGCACGAATTAGCAGTTTATCAGCATTTCTTCGGCATCTAATTTCTACAAACAAATATTTAATTACACTGATTTATGTCACCCATTTTGAATTATTTAATTGAAATATTAGCTAGGAAATTAGCTGCGCAAATAATCTTGAAACAAAGTTACACCATTATGAAAAAGAAACTAAAATTAGAGGCGACTTATTCTATGCCTAAATAAATATAATAATGTTAATAATACACTTGCACAACATATATGGTGGTACTCACCTGTTAACGACACTTCAGAACACAACAAATTTAAATTAAGAAAATTAATTACAATGTTTACAAAATTTGGCATGCGTGGGGCCTGGAGTCCAGGCCCTGGACCAAACGAACGGCCGCTGCCGACGTCAGCAGAGAAGTCGGCGCAGCGTAGAAGACTGCGGACGAAATCTATCGTGCACGAAAGGGAAGCCGTTATTCATATATTGCTCTCTCTTTTTCGGTCTTATAATCTGCCTGCACTCGGCGGTAGCAGAGACAAATTTCGGAGGGTCCGTCATTCTCTTTTGCGCTTAACCGTTATGTTCAGCTAGCGACCAAAATTTGGCTGGAATAATTTTCGTGAAGCAGCGACATGTGTATGCCCTTCATTTTAGGAGCATTATTGTATTTCGAAATAAACAAATTAATTTCCTATTATAAACCTAAATTGTTTATTCATAAAATTTGAGTTTACTTAAACAATACATTTACCTAATTTAATTTTTTATTTAACTTGATTTTATAAGTTCATATATGTACACAAATTAAAGTCAGGTAAGTGCTACCTTAAATGTAAGATATTGTGATAGACTTAACTTTAACTTGCACCAATTTTGAAAGTGATTTGTATGAATGGTAATACTTTTTTTTTAATTTTTTCAGGAGCGTTGACCCATCATTCCGAAGGCCCTGACAAGTACCTTAGAAAGGCCTTGCTTAATATTAAAAATAAATTAATAAAGCAAAAATCTAGAAATAAGAATTTCAATAATTTAAATAACACAATTTAAAAAAAATAAATAAGAAATATAAATGATTGAAATGAAATAAATAAATTGAAATAAATAAAATTAAATAAATGAAATGAAAATGAAAATATTTTTGAAAATGAAATGAAAATATAAATTTGTATGTAATTTTTTTTATACCCTTGCAGAGGGTATTATGATTTTAGTCAGAAGTTTGCAACGCAGTGAAGGAGACGTTTCCGACTCTATAAAGTATATATATTCTTGATCAGCATAACTAGACGAGTCGATCTAGCCATGTCCGTCTGTCCGTCCGTCTGTCTGTTTCTACGCAAACTAGTCTCTCAGTTTTAAAGCTATCGGGCTAAAACTTTCCCAAAAGTCTTATATCTATTGCAGGTAGTATATAAGTCGGAAAGAGCCGGATCGGACAACTGTATCATATAGCTCCCATAGGAAGAACCGGGGATAAAAAATGTAAAAAAAATTTATTTTGGGTGTTTTTGAACCTAGAACCTCCTACTTTTAGAAATTCCATTTTTTGTCTAATTCTGAATTTCGAATAAAATTTTTTCAAAATCGGACGGCTATATCATATAGCTGCCATAGGAACGATCGGAAAATTAGTGATTAATAGGAATTATGTGCAAGGGTATATATGTAAGCTTCGGCTGACCGAAGCTAGCTTCCTTTCTTGTTTTTTTGGGATGAAATTGCTGATGACATTTTGGAAGAAGTCACTTGTGAAATCATGCGTGACATGTCACTGGGTGGTGACATCTCATATGACAAATTCGTATAAGGCACTGGTGATATCACCGGTGACTTCGTAGAAATTGTCATTTGAGCTGTCACTATGGTACGGGGTTGGACATCTCGAACAAATGTATCTATGGAATGTCACGAGTGCGTCACCAGTGCCAAATGACATGTCACGAGTGATTCACCCGGTGATTCACGAGTGAAAACTGATTTCTGGAACTGAAGGGAACTGTCCCAGAATAACTGTCTTCTGGAAAACAGAAACACATTTAAAGCCTAGTACTCACTTCAATCAAAAAGGCAACTGAAAACGAAAATTTCTATACAAAAATAATTGAATCGAAATGACGATCACAATTTTGTGTGGAGATTTTCATTTCGGCTTTTTCATTTTTCGGCTTGGCCTGACACAAAACAAATTGTTTTCTTTTTCTTTTCTTAACTGAAATAATTAATAAAGACTTCCAAATTACTTTACTTTACTTACTTTATTACTTAAATACTTAAAGCAGTGGAAAAAATGATCCCACACATAACCAAAAATCTCCCCTCAAAGCCAGGAGCTAAATTACCGGAGATATGTTTTTCGGCGATCGGGACCAGCCGGATCCATAAGAATATTATTTTTCTAACTCGAACTTTAATTTAGTTTTAAAATAACTTTATTATATTGTACTAAAAATTATACCTACTTTCTTATACTGTAGTATAAAATGAATAATAACTAAATCTAGTTAACAAAATTAAATTATTAATAAATTAATATAATATAAAAAGGCATGTACTTTGAATATTTACTTTACAGTCGAATTGGATTGTTGCAATTTCGAACAATTTAGAATTGACAACAGGCAACTTACAAATGCTTATTTTGCGAGAACACTTTCCTCAATCACCATTACTTATTATAACTATTAATAATAATTATGATATTTATGCAAACTCGCTTATAGAAGCACAAGAACGTGGTCCCAAGCACAACTAATTCAATAAAAGTTGAAAAATAAAGAAATTAAAGGGAGGAATTAAATTCCAAAAAAATCAAAAATAAATTGTCCGGAACACCGTTGATGTTATTGGTCCCGAAAGACCAAACGAAATGTAAGAGTTTTATTGCAGCCTAATTATTTGTTGTTATTAGAGACTCTCTAATAGAGAGTTGCCATCCTGATTTTACGGGGCTAGAGAGATTGTGCAGCTAGGACTGAATTTGGCTAGTGATGAACATAGTAATAAATTTCACTATTGATAGCATCGACGATTTAAAGACGGAAATACATCGATGTCATACTGTTTAACCGCATGAAACACCCTGTAGATGTAACCATTTTTAAATAAACCGCCGATGTTGAACAATCGCTCACCCTATCGATATCAACGCAGACCTCGAGAACTATCGGCCATTTGCCATCACTGCGCTGTTTGCTTCAGACTTTGTTTTTTTTATCAAAACCAAATAAAATATTAAAAAATCTGCAAACATTTTACGCAAAATCAAGAACTCGTTTCGCCAGCGCAAGAAGAAGAACCGAGCGCGGCAGGCCACGCCCCCACTGCCAGCAGCAGCCGCCCCTTGGCCGGAAGTTCCTCATCGACCTTTGGCCCGCGGAGCACCCACTTTCCGCGGGAGGAGCACCCCCGAATCCTCCAGGGGCTTCAAGGATTCCCAGGATACTTTGGGCACCGGCAGGATGGAGAGCAATCTGAACAGGATCATCCGGGAGTCCGCGAAACTGAAACTCAGCGGACAACTCAGCAAATACACGAATGTGATGAAGGGTATGGCATATAGAGTATAATACAAATATTCATTATCTATTCTTATCAGATACTGCGTATAATATCACTCACCTTTGAAGATACTGGCCTACATTACTATCCTATAACTGAACAGATCTCAAGATCCATCAAAAAATTCCCCAATTTTATTAGATTTATTTGAGAAATCCATTAGAAAACCTTTTATTTCAAATTTTTATCACGATTTATAATTAATCTACAAATTAAAAGGCTACAGAGTTCTGAAATGATTTAAAGTTAAATAACTATCTATATAAATATTCCTTATACATTTCTTAATCAGATTTTGCCTATATATCAATAAGCTTTATAAATACTGGCCAAAAAGATTAGCAATTTCCATTAGAAACACTTTAAAAACCAAATTTAGAAGAAATATTTAATATAATACAATATAATATTTTTAATTTCAATTTTTATTAGGAAAATAATTAGTAACTCCTCAAAATATAAAACAATGTTGATTAATAACTTTATTATAATCAAAACTAACCAAAAAATACCCTTAATTTCAGTTTTTATTAGGAAAATAATTAATAACTCCTCAAAATATAAAACAATGTTGATTATTGTCCACTGTTTAATAACCTTATTATAATCAATACTAACCAAAAAATACCCTTAATTTCAATTTTTATTAGAAAAATTATTATTTTTCCTCAATATATAAAAATCATGTAGATTATTATACTGTTTAATAACTTTATTATAATCAATACTAACCAAAATGTACCCTTAATTTCAGTTTTTATTAGGTAAATAATTAGTAACTCCTCAAAGTTTATTATAATCAATACTAACCAAAAGTACTCTAATCTCCTGTCTTTATTAGGAAAATTATTATTTAATTCCTCAATATATGAAAACCACGTAGATTATTATACTGTTTAATAATCCTTTATTATAATCAATACTAACCAAAAAATACGTTTAAATACACACATCGCATTGAACACCATCGCTAATCCTAGCATTTATTTTCCAGGCTGGCAGTACCGCTGGTTCACCGTGGACGCAAAGACCGGATCGCTGAGCTACTACTTGTGCGACTCCTCGACGGTGGGCGACGACATCGCTCCCTCGCCCCACGTGCTCGCCAGTGCGCCGAGGGGTCAGGTGCAGTTGGCTGGCGCCGTGGTCTATCCCAGTGACGAGGACTCCAGGACCTTCGCCATCGCCTGTGCCTCCGGGGATACGGTGAAGCTGAGGGCCAACGATGCGAGGGCTCGGCAGGAATGGGTCGACGGCCTGCGGGCGGTCGTCGAGAGCCACATGAAGGCCATGGACATCAGCAACTCGTCGCCGCTGCCGCCGCGCGAACTGCTCGCCGCCTCCGATGCCATGGTCTCAGCTCGCCAGGCTTTGTACCTCACGGAACAATGGTGAGGCATCTTCTGTAGCTGTTTTAGAGGGTCAACTAATTATATACACTATACATTCCAGCAACGCTTCGCTGGCCCGGGCCATCGAGAGCATCGACTGCGCTTCCTTCTCGCCCACGGATCCCGATCTCCTGCTGCTCAAGGCCATCTCGACGGCTAGCACTCAGTGCCTGCATCAGTGTTTGGGCCTGCTGCAGCGCCACCAGGAGATCAATCAGCCGCCGGCGGAGTCCGCTCCCCTGGTGCTCTGAGATCCAGAGATAGTTTCCTCCAGTATCCACTGTGATTTAACCCAATAAACACTAAGCCAAGCTAAGAAGATTGAAGAAGAGTGATGTTGGTTGGTAAGAGAAGAGAAGACTTTCCGGTAGAGCTTGAAACTAATCGATATTTTCGATATTTTCACAATTTTGATTCGATAAAACTGATGTTTTGTGGGAAAACCTTAAATAGTCGGTATTTTTCGATATTTTGACAATGTTGATTCGATAATATCGATCTTTTAAGGAGAAAAGACAAATTAAATATCGATAAATGGCAAACTCTTGATATTTTTCGATATTTTACAATGTCGATTCGATAAAACCGATGTTTCGAGGAAAAAGCAAATTAAATAACAAACTGTCGATTTTTTCAAGCTCTACTTTCCGGGTGGATTCATAAAATCTGTCGTCCTCTGAAATACGAGGATGGTTTTTAGTGAGAAAACCCCCTTTCCAAGATGAGGTTCTAAGCAATGAGAACACTGTTTCGGCTTGGGTTACTTTTCAATGTTTTTATAAAATACTTTTGTTCGTTTCGGTTTTCCATTTTTCCGCTTTTTGTTTTCTTGGATTAATTAGAACATTCATTTCGACATTTAAAGTTAATTTGAACATAAAGTTTGCACTAAAGTTTATAGAAAATGTTGAGTTTTTGGACTTGGACACAGATCGTACAAAGATACATAATATCCAGGAGATTTTTCGTTTTAATTGCTAACTCTTGCCATTGTTTTTATATTACATCCTATTCCGAAAGTAGTTTGTTAAGTTTGGAACATCAAAGTCTATTTTGGGGGCGGGGAGTCATGGGGGATTACATAGATACTTATATATCGGGTGTGTTTATATACGGGCTATGGCTATGGTAGATGTTCTTGCGTATGCAAAAATAGTTGTGTTTATCCATTATCGTAATTAACTCTTTTTCTCCGATTAATCAATTGTGTGCTTGCCTAAACAAAATGCTGCCGAAAGGGGTTTTAAACCAAAAGACTTATATGTTCTCCTCTCGATATTCCATCCCATCAAAATGTCGCCAGACTTTTGTGTAAAATAAATCCACGAATTCTGCTGCGAATCTCGGGCCTCGCTTTCGCCGGGACAGAAGCGGAGCAGAGTCCAAATTAAGGCTAGAAAAGGCACTTTAGAAGGGGATCTAGTGGGGTACTTAAAGGGGATAACATTCGGGGTTCACTTTGGGTTTTCAATAGAGCTTGAAAATTATCGATAATTTCGCAATGTCAATTCGATAATATTGATGTCATGTTGGGTTTCAATAGAACTTGCAAATTATCGATGTTTTCGATATTTTTACAATATTGATTAGTTAATATTCGATATTTTAGATATTTTCTCAATGTCAATTCGATAATATTGATGTCATGTTGGGTTTCCAATAGATCTGGCAAATTATCGATATTTTCGATATTTTTACAATATTGATTAGTTAATAATCGATATTTTCACAATGTCAATTCGATAATATTGATGTTTTTAAATATTATTTTTATTTTATTAAATATCGAGAAAAACCACTCTATCTATATTTTTCAAGCTCTAGTTTCCAATAATCTCAAATCAGGGGCAAATCAAGTTCGACCGGATCGCAGCAGTAGACGTTGTACAAAAATTTCGTTTCTAAATTTTGTCTAAAAATTTCGCTTGTATAAATACGTTTAAAAAAGTTCACTTGTTTTTCTTGTTTCTTGTTTCATTCTTTTTACAAATTTTGTTTTTCATCGCTGAATTTAATTCCGAAAGGCATTTTTTGTGAATTTCTTGTTTTTATCGTTAAGCCTAAACATTAAATTTAGTTGATTTCCCTTCTTTTTTTCTTTTTAGTAATTTTGTACATTTTTCATTCTCTCTTTTTTTAGTAAATTATAAAACAAAATTCGGGCACACAATTTACCAAGTTAAATCCGCTCAAAACTCTTTTGATTTCTTTTACATTTAATTAATATTATGCTGGGGTTGGTTTTCGGTTTCTATTTCGGTTTGCTGTATTAAATTTCCTTATTTCGGTTGGATTGTGGAATGTTCCGGGTTTTCTGCTCCTTCCACCTTTCAGCTGTAGCTTACAACTAAAGAGATCGATCGCTATTTATTTAGTTAGACTGATGGACTATAACATAATAATACTTTCAATTTTGATTCAATAAGTACGCTAGGTATAGAAACTAGGTGGCGATCGAGGATCGCGTGGAGGAAACTAGAGATAAACTGGCACATGTAAACGTATACCTTGGTTAACTACGCAGATAATGTACATTTTTAGGTATTAAACACAAAAGTAGTTAAAGCTTATGTTTAAATTCGTTTCAATATCAAGTTTATATCAATTTTAAATTGTGAAAAACAAAAGACTTTGAAGAGAAACCTTGAAAATGTATTTTTGTTTTACATCTATTTTATTTACATATTTTTTGGGAATATATTTTGTTTTTAATGGATTTAAAAAAACTTTTGTACAATTTAATAGGATTTTTTCTTATGATATCTGGAATAATATAAATAATAGGATTTTTTTTCTCATGATATATGAAATTTTCAAATTCTGTTGACAGTATTTAAAAATAAATCAATCAAACTTTGTACAATTGAATAGGATTTTTTCTCATGATATATGGAGTATTTATATTATATTGAAAGTATTTTAACGTAAATTAATTAAATTAAAATTTAGTTTATTAACCAAGGTATAGGTGTACACAAGTTTTCTGTTTTAAGTTCACCCATCATTATCATTTCATAGCTTTCATTTTCTGTTCATTTCATCCCCGTTTTCTACTCGCTGGTGGTGGTAATGGGTTCCACTTTGATGCCACCACTGCTGGAGGAACTGGGCGCATCGGTGCCCGCCGCCTGGGAGGAGCCTCCGCCGGATCTTTCTGGAGGCGCAGCGCCCGCTGCCGCCGAGGAGGAGGAAGAGGAGACACTGGCGCCCACCAACTCAGCCAGATCCTCGGCGAACAGGCGACTGGGCGAGAATTCCCGCTTGTAGCCGGCCATGTCCAGGCCAAGATCGCCGAGCGGGGAGTGCAGGCGAGGAGTTTCGCTGCGCAGCGGACTGCCCTTGGCCTTGGAGGCCGGATGATGCTGGCCCAAGGAGGAGGAGGAGGCTGAGGAACTGGAGCTGGCACCGAAGCCAACGGACTTGTGGTGATGCTGCTGATGCTGCTGCTGCTGCTGATGGTGGTGCAGCTGCTGCTGCTGCTGCTGCAGGTGGAGCTGCTGGAGATGATGGTGCGCAGCCTGTTGCTGGTGATGGGCGACCTGCTGCTGCTGCTGCTGCTGGTGGTGCAGGGCAACGGCCATGCTGGGCGGCAGATTCGGCAGGAGGCCAGCGGGACCGCATGGCGAAGGTGCATGCCTGGGCCCTGAGCCGCTGCTCAGGGCCGGCGATATGCTGGCCCTGCCTCCGCCCGCTCCTGGCACCCCCACCCCAACTCCCGGGTGAGGTGGCAGATTGAATAAACCAGGCGGAACGGGCGGTGGTCCCGCCTCCCCGTGCTGATGCTGCACGGCCGCTGCCATTTGCATCTGCTGTCGGATGTTGTGGGCCACTGCGGCCACCGCAGCGGCAGTTTCCTGCGACATGGGCTGATCGCCACCACCCACGCCTCCTCCCACTCCTCCGGCCTGCGGACCACTGCCATTCGGGCAGGCCAGCGAGCTGGGCGCCCCTGCGAGGGCGCCACTTGCGCCGGGATAGCTCAGCGGAAGATCCTGCAAGGGAAACGCGGGCTGACCCGAGAGCAGTTAGTTCAGTTCGGGGGGATGGCTCCCTGGGAATACAGTATACTTCGCAGAGCCGCCGTTTCTACCCATTAATTCAAGAATACTTTAAAGTAATTACCCATAAAACGGAAAGTAAGTTAAATTTGTAACTTATGCTGCAACTCTTAAGAAAATCTACAAGAAGAGTTAAATGAATTTAATAATATAATAAATATTTGAAATTGTTTGCCTTGAAATAACATTACATTGCATCATTAAAAATAAATATTTAGCATCATAAAGTGAATTAAAATAATTATAATATTGTAATTAATTTAAATAAATTATGAGAAATCCAATGTTAAATATTTAAAATACTTTGAGTTGAATGAATTATTAAAAGTTCATTGAAAATAAAATAAATACTCAGTATCATTAAGCGAAATAAAATAAAGCCAATTAAGTACTTGATACTTTGACCTTAAAAAGGTTATTAGAAGTTGATTAAAAATTGCTATAAATAAATATGAAATTTTATTATAAAACTAATTTAATATCACATCATAAATATAAAATCAAGATATAAAATAAAAGTTGATTAAAAATCGTGATAAATAAACATTAAAGATTTTTATTATTAAACTAATTTAGTATCAATTAATAATCATAAATTCAATATATTAAATAAAATGCATTAAATAAATTTATATCATAAATTCAAGGTATAAAATAAAATGCATTAAATAAATATAAATCTTTAAAGAAAGAGCACTAAAATGTAATTTCTAGTCAAGGGAAAATATTAATTTTGAGTCCAATATTAAGTTTGAATTTTTATAACAACAGAAAGGCTTAATTATTATCCTAATTTCAATTGACCTATTTAATTTACTCCTTTTATTTACTGTTTTAATTTAGCTTACTATTAAATTGTTTCCAGCAATCTTTAAGTTAAAATTTTCTTATCAAAGCTTTAGTTATTATCCCACTTTTAATTTGATTTATTTGAATTTTCCAGCAATCTGCTCATCAATCAATCAAAGGGCAACTCAGCGAATTATACTGCGGTAATTACCTACCGAATGTCGGCCGTAGGGCGGCATGTGGGCCGCCAGGCTATCGTCCTTGATGTCCTTGGTGTCGCGGAAGACCACCGTCTTGATGACGCCCTTGATGTGCTCGTCGGGCCAGATGCCCAGCAGGATTCTCTGCGATCTGCCCGTCCCTTGGGCCGCAGATCCGGACCGCCGTCGATGGAGGGACCCAGCATATTGTGCACCCTATTCGCATAGAGCACAAAAGTGGGATAGGGGATGTCGTATTTGCGGGCGGCCTGCGACAGCGAGAGTCCCTCCTTGAGGACACTGAAAATGGCCTCGGCCATCGTCTCGGGTCGCCAGGACTTCAGAGGACCTCGCTCGCGGAAGCGCATGTGGTGCATCAGATTTTGGTTGGTGTTCCAGCACTTCTGCCACATCGACTGCAACTGATACTGGTAGCTGTCTGCTGAAAGATCAAAGATCACGATGGAAAAACGATCAGTTGGTCGGGGGTGCCTCTACAAACCTGCCAGCGTGGATCCGGTGGCACCCATCCAGGCATGCGAGTTCTCCATCATTTTGGCCTGCAGAATACACACAAAATACAGAGATTCAAGTATGAGCAAAGTGAGGAAAAAGGTAAGTGGTGCTTCAATTAATTGTGTGACTCGCTTTGGTTAGCGCTCGATGCGCCGTCTCCTCTTGTCTGTCGTCTTGTTTCGAACGACCCACCTACCTTTTGCCATTTGATTGACATGCAAAATCGACCTATTTTCATTTAATTTCATTTTTTCTATTTTGTTGCCCATGTTTATAGGGGTTTATAGTTTTTCACGGTGTTTTTTGCAATATAGGGTCAATTCTACCTTATTTCATATCAATTATGATGAAAACATATCAACATGATATTTTTTCATATCATATAAAATAACAAATTTCGTATATTTTAAACAAATATTGTAAAATAAGATAAACATAATCTTTATTCATATCGAATTGATATGAATAACTTGATCTTTAAGAAATATAAAATTGACCAGCACATTTCAATCTGATCTTTTGTCAATTTTGTTTCTGCGTAGAGAATATTTAATGTTTTTATTTTTACTGATCAATTCAGAGTTATTATCATTTTAAAACTTTTCTTTTATTCATTATTCATTAAAGGTTTGAATCTACTGCAAAAAGTGTTATTAAATGAAATCTCTAAAAATATATATTTATTTTTTACGGTGTCCAAAAGTATGCTATAATTTATGGATTATGTATTAATTTATGGCATACTTTTAGACACCTTAAAAAATTAATTACAATTTTTAGAGATATCATTTATTAAAAGACCTCAAAAATTAAAAATATTAAAAATATTTTAGAATTTAGCTTCAGGTTTTGGTTTTTATTATTTATCATTATATTTTAACTTTTCCTAAATTTTTTTAAATATTTCTTCCAATCACTTTTACGACATTTAAGAGGTACCTGATTATTGAGAGGGATACTTTCTGCTTTAACTACCGAGACTTTTATGCATCGATGTTCTAATTCGAATTGCAACGTCAACGATACATTTAACTGGCTGACTGAACCTTCGAGTGGCGACTTGGTTGTCGTTGCTGCGGTTGTCTGTTTGCCGACCGTCGAGTGGCTTGCATCGAATTCACTAATTGCATAACAAAGTAACATTTGCATATTGTTCTACATATGTTAGTGGCTGGATTCGGATTCGGATTGTCGATAACTTCATTACAAAAATTTCCATGAACGTGGAGTGTAGAAAAAAAGGTGGAAAAACCAGAAAAAGAAAAACACAACAGACTTTTGTAGTGGTACTGGCTCAGGTGGGCACTTGTGCCCATTTAGCGTTAAGTATTACTTGTAACTTTTTGCCATGTGACTGACTGAGAGTGCTCCTATCCACTTCGTCCGTTTTCCCATTTTCCATTTCCCCCTTTTAGCCCTTTCCCGCGCTTTTCCCGCAGGCCAGACAATGTGGCGATGTTCTCAGAAATCGTTGCCTAGTTTTATGGGCCCAGGACATGCAATGGATGGATTTACTTTTCGGCTCATTACGCCGCAAATTATATATTATTCACAAGTTTTTCTTATGCGCCGACTGAAAATTGCTTTATTTGGGGAGGGTGACTAATCCGGTGGTCCGCTAACGTCACTATTAATTCTTAAACAGCACATATCCGTTTTCCGACTAAGATAGTATGATATAGGATAATTCTTTTTTTTAAACAAATTTGTATTATCTAGTTAAAAAATCTCCTAAAAATTTTTATTTTTTATTAAGGTGCCTAAAAGTGTGCTACAATTTTTTAAAAATCAAAAGGCAAAGTAACATTTTTACAGTATACTTTTAGGCTAAATTTAAAGTAATTTCAAACCTCATAAAACTAATTTAATAATAATGTAATAATAAAAAAATCATTTAAAAATTTCTTAATTATTGCAGAAGTATATATATTATTTTATCCTTATTTTTATAAGGCTTTAGGTAGAGAATATTTAATTTGTCGACTCTACTTCCCTTTAAGTTACTTTTGCCCCCTGATTACTCGGCGTTTGTATCTAAATACTAGCGACTATTGAGACTAATCACGCTAATGCCCAAATCTGTCTCAAAACGCGGACGACAGATGGCGCTGCTGTGCGTCCGTGTGAGCCCGAATGGCACTATGTGTGTGTGTGTGTGGTTATCCAGCTGCAGTTGCCTTCAATAATACGCCACGCCAAATGCCAAATAATTTATTTATTATATGTGCAGCTGACCAAAGCTGACTGGACCCCACACACACACACACACACACATATCGGAGGTATATATATCCAGAGTCCTGAGTGAGATTTCATTACAACTCATTTGACAGTCTTGGTGCACTCGACGCTGCCAAAATGTCATAGCTGAGTGGCATGCATCGAAAGGGGGCAGCGGGGGGGCTGGCACAGGGAGTTACCCCCCATATACCCCAGATCCACCCGATTTCCCCGATCCCATAGCCAGCGGATTAGCGGACACGCATCGCGCACTGCCCCTACACCACCTACTCCAGGTACAGTGGAAACTCTGTTTATTGAACTTTCATAAATCATATTTTTAGGAACTCAATTAAGATTTTAAAGTTCAGAGATCGAAATTGAAAATATTTTTTGAAAAAAGAATATTTTTGAAAAAAGAAATAACTTTTAAAGTGTGTAAAAGTATGCTATACAAATTAGCATTGAACTTTCATATTTAAAAATATTTTATAGCATACTTTTAAACACTTTCATGTTTTAATTTTTTTTTAATCGTTGTTAAATTTTACTTTGTACCTTTTAATTCTTATTAAAATCTTTTGATCAAACTAAAATGTAATACTATTTTTTTTATAAACCGAATTTAATAAATAGAATCTTAAAAATCATATCTTCATGTACCTATTATGTAAAAATCCAAATAAATATTTCTAAAATTCTGAAAAAAACATTTTTATCTTTAATCGAACTTTCGTATTAAAAATATATTATTGCATACTTTTATACACTTTTATAAGAGAATCCAAATATATATTTAAATCAATTTTAAATTTAATTTTGTAAGGTACAAAATTTAATTCCTATTAAAATCTTTCGATCAAACTAAAATATAATGACATTTTTTTAATAAAACGAACTTAATCAGTAGATTCTTAAAACTCATATCTTTATTAAGTAAATTCTGAAAAAATCCAAAAAAATCTTTCTAAAATTCAAAAAAAAAAACTTTTCATCTTGAAATCTTTATTGGGTATCTACTGTACCTCATTTGTGAGCCTCAACACGAAATTAAGCGAAATGAAGTTGACCACGCTTCGATTTTGGCATCAAAGCGAACCGTTACCGCTTGCTGCTTGACCCAACCGGCCTTCATCCCCTTCCCTACCCCCTACCCTACCCCTCCCCCCATTGACCACGCCTTCTTTGACGCCCCCCTGCTTTTGGTGGTGCACTTGCTGCATGCATTGTTAATACAATTGGAGTCCAACGTCAATAACCAAGTGCCACGAATGGACCATTAGTTGAGTTGCGTGGAGTTGAGTTGCGCTTCGCCTGATGCGGGCCCAGTCTATATGTCTAAATGGAATATCTGAAACGCCACTGAGAGAGGGGAGAACCCCACCCACATCTGCATTTATGTATTCTATATATAATTATGCGGCTTAGCGATTGCTTTGCCTTGGCGGATTCCTCCAATCGGCCCCGAAAATCCACTGCATTTGATGGCCTTTGGACAGGCAGCGAATTTAATCAATAGTAAAACTAGTTTCTTAAAGCTGGGATTAATTTTCTCTAGTAGAATTTATACCTTCTCAAACGGGAAGACTTCGTTTGGAGTTGTTAATTTAATGTTGATCTAGGCTTTTTGGCAAGATTAATTGGGAAAAGTCCAATCATACACTTGAATGTATGAAGATTGAAATTGCATAAACTTTTCTAGTGATTGCATTGCTTTTATTTTAAGTAGCTGAGCTTCACACAAATTGCATTTAAACCATATTTGCTCTTGTCTTAAAATGATAGCAAAATTTGAGTTAAACTTAAATAAACAGGAGAGCTGTCTAATTAATTGCCTCACTTAATTTAGACTTTTAAAAAAAATTACATAATATATTTACTTTAAATTTTAAGAAAGGAAATGGCCACAAATTTTATTAAGTTAAAGTTATTAAAATTAGATATTTAAAGAAATAAAAAAAATCTTTATAGTTCGAAAAATATTCTTTTTTTTTTATTTTTGATATTTTTTCTATAAGGTATTTTTTAGTTGTTAAAATAATTTCATATTACGCTAAAAATTTGTTAATAATTTTGTAATATATTTTAAAATTTGCTTAAAAGGTAGGGTTGATTTAAATTGAAAACCGGTCAAAGCTATAAAGGATTCCAGTGTTTGGGGCTGACTTTCCGGGTGTCTCCAAATTGGATTATCTAAAAACGTTGGGGCGTTCGCATCTTCCGCCATTTTCTGTCTGGAAACGCCCCATGTCACAGAATCGGGAAGAAGGCGTTCCGAAGGCGAAACCGAAACCTTATTTTTTTGTTAGACAAACTCAGCCTTTTTGAGGCAGTCTTCCAAGCGCGAGACCCTCTGCCAGGTTTCTGGTCTCTAGTCAGGCGTTAAGACCGCATCAATTGGGCGTGAAGGAGCAGTAACTCCCTGGCCCTTAGCCCTAAGTCCCGGCAAAACAGTCCGAGTCAAGCGGCACTTGTGCGGCTCTTCTGAGGTTTTCGGTTGCGGGGTGGCTGCCACAATTTCTGATTCGCCCAAGCATCAAGCCTCAGACGCAGTTGTCGTGGCAATGCAATTTAGCCAAACTCACAGCAGGAAACGCCAGCGGAAGGGCAGGGCAAGGGCAACAAAATCTCTAATGTCTAATGTGCGGAGAGTGCCGGAAAAAATAAATATAATCCCTACGGTATCGAAAAAAAAATACCCTTTATCTACAGTAAAATATTATTTAAAAATATTTAGGGACGCCTTAAAAATCTATAGAGTTTTTGAGGAGGTTTTCTTAATCCCAAATTGTTAATTATATTTAGCAAAAGATGATATATATTTTTACTAATTCTGTACAAATTTTTATTTATTTAATTTCATTTGAATTTAAAAATATTTTATTAAGGTGTCCAAAAGTAGGCAACAATATTTTTAGAATTTTGTATATTTTTCACTGCATACTTTTAGACTCCTTTAGAAAATATTTTAAAACTTAGTGTTACTGAATATATCGTACAATTAATTTATAAATCCACAAAAAAGTATTTATATTTTAATCTTAGTTTTTTACTAAAGGATATACCCTTCTGTTTATTGTGAGCCGATTACAAAAAAAGCATCGTGTTTGTTGGGGAGGAATCGAATACCTCATCCCCCTAAATCGACAGATTTTCCGTGAATCACCCTCGCTTATTTTTTCAAGAATTTCCCAATCTTTTGACGCTCAGGAAATTGTCAAGTGCCGGTCCAAAGTGTGTGTGTGGCTGCGATTGTGTGCGGGTGTGATTGGGTTCGTGTTTGTGTAAAACCGAAAATTAATTAGCGTGAAAAGCATTATTGAAAGCCAAGTCAAATAGGCCAAAAACAAGTGAGAAGAAGGGGAGAAACTTGCATTAGTTTTTCGGTCTAAAACCAAAAGTCGGGCTCATTTCCTAGGCTTTTCCTTTTAAAAGCAGGAAGGAGCACATGTGGTTTAATTTGATTTAGTCGCAAAACTTGCAGCCAATACTCGACTTCATTAAAATTCTGCAGCAACTGAATCAAAATCAACTTGGGCCTCGTAGTTTTTGGCGCGCACTTTGCTACTTGAAACATCAATTACATTGCGCGGGGGAGGCGATAGGGGGGCGTTCCCATTTATAGGAATATATTTCCTATATCCTCTTGGCGGCCCCACTTCTTCGCCTTCTTCTACTTCCCCAGCCATCCTGGCGATATCCTGCAATGCTCAGCCCTTAGGCGCAGCCAACGAGTCGTTGTGAAGTGTGCTAGGATTTCACTTGAAAACTGCAATCAAGTGAATTTTGATATATATACACACACGGAGAAAAATCCAGACAAAATGTTAATAAACTATAATTTATGCATACATTTAATGAAATAAATATATTATATTTTTTAAAAAAAATGTAAGTATAATTTGTGATCAAAAAACCAGAAATAGCTGATATACGAAATAGGTGTCTAAAAGTATGCAACTAATTATTTTTAATACAAAAGCTATGTGAATTCTTTCAGAAAAACGACTATCTTTTATTCACTGCATACTTTTAGACACCCATTTTGGGATAAGTGTATTCTTTTATTTATTATTAATTAATAAAAATATTTTATGCTGGAATATTTAATAGATATTCAAAATAAGTGTCTAAAAGTATGCAACAAATTATTTTTAATACAAAAGCTACTGCATACTTTTAGACACCTATTTTGGCATTAGTGTATTCTTTTATTTATTTTTAATTAATAAAAATATTTTATGTTGGAATATTTAATAGATTTTGTGAGATTCTGGTTTTCTTTATTATCTTTATAATATTAAAATGTTCGTAATATTACAATTTTATCGTAGAGTAAAAATCGTTCTCCCTTTATCTCTAAAATCCTGATTTATTTACCTATCTACTTATTCTCCCAGTGCTTCTGCATGTGGAAAAACTTCATGGATTTAATAATCAAACCATTCGATGGTTAAAATGTTCCTCGAGCAGCTCTCCAGTTCCCTCATCGAGCTTTCTCCGCTCTCGACTTGTTCGTCATTTCCTGTACAATTTTATTATATTTCATACATAACTGTTACCCCGTTCTGCCGCCTTTTTCCTCCCCCTTTCACCAATTCAGAAACCTATATATATATATATATATCGACGGATATAACCCGGCGATAACAACAACACGAACAGCAAACGGCGAACGGTGCCTGTAAAATTTATACAAAATACAAATCGTTCGCTACATTATGAGGAATACAGCTCATTGGGAAATGGAATGGTATAGGATGGTATGGGATGGTATGGGGGGTTCCGAAGGGACAGGAACCGGGGTTAGGATAGTATTTGCTCATATGTTTGTTGCATTTAGCGTTTTTCGCTCTGGGTGGAGTGGAAATAAAGGAAAAATCAACGAATGCCGAGCATGGAAGTGTTCAATAAATTTTTACCGCTGAGTTAAGCTTGAATGGAAATCAGGGGTGTGGAAACTGTGGAAAGGGGTCAGGGGGAAGGGGGAAGGGGGGATTTTAAATTAGCATTTGCTTAGTTTGAAAATATTTGTAAGTCGTAAACTATGCAGAACGGAATGGTTGGTAATGGCCAGAAAATAATGGAAAAGTTAATGGGAATATTTGCTTAGCAGGATTTCGAATTTAAATAAATATAGGAGATTTTCTATCTTTCTGAACAATAAATAAAAAAAAGTTTTAACACTTTAGCTATTTTTAGAAGCTAATTAAGCATTTAGCTCCATATATTCCCTATAATTAAAGTGCTTGCCCAGACTTTGCATTGTCGTACTTTCCAGACTAATTGCCGCAATCATGTTTAGCCAATCTTTACTGCCCCCTTCTGACTACTCCATAAACTTTAATTTTGTTGTGCGCACAATTTTTTATCATTGTTTTGTTAAAAAACCGCAGTAATTTATACATCGGGCATAGAAAAAAACGAGAGAGAGAGAAAAAGTTTCGCAAACGCAGGCAAAAATGGAGTGCAATTGGTTGTCGGAATGGCAGCCCAACGATCAATCGGCAAAATAATGCGTTAACTTTTACGTAAAACAAACAACAGGGCCAACAAACACACGCAACTTTCCAGCAGACCAGAAAAAAAACAAAAAGGAAACAACTTTCTGCAGCTCAAAACAGGCGGAAAAAGCGATTAGAAAAAATTATTGCATACGCCGAGGCCTCGATAACTCGCGCAATAAAAAAAAACAGGAACCGAACAAAAAGTTTAAAATATCGCTGAAAGTTTAGGCACACGCAGATATATAGTACGCATTTTATAGTTTCAGGCGAATTTAAATTTAGCCCCGATTTCGCTTTATTAGGGATTTAATTTGAAATGGTTTCGATTGCAATAGGAAAAAATGCTCTGTAACGAAATCTCTATTTTAATATGTAAAGGTGTCTAAAAGTAGGCAACAGTAATATTATTTTCGGTAATTTTTTACTTCGGTATTTATTTATAAATAAAATCTGAGAAATTACGTATAAAGGCAAATTTCAAATTTTTTTACTGCAAAATGAACTCTCTTTCAGCTTATAATTAAAATTAGCAATAAATTATAGTCTCTAGAATTTTTAAATCACTTATAAAGGTGTCTAAAAGTAGGCAACACATTTGCTTTATTGCTTACTGAAGTCAGATTTAAATTGCAATAAATTGGCAATCAGTTTTTAAAAAATAATGAAATTACTAGAATTATAAAATTTTTAATCTAAGAAAATTCTAGAACTTTTTTTAATTTTTATAAAGGTGTCTAAAAGTAGGCAACAATAATTTGTTTTCGCATAAATCTTATAAAGCATACTTTTCTACACCTTTATAAGTGTGGTTAACCCCAAATATATTTCCATTTGTGAATTCAACTAATATTTTAGCTAGTTTTGCTAAAATGTTTCCTACTTTCGGAGCCCAAAAATCCCCGAATCATATGAAGTCCCCTGCCATGAGCGACTAAATGCCAATTAATTCGAATATCCATAAAGAACAATATATATTCAATTATTGGCAAATTAAAATGTAAACAAAACGCAGCCCGGTTTTGGGCTTTGGCTATCGGTTTCCGATTCGTTTCGTATTCGGCCGTCATAAATTGTGGCACCTAATAAATTGACACTCTGTCATTGTGCGGCATTTACAGTTTATAGTATGTGTTCGCACCCCCTCTGGATTTTGGGTTGTTGGATTGGTGACCCCGCCTACCCAGTCCCTTTGGTGACCCATCTCCACCCATGTTTGCCAGCTTTTTTTGGCAGGCTCTCTGCACTCTGTGTGTGTTGCATGCAACAATTGTGTGTGCAGCCGAACATGCAGAAAAAAAAAAGGGGAAAGCAAACCAACAGGCAAAATGCAAAATCCACCCCAAACTCCTCCAACTGCCCCTTATTTTTGTTGCTGTTTTCTGGTGGCTGCTGTGGTCGAGTTGCGGTGCACCGCAGCGTTTAAAATGGTTTGCCAGTCATTTTTTCACATCATTGATTGCTTATTAGATTATAAACCGCGCCACTGACTCGCTCCCTTCTCTATTTTTTGCTCTCTGATTTTTTTTTATATTTTATATTATTCCGCCTGTGGCACGTGCTTCGATGCCTTCCTGCCTCGTAATGTCCTGCCAACAACAGCGCCGCAATCAAAAAAATATATATACCATCCTGCATCTGTTGCAATTTGTGCGCCCCGAAAATAGGCAGGCAACATTTTATATTGGCCAAATATTTTCACACGGCTTTGGCATATTTTTTATGGCCACCGACCATTAAAGATGCGTGATTTATAACTTCGAACAGCAGATCCGCAGTCCCTTGGTGGCCTCTGTGTGCATTTTAGTCGGGTGAATAAATAAAAGAAGGGAGTAGAATTCCGCAGAGTAATTGAGTAAGTGGAAGGTGAAGTCTACGAAGCTCAGGTAATTTATATAGACAAAAAGGTATTTTTCACTGACAAATATATCGATATTACAAGGAAAAATATAAACTATAATTAAATTTATGTAAAGATATAAAATATAGTTGTATATATATTATTACAATATTTATAGATTGTGAATTAATAAAGAAAAAAGTATATATTAAAATGTAACAATAAATGAAACAATTTAATTCCTCATTCAAATGTCCTTAAATAAATAATAAATCAAATAATGATATATAAATACATTTTTATTCCCAAAAAGGTGTTTTTCGCTGACAAATATTATTATATTTATTATATTTTACTATTTTAGAAATATTCATGAATATTCACAATATAATTATTATTCTCTAAATATGTGCTAGGTTTTTAACATTTTTGAACTAAAGTAAGCAAAAAATTTTAATAAAATATGAAAATGCAGGCACATAAAATAAATTCAAAATTAATTATGCTGTCAGATACGAGAAGAAACCCCCAGTAAAGTTCATAAACCTCTTGGCATTTATATTTTTATCTCGAGCTTCGTCCTTAGCCAACTTTATTTATATAAATAAATTAAAATATGCAAATGCACATAAATCTGAAGAGGAGGTGGGCAATGGGTGGGGATGAAAAGGAGAGTCCTAATTCGGGGCTGCTTTCCCGCTAGTCTTCTGATTAAGGACTTCTCCCTGAGACTTCCACTTCCCTCAGCCTTATCTCACCTCGATTTTATGTCTGAGAAATGGCGAATCGTCGTCGTCTGCGGCAAAATGTCTACCCTCTGGAGCATGGCTAAATTTAATTTTATATTTTATGTGCGCACATCAAAAAATCCTTGGCGGGGCTTTCGAGAAAGTTGTGTGGCCCTAAAATATGAAAAACAATTAAGCCGCCGTCTGGCTCTAAATTCGGGTGGGTTAAAATGGGTTGTAGAGGGTGGGAAGCCAAGGAAAATGGCTGCTTCATTTTCATTCCCCGTGCAACATCCAAATGCTGCAACAAAATGAGTATTATGTATTTCAATTCATAATGAATTATTCAACATTCGGTTTGCATTTTTTATAAGACAGCGCAGCGGCAGAAACTTCACCAGGAAAATGGGCAAGTGCCGGGGAAAATGGCTAAAGAGGCAGAGAGACAAGACACTTGCTGCAATTTAGCCATAAAACGAAACGAACAACGACAACCAAAAACAACAACCAGAAAACAACAACGAAGGGCAGACAAAACTGACACTGGCAGTCTCAATTTCTCCGCTCATTCCCAACAACTCCAATTCTCAGTCTCATTCTCGTTCTACCTGTCGTTCGGCAATAAAATTTAATAAATTATTTACGCTGGCAAAATGCATATTTGTTGCATCATCAGAGTGGAAACAACCGGCGGGGGAGGAACGGGGAGCCGAGATTTTCTTAAAGTTTCGCGCAGCTCAATAAGTTTTGCAGCTCCATGCTATGTTCGCTGTTTTTATTCACTTGGAGAAACTTTGTGTTTAAGTAAATATAGTGATTTTTGAAATTTAATTAGAGAACTTTAAGGGCCAACAGAATAAAATAGTCACAACAATCTATCTATATACATATAAAACGAACTTTTAAAATCTGCAGGTTGATGCCAGAGCCCAAACTAGTGAAGCTACTTCATTGAAATTTTTAACAAATATTCCTTATTTGCAATATATTAAAACTAAGTAATGATTTCGCTCCAAGTAACTCCAAACTTTTCCAAAAAAAATCCAGAAAAATACCAAAACTATTAGTACAATTAAATGCATTTGAAGGATTCCTCTTTTGAGGATAATATTCCTATCATCTATTATCTGAAAAATATTATTTTAATAATGATATTATTCCTAGTTCAAACAAAAATCTTTTATAATTTTTTTAAAAATTGTTCCAGTAATATTTTATTTTTACAAAATCACTTCTTCTTAAAACTTTCTTTAAGATGTATCTTTATTTTCTCCCCGTGTTTATATAGTTTTTACAGTAACCCACTCTAGACCCGATTTTTCCGGCGAGGGCATTCACAAAAAGTTTAGTTCGTTAATCTATGCAGGCGGCGAGGAAAAGTATTTTGCATACGTTTACGGGGAAAGGTGGATCGTCGTTGTTGATGGTCTTTGGCTGTCCGTCAGTTGGTTTGTTAGTTGGTTGGCCGCTTTCGTTGCCACTTTTCAGGTCATAAGACGTTACGCCCCCGCCCATTTCGCCCACCGGGTAATATTGTAGTGCAAGTCGCAACATTTCGTTCTATTTTAAAGACATTTCATGTTGTTGTCAGCCCCCGAGATTGGCACTTGATTGGCGTATATTTCCTGTTGCATATTTAAGTTTCAGCTTACTGCCGATAAAGTTTTCCAAGTGCATTTCTATTTGTATAAACTAACCAGGGTTATTTCTTCAGACTATTTAAGGCCCCCGACTTAAAGGGCTATATTTTTTCGGGGGTTTTGGTTTTTTGGCATTAAGCCATTTTAATTAAATAATTTAAATTTTATTAACATTTCATCTATTGCGTAATTTATAATTTTTGATGGTTTTCGGAAATTAAGCCTATTTAAAATAATTTATAAAGGTGTCTAAAAGTATGCTTCAATATATTTATATTCCCAAAAGTCCATTGCATTTTTTCATAGCCCATTTAATTTCATCTTTCGCGTAATTTTCAATTTTTTTTCGATTTTGGAAGCTAAGATAATTTAATATCACTCAAAAAGGTGTCTAAAAGTAGGCTACAATATATTTATATTCCCAAAAGTCGATTGCATTTGTTCATAGCATACTTTTAGACACCAGCGTTATTTCTTCGTTGCTATTTAAGGCCCCCGACTTTAAGGGCTTTATCTTTTCGGGGGTTTTCCTGCTTTTTTGGCGTTAAGCCCATTTAATTAAATAAATGAAATAAGTAGGAGTCGTCGCATGCATTGACATTTCATCTGTCGCGTAATTTATAATTTCTGTTGCCATTATGGTCGTGTGCGACTCCTTCTCATTTCTGCCCCCTTACATTGTTGTTGACTGCGCTGCGAATATTTCGCATTAATATGGCGGAAAATCCATAATCGAATTATAGCTCTGCGGCTCTTTTGTTTACCATCTCACTGTATCTGTATTTCCCCCGGTGCGTCTGTGTGTGTTTGGCTTTTTGTGTTTGTGTGTGTTTGTATCGCTTTAATTGAATCCTTAACACTTTTGAGCTACTTACGTCCAACACGTTGCGTATGCGTAACTTGTTATTATTGCCGGCTGAATTGTTGGTGCCATTTATCTAGGGCTGGCAAACACTTGCCAAGGACTTAAAATTAAATAATTGGATCATCAATTGAGCCTTTCAACTCGGGGGATTATCCTTTAAGATGTTAAAGTTGAGAGGGGGTTTTTTAATTGGTTTTTATTCCGATTGTGTTGCCATTTTGTGGGTGCTTTTAGTTATTTATTTTTCAGAATGAATTAAAAAATTTTTTTAATAATTAAAAAAATCTACAAATTTATTATATCTATATAATATTTTCAAGACTTTGGTCATATTACAAATATTAAAAACAAAATGATGTACATTTTTTAAGACCTATCTTCATTAAGATAATAATTAACTGAAATGTTAAACATATTTAATAGAAAGGTTTCCGTAATGATTATATAAATTAAACTTTAGGGACTGTTAAAATTTTTAGATATTTTTTAGATATTTGAAAATTATTTTTAGGACTTTTGTCGAATTGTCTTCAGTTTTGTAATCTCCAATAAATTTTACAAATTTGTATCCCCAATATTTTCGGACTTTTGCATCCCTGAACCGCTGACTCTTTTCCGATTGATTTCTCTGCTTTCAATAAACTGAAACAAACAATCACTTTCCCCCTTCAACCTTTAATTCCCCTGCAACTTTTTGCAGCTCCAGGTTGGTTCCTCCGCCAGCATTCGATTATTTTTATATATATTGCCACACGCAGCTTATTGGCATATTGACAATTACACGGGCGATACATATAAATTAAGCAAACGGCAGATCGGTTGAAAAGTGGGGGCAAGTGGGAGATTTTCCGAAAGGCCGAGAGCCTGGGAAACTGGGGAGTCTCCGCTGACGTCGGCTGCTTGATGTGGCTGACCAAATTTAATTGACAACTTACTGTTGCATTGACCAGTGGGGAGTGGTCGAGAATCGGGGGGCGTTGGTCCGAAGACCCAACCTGGCAATCTGTCACAGCTCAAAGATACAGCCTGACCTGCGCCAGGCTTACAAATTAAAATTCAATATTAACGACTCACACCAGCTACAACGCAACCAAAAAAAAAAAGGGAAATATAAAAATAAAATGAAAATAATTCAACAGCTGCAGCAGACAGGGCCATTCGATGATGGAGTGACTGGCAGTGAATTTCCATAATCGCAGTGACTTCATAAAAATTAAGCCGCGATTTAAATATAATTGGGGCCAGGGGAAACAAATTGTGGAATAATGAACCCAAATTTCGGAGAAATCAATTTATTTAAGGCTTAACGTGAGCGAAATAATTGATCGAAGGTGGTTTAAATAGTTATTATCACTTATAAAGGTGCCTAAAAGTAGGCTACAAAATATTTATATCCCATTTTGCATTTATTCATTGCATACTTTTAGACACCTTTATTTAAGATTAATGTGATTTTTTTGAATTTGGCTACTGACCGTATTGTTGGTCCACAATTATATTGTTATAGATTTATACATTTATCTTCTTAGACTTAATTATATATTCATGAGCCACAGTAATTAAACACTCGAACACCTTGAAAGGCATTTCAGTTCGCCTCCCTTTTTTCAGATGTGTGTGTGTGTTTGTGGGTAAATATTTTTAATACGCGTCGCATCCAACCGCAATACAAGGCAATTAAATATTTCGAAGCGGAGACAGAGAAGGTCCTTTTTCCTCTCCACCATTTTCCGGCCCTCAAAGTGAAAGGCAGGAAAATGCCTGGCGGCGGAAAAAACGCGAACAGCAAACAGTTTACCATGCCCCGACTGCCAGTGGTCGAATTCTGTTTCTGTTTCTGTTCTACTCCATCCGACATCTGCATCTGCATCTGATTGTCGCTATCTTTTTGTTTTCACTGCTGTTGTAAGAGGTATGCAAAAAGGTCGAAGGTATATGGAATATTACATAAAATAATGTATATAGTTTTTATGGATTTTTATCTTAATTAAAAGTATCTTTTTTTCAAAATGTTTTAATTTTTTTCAATAACAAATATTTAATCATTTCTAAATTATTTTTGTCCAATGATTTTGGAATTTTTGAATGAAGTTATGAGCAAATTGCCTTAAAGACATATAAGACTTGCAGCCTAAAAGTATACTCTGAAACATATATTTAAAATTTTTTTTAAGGAGGGCCTCTCTCTGCGCTTCTCAAACATACAAGCTTAGCTACAAAATCATATCAAATTTTCACTATGTTTTTTAAATTCAATTTCACTTTTTACAAGGTATTTTTCATTCGTTTGAGCCTAGAAATATCCTCTTTTCCTTGTTTTCCCTACTATTGTTTTTGCTGCTGGCGTCTGCGGCCGAGTTGAATTCGCATCCGCAGTCGCTTTCGCATTGGCGTTGTCTTTTGTTTTAATTGGCGGCCATAATAATCAAATAATTTGTTTATTGAAAACATTTTTTACAATTATGTAAACAACAAATTGATATCCGAAATGAAAAATGGTTTCACTTGGCGAAGGCAGTGTTCTTGTTTAATCGCCTGCGGATTGTCGGTGAAAAACTGGCCTTCCTCTCGTTTTTGGTTCGGGGGAATGCAATTATTATAATAATGCCATCTCCCTGCCTCTTCCGTTTGTCGTTCGGCCCCCTGGATTTTCCCCCGCCTCCCGGATTTTCCCTTTGCCTGCAGTTTGTCTGGCGTCAAATGTCGCACTTTCGGCTGGCGTGGAAAATTCGTCGCGTGTCGGATGCCTCAAGTGTCAAAGTATGCGGCGGATGATTAAAAAATTCCTGTCCTGTCCTGCGGCGCGTCCGGGGACAGGAGGTTAATTAAATATTTATCGGCGAATTATCAATGCAGCGGTTACAATTGATTTGTGTTATTACTTAATGAAGACATCCTGCGTTTTCCCTTTCCCCTTATCTGAAATCTGAGAAGTGTTGCCTACTTTTGGGCAGCTGGGAAACTTAAATTTATCCTGAATTTAAAAGTACTAAAATTTCATTTAAAATAGCTATAATAAAAACCTAAAAAAACCCTAAATTTACATTTATTTGGAATTTAAAAAGACTAAAATTTCATTTAAAAAAGCTATAATGAAAACCTACAAATATATAATATCTTTAAAAACCTTTTAAAGATAATTTTACTAAGTTTTTAAAATTAAATTTTAAACGTGCCCTTTATAAACTAAAATAATATTAAGAGGGAATTTTATAAATACCTAATTTGTATGTAATTTATTACGCCTTTTTTAAAAAGAGGGCCTCTCTCTGTGCTTCTCAAATATACAAGCTATGCTAAAAATGGCTTTAAAAATCTATATGAAAAACCTAAAAATTTTCAATATCCACTAAGTTTTTAAAATTCAATTTTAAAGGTGTCAAAAAGTATAAACACTAAAATTGTAAAATTTACGCAATTTAAATGTTTGGATTTTCGAAAAACAACTGTCATTTTCCCCCTCTCAACACTAATTAAAAATTTACCTTGGCTCACAGTAAAATCAGAAAAGCCTCAATTTCCACTGGTTTTCCATTGTCCGGAAGGAAAGCCGCAGAATAATTGCGAACGCGCGTCTAAGTTTCGCTGTTTCGAAACCCTTGGAAAACGATTTTAATATCAAATTACAGGCAAAAGTATTCATCATGCATACGGCCGACAATTATCCAACGCAGACTCGGAATAGTTTTAGTTTTTGGCTTTTGCACTTGATCGAATTTTACCCCCCCTCTTCACCACCTCCACCAAAGTGGGTGGATAGAACCCCTCAAACCCCTCGCTTGGCTGACAGTTTGTTGCCCTGCCATGTGCCAAACAATTTGCTAGCTAATTTGTGCTGTGCGTCCGAAAAGGGGGTGGGAATTTTGGAATTGGGTGGGGAGGTATGCATTTGATAAACTGTCAGGGAATGGCAACTTCACTTTGGGCATATTTAATGAAAATGTTGCCAAATGGGTTCCATGTGCGCCCGAAAAGGGGGCGAGGTGGTCTGATTTTGACGTAACACTTTGGATGCGATTTGACATGACAAATATGTGCGTTTGGGCGATGGCAAACAGTGGGGAGGGGGAGGTCCAGTGCTCTCCATTCCCCCACCGAAAACCCAATCATAATCATCATCTTTCGGTGATTATCGTCATTATCCCAGGACCGAGCGATGATTATGGTGCTTTTGACTAACGGGCAACTCCAATGCATCCTGCATTCTACGTACCAAAACCAGCTGCAACGTTTCGCATTTGCGCATTGCATGATTCAATAATGATTGAATTAATTGCGTTAATAACTGACACTAGCTTGGTCGGCAGGAGGATCCTCCTGCAGGACCCCTTTCGAACCTCCTCTGCCGCTCAAAGGCGCTTTGTGTCATCCACCTCCTCCTCCTTAGTTTAGAACCCATCTTAAGTGTGCGCGTGGCAAGCCGTAGACAGAATCCGGGCTCGCAAATCGAATTTGTTGCTAAGTAGCCGCAGCCTTAAAGGGGCAGCTCGGTGTTCGGGGGCCTCACAGGGGCCTTGACAGGGGGCAATCGGAGGTCTCGAATTTCTGATTTTGATTTGCGCATTACGCATACGCCGTGTGTGTGGCATGTGGTCTCTGTTCTTGCCCCTTTGGTGTTTGTACGGGTCAGTCTGCATAATTGTGCCATTGCGGGAGAGTTAAACAATTGTGGTTTCCTATTTTTAAAGTTTAAAAGATTTTTAAAGAGTTTATTCCATTTTTTTGAATCTAAATAAAGTGTTGCGTATTTTTTTGGGGGGTATCACTGTTTTTCTAAAACGGTTTGAGATAATAATCTAAAATCAAAAACCAAAATTCGGGGACAACTTCAAATTAATTTTAAAGGCGCCTAGAAGTAGGCAACATTTTATTTTAAATATGCAGGATTGATTCAGTAATTGAGTAAGAAAACGTTTTTATTTTACTATGTGAACAAAAGTGTTTTTAAATGTCTAATAATAGTTTTAAAACTTGTTAAATAAATAAAGGCAATTTACAAAAATCTTATTTACCGATTTAAAAAATATTTATTTAATTTTTCAAATACCTATTTTTCCTTCCTGAGCCAGGCTTCACTGCCCTTGCCTTTGGCTGCGTTTCTGCTCAGTTTCGGGTTTTGTCTCTGGACACTTTGTGGGAGTGACACTGGCAGTTTGTAGTTGTTGTTTGATTGATAACATGCGATTAATAAAATATTGAACGCAGAGCAACACCCGCACACCTCCGGCACCGAAATTTGCATGCGACATTGCAGCAAAAATGCATAAATCACTAACTGATGGGAATTTTCCGACCCCCCCCTGGCCCGCAGCAAATTTATAATAAATTGATGAGCCCTGGCCAGTTTTTGTGTGCGGTTATTATTAGATGACTAATATAATTTGTTTATTTGCCGTGCTCTCTCACATTGATGGATCTGTTCCGGCTGTCTGGCTTCGCATTTCGTTGGGCAAATCGGGAGTGCATCATCTTGTCCTTTGTTGCATTTTAATCAGGCAAATGTATATGTTGTATATTAACATATATGCCGTGTGTGTTAGCACACCTGCCGACGCATCGAAGTATTTTCCACGCTTTTGTATCAATGATAATTATTTTTCTGCCTCGTCGCCGTTGGCTGCACACACAAAAGGAATCAAACAAAACTTTGTCCTTTGTCTAAAACATTGATAAGGGGGGTGGAAAATGGGAAAAGGGAACGTCGTGCCAAATTAAAAGTGAGAAACAAATGCGAGCACACAAAGGTGCCAAAGGTTTTCACACTCCATCCAACCCACCCATCCGCTCGCCTGTCTCAGTTTTTAATATTTTTCTGCAGCTTTTCTGCGAATGAGCGAGTTCTGCTTTTCTTTTCGGAAAAACTTATATGCATATGCGCGACAAAAGCAAATAATAATCATATAGGACAATGGCAGCAGACAGGCTGAGTGGAGAAAATTCTACACTGGGAGGAAATTTCATAGTGTCCTTTATAAACTAAAATAATATTTGGGGGAAATATTAAATTTAATGGGATTCAAAGTTAATAAAAAGCTAATTCGCAATACAAATTAATAAATTAGAATTAATTCAAGGTAATTTATTACGCCTTTTATAATTAGAGGGCCTCTCTCCGCGCTTCTCAACCATCCAAGCTAAACAAATTTTAGCCTGCATTGGAAGCTAATATGTCTAAATAAAACATTATTTCTAGTTTGATTTATAACAATACTTTTTTTAATAAGTTTTTTAAATTTTTTAATAAATTTCAATAAATTAAGTTTTAATAAATTTTTACTCAACGGATCAGTTATAAATTGTATATTTGTCAAGGCTAGAGCTAAGTTATTAACACCAAAAATTTTGTTCTAAAGTTGGGAATAGAAGTATAAATAAATACTTTATGTTCTTATTTCCACTTTCTTTTATTGTGCATTCAAGGCAGCAAACTTTTTCCCAAGTAGCCGTTTTCCTCTGTCCAGTTTTCCATTTTTCTGCCCGCCCAGTCGAGAGTGCAGCGAATGTGCAGCCCCCGTTTTCCCCTATTTTCCACCAGCACCCTCCCCTTTCCCTCCCCCTTTTTTTCTGCCCTCCAAAGAGCGTGTGCAATGGCTTCGCCAAGTCAGAGTTTTCCTCAAGACTTTCGTTCCCTTTTGCAGAGGAATGCAGCTTCTCCATTTTGTCCTGGCACTTTTGCACTCGACTTGACTTTAAAGCCCCGCTAAAAGTAAGCTCAACAAGTGGGTTTTTTCTTTGTGGTTTGTGGGAGGGGGTGAAGACAACCAACAAAACAACAAAGCACAAAAAAAAACAAACAATGAAAGCGTGAAAATATCATGTCGACTGTGGAAAGTCAACCTTTTTGTGAAAAGGACGAGGCAAGTAGCAACCACATTAGAAGCCCCTCAGTCACGCCCCTTTTCCACTTTTCCCACCCCCCACCCCCCGAAAAAAGAAAAGTCCTGGGGGCTGGGTGGGAAAATGTCTGCGATGTCTTTTCGTGTCCTGCGTTTGTCTGCTGCACTGCTGGCTTTTTATTTCCCTTCCTTTCCTTTCTCTTCCTTTTTTATTTTTTGGGGGTTGGTTGCTTGGCTTGTACTTGACCTTGAGGCCACACAAATGCAATTTCCGAGCGTGTCTGTGTGTAGCACACTTTTTGGGGCTGCAAATTCGTTCGTCTGTTACTTGGACTTTTCGCAGCATCCTTGCTGGAGAATCCTGCTGCCTTGGTGGAAACTGTTTGCGTTGATTTCGGCATATTTTTGCTGTGTGCGTGTGCGTTTGAGCTTTTTAGGCCTATGTGGCAAATTACGCAATGGTTGAATTGTCCTTTTAAAGTATCCTTCTCTCTCTTTGTTTGTGTGTGTCAAAATATTTGTGGTTTCCGGGTTTTTGTGGCTTTTCTGCTGCCAGCGGCTACAACAGATTGAAACCGGGCAACATGTTGCCGTAACTTGTTGCTTTTTGTGCAGAAATTTTAATTTGTTGATTTACTGATGATATTAAAAATGGGCAAAAAGTCTCGTTATTTATGTTATGCATATTTAATGGCCTGTTTTTTTTTTGTTGTGCGGCCTCTGCCATTTGTCAATGTTAAATAATTTGCCGGCATTTAGTTTTTGTGCGTGGGCCTAGAGTTTATTAATTTTGTAATCCGATTCTGTGTTTTTTTTTTCGCCTCTAATTGCCGGCAATTGCATTTGGCCTAATGCGACATTTGACTTTTGTTTTCGGGGGGCTGTGATTTGGCATTTATGGTTTTCAGCTATTTACGCCAATTTGTCACACACAAAGCCTAATGCGATTTGTTGATCTGGTTCGAATGTAATTAATAGAAACTGATAGGCGATTATTTATTTGCCACCTTCTAGTTGGCTGCACAAAAAAATGCGTATTAACTGTGTTTATACAAAATATAAGGGCTCATATTTATTTTGGATATGTGTTTCAGCTAGATAAGGAATGATGAATAATAGGATATTAAAAGAGTTCACAGGATTTTTAAGGAAATGATTAATAAAATTTAATATACTACTATTTTTTAGGGAAGACCTCTCTCTGCGCTTCTCAAACATCCAACCTAAGCTAAAGATTGTCTGCGAAGAAAGCTTTTTAATATTGAATATGGAAATGATAAATATTTAAGAATAAGTTCTAATAAAGTGGTTAAAAATGTAGAATATTTTGTAATTTTTATTTTCTTTAATATCTATTTTCCATCTTTAGCAAGTTATTTCCGGGTTATATATTACTTTTGAACTCAATTAAGATCCAATAGATCTTTACCCAAGATAATACTTTCCACCATAGGCGGGAGCAACTCTTTTCTTTCACCCACCGGATTGCACAACTCAAAAAGTAAGGCACTTCCTGCAAAACGTTTGAATAATTCATTCCCCAACTCCCCAACTATCAATTGCAACATGCTGATGAAAAAAAGGCGCTTACAAAACACTGCAAAAATAATGGGCAGCAAAGCGGCTGGCGGCAAGTAAGCAAGTAAAAAGTGTTTCTGTTTCTGTTGCTGTTGCTCTCTGTATTATAATAATAAAGTGGCAAAGTAGCAAGTGGCATAAATTGCAACCTCATTCAAGCGATTCGAGGCCGAGGCGGAAGTTGTCGTCAGTCGTGGGCCAAACTCAAACTGAATTGCGTAGACCCAGTACCCAGTACCCAGTGTTCAGTACCCACTACCCGTTACACTGCACTATATGTATTTATAATAATTGTTTTTCTTACAGCCCGTTGTTTCTGCAGTCGCCTTCTGCTAAAAACCCAACGTCAGAGCCTCTGATATTTATCTTTTTCATACGAGTGTAAGTAAGTAAGACGAGTTCCTCCGCCGTCTGTTGTCCGTTGTCCGTATGTCCGTATGTCCGTATGTAGATTTGCAATCAACAGCAAAAAGTGAGGAAAGCAACATGGAACACTCGCACACACAAAACGCTCATATGAAAAACATAAAAAACTAAAAACTAAAACAAAAAGATACCACTACAAAATGTTTTAACTACGGAATGCGAAGGTTTTCATACACTTTCTAGGTAAATTGTTTGATATGATATGATTTAAAGCCTTAAAAATTTAATTTTACGTTATATTACAAAAGTATTGCGTAGATTCTACCAGAAAATATTTAGGATATATTTTAAAACCTCAAAAATCCTAAATCAAAAATATGATAAATTCATATCCGTTTTTTTTCTAAATTTCAAAATAAATTACTTGCTAACTTACATATTTGTGTTTAGTTAGTTTACAAAATTATTATATTGTTACGGTTTTTTCCAAGTTTTATTTTAATTTTAAAAATTTTATAATTTTAAAAATACTCAACATTTTTTTACAAATTTAAGGAACCCCCTTTTAGAGTATTACAAAAACTGGCAACAAAAACAAGTGTAATGTGCTCTGTTGCCTGTTGTTGTTGTTGTTTTTGCCCCTGTTGGTGTTGCTTTTTATGTTATTGTTTTTATTTTTGTTGTTGCTCTGTGCCACATATGAATGAATGCCCCTACATTGTTGTTGCTACACGCCACTAGATGTCGGCATTTAACTTCTCAACTTTTTTGCATTTTGACCGCGTGTGGGCGGCGTTGAAAAAGGGGGCGGGGATGTGGGTGGCTGGCTGGCTTTGAATAGTGGCCGTAATGTAAGAGAAGCACCGAGAAGAAGAAGAAGAAGAAGCCGCAAGTGCAGGAAACTACTTTGCATTTAATTGTCTGTAATGACGTGCAATATAAAATGTTAAAAATCTGCACTAAAATCCAAACACACAAATGTTCTGGGGAAAGAGACAAAGGGGAAAAAAGCCCGAGAGAACCAGAAGTGCTTTCTTTTTCAGAGCAGCTAATTGAGTGAAAAAAGCGGGAAAAAAATAAAGGAAATAACCCAGACACCTTCTGGGTTTTTGAAAACAATAGAAAAATTGTTTATATAAGTTCTAGAAAAATTAGAATATTTCTGGAAAATTGTAAAGGCTTTAAATACACTTAGAAAATTGTCTTAAATTATGCAGTAAAATAAATACATCGGATTTTGGTATTTTACATATATTGCTGCCTACTTAAACCACAATTGTTTATATAAGTTCTTAAAAATAAATAAACTAACAAATATTAGGGCTTTGAATTTACTTAAAAATGTGTCTAAAAGTATGCAGCAAATTAATTCACCGGGTTTCCGAATTTAAAATATTTTGTTGCCTACTTTTGGTTTCTTTTTTACGTGATTTCAAATACCCTAGTGATTTCGTATTTTAAATATTTTGTTGCATACTTTTAGACACTTTTTTAAAGGGGTTTTCAAAAATCCTAGTGATTTCTTTTCTCTAAATTCCTTTTGAAATCGATATATATATTTTTCTCTTAATTGCCTGCGACAAAATTCAAGCGGCAACCTTGTTTTTTTTCCAAACATTGTAAATTCCGGCCAAGTGTTTGGGCTCAAAGTGTGAGCTCCATAAATAATGCAGGGCCAACCCTTGCTGATCTCAGTTAGCGAGCATCTCAACCCCTGCGAAATCTATACGTGCGCAATTGTGCGCTAAAACCAAACATGAATATTTTCACTTATTATTTTCCTACATATAAAAAATAAGAGGGGCAAGGGAGGAAGGAAGGAATCGACGCACTCCGGCTCTATTGAGCCGTGAATATGTTGGAATATATAATCAAGTGCCGCCGGGGGTTGTACTGCTCTTCACATTCAGCCTCCTTCGAAGCACTTGCTCCGTTTGGCGCACAAGTGTATCATAATAATATTAAATTTGATTTCCAGGCTCAGGACTGCGGTAGGCGAATATACGAATATATATATACATATGAAGTTCACTTCGCTTCGACGTCGTCGCACACAAATTGCGCTGATTGCGCAAAAGTATCGATGACTTCTTGACAAGGCGTCTCGAGTAGATAGGGACATGAGGAGCCTCAGCCAGGAAATGGCGGGCTCTGATTAATCAAATTTGCGCAAAACAGTGGAGAAATCAACTCCCCCCTTACACACATACAAATAATGCAATTTTCTGAGCAGCAGCAGCCACACCAACATTGTAGTTAAAACACACAGCAAGGACTTTTATTATTGGGCCAGGCCAAGGAATAACATAAATAAATGGCAAAAGCGTAGGGGGTTCTGTTCCTTTCGTTCGTTCGCCTGCATTTTTATGGTTAGCATGCATTTTATATAAAAGCCGGGTTCGCTTTTTACGGCTGCACTAGCAGCCAGGTGGAAGATGGTACACTGAGAGAAATATGCTTAAAATATATAGAGAAAAACTATTTACAAAAAAAAATATCTTGATCGAAAGCCATAACTTGTAGTTTAATAAAGAAAAACACAAATTTGAATATCTAAATGGCCAATTTACAGTTTACAAATTACTTAAAAAGGTGTCTAAAAGTATGCTGCATTTTATTTTTATACCAAAAGTGGTATTTTTACTGCATACTTTTAAACACAATTAAAAGTGATTTAAAATCTCCTGACTCCAAATTTTTATACATTGTGATATTTAAATTTGAAGCCATTCGAAAACTTAATAAAATTTTATATTTAAATATAAATTAACAAAAAAAAAATATCTTGATGGAAAACCATAACTTTAAGTTCCTCAAGATTACAAATTACTTAAAAAAGTGTCCAAAAAGTATGCTGCATTTTATTTTTATACCAAAAGTTGTATTTTTATTGCATACTTTTAGACAGCTTTAATAGTGATTTAAAATCTCTTGTGATTTAATATTTTTTAAACCATTTTTAAACTAAGAAACAATTGAATTTAAATATAAATTAATAAAAAAAATATATATAATATTTAAAAAGTAGTTCCAGATTTTGTATCAAAAATTTTCCCTCAGTGTAGTTGCAGTAAATTTGATTGTAAATGAAGGCAAGTAAGTTCCTGCTGGCCAACAACAAAGTTGCCTGAATGATTGCCTCTGAATCCGGATGGATCCGATTTTTGGGCAATTCCCCGGAAAGTGCCGACAGAAATGTTTTTAAGGGTTTTCCGTGTTTATCGCAAAAGTTTCCCACGCAACGCAACACATTCTCGGAACTTGTGGATTATTCGTGAAATTTATTGCTTCGTCACTTTGTCCAGCGTCATCTGCTTAATATTTTCTGCATACTTAATTATCTGCCCCAAAGTCTGTCATTTGCAGCTGCATTTGTACATTTGAACATTTTATTATTTAGCGGATGTTTAATTGTATCTATTTAATTTTCGTTTCGTTTCGCATTGCATGGCATTGCAGCAGCCTGCTGCCCGCCGTATGTTTTTAATTTCTCGTATCGTAGCCATATTCCCATTCCCATTTCCATTTGCAATCGCAATTGCAATTGTCATGTTTTCTGCTTTATTATTTCTTGCCGCAAAAGCAGCAGACCCCAGCAATCGGGCTACCGGAGAATAACAATTAAACTAAATTTAAATTATATGTGTGTGTAATGCCTGCAGTTGGCTGGCCCATTTTTTTCGTAGCCATAATTATACTAAAAATACAGCCAAACGGCAGCAGCAACACAACATTCGTCAAAGTTGAGAGTTAAAGTCAAAAGGCACAGGGAAAAATTTAGATTTTATTGGGATTTTACGATTTTTTAAAATAGATTGATAGAATTTTTGGTCTGATATTAAATTTTAAGCTTATATATATTTATATTTTATAATAATTCTATTTAGTTTCTATAATGAATTTCAAAGTTTTCAGAGTTAAGAAAGAAGTTATTAGTTTAATTATTATTTTTTAGGAACCTTAAATTCAAGATTACATTTTTAAAATAATTTTATTAAATTTTTGTTTTGTAATTTTTGGTTTAATATAAAATATAATATTTCTGAGAAATATGTTTTACAACGTAACTTTATTTTAATTTATAGAACCAATTTCCAAGTTATCAGATCTAAAAAATTAATTGCCTCGTTAATTTAAAAAAAATGTTTTTTTATGGGCCTTACATTTAAGAATAATTTTTTAAAATTTATTATTTATTTATTAAATTTTTTCTTGATATAAAATAAAATATTTCTAATACTTATATTTTAAAATATTATTTTATCTTAATTTATATGATGAACTTCCAAGTTATCAGATTAAAGAAATAAATCGTCTCTTTAATTTGGGAAAATTAACCCTCACTTTCTATCAATATAAACGTGTTTTGTGCGTGAGATAATTTTAACTCAAATTCGACGATAAAAACAACACATAAATGTTTTCCGTGCAGACCCAACTTGTATCTTTTTTCTTATTATTTTACAAGAGATCGGGTAGAGTGAGTCAGAGCTTCGGGCTGCCGCACTTGATTGAGTGTCCGCAATGAAGGGTATTCCACTCTTCGATCTCTTCATATATATCCGCTGTTACTTGTTTATTGTTGTTTGTTATTTTGTGGGCTGTTTTTCTTGAGTTGGCCTTTTGCAGCCTGCTGCTACCGCTGTTTTTATTGCATTATAATTTCTACTTAGCCGCGCTGAGGATGTGATGCAACCTCTGCCGCTTTGATTTCATTAAAAAATGCTGCGGTTATTTCCCAAATAAATCGCACACATTTTGTATGCAATTATTTGTTTGTTTCTCCGTCTTTATTTTTTTTTTTTTATATTACGCTGACAATGCGAAGAAAAGTTGCTGAGATTTTTCGCTGTAAAAAGTCATTTGCATAATGCAGCGCCGGAAATTGTTATTAGTAGGTTCGCTGTATCTGTTTTTGTTTCGTATTTGTATTTTTTTTTATTATTACTCTGCCATGAATTGCACTTTTAAATGCTGCCTTTTGACTCGCCGTTTTCGGAGTTTTTGTTTATTATTGTATTGTACACGAAATTTATTTATATGCAAATTGAAAATGCAAATGGGCTGAAAGGCAGCAAACAACAAACAATAAGTGTCTCACCGTTTTTCACATGTGATTGCGATCTCGCACAAAAGTCAAGCCGACTACTATATTTAATATTATTTTAACTCACTTATTTTGTAGCTTAATGACACTTAATTGCCCGCTTCCTGCTGTTTGGCCTACCTCAATATCTCGGTCTTATCTCGTTCTTATCTCGGCCCTTTAAGGCCACTTTGTCACCTGACACGGCCAAGAGGGCGGTAAAATCCATGGTTAAACAAAAAGAGGAAGGGCCTTCGATATATGTATATGTAATATAAAGAGAGCAGAAAAAACCGTCAGTTGGCGCCATCAGCGAACTAAGGAATCCACAAGTCCTTGCAAAAAGTCGAACTCCTAGTCTGCGGACAAACTGTGAACAAAGCTTTAACTTTACAGCTTTCAACTAAATTAATTTACGTTTATGGCCACGATGGTGGTCAGCACAACAGGGCGTATGAGCGTTGTGGAAATACTCTGCATTTAGTTGAAAAAATATCTAAAAATATTTAAAAACCTATTAAAAATGTTTCAGTTAAATTAGTTAATATTTTTTAGTTAAGTAGAATATTTTATAAATTAAAATGATTTGAGTTAACAAACAAATTGGATTTATTTTATTTCAAAATTTAAATGTAAAATTTTTTAAATCAAATTAATTTAATTTAATTTAACCAAATTAACAAAATTAAATATTTAGTAATGACATTTTAAATTTAAATTAATTTTTCTTTACTCTCCAATAAAACGTCAAATAAAAAAAACCTCGATGTTTCCGATAAAAATCAATGTTTAAAAACTATCTAAGATATCGATGCCAACATCGATTAATTTGTCAATCTAATTTTAATGGTTTGTATAAACCAGGAAATTAAATTATTTAAATTCAATAATTAAATTTGTTCATTCATTAATTAACTTTTTTCATCAGATTAAATAAATTACATTTTTTATCTCTTTCCCTAAATAATTTAATTTATTTATCCCACAAGCAGAGCATCTGGGGACCTGGTCTTTCAATCGATCGCTTTTGGTTACCTTTTTTTTCATTACACAAATTGTTATTAATGAAATACAATTAAATACCGCAGAGCTGTGGGGCAGGTGAAATGCAGATTACGTATACGCCGCGTTGAGCTGAGCCTGGCTGGCAATCAGGACTCCAGCTTGGCTACTTCTCCGTTGTCCTGGCGGTTGTCCTGGTTGTCCTGGGTCACAACTAATGCAGTCGGGCAATAAGTCAACGAGGAGCAAACAAAAGGCCACCGCAGTCCACAGTCCACAAGCCCACAAAGTGTCCGCAGTGACGACCGGCGACCACAAAAACACCGACAACAACAACAACAACACCATAAACGACAATGGAAGGGCGGCCCTGGAGAAGGGGGCGTGGCCATGGGACCACCGCTAAGTGCGAAGTGCAAGCTCTGACTGCCATTTTTATTATTTACTAAATTGGCGCCAAATGCAAAGCAAAAGTAAAACAAGGCAGCAAAAAGGCGATGGGGGAAAAAGTCGAAACTTAGAGTTCCCTAAAAAACATATTTGGTTAATATTTATTTAAGTAGCATTTCGATTTTTTAATATCAGAATCACTAACATGAAAAAAGGTTTATAAATTCCATTAAAATTGTGGAGAGAGTATAATTATTTTGTAATATTAAAAAATACTTTTTCAATAATTTAAGCAATTTAAAAAATGCAAAATACATTAACATATTTGTTAAGCCTAAAAAAATGTTTAATTAATTTTAAAATTAAAGAAAAGCAAAGAAATCATGAAACAATTTTAATTTTTTGATTAATTAAAAAATATATAAAAAATATAAAACAAAGTATACCAGTTGCTATTTTATAATTTTAATCATTTTCTAATTTTCTAAGATTTAATTATAATACATAAATAAAAAATATAAAAAATATGTAAAATGTAAAACAAAGTATATCATTTGCTATTTTCTAATTTAAAACATTTTATAATTTTTTAAGGTTTAATTATAATGCAAATAACCTTCTTAAGCTTCAAAAAATATTAAAAAAAAATTAATTTTAACATCTGTAAATTTTGAAAAAATAAGACTCAATTTCCAAGTTTATTTTAGGGTATTTGCATAGCAAGAAAATCTCCATTAAACTGCAGTTTTGTTGTTAGGTCCCCAGCTTAGTTGGGGTTTGCTGTGGCTTTTCTTTCTCCTTCTTTGCACCCCCAAAAACCCCAACCCATTTTCACATCGCGTTTCCTTCTGCTTGCTGTGCGGTGTGTGCCAATAAATACGGGGACAATAAAAAATGCAAAGGAAATTGCAGAGTAAAGCAAATAAAATTAATTGAATTCCAATCAACTAGAAATTGCAGCAAAAAACGAAAAAAAAAGGAGACGCAGCAAAAAACAAAGCCACAGGGAGAGGAGAAATGTATAAATTCAGGCGGCAGCGAAAAACAAAAAGCCAAAGGAAATGCAATTTAATTGAGGTGGTGAAGGGGCGAGACTTTTGGGGTGTCGACGACCAACTGACGCCAGCATAATAAGTATTTTTTATTATAATGTAATTTTATGATTTCGCCGCCATTTTCTTGCCAAATTAAGGCATAAATAGAAATAGAACAAAAAGAAAAGAATATACAATATACAATATATACAAAGAACATACCGCGAAGAGGGGCAGGCAGCGCAGTCAATTTGCATAAAACCGATCGATATTTTTGATTACATTTACAATACACAGAGAGACGGAGAAAAAGCCAGAGACAACAGTAAAAGTCGGGGTAAAAACCGGGGGCTTCGCCAATCTAGAAGAAGGTTGCCCCGGCACTAAATATATAATTTTGTCATTTAAATTGCCCAGTCTTCACCCTCCGTCCCCCTCACCTTTCTCCTACTTACTTGCGACTTAAAATGCGCTTAAATGTAAAATAAATACAATTATATCCAAAGAAAGGCCAAGGAAAAAGTGCAAAATTAGTGGGTGGATGGGGTGGCATATTAATTATTACACAAGGCATAATTTATGTGGGCGTGGCCGGCAGGCTGTAAAATTATATAAAAAGAATGGAAAAAGAATGGGCGCGCCTCATCTTCTTATTATTATTACTACACAAAAAAAAGGGAAAATAATAAATTATAATTGAGCTCGGTGCGCAGGGCAGCGCAGTGAGAAAAAAAAGCGAAAGGTCAATGGAAGGCGCCAAAGGACTAAAGTCAAACCCAGTTGGCCGTTCGGGGGTTAAGGTGGCAAAGCTCGGGGTAAGACAATGGGAAAATAGGGAGAATGAAACGGCAGAAACAGACCAGAAATTGAAGTATTTAAAAATAAAAATTGTATTTTAATAATAAAGAAGGTCGAGCGACGGCCAGGACGAGCGGAGGTCCTTGGGGATGGGAAAAGGAATCGAAGGAGTGGAGATTGCTTACAGTGAAATCCGCTTAAGAGGGACAGATTAAGGGCTTCGAATAAAAATAAGTTAAATTAAGATTTAAGAAAATGGATTTAAAACCACAAAGATTTTGATATCATTTTTAAAGGTGTCCAAAAGTATGCAACAATTTTTTTTTTTAATTCCCATTTTTCATTTTTAATTATTTTTTTAAATGTAATAACTTAAATGTGTATTTATTCTATTTTCTATACAAAAATACAAAATATATTTAAATTAAGATGCAAGAAAAAGGATTTAATATCACAAAGATTTTGAAATCTCTTTTAAAAGGTGTCCAAAAGTATGAAACAATTTATTTTCTTTATTCCTAACTTCACTTTTTAATTATATATATTTTAAAACCGTTTTTAAATCTTGAAATCGTATTGGAAATCACAGTTTAAAGCATTCTTTAAATTTAACAGGCGGACAAAAAAACCTTTTTTCTTGATGGTTTTTTAGATTGATTTCAAATCACAAAATACACATACACAAAATCACAATTATGATTAATTTTAGAAAAATAAATTCAAAATATTATCTTTAAATTTAAATGCCCGTTCTACAAAAAATATATTTAAAAAAATATTACAAATCTTGAAATATACCATACTAATTAAAAAAAGAATTTTGAATAAATATTGACGAATGTCGAGTTTCGTAGTATTCAATTTTATTCGAGCTGACCTGTACTTCAAATCGCCTGGCAATGCAATCGGGAATCAATTATTAAAATTCACTCATTGTTTAATTTATTGATTCTACTTGACCGGGGCTGCTCAAAACATACTCCATTCTCGATTCTCAATTCTCAATCATCGCTCTTATAAACGGTGTCTCCGTTTTCGTCTCCGCCATCTGGCCCTTGGCATTTCATAATGAGCTTTCCGTGTTTTGAGCTCTTAACCACCGAACATCTGAATACCGAATGTGTAGCGTGTGCTATACTATATGCCATATACAATATACAATGTGTGTTTCTATATCTATAACTCTGTTCACCTTTTCTCCGCTGCCGTGTGAATGTGTGTTGTCCATAATTATATTTGTGTTTCTAATTACATTCACTTTGCCTGGGTGTCCCAATGTCCCCGTGTGTGTGTGTGTGTGTGGGGATACAAATTTAAAAATTCAATATAATGAAATTTACTTAATTGTATAACGCTCGTAATTAATTCACTTTGTATGCTAATTCGTGCCTAAGTGGCGTATTAAATTTTAAAATGTCTTCAATATTTATGGACCCCCGCACGTGTCGATTATGGCACGGCCAAAAATTGATGTAAATCTATGTGTGTTTTAAGCCCGATTTAATGCAAATTTCGGCACACATTTCTTGGGAGATTATGCAATTTAATGCGACTGCCGAGCGACGGCAATAACTATTCCTCGCTCTGCAATTATTTCGTGTTTAATTAAATCAATACAGGCTCCTTCGTAGAAGAAGAGGCCACACTCGAGGGCCACCTGGGATGGCCAAACAAATGAAAGCACTTGGATTAGGCTGCAATCTAATTAAATGTAGGATTCGTAGGTTCTGGAGCTTTAGAGCGGGGTAAAAGGGAGTTTTGCTTGGTCACCCCCCAAACAAATATATGCTTGGTCATATGCCACACTTCGACTGGTAAATAAAGTAGGACTGTGTATAATGGGGAAAAATATTACTAAAAATAAAAAGTATGCAACAAAGAGATTAACAAATTACATATAAAATATTTATCACGCAGAAATCAAGAAATTGTTCCAAGTTGAGAAATTTTAAAGGTGTTAAAAAGTATGCAACATTTTTTTGAAGTCCAGAAGATGTATGCATTTTTTATATTTTTTTACTGCATACTTTTAGGCAAATGTATATGTGATTTCTAAAAGGATATTATTTTTTAATATTAATTATTAATTATTATTTTAATTCAGAAGCTGTAAGTATTTTTGTTATATTTTCTACTGCATACTTTTGGACGCTTAAAAGCAACAGTATTTTTTTTAAATTCAGTAAATTTATGTATTTTTATATTTTTTACTACATACTTTTGGACATCTTTTTAGGTGATTTCAATATATTTTCAGTAAATAAACGATTTTTATACATTCCCTTATTTTTTTTGCTCCATTATTTGCACTTTTAATTCTGAGTGTAGCGGTGAGCACAACCCGAGCAACCCGTAAAACTGCAGAATTTACAACGCAACTACTCAGGTCTGAAGCGTAATAAAATATTTGCGTTTTTGCCGAGTGCCCACGTACAATCCAAGTGGCAGTGGAGTCTTCTCGCCGTGCTGGGTCTTCCTTTCGAGGAGTCGAGTCGAAGAGTCGAAGAGTCCTTCCTGGACAAGCCCATGTGGCCAGGCATGACTCAGGCCTTGTCCTGGTCCCTTCTACCCAAAAAAGAAACCCCTCCCTTTACGCCTGTCAGCCAGTTTACAATGTAAACGCGAAAATGCGACAGCAGTGCATAAAAATCCTTGGCCCTGGGCGATGGCGATTTTTATGCGTTTAAACATTTTCATTACAAAAATTGCATTGCGAGCGGGGGGTGTTGTTCCCTGTTTTGTGTTGTTGGCAAGTTTTTCGTTCGTTGTCATTAAATCTGCTGCGATAAAATCAATTTATGTCAATTTCCACTTCCGACTGAAGCTCTACTACAACTACAGCAAACAAAGACAACGAACGCCATTGCTTTTTAATTAAAAGTGAAAAACTTGAGTGACCAAACAAAGCGCCTGGGCCACCCTCATGTTTCATCAATTTATGCAATTTATAAAATAAATATAAAAATACAACAATAAGTAAACGAAACGAAAAGCGAAATGGGGACGACGACGCAGCCGACGAAAAATTATGGCCAAATGCACGGGCAAGGAATTTATTAATAATGCAAATACATAAAAACAGAAATCAACCCCTGATTATACAGATACTTACTACCGCGCCACCGTTTTTCACCGACCAAACCGAATATATATACCTTCCACCACCCCGACTCTCGGCTGTCGAAAGTCTCCTGCCCCGGCTTAATCTATTATTTAAATATGAAAAAAATGAAAATAAAAATGGGAATAAAATGGGATCGGGCGAGAACAAGGAATTCAACATACCCTTGGATGTTTACTAGTGTTTTATATATTTTATAAGGGCGTGAGAAGGAAAAACGATCGAGGAAAAATCCTGATTGAAGGTCACATATGAGAATTAAGAACATTTTATAAGAAATATATCAACACTTCCTTAAACATAATTTAAAATTCAATTAAGGGGAAGACTTATCTTTTGTGAAATCTGAGCATGTTATAATAGATTAAAGTTTCTATTGCCATTCATAAAAAACATATATACCTGAGAAATTTACTATTAAGACCACATTTTAATAATATGATAATTAGGGATTTAAATAGGAATTTTAAAATAAATTTAATTCAACTAAATAGAAAATCTATTATAGGAAAATTATAGGAAATATTATGGTACCATTTTACAAGATAAAATAAAAAAACATATATACCTGAGAAATTTACTACTAAGACCACATTTTAATAATATGATAATTAGGGATTTAAATAGGAATTTTAAAATAAATTTAATTCAAATAAATAGAAAATCTATTATAGGAAAATTATAGGAAATATTATGGCACAATTTTACAAGATATTCAGCTAAACAAATAATTGAATTTTTATTTTAAAATATTTTTTTTAAATATATTGAATTATTGTAGTTGAGTATTTAAGTCAACAATACCCCACTTAGTTCACAAACGCAATGAAAAAGTCCTGATTGCCGGCCAAAAAAAGGCAGAAAGTCCTGGCTGACTGGGGCGCGGTGAAAAATTGCCGACATTGCCATCATCTAATATTTATATACGTAATATAAAATATAATGATTCCCGGGCTAGACGCGAACCCAGGACCCCGAAACTCTTGTGCTTGCGACTTGCCAAAATGCGAAGCGGAAAATATTCAATAATTTATAATTTAAATAATACCCACTACAAAAAGGGAAAAGGGAAATGGGAAGAAAGGGACTAGACAGGAAGGTGAACTATGCTATGCTGCCTTCAATTTGAATTTTCCCGACTGCGGCTGCCACGACGCCTTTTATAATTTTTCATTAAACTTGGCAATAAAAGTTTTCGCCGTTTTCCCCATGCGAGAGCGCAGGGAAAATGCAGAAAACGTCGAGCGCGAGAGCGCGACAAAAAATAAAATGAAAACGTATATAATAAATGACATTATGGCATATTTATGACTGCTAATAATTTATATGCAGCACCCACCTCCCTCTTCTTCTTTTTTTTCCCGCCCAGTCTGTCTCAGTTTTTTTTGCCCCACCTCAGGAGAAAGTTGCTTTCCTTTTATATGCTTTATATATATTCTCTGACGAGCTGAGGAAATTTAATTTTGGCACACATTCTGCGGTGAAACGAGGGTCCTCTTAAAGATTTCCATTCAGATACAAAATCATTTATTTATTTATTTATTATATTTCATTGGTCTCTGGCTTGGCTGCATTTGTGGACTCTTTGATTCAGTTGCCTGCCCCTTCAATATGTGTATTTAAATGCAAACATAAAATTTATGTCAAATGTCTGCTTGACACGAGATATTTAAGCCAAATGAGCCGCCGCCGCTCTGCTACCAAAAGCCCAGACAGGGTAAATACAATATTAAAAGTGACTTGATAAAAACAGCCCAGTAACGAAACGAAAAAAAAAATACAATAAAATATGACAAAAACAAATAAGGAATAGAGGTGGACTTGAAAATACTTAAGCTTTGGAGATAGTATTTAAACTAAAAAAATATTTAACTAACCTATGTGCGTTTTTTTTGATTCCAGGTCATTTAATATATTTTTTGATTGATTTATGAAGCAAAAGTGATTTTTGACTTAACTTCAAATGTATTTATTTTTTTTTTTACTTTGTGATTCATGTTATTTTTTTTTTTTAATTTATTTTCATATTTTCAAATGTATAGTTACTAACTTATTTGTAATAAAATCGGTTTTTACATCATTTGTTTAATTAAATAAATATTTAGGTAGATTTATGGAGCATAATTGATTTTTTGTGTTAGCTTAAAATATACTTATTTTTTAATGATTAAATACTTCTTAATATTTTCTTTAAAAAAATCAAATTCATACCTACAATTTACTGTAACTATATCATTTACAATAAACAAGATTTTTTTATCACTACTATATTTTGTGATAATATGCTTTTTAATTTTTAAAATTTTTTGTGTATCTTAATTTTTTTCTACAAACTTTAAGAAACAAATTTCGTGACACGTTTATCAAAACGTCCATCTCGAATAGTAAATATAAATAACAACAATCATATGACCGTGTGGCATGTTTAATAATTTATTGTAATTTGTGGCAGGAGAGTGTGGTGGCCCTTTTTCTTCTCTTTTTTTCACTATCTAGAACAAGGTAAAAATCGCCTGTAAATTAAGTTTTCCTCGGTTTTCTATTTGCTCTTCTTAGTTGATTTTTTGTTTTCGCCGTTTGTTGATTGTCATTTGCCCGTTTTCAGCTTTTGTTGTTGTTCTTGCAATATAATTAACTCAAATATGTGTATAATGTTTATAGTAAATGAGTCTCAATTTGTGGTTGTGTGTGCATTGTCCCCGTATTTAAACTAAATGCCGGCATTTTGGTTGATTTTTTATGGGTTCTTTTTTTTGTCATTTCCGTGGGTTATTGTTATTATTGCCCCACTATGCAGTTTGTCTGTTTCGCTTTTCGAGGGGGTTGGCTCTTTTCTTCCCATTTCCCCGTGTGTTTCATTTCATTTCATTTTTTTCCCCGGCCATTCGGTGTAATTGTTTGTTGTAATTAGGGCTGAGCAAATAAAGTGCTTCCGTTGATTTGTTTCAAAGGCAAATAGTTAATTGCCAGCCATAGGCAAAGTCATTCTGCCTACGCAGCGCATTGATTCGGGTGATTCAGCCCCCTTTTCCTCTCAGATTGTTGCACTTGCTGTGGGTTTTCTTGGGGAAAGTGCAGGGAATGTTAGCCAGATAGCTAATAAAATTAAATGGTATTTAGAGAAAGAAGACGCTAGTTGAAGAAGGTAAATTAAGAGGACACTGGAAGACTTTTAAGACGGATTAAATCAGGATTAAAGCATGCCTGCGGTCACACGCCTATCTTGCGTTGGACACACGCCGATTCTTCTTTGTGTCGCTGTTCACACTATTTTCTTTTTTGTATTTTGAGTACAAAAAATTCTTCCTAATAATAAATCAAATGATTTATTAAACATAGAAGTGCTTAAATTCCATTTTAAGCTTGTGTAGATTCTAAATACTTTCTTAAGATGATTACAAAGTTTGTTAATTAATGTATTCCTTTATTTTAATTCCTATTTTTAAGGATAAGCCTATAAAAACTGTTAATGCCCGGCTATAAACCATAAAGTTAATTTCCCAGCACTTATTTTTCGCCGTGTGCCATTTCGTTCTCGTTCAGCTTTGTTTTTGCCATTTAATGCGACTGCAGCGGCGACAAATAAAAACTAAAAGACCAAATAAATGCAAACTTAAACTATAAAATAAACATTAAACAAGCTAGAAATGCTTTTATGACCGCCAAGACGCCAAATGAAAATGACGATGTGGCTGTGTCTTTTTGTATGTTTTCCTATCCGAGTTTTCCTTTCGACCAACTTGGCCGGTTGCTCGGGTTTTACAATGCGCTGGGTGGGTATTTTGTTGCGAATGCAATATGTGTAGCACTCAGACGCACACACAATGTTTTTATACTTTAATGAAGTCGGCGTGCAATAAAAATTGATTAAATATAATTCAGCAACAAAGTATGTTTTATAGTTGCAACATTAGAAGTGGAAAGAAGGAGGCCATAAGCCGCCTGCTGCACTGCATTGTAAAAGTTTAATTGTCTTGGGGGCCGAGTTGAGTTGGTCGAGATGGAATGGTTCAGTTTGGCTTGTGGATGTGGAAGTGGATGTGGGGCAGGTGCAGCTGCCACAAAGTTACAGCAAACTATGTGCCCCAGCCCTTTTCCTCTAGGACTAGAAATAGTCCCTCCCCCCTGTTGGCTGCCCCGTTGGGCAAAAGCACTTAAACGTCTTCGATATACTTTCAGCATTTCTACATTTCATTGCGATTTATTGAGCCCAATGTCAGCAGAACTTAGATTGTTTGTTATACAGATTAGAATCAATTTGTTCGAAAGTTTAGGATAAACTAAATATAATTAATTACGTCTAATATTATTTAAAAACATATATATTTGTAGCTTAAACCGTTAAAAAAAATATCCTAAATTGGTAGAATTTTTTGGAAAATCAATAGAGTTTTTTAAAATAATTTATAAAGGTGTCAAAAAGTATGCAACGATATTTTTAGAAAAGAACTATTTCATTGCTATTAAAAAATAAGTTGATTTAAAAATCATTGCCTAATGGCATAATATTATTATTTATTTTTAATTATTTAGAGATTTCTTAGAGAGTTGGAAGTAACTTAATTTTAGTTCGTATTTAAGAGGATAAACTTTATTTAATAATTGTCATAAAAAATATCAAATTCATGAGAAATCAAGTTCAAATAAAAAATGATTTGATATTAACTATGTTTGAGTAACGGGAACTTCCATTAATAAACTCTTCGTTCGATTTATTTTATTTTATATAAACATTTCCCCGGCACACACTGCCCTTAATTACATGCAGAGTGGGTGGTTTTCGGGTAGGGGCATGCCTTGAACGTAAATTTATTTTAATATTGGTGCGCAATTTATTTTAATTGGAATAATTTTATTTGTCTTTATGTTTATTCATTATGCAGACTAATGAATTTTCCTCGCAAACACATGGACTACCGACTACCGGCTATCTGTATATCTATTCGATATTGGGTCGAACAATAGACGGTATAGGGGGTTCTAGGGGGTGGTTCTATACCCATATATACCATTAGTGGGTCTGTTGTGGGTGCCTGGCTTTTGAATAATTAACGAGGGTGCCACTCTCAGCCATTACACATGCACATATATTCAGGGATTGGGCAGTGGGCACCGAGTGTGCCGAGGCACATAATAATATTATATGTTATTTACCAAGAAAATGCTTAGTCAGCCTTATACAAATGTCTATGAATGTTCAAAATATAATTATAATAATAATTGAATTAGATTTATTGATTATTTGTATAGGACAGCGGCGGCAGCAGCAGCACACGAATACACGACATGCAATAATAGACCATGGACGACAAATAGGGGCTGTAATTTGAGGAGGGCAAGTCAATTTCCCTTCGGTGGCACTTTTAAGTTTGTAGATTAAATTGCTTTCTTGGTTAATTTCGTGATGTAATGGGGCAAGTTGCTTTCTTTTAATAATTTATGTACGCTTTCGATTTTTGGGCAAGTTAATTGAATTGTAAATTTGTGACGCATTATAAAACGTTTTTAATGGTTTTTATAAGTGATTTTATAATTTTATTATTTTATATGGTATAATATTGATTAAAATAAAAATTAAATAAATGTATATTTTCATTTTGGGATTACTAGATTATTTTATTGGGAAATTGTTAGTATGCTTATGTTAATTAAAAGTAAAGAAATTAAAATATTGTTTAAATAACATTTTAAATAAATATATACTTCATTATAGAAATATCTTATTATTTTTTTTAAAAAGTCTGCTAATGCCTATAAAAATTAAAAAAAAATTAAGTATAAAAATATGGATTAAATAAAATATTACATAAATATATATTTCATTCTAGAATAACCTGATTATTTTTTTAAAGAAGTGTAAGTAAGCCTATGTTACTTAAAATGGAAAAAATCAAAATAATGACGTTTTTTTAAGTTACCAGAAAGTGAAAACTTTATAAAATTTCTTGTGTAGTTTATCACTTAAAATTGTATTTATTTTGCCTAATTATTTTTTTGAATTAAAATCATCAAATTCTTTAAATAAGTACAACAAAATACAAGTAAACGCCTTTATGAAATTCCAAGAAAGTGAAAACCAACCTGTGCCTCTGCTTTTTCCCATTTTCGTTGTGCGTTGCAAGTGCGTCAGAGACCCCTAATCATCCCCATCCCCCTGCTCCCTACTGAAACGCATTCAGTCAGAAAACTTGCCCCAAACTTGGGGCTCACACACAGATACATATACCCACACCAACACAGGCACAAAGAGGCGACGCGAATTTTGCGCGCGCCTTTCTACGTCTTTTTTGGCTCACATCTTCGGGGTTCTGCGACTTCGACTTCGACTTGTACTTGTACTTGTACTTGGGAACTTGGGAACTCGGAACTGGGAACCTGAAGATGCAATGTGCCACCGATGTGCAGTGCAAAAGAGCCGCTGTTTCGCCTTCTGCGATTTCTGGGCGCCTGTTCCCAGCGCAGTCTGTGCATTCGACTGCATTTTTGCGAAATGCAGTCACTCGGCGGGGGAGCGAGAAAAAATCGCACTTTCAGCGGGGGTTGGCGTAAAAATGCATTGCCAAAAAAGATTTGGGCAGGGGTACAAGTAAGGGATATATATGTAAAGGCTGCGTTCCCTTTTTTTCGGCAGCTCCTGCGTAAGTATCGATTTTATCCGCTACTTCGACTTGCAGGTGCTGCCTTTGCCCTTTCCCCATTTATTTTCTTAGTTTTCCCCCCTCCTAAAATTTCTGCTGTGTGAGTTGCTGAAATCCTTCGTATTTATGAGTGCGCGTTTTCAAATTTATGCGTTTTTCCTCTGTTGGCGGGGGAAATGGTGGAAGATGGTCGTCCAAGGGGGCAATGTGTGAGAAAGTTTCCCGAAAAGTTGCAATTTAGATGCTGCGCGAATTATTTTTCGGTGCTCTTTGTTTACTTCGCAGACAATTTCTTTATGGTTTCAATACCCTATTTAATTAAATTATGTATATAAAAGTAGATTTTTATGGAAAGTTTTCTTTATATAATTTAAAATATTAGCTAAAATTTGTTCTCTTAATAATGACGTTATTCTGTATTTTTTAATTAAAATATTATATTTTTTTAATCATTTTCACTTTACTTATATCTTTTTTACAACAATCCCCAAATCCTTAACAGTATTTCTTTTAATAATGAAATATTCCTGAATTTTTTAAAAATAAATATTATATTTTTTAAATCATTTTTACTTTGTTTATAGCTTTTTTCTTACTCCTTTTTTACTCTAAATTTTAAAGAGTATTTCTTAGTTCATATTTATAAACCCATCATAGTCCCCGTTTATTTTTTCTAAGTTGAATTATTATATTTGCAAAAGTTTTGCTTATGAATTATTGTCTCCGTGGGTGGCAAATGGGTAGAAGAAAAGAATATATTGAAGGCAATGCACTTTATAAGCTGCTCATGGGTTCAGGAGAGGTCAACGAGGGGTTTTTTATGAGCTGAGAGAAGAAAATTCAGCTAGAAAGTTGTGGCACTTTCATATAAAAAAAGATTTTAAAGTTTCACATCAAGCGAAAAAGAAAAACAATTAAATAAAAATAATAAAGCTGGACACATGTGGCAGAAATATGCGCCCAACTGGCTGGAAATTCAGACCACACCAGAAGTGGAGGATCGGGTTGCTTTTGATGATTGTGAATGCGAAACGCGGAATACATTTAAATATTACACATAATAAATTCACAAGTACAACCACCGCCCCGAGAGCTCGTTTATATCGTATCAACCATCTCTCAGCCATCTGTGAGGAGTCAGAGGCATTTGTTTTGCCGGCGATTACTATATTGAAATATTTTATTCTTTTCGTGCACCGTAAAAAAATAACAGAATTTTAAATTCCATCAAAAGTAAAATCTAAAAAAAAGCTCATTTTAATTTTATTATTTTTATAACTAATTTTAAAGTTTTCTTGTTCACTTTAGCGAAAAGAAATAAACCTAAATTTAAATGTAAACTGTTTAAAATTAGTTTGAAGAAATAAAATGTTTGTGACTATTTTTAAATATTTTTTATATTATTATATTAATATAGATCTTATATTTTAAATATTTTAAATATTTTCATATTTGTTTTAGTTCTTCTTTTCTTTAATATTTTTTTCTGTGCTGACACGACTGTGGATGTTCCATATATTCTTAATACCAAAGCTCAGAGACCAGACCCCGAGGGCTTTTGATCCCCGTTGCGTAGCGGTTTCTGCAGGGGTTGTCCAGCCCCCCACCCCTAATTTAAAGAAACCCCTCGGTATCTCTGTCAACTCTACTCCGGCTTATTTGCGATTTCTACCTCTCATATTTTACATATTTCACACCCCTAACCAATGACCCAAAATACCCCCGTCCACCCAATTACACGTGGTTATTTCTTTCATTGCGAGCGGCGGAATGAGGAGCAGAAAAAAATAACGCAAATTACACATAGATTTCTTAGAGTTTTGGTGCATAATCATGCACCGGATATGAATTAATTTTTTTTCGCCCCTTCCACACAGCTTGGTATTTCTACTTTGAGCTGCCCTTTTGGGAGAGGGTATAATTATTTTCCTGTTTGCAGTGGATCAACAGAAAAGAAAATAGGAAAGGAGGGGCGCAGAAAGTGGACAGTCATTGGGTTTGGGCTTGGTAGAGTTTATAATGGTCAGGGCATTGAAAATTTGAATTTATTATAAATTTTAAGACACTCATTTAACCGAATATTATGATCTATAAAGAATGGATACCTTTTATAAGGAATTCTAACCTTTAAATATTTTTTTTAAATAATTGAATTATCGTAATTATATTAGGGATTTGTTATAAATTTTAAGACACTCATTTAACAGAAAATCAAGATCTACAAAGAATGTATACCTTTTATAAGGAATTCTACCCTTTAAATATTTTTGAAAAAATAATTATTAATATAAATATTTAAAATACTAATATTAAATCGTTATCTAATTCAATATGTGAGTATAGAGGGGCTAAAACTCTTTTCTTTTAGTTGAATGAATTTCCAAAAAAATAAATATAAATATTTTAAGGGCATTGCAAACTTCGCCAACGCAAAGCAGACCCATTTTCTTGATTCCAGTTGGCTTTTCCGCTGTGCCGCTTGTTGTAATTTGTTATTAGTTTTCTGCATTTGTAGATGTAGTTATAGTTTGCGGACAAAGCGCAGTGTTGACTGTGTTGGGCTTCCATTGAAATCATTTACATATCGCATATAGAACGGGCAGTTAGGATCGCAGGGGAGGAAAGGGGAGAAGGTAAAAGGGTTGAGGGTTTTGTGCATTTACTATCGACCTCAGTCGGTGATTTGTTATTATTATTCTTGCTTCTCGGCGCCGCTGTTCATTAATTTGCACTTTACAGAGCATTTAATTGGTGGCCCTCTCAGGATTTTCCTGCTTTTTTTTTTTGTAGGAACCCCATATTTAACCTAACCAATTTGCACGTCAAAATTTTACTTTTGAGGTGTGCAGACTTGTCGTCAATTAGGGTTTATTAATACAAATGTTTGGTACTTACGTTACCCAAGGTAAAATCACCACCACAGGAACTTACCTGCAACGATAGAGAGAAATGAAAAGAAGGATTTTAATAATGGAAAAATATTGCTGCCTATTTCAGGGCGCGATTTTTGGTTGTACATGTGTGTGTGTGTGTACTGTGTGTTTGCATTTTATGTTGCGTATACGCAATGCGAACAAAATGCCGTTGCTGTTATACTATATACTTCGTAGACTGGAGTCTACGGGGCAACTGCGGCTTGAGCTCCAGTCCCTCCCCCCCTTTTACCCCTAGAATTTCCCCGATTTTCCCCCTCGCCGGGGGCCGAAATCCCCGGAATTTTTCGTTGCGCGCCTGCCAAAAACGAGACAGAAGCAACTCCCACCCTCAGCTGAAGTTGCAAATTCGTGCCCAGGCAATAGGCCGAGATAAATGCATTTTCCTAACGTGTACGCTATCAAATATATGTACAGTGGTAACTGTAGTGTGAGGAACTGGAAGATTAAGGTTGTCCTAATAGTTTACCAGCATTTTGCATAATTTTTGTTGAATTTTTTAAAAAGAAATATCAAATATTCTATTCTATAATATATAAATACAAGGTTAGAAAATTAGAATAGAACAAAATTAAAAAAAAAATTTTTCAGATCAAAAAAAGTTTAGATTGCAGAAATCTCCTAAAAGGTGTCTAAAAGTATGCAATAAAAAATAATGTCATATCACTCCACTATTAAAATTTATTTCCTACATTTTCCATAAATATATTTCTATAAATAATTAGAAAAATATTTTTTTGAAACAATATATTTGAAGTGTTTAAGCTTTATGTTTAACATTTTCCAAATATTTATTTTTATTAATTCTAAGTAAAATATTTTTGTGACACAATATATTTGAGATGCTTAAGGGATTTCCTCATCAGTTTTTTCTGTGTTGTAGCTTTTCCTAAATTGTTCAAGATTCTTTTCTAAGGGTTTCATTAAACGGGTGCTCACTGTATATAGAAAACGCAGCGCCGACAACGCGTTGCTGACGGCGACCGCAGCAGACACACGGCTCGATTTGGTTAGGCGATGGCTCCTAAACCGCCCACTCCCTTTGAGCCACCCCCTCTTTTACCCACCCCACCCTAACATATGTGTGTGTGTTAGTGTATTTGCATTAGGTGCATGTGCAACTCGAGGCTTTTGGCAAAAGGCGCAGGAGAAGAGAAGAGAAGCCATGGAGAATCCAGGACCCGGCGATGCCTGTTGGCCATGTTCAAATAGCCATGTGTGTGGGTGGCTCACACACACACACAGCTGCAACACACATGTACACTTTTACACAGATACAGAAGTTGCCAATAACAGGCGCAACGTTTTGTTCGTTCGGCTTTTTTCCTTTGACCAGACTAGAGGAGTTGCCCCCACATTTTCCCTCCCCCTCAGGGTTTTTCCAACTTCTCGCACTAGCCAGACGCATTCATTTGTAAAGCTAAATCACATGGCCTGCGGAATGAGTTTGGGTGGCTAAAAGTGGGCAAACGTGGGCGAAATGGGTTAAGGGAGGCTCCTTTTGCTACGCACCTTTTGCCAACGTGTTAATGAAACGCATTCGAGAGCCATAAAACATGCAGCACTCTCCACTGGACTTCGTCCCTTTGACTTTCCCTCTTTCGCAGTCGACTTAGAGGTGCAGGGAAACAGAAGATCCGTTAACAATAGCCCCTCAATGCACGGGAAAAATAATTTTTCTTGCGAATATATATTGTAGAAATTATAAAAAAAACTTCTTAGTAGCCATCTTGATTTTTTAGATTGTGAAAAAACTTAATTTTTTATAAATATTCCTCACAACTATCTTATTTTGAAGAAATATTCCTAGAAAATAAAATTTTTATTTAATCTAAAGGATCTAAAGGATAAAATGTTTAAACACTTTCCAAAAAAAATATTTTGAAATAATGGAAATGATTTAAATTGCAGAAATGGCTTTCCTTAAGGTGTCTAAAAGTATGCAATAAAAAATAAACAAAATTCCAAAAAAAATACTGGAATAATCAAAATTATTTAAATCTCAGAATTCGCTTTCCAAAAGGTGTCCAAAAAAATACAATAAAAAAAAACAAAATCTCATAACTCTCTAAAATGTATTATTTTCTATTATATTTTCTAATTTATTTATTTAAAAATAAGTAATTTTTTTGTATACTTGGAGAATTTTATAAAATTTTTTTAGTTTTTGTTAATTTCTATGCATTTTGGTTATTTTATAAGACTTTAATTATAGTTCATGACAAGAAAAAATGGATCGGAAGTAGTCCAGACAAAATCCAAGATCATTTCTATTTTTTCTAAAATTAAACGTCTGAAGAAAGGAAAAAAAATAGAATTTTAATTTCCCCCTTTTGGAAAATTCTATTATTGGCTTACACTCTTTGTCCTTCGTCCTGGCCAGGATATATACCATCCGCCGGCATATAATTTCATTAGTATTTTTCTAAATCTGCCCAGCCAGCTTTTTTTCGAGCCATTCTTGACCGAGCTGAAACCATATTTTTTCTTGGCCTACACAGAATGGCAGTTATTGCCTCTCTATCCATCAAATGTGTACAGATGTATGTGTTTTGGCCAGAGTGTTGAACATTCCAGCAAGTTGGAAAAGCGAACGACTACGAGAGGCAATGGCAAAAACGCGGCATAGAAATCGAATTAGATTTTTCCGATTGAATTTTCTACATTTTTAATTGCTTTCGACATTTCAACTTGTCGACGAGCCGGCAGAGAAACCCCCTCAAAAACCCCCCATATCTATGAATTTCCAGGCGATTCTGTGACGTGGCCTGACATTTATGGGCTTTTAAGGCTTCGGCATTTGGGGGCCGGGCGCATATTAAATGCAAGTAACTAAATCAAATATGTGCGCTGCGCCTAATTTGCTTTAGTTTAGTTGCATTTTTGCCAGCTGCATATTTGATGGCAAATGTATTTGGGTAGAGAGCAAAAGAAGTGCTGAAATGTTCAATTAAAAATATTAAAAATGAAATAAAGTAAAAGATTTCTTACTAACGAAATTAATTAAAAAATTTAAAAGATATATTGGCCATTTTTTGGGTACTTGGTATATCCAAAACTATTTTTACATATTACTAAATTAACTATTTTTATAACGAAAATAAGATTTTGTTCACTTTTTTTTAAATATTTTTATTATGGCTAAATAAAAGAAAATATTTATTACAAGACTATTTCTTAATAATCAAAAACGAAATAAAATAAATTATTTGTTATTAACGAGATCAATCAATAAATTTAAAAAATAGATTGACAATTATTTTGACATCAAGAATATTTAAAAAAATTTTTTAAATGTTTTTCATGCGTTCCAATAAATAAACAAATATTTTTAGGCTTTAATTATTAAGACTAGAAACGAATGAAATCCGTAATAAATCTTAATATAAAAATCAATAATAAAAAAACTCATTTTTAGCTTAATTTCTACGAATTTCTTTTCAGTTTAAAAATCTCATGACTTTTTAAAGTCCAGACTTTTTTTTAATGAAATAAATTCATATTTCGATTAGACCGACTGGCTGATGGATCTGCGGCGAATTATCCGCATTATTTCCCCATCTTTGCACCTTCTAGGAGCTGCACTCTTAATTTCCCATCAGCATGGCATCGCGATGCCAACTTCAAACGCTGCCACAGCTCGTGGCAAGTCTAATTGATGATGAGGTGCAGCATCCTATATACATATGTATATACCCCCTACTCATATCTAAATCGCAATTTATATCTGTATATCTGTGGATGTGGCGGGAAAAAATCGAGTGCCAGATGCCAAAAAGGGTTTCCCGCGCACTCGTATTAAAAATGTATTAAAAGTAAAGTAAATAAATAATTGAATGGCGGCTGAAAGGCAAGGAGGAAGTGCAGCTGGCGCAATCGAAAGATATTTATCTAAAAATAATAAAGACTCCCTAAGCCAGCTGCCTTAATTTGTAAATCATTTCATGTGCTTGCGGCAGAAAGAGAGATATTTTTTGTAATATCAAAATCAACTTATAAATACTTTTGGCTTGCATCTTCCGCATTTGTTTGTAATTTACTTTTATGCTTTACTTAATTGCATCTAGATGCATTTTATAAATTACGATCCCATGGCTGAACATCAAATTGACGCCGCCGCTGCGTCGAGCACTTATGATTTTTATTAAATTTTATGTTTTCTAATGACTCACTGGGAAAAGAGAGAAAAAGCGAAGGGGGCAGCAAATGAAGCGGATAAAGCTGACTTGGAAAAATTCAATTAAATATTACAACAATTTCTCTTGATGCCGCTGTTGCCGATGCTGCCCCCATATAATAACCCCGCCCCCCATTTCGATGTAGTTTTTATGGCCCGGCTCGTCTGCATTTCCCGACATTAATTACGCCAAATGTATCTCTCTCTGTGCTGTGCTGTGTGTATCTTTGTATCTTTGTATCTTTGCATCGCGCAACATGCTGCATAATATTAATTTTCGTTGTACATTATTTCTAAGAAAGCAGCGGCAGCAACAACGGCAACATCATATAATAATAACCATAATGAATCCAGATATACAGATACAGAAACAGAAATGAAGCAAATAAATGAGCAAAGAACAGGCTTTCCTTTTGCCCGTCTATTTCTTTTTTTTTTTCTATCTCTCGAGTTGAGTACGAGTTTGTTTTTCTTTTGTGGGGGGCTCTTTTGTTATTTTCGTATCGTGGAAGATACTTGTGCCGCAGCTCCTACAACAAAAACAATTAGCCTACTTTAGTTTGTTGTCTTACAAGTGGAAATAAAATTAAATACGAAGTGCAGCACTTAGTTAAATGCAATGTATCTCCATCTGTGCTGTTTTGGTACTTAGCGAAGGGGTCGTGGGGGAATTTTTTATTAGCCTTTGGAATTTGTATTTGTTTTAGAAAGATAAAGTTCACTCTATGAGTTATCAACTAATTTGGGAAGACATAATGGACCCTTTGATTTATAAAATGTATATAATATTAATAAAATATTTATTCACCTATAGTTTATGTTCTTAAAAGTATCAGCAGATATATCTTGTGGAATATTAAAATCATATTTAATTTCTTCATAAACTATAAATTGAACATGGTCACACTAGAAATGAAAGTATTAATCACTTATCAGCTAAATTAATTAGATAATCTATAAAGATAAATAAATTAATATCTTGTGGAATTTAAAAATCATATTTAATCATGGTCACATTAACACATAAACTATGAAACTATGGTCACACTAGAAATTAGATTATACACTCATTTCTTAATGAAGCAAATAACTTTCTTTTACAAAATACATACTTTAATATTTTTGAATATAATTCCCATAAAATAAATATAAATATTATCGTTTATTTTTTATTAACTTATTTTCATTAAATGACAATAACTCACGCGCTCATCTCTGATAAGTATTTGTTGGTTGTACCCACGGAATATGGAATATGCAATACAACTAACGACAACAACAGTTAGAGGCACACGAATTTAATTACAGCGTTTTTAGTTTCTGTTCTGGTTTTGTTACGTTTCTTGCGCCGCCTGTCATCGTGTATCATTTGTATCTTTGTATCTGATGGGTGCGCATTTGCCTTGCCGCTCGTCGTCGAGTCGTTTTTAGTTATTATTGTTATTATTTCTCCATTTCTACGTACGTGTACCGCTCAGATATTGAAATTTATCGCCGCTATTTTGTTTGAAATAATTGTCTAGCGACTTGCTGACTTGCACAGTTCGATAAATGTACTTCCAGCGAATATGTATCTGTATCTTTGCATCTGTATATGCTGAGGCGGCAGATACAGAAACAGAAACACGTATCTCATTCGCATGTATTATTTTCTATATCTTTGGCCAGGCATCTTATTATAATTTTAATTACAAGCTGTTATGGGGCCACCGTTAATTGCTTCCGTTTACGAAATTGTATCTCAGTTCGGCTCGAATGGATATACATGGCGAATGTGCTGGGTAATTAGGGGGAATCGGGGAATATGTACCTGTGTCCACCTGCAATTAGCCAAAAAGCCAAAGCTTGTGGGCCAGCTGATGAGATGCGCCGCTGTGCTTTCTCGGCCATTTGCTGCAGCTCACATAAAAATCAGCAACAATCTTGCCATGGTCCCATAAAAAATTGCAAACAAAAAACGAGAACAACAGAATGGCATGGAATAAAATTTATATGAATAACAAAAAGCAGCTAAAAGAGGCATCAGCAGCAGCAACAACAACAGTTTACTGCCCTGGCTCAGCTGTACACTGAGGAAAATAATTATGGGATTTTTAAAGGTCAATTAAAAAAATAATTAAATAATATAATAATTGGGCTGAAATAATTAAAGGTTTAATAACTTTGAATTTTCAAAAGAAAAATAAAATCCTTTTTTTTTAAGAAATAGAATTCCCTAAAAATATTTAAACAATTATTTATAAAAATTGTATTTTAAAGGAAATTATTCTATAAATAAAATAATTAAATATTATAATATTTATATCATGATTGAAGATCAAACCTTGAACTTTTTAAAACTTTGTAAAAATTATATTTCAAATGATATTATAATTAAAGATATATATTTTTTTTAAATACTTTTTTTTTAATATTTTATAAATGAATTAAGTAATTAAAAAGATATTAATAAATATATCCCCTAACTTTTAAATTCCCACCTAATAAAATCAGGCCTAAATTATTACCCATTTCTCTCTGTGTACAGTAAGTGCTGGAGAAATGCGAATGCATCTCGGGTTCATCGGCGGGTCGAGTTTGTTGCAACAGCCGAAGAAGAGAAGAAGAACTTGCAGCGTGCGTCCGGCATTAAAATTGTGTTTATGCGTGTTTGGTAATTTTATAAAAGTTAAATTAGTTTTAAGACCATAAATTCAGCTCACTCGCTCTCTCGCACTCTCTGCCATTTTAACTTTTATTACTTTTAATATAAAAAAGCTGGCTAGAAGCTGTAAAAATGCAGGCGGTCATAAAAAAATTGCAGGAGGCATGTTGCCGGTTGCCAAGTTCCCGAGTTCCCAAGTTGCCAAGTTGCCGCTGCAACATCGTAAAATAATTTCTTGCTCTGCGGTTCTCCGTTTGGCCGCAACAATGTTGCCGCATTTATTCGTATTATTATTACATTTTAATGATTAATTCTAATTATATGCGACTTGAATAAGGCCGCTGACTGAGCGCGGAGGCCAATGAAAACAGAGGCAAAGTGGAGTGGCTGTGCATTTTGGCCGTGTGGCGCCCCTTGTAGTGCCACATAAAAATTGGCGCAAGTTAATTGTGGTAGTTATTTGCTGTTTTTGCCATTTGGTCATTTTACAATTTTACCCATTTACCATTTTACCATTTGAGCCACAGCACAACTTTTCGCTCCGTTTGCAACATTGTTGCATTTGCTGCATTCTCGCACTTTTACGAGGCGTTTTTTATATCACTTACTTAGTTGATTAAGGGCGTGGCCGATGGGCCAGATATGTTTAGATTTGCTCTTTGTATTAGGTTTCAGTTTCAGTCAGGAGTGGGCTGAGTTTTACGACCCTCCGAATCCCAAACCCGATCGAAACGGAAACGAAGAAAATATGAAATGGGTAATCCGCTTATGGGTATAGAAAGTATACAGATCTGAATTACGATCTTATTCGGTTCTTGAATGGTTCTAATTTATTGCTTTCTTTATAAAGGTCATTTTTAATGGAAGTTTAGGTAATAAATGGAATTTTTATGAACAATACTTCACTATAAAAGTTATAAAAACTATCCAAAAATTATCAAGCTTCCAAAAATATTAAAAAAAATTAAATTAAATTAAAATTTAGTTATACATTTTATAGTAAAGGTACTTTTTTATAAAGCTAAATTTTAATAAATGTTTATGAAATAAATAAAAATATTTAGAACACTATAAAATTTATTAATACTATCCAGGATTTTTTCAGTATCCAAAATAAATAAAATAAGAAATATTTTAACCTTATTTGTCAATACTCTATTCTAAAAAATATTTAATTGTTGTCTTTAACATTGAGGAATTTCAATGATACATTTTATGATAAAGGCAATTTATTAAGTTAACTTAATATAAAAGATAAAATTATTAAGGGATTTTTTTTAGATAAATACCTTACAATAAAATGAATTAAATCTATCCAGAATTTATTAAGTTTCCAAAATAAATTAAATATAAATTATTTTAGATTTTTTTTTGCAATACTGTGTTAAATCAAATATTTAATTATTGTCTAACATATTAAAGAAGATTAATCTTTAATATATAACAATATATTTAGATGCTTAAAAAAATTCGAAAAACCCTCAACTTATTTTCCTATTAATTTCTTACTTTGTGGACCTTGACCTAAAATAAATATATCTTTCCATCGATTTTCCAGAGCCCCGTTTTCAGCCCGTTTCCCTCGAGTCCCTTAACCCCATATTTGTTCTTTTATAACGTCAACGCGTCGCGAACCGAGAAGGCCTCATAAAGTGTTCGTAATAAAATATATATTGTGCAATATTTTGCTATAGTTATATAGCCACTCATATACATTATATATAGATGTGCCCAACTATATATACACATATATTGCCTTCCCATTGCTTATCGCCTTTATAGGTAGAATGTAATTTCGTTTTATGCGCCGTTTTGTCAACGGCTTTGTCCCCTTGCTTTTTTGGGGGGCTAAAAGAAGAAGCCATAAAACTTTATGCATTTTGCTAGAAATATAAATAATAATTATCTTGCGACTTGTATTGGATTGTATTCCAACCCCCCAGACACAAATAGAAATTCAAATAAGCCAAGCTCCGTTTTCAACTGTCGCAAGCGGCAGTAATAACGTTATTAATGTTATTGTTATAATAATAATTCGAAATCCGTAACTTTTGCCATTTTATTAATGGGTCGAACGTGTACGAGCGACGTTGTTTTTTTAGTTTTTTCCACAGTTTCTTCATGATGTTATTTTGTTTGGTATCATTACATTAACTGTGAAACTCTGAAGCTCTGAATGTAGGCCTGTTGGGCTGTCGTAATAGGAAAACACACAAAGATACAAACACACACAGTGATATTTACCCGCGTTTCTATTTAGACAATAATTTTAAGTTTTAAAACGCTAGAGGGGCAAATATTTGATCAACCCGATGGCAAACTAGAGACATAGACACAAGGCAAATAGCTTTCGGAGTTAAAAGTGGAGATACGGATTCGGAGATCGAGGGAGGTCGTCATCTCTGTGCCATTTACAATATTTACCCGAGTGTTTTTAACTTATTATTTATTTGCATCCCATATTTATTTTAACGCTTTCAATTGCGCCCCGCTTTCAGTGTTTTTATTTAGTTAAGTCGCATTGTCTTGATGCCAATGGAAACTTTTTTAATTCTGTCGCAAGTTGGAGTTAATTATGGTGATGAGAATGGGGGGATATTAGAGGTGAGAAAGTAAGTTTGAAAATATTTTTAAATAATAAATACTCAGTAAATATGAAATCACTTGTAAAGGTGTCTAAAAGTATGCAGTAAAATTAGAAAGTCTTTTATAAAAATTTAAATTATTTTCTTGCATACTTTTAGACACCTTTATGCTTTAAATTCTTTTAAATATTTTTATTCTTTACATTTTTTATTATTTATTAATATAATAAATGTTGTAATATTTTTAATAATTTATTATTTTGATAATTATCTCTCATACCAAAATATCTGTTATAATATTTATTTGTATTAACTTCCGAATTTCCCCATTAACAACAAATCATCTGTGGCCAAAATCCTCAAAGTTATTTAGAGAAAACTCGCCATGAAAATTGCTTTGTTATTCGCCCATCCAATGGCCAATAAATCGAGCTCATAATTTTTCATTGCAATGGCCCCTTCTTCTTCTTCGTCGTCTTCTCCCTCAATCGAATTGGGAAAACATAATAAATAAAATATAAGTAGTGCCTCAAGTACAAGTAAGTCGTTAAGAAATTGCGAATAAAATTTAATGCAGCCGAAAATGATGCGAAAACTATTTGAGGAATTCGCGCCGAGTGGATGAGTGTGTTTGCCCCTGCGTATGCGTAATTTATTTCATAAGCGCATAAATATAAATTCAACGAAAAACTAAATGCAATAAAAATGCGAAACGGCCAAAATACATATTTAAAATAACAAACCAATTGCGCACAAGTAATAATTTATCAAATATATGTATCTCGAAAGAAATCGAAAAATGGGCAAGCAGACCCGAAATTTATTGGGCCACGTATATAGATTTCGCCTGTACTTTGGCCAAAAAGGTAACGAAGCTGGTCTAGAAAAGTTTTGCGGACCCAGAACACCGCTGCAGATACAAATACACGGTTAAAAAAATTAAAAAGATTATTTTATATGGATAGGGATTTCACTAAGGATTTTAAATCAGTTTTAAAGGTGTCTAAAAGTATGCAGTAAAAATAATACGTTGTTTTAAAGTATACAAAATATATTGTTGCCTACTTTTAGACACCTTTTTAAGAGAATTTATAATTTTAGTGATTTAAAGGTGTCTAAAAGTATGCTGTAAAAATAATACGTCGTTTATAAGTATTCAAAATATATTGTTGCCTAGTTTTAGACACCTTTTGAAAAGAATTTATAATTTTAGTGATCTAAATGCCATTTATATTTTGATGTTTTATAATTCAGAGAAGTTTATAGCTTATCTTTTTTCCAGTGTACTGATACGACTGCAGCCGCAGATCCAGATACATTTGAAAACTTTTATCCACAAAACAAATCGCACAAAATCGAAACGTGCGGACCAACCTCGTCGTTGTCTCCGCTCCATCTTAGCCCCCCCTTACCCGACCCCCCTTACTTAGACCCTCCCTTAGCCCCCTTTTCCCACAGCCATGTCCTGCGTTTCTTGGCTGCCAACTGCGGATGGCGTATGGATAATAATTTCTGAATTCCTGCTCATTTTGATTGCCCCTAATAACTGAGTAGAGTTGCCGCCTCTGCTCTCTGCTCTCCATTCCGCCGACTTTTCTTCTTGCGGCTCCCAGTTGCAAGTTCCCAGTTGCCATTTCCAAGTCCCGGCCAATTTGTTTTGAGTGTGCGTGTCTCTGTCTCTAAGATACCCATAACCAACTCTAAGATCCCCAACTCGTTCTGCGCTCTGCGTTATTATTGTTACAAATATTTTATTCCAATGCCATATATTTTATTCTCCGCTCCTTGCGTTTCTCGCATCGGTTCTTTTATTTTATTGCATTGTTTATGTAGCCCAAAGTAAATTATGTTTTCTGTTTTTGCAGTCGCCGAGGCATCGAAGTTGAAGTCGAAGTTGGTAGTGCAACTGAAGAAAGACAAGAGGTTTTTATTTGCACTGAGGGAAAAAATATAAACAAACTGGAAATTGGGGTGAGTACATTTTAAATTAAAATATCTGTTATTATAGGTACTGAAATATTTTAATAATAAATTTAGGGATTTACTATTTGTTGTTTTAAAAAAAGATAATTTCAAGTTATGCCCTTCTAAAAAGTTAAAAAATTAGCAATCATTGATGTACAATTATGGGTACCTACAAATATATTTTGATAATAAATTAGGGGATTTACTATATTTGCTATAAAAAAATATAATTTCATAGTATAATTCCTAAAAAATCTAAAAAAATAAGCAATCATTGATGTACAATTATGGGTACTACAAATTTTGATAGTAAATTAAGGGATTTACTCAGTGGCGGATCCAGGATTTTGTTGTAGGGGGTGATATCAGAACAATTTTTTTGTTGCATACTTTTTGAGTACCAAAATTTCTTTCATTTTTCACCCGAGTGGGGGGTGATATATCACCCATATCACCCCCCGTGGATCCGCGCATGGATTTACTATTGTTTTTATTTAAAAAAAGGGAATTTTAATTTATTTCAATGAGCAATCATTGATGTAGAATTTTTAAAATAATATTAAGGAGTTAATAGTTTATCGCTTTTTTCTACCGACTCTGCCGAAGTTCTGGTGACACACACAGTATATACATAGTTGTAAAAATCCCAGACAATTCTAAATTTATACATTTTTCCTAAGCTGATTTTAAATTCCTTTTAATTGCTTAAATTTATTAGTTTTATTTTGAGTACGTAATATTTTTCTCAGTGCCTTTCTGCAGGGTATTTGGACTTCGTCCTTGGCCAGCTGCTCGCTCCTTCTGGCTTCTCAATATTTTTTTGTTTGTTCGCTGTCATTTCAAAAGTTATTATGCCAGTTGCTGCGGCTGTTTTCTGTTTTCTGTGTTCAGTTTTCTGTTTTCTGTTGATTGTGGCCACCGGTACAGTTGGCCGAGTTATTGTTTTTTCTGCGCCCCCTTTGGCCCCCGGCTCTGTGTTTCTGTTTTTTCTCCTGTGTGCGAGTGTGTGTGCCACATTTTGAACAATTGCTTTGCATATTTTATTGCTAAATAATAAATGCCTATTAAGTTAATTGGCAAATTAGGCAACTGCAATTGCAGCCCAATGCAGCGGGCTCTACATTTTAATTGAGTGAGCCCTGAAAGCAGGAGAAAACAGTCAGTCAGTCAGGAAAAAACGAGGACAGGAGCAAAAAAATGATTGTCCATTTGTTGCATGCCTTAAACTTTAATGAGGCGCCCATTACGCGCCATTTGCATATATGCGAAAAGTTTAGGTTCAAAATCGATCGAATCGAGCACCCACCCACTGGCAAAATGGGGGGAAAATTGAGGGGGATTTTCCCCTTAACCATATTTCCAATATTTCGCCTTTCGGGCCCATTCTTTTGGGAATGACGAGGCGGAAAGCGCGTGTCTGCCGGTGCCAAACAAGCAAACACAATTAAATGTTATGCAGATGCAATCTAAAATGTCATTATATCAAATTCATTAATCCCAACCCCCCTCCCCATCGCCTCTTCTTCATCGCTGGCAACAACAAATGCCCCACAGCACACGACTCACAGATGCAGATATATAGATATATATATGCGTTTACTCGCAGATACAGATACTTAGGCCGGGCCCAAAGGCAGCGCCCCAGCAACATTGCAACTGCAACTGCAACACCGTCATCTGTCCCTGCACTCGATTTTTTTCTATCTTACACAGAGGGAAATATTTCTAGATATTTAAAAAAATATAAAAATATTAGTGTACGTTCTATAAAAAAAGTAAAGAATATTTTTAATTTTTTAGAAATATTTCTACCTTCTTAATAGACCTTGAAAAAATATAATTTGAGTTTTCCCTTCAAAACATTGATATTATCGAATCGATTTCGTCAAAATATCGAAAATATCGATAATTTTCAAGCTCTACTTCATATACTTAAAACCATTTTTCTTAGGAAATATTTTATATTCATTAGTTTATGACTTTCAAATCTTAATCAAAAATACTAGGAAAAACTTTAGAAAATCTTTACCTATGGTAAAATTTTTTAAATTAATTTGTATAGGATTTTTAAATCGTGAACAAATTTACTTAGAAATAATTTTAAAAATCTTTAATTTTGTTTAAAATATTCAGTAAACTTAGCAACCTTTCAATCGTATGAAAAATTTGTTTAATAAAAACCCTTGATATTTCGAAAATCTAGTATTAATATACAATTTCCTTACATATCAAGAAAGTTAGCTAAAAATGCCTTTTATAAATTTAATAAAATATACTTGTTATAATAAAAGGTTTTTTAAATATATGTATTTAAATATCCCAACAAACCGAATAAAAATGATATATATTTTTTGCGTGCACTTCTTCTTTTGCTAAGCTCTCCGCACTGCACACACTGAGGGCCCCCTGTTCATATGGTTTTTTAATAATTATTATTTTTTGCATAGAGAACTGAAGAGTGGCGAAGGAATGGGGCTTTGCTAGCGATTAAAATCGCTGCATGCACCGCTCGTGAATATTTTAACGTCAGTCAATCAAATGGCTTAAAAATGCTTTGTCATAGCTCCGAACCCCTTGGATACTTCAGTTCGGAGCAAAAGGGGCAGAGATTCAGCTACAGATATGGATGGTTATATATATATGGGGTATATGGGATAGGATAGGATATGTGTGTGGGACTTTGCATTTCGCATGTGCATGTAAATCGTCTTTGATTCGATTTCGTTTGATTTGATTAATCGTGCGACGTCACTGCCGTCTGATAATAATGAGATAGCAGCGGCGACTTGCACGCAATTAAGCCAAATTGCAGTCAGTCGTTGAGGCCGAAGAAATATATATATTTAAAATGCAGCCACAATTGTTAACTTTCCGGCCAAAAGTTCAATGCCCAACTTAAGTTTACAGCGCTTAAAATTATTGTTTATATTAATATAAATGGTTGTGGCAAACACACACATACAAACGAACATACGATGTGTGTGGGGAGCAGAGATATAAGAATAATAATAAAAAAAATTATTCCATTCATCGTCATAAACTTCAATTTTCGAAAATCATTTCCTTAGCAGCTGCGCATTAAAAAAATACAGAAAGCAGAAAAAAGAAGAACGGCAACAATAAAAATGAATAAAATGAATTAAGGCTCCACACAGTGGGCATGATTTGCAATACTTCGCCTAGAAATCGAAATCGAGATATTGTAAATCAGATAGCCATGTGTATTTGTAGGTAGCTTCACCCCATCACCCCCTTCCAAAGTCATTTGTCAGTTGGACAATCGCAAGCTGCTGATTGATGTCTGCATGTCCAAGCCAAGCACAAGTTAGGCAAATATGTCAGAGCTGCGACTTTGGGAATGAGGGCAAATAAATGTTGTCACTATTGGATACTGCCTGTGGAAATCGGGGAGTCAGGTGTTGAGCACTTGGAGGAAATTTTTCATCGGCTTTTCTTTACTTTCGAGCGGGGGGAAAGAATGAAAATGACCACAAATATTTTTAATTTAATAAAACAACCTACAAATCTTTTTTGATTTTTTTGTTCAACTGTCTACATATTACTACATTGCCTACTTATATTTACTTTAACATAAAAAACATTTTATTCAACTTATAAACTATTTTATGCAGGGTTCAATTATCAAAACAACTTTAATTTTTTAATTTTCAATTTTTTTATGCCAAAAAAAATTTTGTTTTGTCAACATAAATTTTTGTATTTTTAATTTTGATTACTAAGTTTTCTAAATATCTTAAATAAGCTTTTTATAAGCCTTTACTTTCAAGCGGAGAGTTAAAAGCTCACAGATAATTTAAAAAAAAACACCTACAAATATTTTTAGATTTTTTTTTCCAACTGTCTACTGCCTAAATAAATTTACTTTAATATTAGAAAACATTGTATTCGATTTATAAACTATTTTACACAACAGAAAACATTTTTTGTTCGTTTTTTTAGACTTACATTTAAAAAAAAAAAAAATTTTTTTTTCTTTAACATATTTTTTTTTTTTTTTTGCTAACAAAGTTTCTTAAAAATGCATAAATAAGCGTTTTATTACCAAACTTCAAGTTGGTTTTATACCCTACAAATTATTGTTCATTCTATTTTTATTCACTTTTCCTCTCGTTAACCCCACTGTGCCCAGCTTGCTCAGTTTTTGCCCTTTGCACATCGTTAAGGAATATTATAAATTACTACAGCAACAACAGCAACCGCAACATCAGCAAAGGCAACAAGAACAAGAACAACAGCAACCAAGTCGAGTTTCTTGAAATATTTATTTTATATTACGTTTTTCGTTTTATTTTTATTTCCCCTTTTTCTCTCACTCACTTTACTTCCCTGAATGAAGGAAGGGGCGCGGTCTAAATTAAAGAATATTTCTTTGGCAGCGTCTTCTCATTTATTATTTTATTCCCATCTTTTTTGTTGTTATTTTATTTATTATATGTATTTGTATTTGTATTTGCTGTTGTTGCTGCAGCCCCGTCATCATTTAAAGTGCGGTTTCTTGTCTCTCTCCATATATATTCATTATTATGGCCGCGACGGCGACGCTGCTACACATAACTTCAACTTTGTATCCGTATCTTGGTATCTTTTTCTGAGTTTCTTGTATTTTTTTTTTGTATCTTCACAGCGGCGGCGAGTGTGTGTGCGCCCCGTGTATTTAAGGAAAAAGAATGATGCAAAGACGATAAAATATAATTTCGGCTTTATATTTTATTTTAATGATGAAAAATGTTGAAACTTTATTACGAACTCATAAAAAATTTAAACGTAGGTACACACGCACACAGAAGAAAACCAGAAAAAAAGAAGAAAAGAACATGGGGGGGTCATAACTTCTTCTCGTTTTCCTCGGCTTCGGTTGCCCTCATAAATAACAAACCCAAATGCGCTGCGAACAATGTTAAATGTTATAAAAATCCAAAGCGTATTTACTTTTATTGCTGCACACTGCAGCTGAATTTTTGTGGCGGTGGCATAAAGTATCTTCGAGATACAGCCGGCAATAATTAAAGAAAGCGCACAAGGTGTGAAAATACATGTCATAAGATACAAATGTATCTAATTGAATGAAAGCGACGTAGCGAGCGATTTGCTCTAAACACGCAGCCGCAACTTACTCCCCCTTAACCCCCTTAGGCCCCCCTGCCTGCAAATTAACCCTCTAGTGCCCCACCCCCTGCTGTTAGTAGAGCGTCCGAATGAATGTGAATATCGCATTGTGTGAATGTGAATCTGAATTTGGTTGTGGATGTGGATGTGAACGAAGCGTGCGGCCAACGCATCAAAGTCAAAGTCGACGGCGCTGCGAATTTTGATTTCCTCGTTTTCGGAGGATTCCCAACTGATAAGCGGGGTCCATCAGCTGGTTTGAAACATATTTAAAAAATATTAAGAAAAGGTACAACAAATATAAAGAAATTTTTAAAATAATAAATAAAAGGGTTTACATATTATAAGCCAGTATAAATAATTTAAAACACCGTTATTTAAATCATTTAAAATAGAATTACAAATATTAAAAAAGTAATTACATTTATTTAAGTGCGTTTATACTATTTCTAAAAAAAAAACCTTAAAAGCAATGGAAAAGTTTGTTAACTTTTTTTTTTTTTTAATTCACAAAATCCTTATCAACAATTAACTTTAGAAAATTATTTCCATCACTTTAATAACCTCTTTATTTTATATTACCCCGAATTGCTTATCAGTTTTTTGGCAATAAACCATAATTTATAACTTCTTGTTCGGTTTAAACATTTAGCCTAGATTAATTGACTTTCTCCTAGTCATTTTTTTTGTCGGTTGAGTCTCACCGAAAATCTTATCAGTTAAGAACTTCGGAAATATAATTTCAAAACGTTTTATTTATTACCCTTTTTAGTATTACTCGTGTTGATAGCACTCAACAAAGAATATTTTATGACTGGCTGGTCAATTTTAACGTTTACCGCTGATTAATTGATCTTTCTTCAAGGCATTTTGATAAAAGCTGCTTATCAATTTTATGACACTAAAGGCATTTGTTTTTATGATGAAATATACATATTTATAAATTGATTTCATTTAAGTTGATATATTTGGTAAAAACTATTTAAAGGTAAACTGAAAAAAAAAATTATTAAAAAAAAAACATTAAAAATGATTTCTTGAAAATCTTTTTAAAATGTTTTTTATTTTGTCGGTACATTTTTTTTAGGAAGAATATTTAAATTTTATATCTGAAAATCTTTTTAAAATGTTTTCGATTTTCATTAAGGAAAATGTTTTTACTAGAGTGAAAAACAACAAATGCTTTTAAAATTTAGTAGGTACATTTTCTTTAGGGAAAATATCTAAATTTTATATCTAAAAGTCTTTTTAAAATGTTTTCGAGTGAAAAACCACTTATGTTTTGAAATATCCCAACAAGGTGTCTAAAAGTATGCAATGAAAAAAGTGACCTAGCTTTTCGTAATAAATCCATGGGATTTAAGGTTTTAAGATATACTGTGGCATACTTTTATACACTTTTCTGTGCGATTTCAAACATTTAGGAATTTCTGCAGCTAATTTCACCTTGAATTTTAGGGAGCGTATTCTAAAATCGGTTGCCTGTCTGTTTTTTGCCGGCTTTCTCAGCCGTTCCGCTGCTGTGTGTGAGCTTTCGAGTTGCGGCAGGTTATGGCCCGCCACAAGCACACACTTTGGCACACACAACGTCACTCATTCGGCCGCAGATACAAAACAGCAGACACAATGGCCAAAAGCGAGGTGCGACGCGTCGTCAACAGCTGTTTGAGTTTGGCGATGATGGCGATGATGATGACGATGGGGAGGAGTATGAGTATGACGATGACGAGGGCGACCGCAAGTATCTGAGAGGTTGAGTACCTCGGTATCCGAGTATCTCGGTATCTTTCAGCCGCCTTAAGTGGGCTAATCGGCAAAGCCAACACCTCCCTTTTTCCACCTTTCCCTCAAAACTTCCGTCAACTTCTTGGGTTACCCAATAGCCTCCAGCTAACACTATCTTATCGCTGCACTGCCGGAATGACGGGTCAAAATTTGAAATTCAATCGATTTCTGATGACAATCACGTGCGTGCTCTATAAATAAATAAAAAAAGAAAACAAAAAAACCCAGCCAGCCGCGCAATTATTGTAAATAAATAAATGCAATTATAAAAATTGCCGCTGCAGCCGTTGACTCGTTCGTCTTTTAATAAATTACAAAGCAAAAGCAAATAAAAAAAAAATATATATATATGTGTATCTGCCTCTCTGTCCGCTCGACTGCATTTTTAATTAATTTATTTTCGTTCGATATAAATTGCGAGGGGGAAAAGCGGAGAGGGGGGCGGTCTTGCACAAAGACAAAAGCCAAGACAAACTTGTATCTTTCAGATACACATGATATTTCGCCTCCTTCAACGGCAACTGCTGATGGAGCCGATCTTTGTTGGTTTTGCCCAACGGCGCAGAGCTGCCATTTATTTATTTATTTAATACTTTTTCTGCATTTTGTATTTTTTATGGCCTGGCTGTGCGTTTGATTAATCGGCCGCTCGTTGTAAATATTTGTCTTTAGTTTTTTGTGGCCAGGGACGCTTTTCTTTAAAGATTTACTAAAAAAGAGTTTGGGTGCGGCACATGCATATTTAAAATGCAAAAAGGAAAAATGGCCCAGGGATTAAGACATTCACACCCGGGCGGGATCTAATCCGGGCTCATCAATAATTGATTGAGGGCCGGCATTTCCATTATGCACTATGGATTATATGGGAAGTGGTGAAGAGATGCCCCACATCAATTAGAGGCGATCTCTCCTGCTCTCGCTAATTCGACGGACTCCTCCATCATTCATGCGCTTACTCCTTACTTCTTAGTTCTTTTGCTTACATGTCCTTTTCGATGAGTTAGTACACAGAAAAAAATAATATTATTATTTTGTAGGTAGTTTATTGAGATCGGAATATAGTTAAATGAATTAAAAAAACTTCACAACTTTATTTTAAGTGCCAAGTAATTTTGATATGTTAATTTTTGATAAAAAAATAAATTTAAGTTTGTCTTTAAGACCTTGAATTTTATTTACCAAATTATTTAAAATATTTTCAAAATTATTTTACAATTATTGGTTTAAAGATTACTTTTACTTTAGATTTTTTAAAATGCTTTCCTCATTTAATTTTGTTAATTTATTAGTAAAACTTTCATTTTGGTTAGAAATTCTTGTATAATAAATTTAAAACTTGAATCATTATTCAGATTAAATTAAAAAAAAATTCAAAATAATTTTAGTTTAATATTTTAACTCTTTTTATGATTTTTGTTAATACTAGTTTTATAAATAAACGCATTTTGGGTAATTAAGAATTTTAAGGGTTTCGTATGGTGACTCAATATAGCGAGAAAATATTTATCAAAAACATTTTAAAAAGGGAAACGAAACTTTTAGTAGTAGAAATAACTAAAATAGGACCAACAACTTCTATATTATTTATTAAAATACTTTGAAAGAATATTCTTTTCCTATATTATTTATTTAAATACTTGTAGACAGTTTTCCCCCCGTGTAACAGCTTCATTCCACTCGCTAATCCTGGCCGCACCTTCCTCGCTGCCACACTCCATCAAGAATGTATCTCGGCAGAGGTGCCGCTCCCTCGCAGCAACTTTGTTATATTTTATACGGTAATTTATAATAACTTTTTTCACGCACCTTCCGAGGTACAATCCAATCCTTTCCCCCCTCCTTCAAAAAGACCCACGCACTTCAAAGAGCGAGAAACCCGGGAGAAAAAGCGAGGAGCGGGAGTAAGACACTCAGCAGGCCACAACTTCTACTTTCAGAGTCTCTACCCCAGATACCCCAGATGTATTTGAGTTTCAGTCTCTGACTTACAACTAATGCAATATAATAAATTTATACAGGGTTACAAATAAATGTGGGCAGACCTCGGCGCGAGTTTGAGTCTGTGTGTGTTTGTGAGTTGAAAAATAAATAAATAAATATTTTTAGAAGGATACATGAGATTGAAAAGGCGGCCTCCTATTTCTCGTTTCCTGCTGTCGGTGTGTTTTGCTTTATGATGATGCCTCAGAGGGGGGCAGTTGCGGGTTCGGGGTTATTTATCAGCATAAATTATTTATGCCGCATTACGGGCATAAAAATAAATAAAATAAATGAAGCCAAGCCAAGCCGGCCAACTAAATCCGATTAGAAAAGGAGGCACAGAAAGATACTCAAGATACTTCGCTACACGCAGTAGATACAAATTTATTTTTATAGATTAATCAACGAATTACTTGTGCAGCTGTTGCCGCAATCCCAACCATTTCCCATTTCCCATTTTCATTTTCATTTCCACATCGTATACGATTTATTTGGCTTAGGCCATAAAAATAAAAATGAAAATTTTCCGCCAAGTATTTGAAAATATAAACATTATGGTCCCGCTTTTCGAATTTAATTAAATGTTTATGCCAAGCATTTAAACTAAATCGACCAGGGCCGCCGAATTCGAATCTGCTTTGCATCTTTACAAATACACATAATCCAAAAGATGCTGTAAAAACTACTTGGGGAGTACTTGAATGGCCCGCTTTGTGTATTCTTCATATGTGGGGATCGTTTTTGGGATCGGTGCGCATATATAAAATATGACTGAATAATATAAAACAGAAGGCGATACATCAAAGCGGATTATACAATTTATTTTTGCTTTTATTTCTCGGTTCTTCATTTGTATTCTTTGGCTTTCGGGATTGTTTGGCTCTCTGCCCCTGAACATATATATATTTCTTCATTTTTATTTTATTTATTTACTTTCCTTGGAAGATGTTGTATACAAAGGAAAATAGATGCAACAGATGCAGCTGGAAAGTAGAGAACCCAAAAACATGCTGGGCCACGTAATAAATTGTATTATTTATATTATTTTATATAATGCAACCCCCGATGTTAGCCGCGGGAATCGTATTCGGAATCCAAAAGAACACACAGAGAAGTATCTTTGAGATACAGATACTCAGTTGCACAGCGGAAGCATCTTCTTCTTCTTCGTCTGAAAGAGTGACGAGTGTAATGACTTTTGTCGATTGGGTTAAGTGGCTTGTTGGCTTCCTTCGCTTCGAGTTGCGAGATTCGAGATTCCTTTTTCGAGCATCTTTTTCAATTTTTATGCACGCCACTCGCTCCCTTTTTCCTGATTCTTCACCTTTTTTTCCTGGGTTTTGTTCAAGTAGTTTGAATGTGGCACGTTTAGTATTTTCCCCTCCCCGCGGTAATTTGTCTGCTGTGTTTTTTTTCAGTTCTCCTGGCTGCAGTTTTTGCCGCCTGGCAAAATACAAAAAAAAAAGGTAAGCGACACACGCTAATCATGAGTGTGAGATTCTCGCAGATTCTCTCCCTTTTTCTCTCCCTTTTTCTCTGCGGTCTCTGGCCCTCATCTGCGGACTAATTGAGCGGGAAAGTGGCTAGGAAATCGAAAGGGAAAAGTCTGCGGGATGCGGCATTGATTACAATCAGTATCTCAATTGTTCTCGTCAGTTTTAAAATTTCTAAACCTGTTTTTATTGTAAAAAAAAATATTTTCAAAAGGTTGAGACATTTTACCATACCATTTTTAATTATTTAGCATTTTGTAAGATTTTTTTTTATTAAGTTATTTTCTTTAAGTTATAAAAAATGTAGAAAAACAATTTCTAAAAATAAAATATATTTCTCAGTTTTGTTTCTTATATTTAAAAGAGTATACAATTTTTTTATAAATATTTTTTTCATCGAATTTTAAAGGTATTTTCCAAAACAATGAGTGAAAATTAAATATATTTTATTGGTTTTCAAAATTTATTTGTATTTTACCTGGAAGTATTTAAGTGCTCTATAAATGATTCTCACAAACCTACAATACCCTAAAAAATGTATTTCCCCTTTGGATGAGTTTCAATCGCCTTATTGTGCCTAATAAAAACTTCCTCTGCGCCCACGCTCTGCAAAAAGTTCAGTGAACTGATCGAGAGGCTGGAGAGGAAACCAATAATAATATACAACCTCTAATGATGCACACTCGCACTCACACACAATCTAAATGCGCTGGCAATAAAATATGAAAAACTGAAGAACAAAAAAATGCGTAAAAGGAGAAAAAATGATTTTTAACAAAGGCGAAGGCAGACAAATAAAAGTGCAATTAATCACCAGAAACAACCGAGGGCCCAGACGGTCGAGAACTGAGAGCTGAGGACTGAGACCCCTGGACCACGACGACTGACACTTATCGGCTTTATCTGCTTATGTGAAGGGAGAAAAGGCGGAATAAATCGGAGATGCATTCACACAAACATATAAATATAAATGGAAAGGAATTATAAATATTAAAGAAGCTGGTGGATTCGTGGGGCCCGAAGATTCAGCCTGTCAATATTTGATTTTTACACAGAGAAAAAAATTAATATAATATGCAGAAAATATAAAAATAATCTACAACTATAAAATGAGGCATTTTTAAAAAGGGAGGTTGAAGAGGCAGCCAAAACGGTTCAATATAGAAGTTTAAAAATTAAACAGAAATTCGGGAAATAATAAAAACTGCATACTAAAATCTAAAACCCGTACAAATTTTACACAGAAAAAAATAATATTTTATTATGAGGTTTTTTAGATTTTTTTAGTAAAGTAAAAATAATATTGGGTTAAAGGCTAGCAATCCATGATTAATATAAAAAAATTAAAACTGCATATTAACAAAAAAAGTACAGAAAAAATTCCTAATTTAATTTATTAAACTGTTTATTTTTTTCCGTGTGAATATATGGCATTGCCTTGATGCGATCGCCGCGAACCAACGAAAAATGCATCAATTTTTAATAATAAATGAAATGTGTGAATAAACGTTGGGAAATATATGATGGGCGATGGGTGATCGGTGGGGGATGGGTGATGTAGGATGGGGGAAATGAGGAGAACAATCGGAAAGGCAAACAGCAGGAAAGCATAAACACGGCCGGCAACACTAATACGCAGGCAAACAAACAAAGATGCAGATACAGATGCCGCAGCGGATTCAGATGCAGATGCAGATGCATTTTCCAAAGAATTTCTAAGCACATAAAAAGCAAAGCAAACGGTCAGTTGGGAAAATATTTAAAAAAGCATAAAAACAAAATATTTATTGAAAAGAGACGCTAACGAGCCAACACGCCGTGCGGCGATCAGATGAGGCAAACAAACGGCTTCAAAAATTGAACACATGAGCAGGCTAATGCATATACATATACTCGCATATAGCCGGCTATTTGATTAATGCACTCGAAAGCGACAATAAACACGGAACATGGAACATGGCCAAGTAGAAGCGGGGCGGTCAGAAGAATAAGGAGTTTCTTCTCCATCCCAGACAAACAAATATCGCATTCCGATTGATCTTGGCAAGGAACGGGGACCTGCGACTCTGAATGGAACTCCCCGTCTCTCCATCAACGCCAGAGATCTGGGTTCTTGAGTGAACGTCGTCGACGACGTCTATTGGATAAATAAATACAAATTTTTATTAAAGTGCGAATTCTGCGGTGAGCTCAGTGCTAATGCAGTCGAACTCGAACCGGTCGCTAAGTTTGCCCCCTAAACTGGCAAAAATATTGGATCACTCGTATTTATACCCGTTACTCGTAGAGTAAAAGGGTATATTGTATTCGTGCAAAAGTATGTAACAGCTAGAAGGAAGCGTTTCCGACCCCATAAAGTATATATATTCTTGATCAGGATCACTAGCCGAGTCGATCTAGCCATGTCTGTCTGTCCGTCTGTCCGTCTCTCCGTCTGTCCGTCTGTCCGTCTGTCCGTCCGTATGAACGCTGAGATCTCGGGAACTATAAAAGCTAGAGGATTGGTATTTGGCATGAAGATTCTTGGAAATCCTACGCAGCGCAAGTTTATTTCAAGAAGGTGCCACGCCCCCTCTAACGCCCACAATAGCTAATACACGATTTTAAAAATTTAAATATTTCGGAAAAGTAAAAATGCAGTTTTGTTGTGCTTATCAATACCTATCGAAATGTAGAAGAAATTTTTTAAATCGGACCATTCATTAAAAAGTTATGGCTCATCAAAATTAATATATCCATCTCCCTCGCACTCCCTTTAGCCGAGTGACGGGTATTAGATAGTCGGGACACCAACCCGACTATAGCGTTTTCTCTTGTTTAAATTATTATCATTGCAGATATAATAAGAGAGATATTAACGCTGAGCATTTTCCAAAAAGGATTTTCAATTAAATTCTTATTTAAGATATTTAAAAAAGTTGTATTAAAACTTGAATTCTGTTTATTTTTTTTTAAGAAAATATATTATTAATATTTATTAGATCCCTAAAAGCAAACAATTCAACAATTCTGTATAGTTTTCCAGGAAATATGATGGGTAATAAATATTTATTTGATAACAACAAAGATATAGGGCCATTCAAATGCATTATAATAATATTTATTTTGAGTTTTTGAGTTATTGAGTTATTGATAGCATCTAAAACTCCCCAAATTCAAGTTAATTCCCAAAAGAACACATGGATATTACCATTTGACCCCCATATTTTTCCTGTGCAGACCTCTTTCGCCGCTGCCCTAATTGAAGCACACTTAGGGAACCACAACAAGTCACAAAATGCTCCATAGATCGAAATCAACCGCACAGGCCACAGGAATTTCAATCACCTCTTGGTCACCAGAGCGTTCCGGTGGCTGCCCCCCGAGAGAAGCCAGAAGAACCGGGGGGATCTGACCTACGAAAAGGGGGCTAAATGTGGAGCAAATCTCCGCGGGGAGTAGGAGCGGGCGAAGAGAGAGAGAGAGAGCGAGCGAACAATGGGCGACGTGGAGCACGTGAATGCTGTCAATCATTCCACGGGAGTGGGTTCTCAATGGATAGTCTCTCAATGATGGTGTGGGGAGGTTCGAAATCGGTGCGACTGGAGCTCCGCATTCCGCGCTGTGACGTCACGACACGAGGCGAAATGCCGCCGGCAGAATTCTTCGCAGCCCGAAGATTGAAGATCGCGAATCGTGAATCAAAACAAACCGAGGCAAAAGATCGGAGAGTGGAATAGAGAGATGTAGAGTCTATGGGCTGGAGAGAAGCAGCGCTGCAACAGCGCTGCAGCAGCGCGGCAGCCGCGGAAGAGAGGTCTTCCGCTCTCTCTTCGTAGAATTGTGTTTTGAAGAATTGAAGAGAAGAGACTTGGGTGTGAGATGAGTCTCTTAACTGATCTGAGTCTTAACTTAACAAATTGTTTTTGGCAGACAAATCTCATTTAATAAATCGAAACTGCTAATCTTGAGTAATATATGAATGTTTATCTTGAGTTGAATGTATTCAAACTGCTAATTCTGAAACGCAATATATTTGGGTATTTAATTTTTGACACTACTACTTGCACAACACAGTAATTTGTTATTAACAATAGAAAACTTGTTTTTTTTTATTTTTAAGGATATTTTTTAGGATCCCAAACTTTGCATTCAGAAATTATTCAAAAAGTGTCAGGATCATTTTTATATTAACAAGTTAATTTACACTTATAAATTTTAATATCAAATAGGCATTGAAAATTGCATTTAAAAATTTTTTTTTTCCTAAGAAGTCAAGTCAAAATGATATACAATCAAATCACAAGTTAAAAATGATAGGAAATTCCAACGAAACGACAATCATTTGCATTGGATACATTTTTTTCCTTATAAAATAATATTGTTTTTCAAATATGTAGATATCACTATAGGAAATATATATAAACTATAGGAAGTTCCATCGAAACGACTATCATTTCTTATTCATTTTTGTTCAAGTTTCGTAGTGCAGTGGATATATTAGATTTCGTTTCACTTACCCTTTCTTCCTCTCGGATCATTTCGGCGATTCCCGGCTTAATTTCCATATCATCGGCCAGCGATGATCCTCCGCCCGATCCTGTCCCTCCTCCCACGCCCACTCCCCCTGCCACGCCCACTCCACCACCATGGTGGTGCGGCTGTGGGGGCGGCAGGCGTGGCTCAGTGGGTGGACCAGGTCCCAGACCACTCAGTTCCATGGCAGCGGCCATTGCAGCGGCTGGACCCAAGGGAAAACGGGAGTCTCCAGCGGGCGATGGCGGATGGTGGGAGGATCCGGAGCTTTGCGAAGGATGTGGGGCAGGTGGTGCATGGTGGTGCGGATGCAGAGGAAGCGGCAGAGGAAGCTGACCCTGTTGCTGCTGCTGTTGCTGGGGACTCTGCGAATGGGGTCGCGAGGATCGGGAGAGGGGACCTGGCGTGGCAGCCGGCGAGGGCATGTCCAATGCATGAATGGCCGTCTCCAGACGTCTCGAGGTGGCCACTCCCGAACCAGAAGAACCACTACTCAATGGAGGCTTGGGTGGTGGTGTCATCAAGGAGCAATCCCTTTGCCTCTCGCGCTCCTTTTGCTCCAGTTCCATTCGCTCAGCGGCTATCAAACTGCTCAGTGGACTCGGTGGTGCGGGTGGATTGAAGATCGTATCCGCCGATGGCCAACGTCGCTTCCTCACATTCCTGCCCTGCTGTCGTTCCAGTGGCGATAGTCTCAATTCAGCGGGATCCCAATCGCTGCTTCGCAGCTTCTTCTCCGGCTGCATGAAGGCCAGCAGCTCCTCGGCCTCCCTTTCCCGCTCCCTTTCGTTTTCAGTTCTTGAAGAGGAAGTGCCACCTTCCTTCGGGGAGGAGGAGGGCATCCTTTCCGAGGAAGCCGCTGCCGTGGCTGCCGCCGTGGCCGCTTCCATGTGGGTCACATCCGCCAGACCGCGCACCTTCAGCATCTCAGCTATCCGCAGTAAGGGTCCTATTTGATCCTGACTCACATTGATCTCCCCGCGATACATAAACTCCACAATGGCCTTCAGATCCGACCAATTAACATCCCTCATGATCACAATGGGATGCTGGCAGGGTGTCTCCGCTAGTAAAGTTTGAAAGTAGGGAGAGCAGGCTGACAAGACCATCTTGTGGGCCTTCATGGAGCGACCATCGCAGGCCAAGGTCACGTCCACAAAGCACTCGTTTTGCAAAAGCTGATCGAAGATGGTGGTCAGATTGGTTTGATAGTTGTTCCAACGCAGGCAGAATTGCTGGGAAGTGGAACTGGGCGAGGCAACTGAGGAGCTTCTTCCCTGGGGAGAACTCACTGGGGAGGAGCCTCCACCTCCACCTCCGCCTGTCGTTTGACCTTGACCCTCCTTATCCTTATCCTCTTCCTTTCCTACAGCTGGTGAAGTGCGATCCTCGCTTTTCGTACGCTTCTGCTCCTCCTCTCGCTGGCTGGGTGAACTCCTGTTGCTCTTCGGAGAACCATCCAATCCCGAACCGGAGCCTTTGCGCTGCCTCTGCTGTTGATGCATCGTGGGTCCCTGTTCGGGCGCCATGCCAACTTTCGTTTCCGCCTGCCCTGACGTCGCCATTTTGTCTACAGCTGATCGTTGATCACCGTTACGATCGATCGTTAAACGTTACGTTACGTTACGCGACTCTCGCTTCACATAGCGTTTTTTTGAAAGTGTTTGAAGTTAAAAATCGCGACAATTACGACGCTCAACTGAGAGTGGTAGTGGTGGGCATGTACATGTGTATGTGAGTATCTAAGTGTGGGTGTAGGTCGGTGTATGTGTGTTGGTATGTGTGTTACGTATTCGTTACGTTACTACGCGCACTACGTGGCCATTTGGCAATTAGCCCGCCTTTCGTTCTTTCAGTTCGTTTCGGTTACTCGTCGTCGTGTTCGAAATGTTTTCAGTTTTCAGTGTTCTATGGGGGCCTCTATATATGTTGGCCAACAAACAGGGCCAAAAGTCTTCTCAGCACGAGCGTCTGAATTAGACTGAAATCGTTTTGCACATTTTGATACGGAAAAACTCAAAACAAACTTAACACACGACGACGACGATGGCCCACGACGATGTGGATGTGGATGTGGATGTGGACGTGGATGTGGCAGTGGCAGTGTGGAAAACTGAGGGCCGCCGAGGGGCAACGTTGATGTTGCAACTGCTACTGCTTTTGTAGTTGTTGCTCTCAGGCGACTGCGACTGAGTTCGCGACGAAGTTGCGAATAGTTCGCGAACGGCTCTGCCGGCGAAAGGAAAATGCGATGCGGCTGGAGAACTGCGAGCTGAGAACTGAGAACTGAGAACTGAGAACCGACGGCAGAGACAGAGGCAGCGACTTCGACCGAGGCAGAATCAAAATCGCGAGCTGTAGGCGCCAAAAAACGCCGGCTAACGGGGCACCGCATTCCTTTGCTCCTGCGCTGCGTTTTGGTTTTTGGTTTTGGCTCTCCTCGGAATCGGAATCCTTCGTCCTCGTGCTTCGACGTGCTTCGACATGCTTCGACATGCTCGAACTCGTCCTCGTTCTCGTTCTCGGCCTCTCCAAGCGTTGCAACCCCCAAAAACACATTTTTGGCGCTTTGTCGCTACTGCACACCACTACACGTGTAAAAAGGATGCGTCGCAAATCGCAAGTGTGTGTGCGTGCGTGAGGAAACGGAAGTTGCCCCGAAAATGCAGCGAAGAGCGAGCTTAGGCCTAATATTTTTCAGAGGCGGCAGCGGAGGAGCCGCTGGGCAGGAGAGGGTGGCATCCCGACCCGTCGACCAGTACCCCTGGACGGAAATTTTTGGGGGTCTTCAGAAAAGTGCGAAAGCGGCGAAAATATGGCTGATATTGACAAGCAGTTGGCCGGTAATTTTAATGGTTATCGGATAATGTAGGGATATATAAAGGAAGTTTTTTAAGCATATCGTATCAAGACATTTTCGGAGAGTTAAAAAGTTCTATAGAAAAAAATTCATTGGGTAATAACAATGCTTAAGAGTCTTGCATTATTTTTAAAATTATTTATAGTGAGTAGATTTTTTAGAAATATTTTTTAAAAATATTTAAAAAATCTGGGATCTCAAATAATGTTTTAAGGTTTAAAAATGTGAATTTTTAAAAGTCATATAACAACGATATAAAGAAAAAAAAAATATTGATAGTGCTTAGTACTATCTTATTTTTAAGAGTCGAAGAACAGTGATCAGTCTTTCGAAGCCTAACCCCTCTCTTTCTATTCTCCCCCCTCCCCCCACCCCTCTCTCTTTCTCCCTCACGCATTTCTCGCCCGACTGAGAAACAAAACTCGGCTGAAAGATGCTTCATTAATTAGTTCCGTTCGTGGGGTATCGTACCCTATCTCACCCCCTCCCCCTCTATCCATCCCCCATAGACCCCTTCGGGAGAAACTCTCTTCGCTGTCGACGCCTCTGCCGACGCATCTGCCGACGCCTCTGCCGACGTCGTGCATTGTAAACAAATGCTTAGGCGAAAAGAGTCGAATCGTGCTCTCTCTTTCGCGAGAGAGACGGCACTTAAGAGCGGTTTCTCTTTCTTTCGCCTGCACCTGCAGTTTTCCACTATTTTTTCTCGCTCTCCCAGGGGCGGGGGGGTTTTTTGGGGCGGGGGCGGGGCACTGGCGTTCGAGACTGGTCAGCCTCGATTTTCCACCTTCGTGTGGGTAATTCCCCATACATGTGTGTTTATGACTATTTTCCTGTTTTTTTTTATTGCCTTGCGCATTTATAATATGCAAAAACATCAAATAAAGAAATACAAATCTAGCGAAAATAAATAAATTCGCTCGAGAGCGAGCGAGACGAAGCTAGGGGCTATATAGCCGTCAAGGTGAGTGAGAGCGAGAGGGATAGCGAAGGGAAAGGGGCGTAGAGGGGGGTCCACTACAGCCAGTCATAAATTATGCATAATTTTTTTCGTGACTGGCAAATGGCGGCTGCTTTTTCAGTTTTGCAGTTACATTATAATAAACATCGGCCATGAATCGAATCGCAAAAAATGAGGAGGGGAATGAAATACGCGATCGTCAGGTATTTTTCATCGATCGTCTTATTCACTTATTCAGTATTCACCTGGCTTCACTCTGAATGAGATTTTTAATGCCTTTTATTCACTCATTTCCGCTGCTTTAATGACGCTAAGTGATACTTTTGCTTATTAATGGCTAGCCCTCGAAATCGGTTTCTGGAATTGTGTCTCTGTGTTGTAATTATATTATTTCAATGGATTTAATTAGTGATTCAAATGGGTATTTTCGTATTTTGTGAAAATACATTTTTTTAGATAGTCATAATGATTTTTATAATGCAGGTTAACCTTTTTTAGATGATTGCTTAAAAAATCATTGTCACTAAAATCTAAGAAAATCACCATAAAAGCATTTCAACGTAGCTCTAAAAATGATTGATGGTTTTAAGCAGTGGCGGATCTAGGATTTTGTTGTGGGGGGTGATATCAGAACAATTTTTTTGTTGCATACTTTTTGAATACCAAAATGTCTTTCATTTTTCACACGAGTGGGGGGTGATATATCACCCATATCACCCCCCGTGGATCCGCGCATGGTTTTAAGATCTTCAAAGATATTTTATTGATTGATTGATTTTTTTGTGAAAATATACCAAGTTCTTTAGAGTACTATTGAATTTCAATAAAATTAGTGATTCTACTAACTCCATGAAATTTTGTACGTTTATTTGACGCCTTGAATATTTTTAGGAATAATGATACACGGTTTCTAAAAACTTTTATATTACTTTTCTGTACATTAAAAAAAAATATATTTTGTTTAATGAATACCTCCATAAAATTTGGTACGTTTATTTGACGTCTTGAATATTTTTAGGACTGATGATACATTGTTTCTTGAATTAAAAGCATTTAATGTTATTGAATCCCATTTATTTTAATAATATTCTTATAATAACGCCTCTAAGAACTTTTATATTACTTTTCTATTTTTGTGTGGGCTTGATTTTTTTTAAATTTATTTAATATTTATTTTACTACTTATTTTTTAATTCTTCCTTGAACTTGTATCTATGATAATCCCATCTCTTTATCCCATCCAACTATCCCCAATTAGAACCCACTGTATTTGGCTTTTGGCAACAAATGAATTGCAGCAAACAAAATTTGGATCAAACCCAGAAACACGAAAATGCATCACGCATTCTCTAAGTTGTTTGTTGTTGCTCGCCATCTAGTGAAAGGCGGGGAAAAGGGGAAAAGCGGGGGCCCTGGGAAACGGAAAACGGAAAATGGGAAATGGCTGCTAGGCTCGCGACTGCAGAACGCGTTTATACGAAAATTTATGTATTTAACTGGTGACGACGACGCTGACGAGCAAAACGATGACGCGGACGTGAAAGGACATTGGAGATGTGGACGCAGGAGATGTGGAAGCAGGAGATGTGGACGCAGGTTCGGAGGCTAGGATAGAATCCACTGGCTGCGGATGTCCAAAAAAGCGACGAAAGCCTCTGCGAAAGGCCGAAAGTGGGTGGGTTTGGGTGGTATGTGTGTGCGGGGAAAGATGACAACATTTGAGCCAAACAGACAAAGTTGAGGAGGGTGGAGGGGGGAAGGGGGAAGGGGGCGGGGCTCGGGGGAGAGGTCGCCGTCTGACCCACACACATGAGTGAACGAACAAGCAAACAAACAAATAAAACGGTTGCCATGAGTGTGAATGCACTGGCCGAAAATTAAAACACGTAATTATATGAATTTATGATCCACTGGGTGGGCCCCAAAAAAGTAAGGAATTATTATTAGATTTTTAAGAAAAATAACCTTCAAATAAATCACAAAAATGTCTCTTATTTTGTATTTTCTTTTAATTTTCATCATAAATTATCACATTCTTTGGATATCGAACCATTTCTGTGATAAATACCATTTTAACTTAAATTTCTTCAATTTAAATTACCCAAATGTGACTATCTTTTGAATAATTTGTTAATTCCTATCGAAGAAAGACACTCTTTTTTACAAAATATAACTAGAATTTATAAATTCAAATTATTATTATTATCGGATCAAATTTTTAGTTTTAAGTAAACTTATAGAGAAAATGTGTTTCATATATAAAAATAATCAATTTAAAATAATATAAGCTAGTTTATTAAGCCATGGATTATAAAACAAAGTTGTTCAATTTTGCCAGAAAATCATGCGCGGATCCACGGGGGGTGATATGGGTGATATATCACCCCCCACTCAGGTGAAAAATTAAAGAAATTTTGGTACTCAAAACGTATGCAACAAAAAATTTGTTCTGATATCACCCCCCACAAAAAAATCCTAGATCCGCCACTGCAGAAAATAGTTAATTAATCAAACTGACAAGATTTTGAGTATGAGTACATATAACTTGGGGATATTTTTGTTACAGAAATAAAAATAATATAACATTTAAAAGCCCCATAAAATAAGATCTATTATATAAATTTGTAAGATTTATTAAGATCGTATTTTTCTATTTTTCTAATTTTTCTTCTTAAAGTTAAGGAATAAGTTTCTTATAGATATAGCTATATATAATATATTTTTTTATTCTCAGTGCTCGATGCTGCGACCATTGAGGTGACCAAACGTACACATATGAGGGTAAAATGAAGCCGTGGGCGGGGGAATGAGGGGGCATGGCCGGCGGGTAGATCAGCGGGAAAAAATGTTGCATATTAAAACGCCAAATAGAAGAGTGCAACAGCGGAAGAGGCAGAGGTTGGGGAAACTGCGACAACGGCGACGTTGCAGCTTAGAGAATGCAGAAAATGGGTGGCACAAAAGGGTTAACCCTTTGCTGATTCTTCGTCCTCAGCTGCTGCCTTTGCTGCCTTTGCTGCTCCTGCTGTTGTTTTTACCTTCGACCATGTCTAAAAGTTGGCTTACACACAAAAGCGATGAGCGATGATGCCTCAAATATGCAAAAATGCCTAGCGCAATAAAACCCCCTTGAGGGCGTATGGGCAATGAAAAAGGGCTTAAAAAGGGGTGGAGGGGGTTTGGTCTGTGGATTGACCATCGGGGTTGCAACGAAACTTGGAACTTGCAAATGCAGGCGAACAACTCCGGGAGTCGCGTTTCGTTGCGTTGCGTTGCTAACGATGCCGCTGGCTGTCTGATTGGGAAACGAATCGTGGATAAGTTGGGGGGATGGGGATGGGGGATGGGGGATGGACCCCATGGATAGGGCATCCTGGGCATCCCGGGGTTAATGGGTGGGAGGATTGAGCAGTCAGGGATCAGGTAGAGGGGTGCATGCCACAGACACAAACAGATAGACAGCCGGCCGAGAAGGAGAACGAGAATGAGAACGAGAACGCGATGGAGGAGGAGCTGGAGGAACTGGGGGAGGAGGAGGAGGAGCACCAGGATGTGGAAAAGGACGAGGACGAGACCTACGCCTGAGTTAGAAACAGATGCACCAGGAGAAATATTATTCAAATAGGGCCTACCGGAAGTAAGGAACTTTATTCCTTAAAATCTATTTGTTTAGAAAATTCTAATAAATTTTAAAGTATGATGAAATGCGGAAAAAGCCTAAAATTGGGAGAAAAACATTTTACATAACTCACTACTTTCAAAAACTTGTAGAAAAATAATTTACAAAACTCTAATAAATTTAAAAAAGAAAGATAAAATGCGAAAAATCCTAAAATTTTGAGAAAAACATTTTACAAAAATCCCTACTTTTAAAAATGTTGTAAAAGAATGGTTTACAAAAATCTAATAAATTGTAAAATATGATAAACTGCGAAAAACCCTAAAATTGTGAGAAAAACATTTTACATAACTCCCTACTTTCAAAAATTTTTAGATGAATGTTTTACAAAAATCAATTAAATTGTAAAATATGATAAACTGCGAAAAAAACCTAAAATTCGTATCTTATTTTTAAAGAAATACTACGTTTTTTTTTTATGAATTTAAAATTTAAAACAAGAGAGAACGCTATAGTCGGGTTGGTGTCCCGACTATCTAATACCCGTCACTCGGCTAAAGGGAGTGCGATGGAGATAAGAACTTTGATCAGCAATAACTTTTTAACGAATGGTCCGATTTAAAAAATTTCTTCTATATTTCGATAGGTATTGATAAACACAACAAAACTGCATTTTTAGTTTTCCGAAATATTTAAATTTTTAAAATCGTTTATAAACTATTGTGGGCGTTAGAGGGGGCGTGGCACCTTTTTGAAATAAACTTGCGCTGCGTAGGAGCTCCAAGAATCTTCATGCCAAATACCAATCCTCTAGCTTTTATAGTTTCCGAGATCTCAGCGTTCATACGGACAGACAGACAGACGTACAGACGGACAGACAGACATGGCTAGATCGACTCGGCTAGTGATCCTGATCAAGAATATATATACTTTATGGGGTCGGAAACGCTTCCTTCTAGCTGTTACATACTTTTGCACGAATACAATATACCCTTTTACTCTACGAGTAACGGGTATAAAAAATCTGAAAAATTTAGAATGAAGGCTGAATATTAGTTTTTGCATTTTTGTTTTACAGTTACCCCCTTCCTAGTATTTTCTCGCAGTGCACTCCCCCATTGGGCCCGCATTGATGGACAGTTAACGCGGCAAAACGAACGCGAAAACATGGTTAGAAAGGGGGTTTTTGGGTGGATAGATGGGCTAAAAGAGAGGGGATTCCCCTTTCGGCGGATGCTGCTGCTCCAGCTGAAGCCAGCAGGCTTAGACGGCGCAACTGTACCGAGGACTGTTTGCAGGAGAATGGAGGAGGAGGTCCTGGAGTCCTGGGATCCCAGTGGCCGGTTCCTCCTGCCTTTCCTCCGACTTTCCAGTTTCCCGGGCGCCCCACTGGCAAGATTTTCGCGTGCGTTGCAAGTTGCCAGTGTCCAGTGACTCCCCTTTAACCCCCTCTAACCCCCTCTACACCCATGTTGCATGTGTGTCCATCTGCTGCCTGTATTTGCCACACATGTGTGTGTGTGCGTTTGTGTTTTTGTAGATTTTGCGCGCTGCGCCATTTGATTGCATTGCGTCGCTTCCGCTTCCACTTGGCCATTGTCGCTCCTTTGGAAAATCCACAACCCCCTTTCCTCCTCATTCATTTATATACAAATGAACGCCTCCGCTGCCACGCCCATTCCCCTTCTACACTGATAAAAAAGCGTAGTAAATCCAAAGTTTTTCGCTTTGATTTTTATCCATTGCGGATTTTATTAAAATTAAATATGGTAATATTACATTTAACAATTATAGTTCATTTTAAAAACGTTTAACTTTGATTTTAATTAGAAGTAAAATAATAATTTCTCCTTGATTAAAAATATTTCCATTCGTTAAATTAATCACTCAATTAAATATTACGTTTTTCTCATTTAATTTAAATATTTAATAGGAAACTTTGCATATTGAATGCAATATTTATTTTTACTATTCTATTTTTTTTATCAGTGTACATTCATTTATCAATTTTATAAACGCTTAACTTTCTAATTAAGTAAAATAATATTTTCTGATTAATTGAAATGTTTCCATTCGTTAAATTAATCATTTTTATTCAATTTAAATATTTAATATTTATTTTTACTATTCTATTTTTCTGTCAGTGTAGTGTTCAAGTGCAGACGCAGGCAAATAATTTCTTTTTTTATTGTATTTGTCGGTGGGGATCGACAGACGACGACGACGACGTCTGTTGTTGCAAGTTGTTAGGCCATGTGGTTGGCTCGAGGAAGGGGCAACTGCATCCTTCTGGCCAGGATTGGCACATGTGTCCACTTGGCAGCCTTAAATCTTAAAGATCTTAAAGCACCTGCAATAACCTTTCGCTGACATAATTCTTTTGGTTCGGAAATGATTTCTGCCGCAAAGAAAATCTTACTAATTGAAAGTCCTTCCCAAGGAATTGTCACACAAAAACCCGAGCTCAAAAGATTGTTTTTGTGCCAGACTAATTAAAACGCGGCTGCAGCAGAAATATTAAAAACAAAACGGGAAATATTCGAGGTGGAAATCTTTCTTCATCTTGGCAGAAAAGAGGGAAGATTTCCTATAATTGCCAGCGGTGTTTGACAATGCACGATTATTATAAAAGAGGCTGAAAGGCGGCTGAGGGAAACTGGAACTCCAGGTAATTGTCAGGGGACTTGTTTGAAGTCGAAGTCGAGGCGGAATCATTAACAACTGAGTGATTTCGGTTTTGTTATGGTTTTTTTTTGTGCTTAGATGTTGGGTAAAGATGCATTGACAGGCTGTAGAAATATGAGCCTCGTGGTGGTGGAAGTAAATTTGTTTTTGATTGAGGAATTTATGAAAATATAAATAATTTCTAAGAATGGGAAAAATATTCTCGAAAATGTTCTCTAGGTTTTAACAACAATATTATGTTATTTTCAAAAGGATTCAGAAATAAAATGATGGGAAAAATAAAAACAAATAATTAAAATTAGATAGATTTTTTTAAAAAATTTTAAAACAATTAACAAATCTTTTTAAAAATTCTGTACACTTTTTTTAGGATTTTAAAGAATAATTTTAAGTTCTTCATTAGTTTATAGGTTTATTGTTGTAGGATATAAGAATTAAGATAATAATCTTAAATACTTAAGTAAAAAAATATTAATAAATATTAACCCTATAAGAAAATCGTTTTTAATATTATATAAATAAAGATATTAATCTTAAATATTAAAATAAATAAATATTAACCGTTTAAATGATAATAAAAAAGTTAGAAGTTATATCCAACAAACATTTAAGTACTTAAATTGAAAATTTTATACGAATAGCATGATATCTTGAGCTATTATTTTAAATATTTATTAAAGACTAAATCCCAAGCTAAATCGTGTGTTAATAATTCTTAGCTGCACTGTTTTTTTTGGATAAGATGCCTGATTAGCTTTACAAGGTGTTTTCCGGTGTTTTCCCTCCTTTCCTTTGCTTTCACACCTGTGTGGCCCGTCAACACCTGGGCCAAAGTCAAAGCCACCAAGCGGCAAAAAATCTGACTGGGCATCACCCCGGCCCCCTTCAAAAAAATCCCCCCAACGCCCCTGTGCACTTTAGCATTCCCATGAATGAGGCATTGAAACTGAATGAATTTGCTCGCGACGCACACACAAAATGCATGAATGAAAATTCAACCGGTGCAACTGGAAAAGTGAGGGGTGCGGGGGAAAAAAGGCATTAAGGGGCGTGGCAAAAGGGGGGAGGCCACGCACGAAAACGCGAACCGAAAAACGGGGGCCGTGTTGCGACCCCGAAAAATGTGTTGCAGGTTGCCAATGACAGCGAAAAAAGCGATGCAACGCGGGGCAGCAAAGTGCAGCTGGAAAAAATGGAGCGGGAGGATGATGATGATGATGATTTGGCTGTCCATTCGATTGTTCAGCATGCGGCACACGCGTCAAGGTCATTCCGCCCCGCCCCACCCCCTTTTTTGCCGCAGTTGCAATGGGGCGCAACAGTTGGCAGCAGCAGCAGCGAAAAAAAATCCCCAAAAAAGGGTTGCCCCTTTTGCTACCCCCTTTTATACCACCCCTTTTTCCGCTGCATTGCACTTTGATTGCACTGCCCGCGATTATCCTGCGCTGCATATCAATGTCCTGGCAAAAAAGTAGCGTAAAAATCAGTGAAGGTCATTTCCATTCAGGCCTCGCTTTTGCCCCCCTTTTTCAACCAGAATTTTTGCATTTTTTCAACGCTTTCCCCCCTTGCTTTTCCCTTTTTTCCCCCTTTTTTCGTGCTGCATGGCAGAAGTGCATTCATCGCGATTATTAGGGATTTCAATCGACCCCCCTTTCGACGCCCCTGACCACTTGTTTGCGGTGGCTGTTGCATTGATTTTTTTTCTGCACTTTCCACTTTCGCACGCGCCGATCCGATTTTTGCATGAATTTTTGCAGTAGGCTTCTCATCTCGTTCCCTGATTTTTTCGATTTTTGGGCCATTTGAATTGTTGCACTTTTTATGCAGCGCCGCGTTTTTTCACCCCGTTTCCCGTTGAAGTGTGAAAATGTGTGAAAATGCAGCGCGCGCGGGGAAAAAATGATTTTCCGAAGCAGGGTCAATAACGGGAGGCTCCTGGCTTTGGCTTTTTGGCCCCGCGTGTTGATGCATTTTTGTTGCACAAATGTGGATGTGGACGTGGATGTGGATGCATCCAGTTCATCGGTCGTCTGTTTGTCCATTGTTGCGGCAACAGGCCAAAAACCCAATTGACCGCAAATTTGTGGCTCACCTCATGGCTTTTTCAAACTGATTTTTATCGCAATGTTGTCACGGTGGGCGTGGCAGGGGCACATAAAAGTGGGCGGGGGAATGCAAATGGATGCAGGACGCATGGACGAAATGGATGTGGACGTGGACGTTGCACGATGACCAGTTGACACCGTTGCGTTTTTTTCCACTGCCTCTAAGCTCTCTTGATTGCCAATGCATATTTAGGCTTTCTAGATAGCAGATTTAGTGATTAGGTATGAAAGTAATGAAGGTTCATTGGAATTTAGTAGAGGTAAATAAATAAATCAAATTTGATTTTAATTTGTAGAATATTTTTTATGTTTATATATTTTATATAATAAGTAAGCATACTGTTACGAAAGATCTGTAAAAATAAAATAAAAGATATTTTTGAGAAGTATAAATGCAATTTTGTTGTAATTAGTTATACCTATCGAAATGTAGAAGAAATTTTTCAAATCGGACCATTCGTTAAAAAGTTATACCCGATCAAAGTTTTATATCTCCATCTCTTTCACACTCCCTTTAGCTGAGTGACGGGTATCAGATAGCCGGGACATCCACCCGACTGTAGTGTTCTCTTTTGTTTTGCTTATACATTTCATCTTCCAAAAATAGTTTTATATTTAAATTAAAATATTCTCATGTTAAAAATAAATAATAATGTTATATTTATTAACTTTTCGTAAATATCAAAAAGAATGTTTGTTAATTTATCTTTTAGCAATAAAACTAATTTGGTTGTTTCATTAAAATAATATTTTCTCTTGATTATTAAGATTTAATAAATATTAAAAAAACAGGAAATAAGTATTGCAGTCATATTATTCTTTTTTAAATATAAATAACCTTTTTTTGATAATGTAGTTCTTAGAAAACTAATTTAATTTAGTTAAAATAATATTTTCTCTTAATTAATACGATTTATTTAATATTCAGGGAATGATAGTGAGTTCAAATAAATCGGAAATACTATACCTTTTTTGCCAGGATTTTTAACTACAGCTTCATTGACTCTTTGGTAGCTCTGGGTTATTTTGCTGTTGGGGTTTTTGTGAAATCTCCACCCGCCTAAAAAAGGACGATCAGCAACATGTTGGTCCTGGCAATTTAAGTGGTCGTTTTATGAATGAAAATCGGTGGCACGTGGAAACTATTAGCCATTGTATAGCTATTAAATGTCACAACAAAAGCCACTAGCAGCAGCAACAACACGCAGAAACACAAATTGTGTGTGAAAAAGCACACACACACACAATACACACACCATTGACACGAACACGAGTGCAAAAAACACGCGTAAAAAGTGTTGCTGTCATGCGGTTGTTCATGTTGCTGCTGTTCTGTTGTTGCTGTTGCTGCTGTTGCTGCTGCTATTGCATGCAACAGTGCGTTTTGCTGCAGCAGCAACACACACATACATACTGCACATGCAACTCACCCACAAATGCAGCTCTTTATTTTTATTTTTTCGCAATTCACGCGAAATGCGTTTGAAAGCGAAAGTGTTGTTGGTGTTAACAGCATGTTGCACGTGTCAACATAAAGCTGTTGCAGGTGGATGTGCAGAGAGGCGCCCCTTTTTTTCCACCCCCCTTTTTCAATGGACAAAAATCCGCGTGTAATTGATAGCGCATTTTGGCCAACTTTATCACTCACTCTTGTTTGTTGCCACTGCTGCACATTTTATTTGCATTGCAGTTAGTCAGTTTGCATTTCCTTTTTTTCCAGCAGCAGCAGCAGCAACAACACAACCGCAAATTGGCAGGGGCGGAGGGGGAAAAGGGGTAACCATTAATTAGTCCGCAGTTCAACTGTGCGCTGTTGGTGATTAAGGCAAATGCAGTCTATAACACTGACGTTGATCAGAGGTCGATTTGTGTGCATTTCGCAATTGAATCGCCAACGAACAAGCACTGGAAAATGGGTAGTTAGACACTCTATTAATTTATTTGGGAAATAAATCCAAGTTTTTACTTAAAAAAATATTATTTCCTTAATTTTTATGAAGGTGTCGAAAAGTATGCAACTATCTACTTCTTACTACAAATTTTTAGAATCATCTTAAGGTGATTTTAATTCCGTAGTGATTCTATATTATTTTATGACTTAAGAAATAAATTATGAATTGAAAATATTTTTTTAAAGATAGAATTGAGCCTTCTGAAACATTTTAATTTTATAAAGGTGTCTAAAAGTATGCAACAAACTTTTAGATTCCTTTTTAAATGATTTTATTTCCGTATTTAGTTTAAAATTTCTTTACAACTTAAGAAAGAATTAAAGAACTAAAAATATTATTATAAAGGAATCTAAAAGTATGCAACAATATGTTTTGAAAGGGAAGCAATTAGCTTTTATACTTTTTACTGCATACTTTGAGACGCTTTATTGGGTGATTTCAAACCCCTCGTGATTGTATATTATTTTATTACCTAAAAAATGTCTTAAGAACTTGAAATATTTTTTTAAAATAGAATTCAGCCCACTGAAGCATTTTAATAAGCCATAAGCTGCCTGCCGAACCTTAGATTATTTCTCTTATTTCCCATTCAGGGACTTGAATTTTTTCAGACGGCCCTCTTCCTTGAAATCCCAATCATAGCTGAGCCGCTTTTCGCATTAAAATCTTTCCTCTCGGATTAACCGGAATCGATGCCCTTGGGGCGCCTTAAAGTAGGCATAGTAACTATGGATTTTAGATTCAGAAATGGAAGACCCAAGCCTTCGTTTTCAAAAAATGTGACCAATTTCGATACGCTGCTGCCAATGCCTTTGTGGACACACCCCTTGGATCCCCTTAGATCCCCCGATATATTTGGTTTAGTATATATGCCCACTCCTTTTGAGGACAAGTGCCTGCAAGAGGAGATATCTGCAGGGAGACAAACACAAAACGCAAAACACAAACACACATGCTGGGATGTCCTTTCCACTCTGTCACATGTCAGGCCCTTATACTAAATGCGTTTTTTGCTTAGTTTTATTGCCGCTTTTTTAGCCCTTTCTCCTGCAGATGCGTCGGCATAGGAAAATCGACAGGCAGCCAAAAAAAAAAAGGACAAACGGAAAATGCAGACAGCAACAGAGTCGCAGGCGGCGCTTTTCGAAGCCTGAGTGCAGTAAAAATCAAGCGAAAATCTAAACGTAGAAAATATATATATGGCGAATCAAGGGATGGGAAATCAAGAGGGCGACTCTGTGGATTTTCCTTGCCGTTTTTTGTCTATCGAGTTTCAAATTTCCCCACGTACAATGCGTCGTCGTGGATTCTGGATCCTGTATACTGGCTACTGGCTCCTGCTGAAGCTGAAGGCTTTGATAAAAAATTTTTTGGCAAATGTTTTCTGAAATCCTTCACTCCCACATTGCAGCAGCAGCAAAAGCAGCCTCGTCGCATATAAATGGCATGTTTGACACACAGGGAAGGGGCGGCGAAAAAGGGGGTTGCCCCACTGCGTTTCAAACAAAATAATATGCAAAATGTTAAAAAATTAAAACAGGAGGAGGAGTTTTTTGGAAGGGAGATATTGGCACAAAAGTTGTCCAGCGTAGAAATTCGCGAATTTTTAGTTGATTTTCTTTCTACATGTGCCGACCGAAAAAAAAGCCCCCTGTTCATGGGTGGCTGTTATCTGGTTATTGGAGGGGGTGGGCAGTGGGCTTTGCATGCGTTTTTGTGTTTTGATTTTCTGTCGCCTTGCAAAAGGACAACGAATCCACACATCCATTTGCTTGAGTCGCCCGTCAAAGGGCAGGGGCTCAAAAAAAAGGGGAAGGGGGTTGGGGCGTCATGTACTCGCCTCGACATTAAAAATAAATCAAATAAAATTAACACAACCTCGCGCAAATATACTACACAAAACGACAGCCACATAAATTAATATTTTTTTCGCTGCCAAAAATAAAATACGAATATTTAACGTCGCAAAAAATAGGGTGGGTATTTCAATTGAAGCTTGACGCTAGACGATTTTTTTTTACAGGGGCAGCACATCTAAAACACATTTTGAATCGATCAGAAGAGGTTCACAGATTGTACAGACGAGACGGAAAATTAATACTATTTTTTTTAATATATTTAACAGTATTCTGATAATATTTCATTTGTTTACTTTGATCTCTTTCATTAGGAAAATAATAAAAATGACTTCAGTCATACAAATTAAATTTTCAATAACTCGGCTAAAAATAGTATCTCAGCCAAAAATCATACATTTTTATTTAGCTAATAACGTAAGCTTACTATCCACATAACTTGCGGTTACATTTAAAAAAATAAATATTTTGACAAATTTTCGAATTTTTGATAAGGGGTACCATCATGATTTTTTGCAAAAAATTGTCAAAAATTAAAGTTCCTAGGTTTGAATGCCAATCGATTGGGAATTTAATTACAAACTCAACGATGTATTACATTCCATATTTGGACAATTTTTGACTTTGTTTCATAAAAAAATACTAATTTTTTGGGTAAAAAATAGATTTTTTAGATATGGAAAAAAATCGAAATTTTTGTTTTATTTTCTACTTGTGAAAATACCAAAATTATGTTAATTTAAATTTATATTTATTTAAAATGTTATTCGAAACAAGTATAATATTGTATTATGCGTATTTTAGCAGAGAAAAATAATTTACTATTTTTCTTTGATCATTAAAATATAAAATAAGGGATGCCTAGATTTTTTTACCAAATTTCTATGACTTCCTCAAAGGGCAAATGTGAAATGTAAACATAAATATTTTGTTTACTTAATGACAAGGTCTCGCGACTCAAGTATAATTCGAAAATCATGTTGTGCCCCCTGCAAAGTGCCAGAAAATAATTGAAAATCCATCTGGCGAGGGACACGACGCGAACAAAAGGCCATGCAGATGTCGTCGGTGGTTGGGATCGGTACAAATAATAAAGTATAATAAACATTGGCGATTAAGTGAACGGCAGCGGAAAATACAGAAATGTCCAAATCGAGTCTTGCAACATATGAGGACGCCATAATATGCGAAATATTAACAATACTATAAATGCGGGCGAGGAGAAAAAAGCGGCAAAGGGGCAGCCACAACAAATCATGCCCAAAACAATGGGCCACATTTTTAGTCGTTTCTGCTGCTGCAACAACTTATATCAAACAATTACACATATTTTGCATGCGGTAGCAGCTCGAAATTTGAACAATTGCCGATCTTTCTCCTCCTCGAGCAACAGCAACAAGTTGCTGCTGCAATATGCTAAATCCGAGGCAACAATAAAACTTGGTTAGCCACACACAATGCCACATGGAGATGGAGATGCTGGGGCTGAAGAAGTTGTAGCCATCATTTGCGGCAACATCTTCGACTGCTTTGCATGCCTCGTTGGGCACGCTGATGTTGCTGCTGTGCTGCTGTTGCTGCTGCCGTTGCAGTTGCAACTTGGCACAGTAGCAGCCAAAATAGTTGTCTTTCGACTCTGCCGCATCGCATCGCATCGCCCACGAAGAAACACGACGCGTCTGCGGTGGCGTCGGAATCAGAATCGCCGACTGTGGTGCCTCCTCCCCTGATGTTGCTCCTCCGCTCCTCTGAGAAAACGTGCACCACCATCGCCAAGCAGCAGCAACTAGCAACTCGCATCTCGTCCACCGGCAACATGGAATCTTTTCGATTGCCCTATGTAATTGATCATACCCTGGAGAGCAGGGGCCATCTTGGGCTGCGATAAATTGGACCTTAGATTTAATAATTAAAGGATTAAATAAATAAATAAGAAGACACGATTATTCTTTTTATTATAGTAAAATACAACTCAAAAACTGCAAAGCATAAACCAAATAAATTCAACCCTGGTATCAGTGGTCGATTTAGGATTTTGTTGCATACTTTTTAGATACCACATTGTAATGGTTCTTAAACTCAAACTTAATATTACACATTTCTGGATCTTCAAGAGCACAAAATGGATTTATCGTCAATTCTTATTGTCAATCCCGAAACCTTAAAATATAAAATTATAATAAAAACCTTAATTCATTAATTTTTTAAAAAGAAGAAAACATTTTCTTAGGTAAAAGAGACTCTAAAATGTATCAAATTTAAATTGAATTTTTTTCATTACTCGCATTATTTCTATAAATATAAATATTTATAAAAAGCCTTAAATTATTTATTTTTTTAATAAAAAAAATCATTTTCTTAGGTAAAATAGACCCTAAAGTTTACTAAATTTAAATTATTATTTTTATTATGGTATTATTTTTACAACATTTTCATTGTAAGCAAATTTTTATTATTCGTATTTTTTCTATGAAAAAAAAATTAATAATAAAAGTCTTAATTTATTTATTTTTTAAATAGAAAAAACATTTTCTCAAGTAAAAAAGACCCTAAACTTTTACTAAATTTTTATAAATTCTATTTTCATTATTCGTTTTATTTTTAGAATATTTTTTTTGTAAGATAATTATCTTATTATCTTACAAATTATAATTTGTATTACCAACTTTATTTACTTCCCACGGTATCTCAAACTTCGTACCCTTTTTCTTGCCTAAATTTATTACTGATATTTTTGTTGTATCTCTGCCTTCGCCCATAATGTCTTTTTTACGCGAACCGCTTTGGCCAGGGGCGTGGAGGGGGGCGTGGTCAGGGCGATGGGGGAGGGGGGAGGGGGTTTCAGGGGGCTGGTAGTTTTACTAAGCGAAGTGAAACTAAACCTAAACTTCATATGTTTGGCTGGGCGCTGCTGCCGAGCATTTTTGCAGTAGCAATTGACTTTATTTGCAATTGTTAGAGCCTCGTTTCCCCCCCTTTGCCTACGCCCCCGAATTTTTCCCCTTGGACAGGTTTAATAAATATGTTCGAGGAAATGATGTTTGGTAATTGTTCGTTTCGTTTCGTATCGTTTCGTTTCGTTTTTGGCCGAGAGTTGTTGGGCAAAACAGGAAGCGCCGCACTGGACCCTTACTATCAATCGTGAGATCTCCGGGTTTTTGGTATCCATGTTTGGTAAGTGTGTTTTAATATGCCGAAAAAGTCTTTCGGCCAGTTATGTAAACATTTGCATAACTCTGTTTGCTTCCTTTCGATATTAACTGGGGAAACCAAAGGGTTTGCAGTTAGAGTTTGGAGAATTGCGAGAAGGTAGCACTGCTACTGCGAATCCAATCGAATCGGAATGAATTCACGCATTTTGACAGCACAACGGGGCCTACGTGTCGTATGCGCAATGTTTCTGAGGCTTTTCCTTTGCTGTTGCCTTTGCTTTTGCTTTTGCCGTTGGCGCAGGTCAGTAAACCGCCAATAAAAACAACCGTTGCCAAAGTCCCATGTCCTGCGTCCAGTGTCCTGGCCCCTCTGCCTCTGCCTGTGCCTCTGCCGAAATGAAAATTGAACTCATATTTATTTAACTGGGGCCTGCAACTCGCAGTCGGCATGGCAACTGGTCCATCCTGGTCCTTTGCCATCCGTTGCCACCTCCGAAAACGAAAACGGAGGGACCTAGGTCCAATTCATCAACAGACGTCCTAGTAGTCGGCGTCCTGCAGCCAGCAGCCAGCATCCTGCATCCTGCACAGGGGGAAATATTATAAATAGTGTCAAATAATAATAATAATAAGTAATATAATTTCTTTTAAATAGGTTCTAACAAAGCTAATAAATAACTCAAATACTGTTAAATAAAATCAGTAATATAATTTATATGTATATTAAATTACTGTCAAGTAAAATAGGTAGTATAATTTAATTTTAACATGTTCTAAAAAAGCTAATAAAATACTCAAATAATGTCAAATAAAATCAGGAATATAATTTATTTTTAAGAGGCTCTAACAAAGCTAATAAATTTCTTAAATAAATACTAAAAATTTTGTTTGTAGAAAATAATTATATTTAATATTGAGAAAGCTATACGATTAAAATAAATCAAAAATGTAAAAACTATAATAAAACTAAATTTATATAAATAAATTTACATAATACAAAAATTAACTTAAATACTAAAATTCAAACCTTAATGAATCAAAGTAAACATTTCTTTTAATATACATGTCTCCTAATTATTTTATTAAATTATAACATAGTTTTCTTTACTGAATATCACAATTTTAACTTTTCTGAATTTTTGTACATAACTTAAATTAGTTTTGCTTCAATTTAAAAACCCATTTTGATGACTGATTAAACTGATATACACTAAAATATATTTTAACTAAGCGACCATATTTTTCTCAGTGTGATTCCAGGACCCTGCCTAGTATCCCGATTCTGCTGCCGGTCCTCCTGTGTGTACTCTTTTGTCTAGGAATTTTTGAGTTTTGAGTTTGCATACAAGATGAGTTTCTGTCCGAGGAGGGGGCATGGCATGGGTGGTGGGCGGTGGGGTTTTAGGGGCGGTCGCATAAGCCTAGGCCCACTCTTCGACATGTGCGTGCCCCTCTGGGTGCCGTAATAAAATGTCATTCGTCATTTGGTTTTTGCGTTGTGCGTTGCCGGCTTCCCAATTTTCCTGTTGCCACCCCCTCGGCTTTCCCACCCCCACTTTTCCGTTTTCCCACCCATCTGCAACTGGCTCTTTTGCTCCAGCAGCAACGACAACGACAACTAATCGCATTGTCTGCGCTTTTTGTATGCACCACGCAGCCAGAAACGAAAATCCATATATACTAACTGCCCCGAAAACCGAACCCACCCCCCAAAAAGGCCACCCATCCTGTTGGTTTTCTGCTCTCGTAGTCGCCACATTTGCCTGTCACATTTAACAATTCTATTAATTTGTTTTGTTCTACATAAAGCTCTCGGCTCCTGATTGCATTCCCCATCTATCTCCCTATCTCCCGTCTCTTTCGCCCCCTGATATACCCCTCTCTTTCCGTTTCACCTGCTGAATAAGGCATGCAATCCAGCCGGCTATGCAGTTTTATTATGACAATTTTGATTTGATTTTGATTTCTTATGCAATTTTCTTTCACTGCCAACGACTGAGACCTCTTTATTTCGTGCGTAACTCATATTTTTGTTTAGTTTTGGATGAGCATTCAGTATGCATAGACAGGGGAGCTGAGAATAGAGCCTTGACCACTTTTCCCACTTGGGCTGTTGTTTTTTGTTTATTAAGGATCTTTGGGCTCTTTGCAGAGAAACGCGGATATAAGGCCTTTAACCCATGTCTCTTGTTAACCCCCTGATGCCCCCTGGCTGCAGATATTGTCTTCGCTTCGATGCAACAATAACAAATGCTGAACGGCGGTTGGCATTTGCGAAATTCTGCAAAACTAAAATATATCACTGAGGGAATGACCTCGCCTTCTGATGTCACACCCCTTTTATGCGTAATTTAGTCACACTGAGAAAATAGAATTTTAAAAAATGTTAGGCACTAAAATCTCTGAAATCATCCTCAATCGAGTTCCTAAACATAAAACTAGGCTGTTAAATTATTTTTTAAAACGTATTTTTTTTAAATGAAAATAAAATAATTATGTGAATATCAATAAATTATTTTTCAAGATTTAAAATCACCGAAAAAGACGCCAAAAAGTATGCTTTAAAAAAGTTTTAAATAGGTTTTTGTTTAAAATAGCCAAATAATTTATAAATATTGGTTAGCCTTTTAAAATTTAATTCGAAATTTCTTAGAAATATTCTAGTCAAATAAAAATTACATTTAACAATTAACTCTTCTTCAAAAGTATTCCTTTAATAGTTTTTACTGGCATTTTCTCACCGTGTAAATTGTGTAAATGCAAAAGGACTCGGGTTTCTAAATCGTAGACCGCTCCTAACTGAAAATAATGATGGGCGCAGGCAACATTTCTCCACGAGAATGGGTGGAAATCGTGGATTGGAAAGGAATGAAAGGGAATGGGGTTCGTAGGCGCATGTAATTGTCAGTGCAAATTTGGGGAGGCCCTCTCTTTTAGGGAAAGGGTAAACCCCCCCCTCGACTGGGATTGTTTGGCTTGGTTTGGTTGCATTTGGTCAGCCGACGACCATTGTCGCTCGATTTATGATTTATTTTTTGGATGGGTCGCCATGGATGCGCAGTGGTCGGTCGGTCGGTTTGGCGGTTCAAGTGGATCCGCAGTGACACTGCTAAATTAAAAGATTGATCGCCGCCCTGATGGATCACTGATTGATGGCAGCGTTAATCAAATTAAACTGTTTAGACGGACGAAACACACGCAGCATTCGCTGGCTTTTTCCGCCAAAGTGAAGGTAGGATTTTCACAGGTGAGAGCAGTGATTATTAGGGGATAGCATTGATTAAATTGCTCATAGCATAGAATTTTATTTCGTAATTTTTTATTCATATAAATTATTTTAATTATTACCTCAAAAATGTGTATGAAATATTTAGTGCCAATATTACTTAAAGTTAAAAAATACTTTTTAGTATAAAAATATATAAAACTTAGAAAAATGATTGGGATTTTATATTGTACTTTTTTATTAGTATTAATTATTTTATTTATTACCTCAAAAATGTGTATGAAATATTTGTTTTCAATATTACCCCAATTAAAAAATATATTTTGGTTTAAAAACATTTAAAACTTGAAATATAAATTTATTTATTTATTACCTCAAAAATGTGTATGAAATATTTTATTTCAAAATAACTCCCAGTTAACAAAATATATTTTAGTTTAAAAACATAGGTATGCCTTTAAGAAATATTAAGTAAAATACGATTTGATGTCAAAGTCTTGAATAAAAATATTTATTTTTCGGCAAAACACTGTAAATATTGTAAAAATATATAAAATTCCATTAAAATATTAAATTGATAAATCAGTTCAAAAATTAAGGAAAATAATACTTGAGGAGATCAGCTGGAAAAAGTTATTGAAAGTGGTTTAATTTCTAGAACTCTGATTTATAATAATTTTCCAAGGTTTATCCTTATGTATGGGCTGCTTTTAAGGAACCCTATATCACTAGAGAGAGTTTCCTGGGGATTTATTTGCCAGTGTTGCCAACCCGTAACGACAATTGTCATCAGCTGCATTATCGTAGCAAAGGTAACTAAGAGCCTGCCACAGGTTCACACAAGGATTCGCCTCTTCTGAGGCTTTCCTATCCCCATATTTTGCCCACTCTCCGCTTTTCCATATTTTCCCCCTACTGTACAGAATCCTTTGTTTTATTGTTATCGCCTGTTCCAGGCTTTCTGTGTCCTCTGGACGGCTGCCCAAAAATCTGAACTGAACAGCCAGCCAGCCAGCCTGATAATTCGAATGGTCATTATTTATATTCTTTGAAAGTGTTTTTGCGTATTCAAAAATTCTATTAAGGAAGTTCAAGTACAAAACTTTTGTTGTCCTGCCTCTGCCTCTGTTGTTGTTGTTGTTGTTCATGCATGTCGAATGCATCGCAGGGGGAAAATAGGAAGAGGAATCCACAGAGTGGGTGGGTGGACGAAAATGTCCTGCAGGCAGTGTCGTCGCAACGTCATCGGCATCGTCATCGTCATCCTGAACGTCATCATCTGCTATTCCCAGCACCCCCAAAAAAGCCCCAACCCAATCGAAATTTTCCATCTAGCGTCGTCGTCGTCGTTGTCGTTGGCTGTTGTGTAGTTTTTGCGTTTATTGTTGCATTTCTGATGTGATTTTTAGTATTGTCCAGCGACGAGTGCAATGTGCTCAGCATTTTTGCATGTATCCTGTGGGTGGTTTGCTGCGTGCTCCTGTGTTAAATTGTTTGCTTGATGCTCGATCAAAAATGACAAATGTAGCTACAGTGGCCAGCGGAAGTCTGTTCATTCAGGTTAAAAATGAGTCCATTTGTTTGAAAGAGTTAATCAGGGGATGGGAAAAAATATTTAATTAATTTATAGAAGCTTTACAGAATTTTAAAGATATTTATCTTATTTTAAATTAAAAGTATTTAACTAATTAGAGGGATATAAATATATATTTTTGGTAAAATAAAATATCAATAAGTAAATTGAGGGCTGAAAAGCAATTTAAATTTATCAGATAAACCTTAAAATATTTAAAACATTTTTTAAACATTTTTTTAATGAAAATTTGTACCAGAGAATGTGAAATATGTAAATTTGTTATTTTTTGAGATGATAGTAATGCGTATTAATATTCAAAAATATTCTTTGGATCCGACAAATAAATAAAATTAAATAAATGTCACTCAGAATTATGGAATTGACATAATTGCGCACACTTTTCGCACGCACTGTGTGCGCCTCATTTTTGGGCAACACTCACAGCTGCAGTTTTGCAGCTTCGATGTCGCTGGGATTGCTGCAAAATGTTAATTTGAATTTGTGAGCATGTCATTAACACACAGGCACACGCACACACACACTGGTGCAGCCCACACGCACACCCACGCAGATAGTTGGACACACATGCCACGCCCACAGAAATGGAGGCGGCATGCATATGCGTTTGACAAATGCGTTGTTAATGATGCAAAATGCAATTTTCGAAAATTCAAAAAGTTTTGTTTTCGATTTCATGCACTCAGAGAAAAGGGAAGAAACTTCTAAATGCGATTTAAGGCACAAATTATAAATACAGAAAGTGGAAAGGGTATATTTCTATATAAACAAAACATAACTAAACAATCTGCCGCTTTAATCAGCGCCGCCTTGGAAAAACAACAACCGCAGATACAGATACAGATACTGAGATACAGATACAAATACAGATTGAGATACAGCCGAGGCAACAACTCAATTACCAACAACAAAAGAAACCGTCGGCCAACATTCATCACCACAAAATTAAATGGTCTTTGTTTATATGTATATACATTCTCCTTCTCGAAAAACCCCCCTCCCCCCAAAAAAGAAAAATAGAGAAAAGATCGTTGAGAAATTTAGAAAGCAATGGTATAATATTTTTTCAACGCCCGGCATTTGTTTAATTATAAATTTCTGTCAAGAATCAGCCTGGGGATTTTTCTCTTCCATCTCAAAGAAGCGCCGCCGTCGTCGACACGTTGCCTTCGTCACCCTGGAAAAACGGGAAAAACTACGGGGGGGGGGGAGGAGGTGGAAAATGCACACACAGAGAGACACAAAACAAAATGCAAACAAACAAACGATTACAGAGGAGGGCTGCCCCAACTCCTGCGGAGTTTCCATTTCGAGATGCATTTGCCAATGTTTAGTTGCTCGGTTTTTGATGTTCCTCTGGTGGGAAGGGATTGCGCCGATGTCGATCTGTTCGGCTTTGTTTAGTTGAATTCAATTTTGATTTGTTTGTTCAAAATTTATTAAAGATCAAAGGCGAGGCTGAGTCAACTTGTCAATATGCCCAGCGCACAGGCACAGCGGGCACAAAATATCACAAAATATCCGCAGTCCGGGGGATTTGTCAATAATAATAATCCGAAAGCAAATAAACCGCTGATCCATGAGAAAGATAGGGGCAGGAAACATCAGATTCATGACAAGCTGACTCTTTAAAAGATTCTTGATCTCACTTCATAGGAGTTTATTTGTATTTCTCATTATTAATTAAAAAAGAAATTTAAAACAATTAAATCGTTTTTGAAGCCCAATTTGGCCTCTTTTCCTGCAGCAGGGCCACACTGCATATTTTGTTTATATTTTTGACGCCCTGGTCACACTTTTTCTTTGATATATTACTGGAAATTTAAATAAATGAGTATTACTTTATTATATCAAAGAAGATTTTTATTTTTCGCTTTTTCGTAGGGCATTTACTTGCCAGCTGCTTGAAATTCATATATTCTTTATTAATAATTCCCCGGCAATTTTTAAAAACAATTAAATCGTTTGTGAAGCCCAATTTGGCCTCTTTTTATGCAGCATGGTCACACTGCATATTTTGTTTATATTTTTAAAGCCCTCGTCACACTTTTTCTTTGATAAATTACTGTAAATTGAAATAAATTTATTATTTCAAAGTAGATTTTTATTTTTCGCTTTTTCGTAGGGCATTTACTTGCCAGCTGCTTAAAATTCATATATTCTTTATTAATAATTCGCCGGCAATTCTAAACACAATTAAAATCGCCGGCCATAAGCAATACAATGAAGTCGCAAAGAGGACCGACGCCTCGTTAAAGTTCCCGCTCCCATGGAGGCGACATCCTCGTCTGGTTCCTGTTCCCCTAACCCCCCGTTAACCCCTCGCTAACCCCCCGCTTAAACCATTCTGGATGGTCGTATACAAAACAAAGTCGCCAACTATAAAAATTATAGTTAATGTATAAATTTAATGGCAACTCGTTTATTAAAAATTTTATTTGAATTCTTTTATTTATACGTTTTATACGCTCTTTTGCACTCGCACTGGCACTGGAAACTTGGCGGACTGGCTGCAACAATGTTGCACCGCACAGCATAGGATGGACGCAAGAATCAGACGATGGGCTTCCCTTGCCCCAAGGTCCCCCCTCCCTACGTCCCTGCCATAAATCGAAAGAACAAATCGCCGCAGCAAAGGCAGTAAAAGCAAATAAACCCAAGTGCAGACATAATAAACTCGCTGGTGTTATGCGAGGGATTTTGCAGGGGAAAAGGGGGTTTTGGAGAGGGGAAAAGGCGTTAGGGTTTTCCGAGGAAAATGCACTTGCCCAATTGGGCAGCAGCGGCAGTGAGGTCATTATTGCAACTATTGAAATTATCCAACCGCGTGGGTGGCTCAACTTCTAAGCTTCACAATTTTATATGTACATGCAATTTCCGGCTGCGCTTTTTTATGGCCCTGATTATGGCCAACTTTTTTCTACTCTTTCCGCCGGCTTTCTTGTACTACACGCAATTTAAAACTAAATGCGGGGAAGTGGAAATGGGAATGTTTTTTGCAAATATTAAATGTTCTAGCTACAATGTTGCCCCTAAAATTCAGGGGGCGGTGGCTTAGGTTTAGGAACAATTTTAATTACAGTGGAACACCGAGGAATATATGTATGAATGCCTGGGCTGAATGTCAAATATCAAACATTGAGCAATGTTTGCCCCACTATCTGATTAATTTCGTATAATTTCCGATACTTTGCTGTCCTATCAGCAAGCAATTAAAAACAAGTTTATTTTACAACAATAAAATGACTAATTATTATTATTATCAGCGGGACCACGACGACGACGGCGACGACGTTGACTGCCTATCAATATCAGGGCGGCAAATAAAACTTAACATAAAATAGGTAAAAATCAAACGGCGGGCGGAGGTTCGCTGCCTATCGAACTCAACAAGTTTCAATTATGTGCTTGAGACGCAGCGCAAAAAACACAAATGGGTAAAAAAGCGACAGAACACTTTCGTAAGAAGTGCTCACATCACATCGCGTTGTTCTTGTAATAATTAATTGACTATTTGTTGCTGTTGTTCTGTGCACTCAAGTGTCGGTGCTCCTCAGGTGCAAACTATACAAACTATAACCCGGGCATACGAAAGGTGGAAAGGGGGACAGTCGCCTGAAGCACGTTATATTATTAAATTGTAATTTTATTTATTTTAAGTGAAAGATATGATAACAGCACACACGGCGACAGCCAACAACGTTGTCCGTTGTTGATTGTTGATTGTAGCCTTACAATCAAAGAATGCCGACTGCACTGAGAAAAACACATTGCATTCGAAGCAATCCCTTATTTTTATTGGCAAGGTCACACTGCAAAATGACCTAAATTTGTGTAGCATGGTCACATCTTATAGATCTGTTTCTTGTTCTCCCAGTGTAACTACCTCATTTAGAGGGCGACGAAGTGAGGGGGCCATCCACTCAAACTACAGTTGCTAACTAAATTGCAACATTTCTATAAAGCAGTCAAGTTTATGACACTAAACTAATGCAAAGGCGCATGCTAACTGTGTCCCCTCGATTCGATTCGATTCGTTTGGTTGTGTGTGCTTTGCAAACGAGTTGCTGTTTTCTGCAACTTTGTTGCATGAATCTAGAACACCGTCTGCAGTTGGTATCTTGAACTTGTTCCAAGATGTTTTCAGCATTTCGGGGGATTATCTGCGCAGAGAGAGACAGATTAGCTAGGCATGGCCTAAGTGGTTGTAGACGGGGCCGAAGAAGAAGAGGTGGCGACCGTTGATGTGGGAATCAAATATGAGTATCTCTAATGATTCAAGATTTATTGTACTATTAAACATAGCTCTTAGAGATATGACACTTCATTTTTAGCTTTTTTTCACACAGGTGCTAGACAGTCGATTGATGACATTGAGGAAGTCGTGGAACAACTTTTAGGCAATATAAAATATTTAAAAAATTTGAATATGATAAATGTTGCATTTTAAACAACAGCTATTGAGTTATTTAAAACATTTAATAATCAACAACTAATCCCTGATTTTATTAGCAAGGTCACACTAAAAAATTAATTCATTTTTACCTCGTCTGTTGTAACATGGTCACACTGTCACATATTTTTTATGCATTACTTTAAGTGTATTTATTTTCTACGACTATAATTTCACTTTTATCATTGTGAATATTCAACAATTTATTTATATATTCATGTCTGATTTACAAGTAGCTTGCTTTCCTGTCAATTGCTGACATTCCTGGTGTTTCCCCGATTCCTGTCAACAGCTCGTGGCCGAAAAGTGTTACATTAACCCAAATGCCACTCCAGTTTTAACCCGCCGGTGCCCCTCGTTCCTTCACTCCCCGTCGAGGAAACGAAATCGAGGAGTTTGAGTTTGAGTTTGATTGCGGAGCTGCCCGGCCCACACCGTTCCTCAATTAGTGGCATAATTCATGTTTCGCAGCTGCCTTTCTGCAGCACGGGGCGAGTTGTTCGCGTTCGCAGTCGCCACATATTTTGTCATTTAATTAAAGGCCAATCAAAAATGCAGACGACTGCCAGTTGCAATATTCATGTGGATACACGTATGTATCTGGGTAAATGACGGAGCATAAACAAAACTTTGGACGCGTCTAAATTATTTCCGCTGCTCAGAGTCACCGAGTCAACGATCTGCAATCGACCATCGGCGATCAGCGATTCGACGATCGACGATCGACGATCCACGATCAGCGATCCGACGATCCACAGACGATGTCTAGCGGTAAACTTCCTTATATAAATTTCAATAAAAAGCATATTGACAGACAAACACACGCGACAAATAATGCGTAAAAATTATTGAATTGCAAATTGAAATAAAAAACGAGAATGTGCGGAAAAGAGTTTGTAGACAAAAGATGTACCCTGGATATTAAAATAATCTATTTGATGAATTTATTGAAAACGAAGTGGGGATAAAGTTCAAGTAATAAATGCAAAAATATAAATAGAGTTATAAAATATTGTAATATAAATTAAATACTGATCTTAATATTTTATCTATGATAATTACCGAATTTAATCAAGGAATATTCAGTCTCTATATATATTTTGAGGAATTTGACACATTTTTTACTTTCTTAAATGGAAATCTTTTTTGATAATTAAATATAAAAATTATTGAATTAAGCAAAGGCTTATTAAAATTCGTAGTTCTATAATATTTTGTTTTAGATTCTTTTTCCAAATATTCCTCTATGACTATTACCTAGTTGTTATAAAGAATATCCAATTTCTATATATTTTTTTAAAGTTTTTAACTTATTTTCTTACTTAATTATATGGTTATATTATGTTGTATTTAAAAGTAAATATTATTAAATTTAATCAAAGGCATTTTAATTCTTTTCTTCTTCTTATTATTTCCATTATTAAAAATTTCTCATTTCACTATGGTTTTCTTTTAGAATATTTTTCTTTTTCCAAAGTCCCCGCTCATCTCAAACAAGACCTTTGATTTTATATATCAAATATTGTTTTCATATATATTATACTTATGTTACCTTATAGATATACCCTGTCCAAAAACCATCTGCTTATTCATAGATAACCGAAGAAGTGTGGGGACAGAAGAAGCCACTCCGGAGTTGTTTATGCATTTTGCCGGCAATTGGACTTGGAGTCTTGGTCTCCGTCTGCTTTTCAGTGTCAGTCTCCGTCTTCGACTTCAAATCATCGAAGTCGCGGTCTCATATCCACATCCACATCCATATTCACATCCATATTCACATGGCCACATCGATATTCGCGTTCGAGACATGCAACATTGTGTGGCAATGTGTGTGACAACGACTCTGGGCGAACTGGTTTGCTGCAACATAATAAAATATTTTATTTAATGTTTAGTTTATTTTGTGCAGTCTTCAAATTTATGGGCTACAAAGTTGGGATCGGTTGGGGCAATGTCTTATATGTATACAGTCTACCCTTCTTCTTCTCCTTCTCCTTCGATTTGTTTGGTTTAAATCTGAATGTGAACTCTTGTGTTTGCTTTGGCTAAACATTGTAAAAATATCGCATGGTATCGGCGGGCACATCTGGGGCTTGGAACTTGGGTATCTTGGATCACTTGATCGTCCATCGATCGACTGGCTTCTCCTTCTCTTCGCTCGCCGGTCATTAAAATTGCAACGTGCTGTTTACTGTTGCTGCTGCATTTATTGCACTCTGCACCAGATTTGTTGCTCGCTTTTATTAAATCAGCGCAGCAATTGCAATTTAATATTAAAAATAATAACAAACAGCAGCAAACTGCAAGCTGCAACTCCGCAGCCGCCTTCATTTTGCATTGCTCGTGTTGCATTCTTGCAGTTAATTATTTGAATGGGGAACAGAGACCAGAAAACCAGGGGCAGTCGAAGGGGGATTTAGAGGGGGGTCTTTCAGTTCCATTGAAAATGTTTTAATGCACGCTTCGTCGGTCAATGCATGTCAGTTGTTGCTGTTGCTGCTGTTGCTTTTGTTGCTTTGCTGGCGATGTTGCATCTGCGTCTGATCTTGCAGCAACTTCCTATTTCTTCGTGGCAGCCTGTGCAAATGTAAACAAATTAATTAATTGCCTTTAGTTGCGGTCTTCGAGCTCTCGTTGTGTTCGATGTGTTCTGCTCAAGTAAATGCCATCGGAACAATGAGGGGTATTTAATATATATGAAATCAGAGAGAATCTACTTTTATCTTAAAAGGGAGCCATGATTTTTTGAAGAATTCCTGGATATTACATTTACTTAAGCCTCTCTTTCTTTTATTGTTTAAAATATTTAGGTGTTTTAGTTATCATCATAATAATTTTTACTCATAAATGATTTCAATTAATTTATATTAATTTTTTTGAAAATAATAATAAATAATTATCCAAAATAAAATTATTATAATTTTTAGTGCTAAACGAAAATAAATAGTTTTCGAATTATTAAGCTTATAAAGTAGGTTGAAATACCCAGACTTAAATAACATAGAAAACGAATCTAAAATTATTCTGCTCCAGTAAAGAAATATAAATAATTTAAATAAATAATGTAAAGCTTTCTTAATAATCGTTCTTTTTCATAGCTTTACAAATAGTAATATATAATTTGTTTTCTTTTTCTAAAACCTGTGAATGAATATTTCTTTTAAGCAATTATTTATTAAATATTTTTCCTGAAAAAAGAAAATATTTTCCCTTAATCATACATTTTCTGAGTTATCCCATTGCACTATTTATTTAAAAATACCTGCCTTATGTGAAAAAATAACTGATGAAGTATTTCCTATATATATATTTCCTATAAATATTTAATATTTTTCCTGTAAAAAGAAAATAATTTACTTTTATCAAAGACGCAATTCGAAGTTATCCTATTAAACCATTTATTAAAAATACCTTCCTCCAATGAACAAATAACGGATTAGCCGAATGAATTAAATAATCAGCACTGCGCCAGCCACATCGCACATACGCCACGTATGCCGTTGCCAAAAAGAGGACGCAGAAAGCAATCAGGAGTCGAGTGGAGAGCACCCTTTTGCTCAGAATGGATACACATGCATATTCTACAGGCTGCCTAGAGTGCCACACCCCCTTTTCAGCTTTCTGCTGACCGCCCACGCGGAGCCTGGCTGCTCGACGGAGATTGGCTGCGTCAGCCAACCAAAAATCTTTACTGTTTCCGAAAAAGTTTCGCATTTTCGCACAAAAAGGCGCGGCATTCGGACTTCTGGGCATTGCAAGGAAGGAAGGTCCTGCTTTTGGCATGGGAGAGAGAGAGTCCAGCTGCAGCTGAATTTGAATTTGAAATTCAGAAAGCCCCCCTCACAATTCGTAGGCCGTCCGTCAATGTCCATGTCCTGCGAAAAATGCGTTAGCCAACGTTGCCGGTTGCCGGTTGCCGGTTTCCTCATCGAGCCAAAGTAGAAGGCAAAACTTTTCGGGGAGCCTGGCAAATGAAATGAAAGCACCGCGATGCCCTCCTCAAACCTCTCGTCCTGAGAAAAAGCGAGAAGGATGCCGAAAGCAGGACCCAGAAAGAGTGAGAAGGAGCACCTAATGCGCAAGGATATTCGTAAAATGCAAATGTGCAGAAAACAAACACACACGCACTGGGTTTTTCGTTCTCTGTGTATTTTCTCTGTTTTGGACGGCGCAACGCAGGGCGAAAGGACGAAAGGACGAAGGACGAAGGACTTTGCTGTGGACACTCCATCTTGACGGTGGCGGTAATGGCATTTTGGGCCACGTTCGACGATTTCGGACACCCACGTCTCCTGGGCTTTTTCGCATCCTCCTCCAGCCTCCTCCTGCCTCCTGCCTCCTGCGTATGTGCATCCTGTTTTGGTCCTGTTGGTCCTCCTCCGCCTGCCTATGTGTGTGCACTTCCGCCAAAGTCGCAAAATGGCGGCTTGAAAAATCGCCATCGCCATTGCCTGTCGTCATCAGGAAAAGTGGGAAAACGCAACTTTGGCAGGAGCACTAGGAAAAGCAGCCCGAAAAGCAGGAAAAGCAGGAAAAGCAGCCAAACAAAAGGCGGCGAATGAAATTTCGGGGCAAGCCTTTTCAAATAGCGCTCAAGCCACGCGTAGATGTAGATGGATTTTAGACGTGGCCATCTCTCATGTGTGTGTCTCGATTTTCAGGGGGTGTGAGTGTGTGTGTGAGCGTTCGAGTGTGTGTGTGAGTGGACAAGATGGTGGACAGTGGGCCTGATTTATGGCAATGCCGATAAGGATGATACACATATGTATTTACACTCTCAGCTATTATATTGCATTATGATGAAAGCTTTAAAATTATTTATTTAATTCATTTCATTTATTTATTAATTACAAAATGGTAACAGCAAAAATGTCTAAAAAATTATTAATATTGTTAAATGTTTTTCATTTAATAACATTAACAAAATGCATAGGGAGTCATAGTTTTAAAATCACAAATTTGCATTTAAAACATAGCAACCTAGTTTCTTTTTTCCTGTGTACAAACTGCAATCATTAGATTGCCTTCCTGCATTTCTTTGATATTTTTGTCTGTTTTTTTTTCGAAGCCTAGGCAACAATAAACAAGACCCAATAAAGAATTTAATTAAGAGAATTTCTCAATTCTAGGATTTATAAATAACAATAAGCCTTTTATTTAATTACCTTTTCAATTACTTGTAATTAAAAAAGAGGTCTAAGTTCAGTAGTTCAAATAATTTTAAAAGTATATTTTATTGGTTGTTTTCCGTTCGCAAAATAAATATTCTTAATAATTGTATTAAAACATGTTAAAAATATTTATTTTCTCTTTCTCTTCTTTCACCAAATTTGGTTTACTATTTGAAGAAAAGGAAATATTATTTATAAAAATATATTTTTTAGATTCTAGAAAAAATGTTTATAAATATTACAAGAACATCTAAATTTTAACTAGCTAGACTATAAAATGTAAAATCTTATGGTAGAATAAATGGTAATTATAATGGTATTTTATTCAATTACTGGTATTCAATTTCCCCTGCTCTTAACCCACTGTCGCCTACATCTGGATCTTCCTGGGTAGCTGGGTGGCAGGCTCCCAGGCTCGCAGGCTCCTCTCCTCCTGGAGGACAGAACTCCGTTCGATGCCTGTGTCGCTGTTTGGTCATCAGCGATGTTTGCTGCGCCGTTATTTTTGCTCCTGCTCCTGCGGCAATCCCCTTGCACCCCCCACCACCACCACCCACTATCACCCACCCCTTTTTGCCTGCTCCTCATCCAAATTCTCGTCCTGCATCTCCTCTTGCTCTTGGTTGTTGTTTTTCGCAGAATTTTCGTTTCCGTTTCCTGGGCCCAAACGTGCGTGAGTGTGTGTGCTCTACGTGTGTGCGTTAGTGTGTGTGTGTGTGCGTGTTTGTGCAGCAGTCTAACCCCCAACCCCCCGAAAAATCCCCACCCCTCTCTCGCATGCAACGAGTGAGCATAGAGAAAACAAAAACAAAAATCTTTCAAAATGAGAAAACGGATGCCAGCTTGCACATTTGCACAACGGACCAGCAGGCTCCTCAAACTACAAACTACAACCCCCTTTTTTTGGCCCACCCCCTTTTCGCAAACCCCCCTCTCAAACTACGGATATGCGAGTGTTTTTGAGGCCTAAGCTCGATGCAGGGGCTCCGCTTGAGGGCGCCGCCTCATCTGGCCAAAGTCGCCGGACTTTTCCATGTGGCCCCAACCGTTATCGATGACGATGGCGATGACGACGCTGCCCCAAAGCTCCTCCACCTCCTCCATCTCCACCATCTCCACCACCTGAACCTCTAGGACCTCCAGCACCACCGACAAAACTAGTTGCCATGCATAAAATTTCGTTACCTCAATGCCGGAAATGACGGAGCCGAGCGGCCGGCAAACAAAACGAAATTTCCAGGATTGGGCAGCAGCAGCCGGGCCTTTGGTTTCAGGATTCTGGATTCAGGACTCTAGATCCTGGAGTCGGGCCGAGTCGTCCACAGGTGAAGAATGATAATCAGTTGTGGAGCAGCTCAAAGAGTTCATTCAACCCCTTTAGATCGCAGGGAAATCGTCTTTCAATGGAGGCGAAAATAGGAAATACCAGAGACCAATTTAAAGCTAAGGGGATCTTGAAATATTTTAAGAAATATTGGGGAAAACTTAAGGTACCTAATCACAATCCCCATCAATGACATAAAGATTTACGATGTATGCTATAAAAACAGATCTGAAATAACACTTATAAATAGAAAATCAACTATTTTTATATATAATCTTCTACTCCTTAAAAACCACTTAACAAAAAAGACACAAAGCTAGTGAAATTTAATAAAACAATAAAAAAAAATGTTAAACGGCTATATTTTATAGAATATTCTTTCGCTTTGCTATATATTTTTTAGCTTTTAAGTGAACATAAAATTGTATTGAAATTTTAAACCATGACTTCCATTAAAAGCTTCAGATTTTCTTTTTTTAATTTTCAATATTCTTTAAGATAATTTAGATCATTAACAAAATATTACATTTTTGTAGACTACTTTATAACATGAATTTATAGTTTATATTTATTTTCTTAAAAAATGGCAATGGAAATTTTAAGCTAGTTATAAGCTTCTGATTTTCTTTTTTAATTTTAAAATAGACTTTAAGATGATTTATTTATTTTTTGTGTACTTTTTAATAAAAGGACTTTTATATATTTTTTTTAAATACTTTTCCTAAATATTTGAAGCTTATTAAAATTATTTAACATTTTACAAAGTGCTTTAGAGAGCGACTTGATCTTGCCGAAAATGCTGCTCGCTGCATGTGATATTAAAAGTCTGACCCGTTGGCCAATTATCAATACCGCAATGCATTGGCTGCGTTTTTCCCACTATAGCTCGGCTCTCCCACCCCCTGCGAATTTCCCGACCCCCCGGAAAACTAAGCCCGCAGTTGCATCTGTGGAGTTCTGTTTTCTGTGCCTGGACCGCCTTTATACGCCTTCCTGCACTTAATTATTATCAGCAAATATGCAGCAGGCAGATCGACCCAATGCAACATCCCCTCTATAAACCCCATCCACCCCATCCCCCACTCCATCCCCCAAAACCCAAATGTGAATGCCACGTTTGTCGCGCCTACAAGCGAAATTTTCTCTAAAACAAAATTAATTCCAATTTTTGTTTTTGTAGAAAATTTTGGCGTTGGCGCAAACATTACAACAAGGCAGGAAAACCGTTGACGACGACGACCGCAGCAACGCCAGTGACGTTGACTTTGCCGGGGACTTCCCTATAGAGCCCCTATATGAACTACCTATTCTCTGCCCTCTCGGAAAAGCCACCCCAATCCCTATTCCTGTGCCTATGCCAACCCCCTTGGAAACTCTGCTTACGCATATGCAATTTTCGCCTGCAGGCCTCCAAAGTGGGTGGTTGGGTTGCAGTTGGGTGGAAGGACAGCACCCAGGACCCAGGACCCTCCGATGCCAATACCAATACATATGCAACGGACCGAACCGAACCGAACCGAACCGAACCAAACTGAACTGAACTGAACAGAACTGAACCAAAAACCGGACCAAAGCCCAAAAAGTTTTCTAGGTGCAGCAGAAGCAGACACTTTGCATGCGTATTTTGCACGCATTCTAGAATTTCAATTAAAAATAAATCACAAAAACGTTGCCAGGACCCCGGCATCCTGCATCCTGTCTACGCTGGCCTCTCACATGTGCGACTGTGTGCGTGTGGCGCTGCACTCGAAAAACAATGCAAAATAATAATAAATATTAATTGCATTTTCGGTAAAATAATTAAATAGTTAATAATGCATTTTTACAGAAGTTTGTCCGATTTTTTGCCCTTGCTATTCCAGATTTCTTTTCGTTATGTGAGTTGTAACATATATTTACAATTAAAATATATATTTTTAAATTTGTTTTTCAGTGAAAATTTTATTTTCTATAAAATACAGATTATAGGGATTATATAGGACTTTATATTTAGAGACTTTATAAATACAGATTTTAAGTCCTTTGTATTTGTCCCTAAAATCTGTATTTTATTATACATTTTTCTGTTTAATAATAAGATTTTTTATATAAATCCTGCCATTTGATTTTCATTTATTTATTTTCTTAAATCCTTTAAAAAATATTTTAAAATATGTTACGCATTCTTAAATAATTCTTTTACATTCTGTATTACCTTGTTATATATTTTCTTGTTTATTAAAAAACAAAAAATTTTTTACAATTAATGTTTAAAAAATATTTCGTTTTATTCTGAAGATTCTTTATAAAAATCCTGGCTTTTGTTTTGCACTTATACTTCTTAATCTTTAAAATTATTTTAAAATTATTCCGCATTCTCCAATAATTCTTTTATATTCTGTATTACCAAGGTTATATATTTTTTCTTCTTGTTTGCAACTTGTTAATCCCCCTTTTTCTTCGAGTGTAAGTGTGTATCTGGACTGTGTGCCGGTGCATTTGCATCTCGCGCTGCATCGTCGTCGCCATCGCCATCGTAGCTGTGTTAGAAAATGCATTTTGCACACGCATCCAATTTCTCTTCTCCAGGCCCTACGAATCGGCGTCCTGGCTGCACCACCCACTGACCCACCCACTGAGCCACCCACTGAGCCACCCAATCCCACTCGAAAAGCCACCCCACTCCACCCACAAAATGCAGTTGCAGTCGCCGTTTTGCAGCCATATCGATGACGCGCTGACTTTGGCCTCGACTGTTGATGCTCCACGTTTTGTCGAGTGGGCTTTTCGGGTGGCTCCACCCGACTTTTCTTTGCCACCAGCCATGTCCACAAAAACAACAATGACCCGGCCAAAGTTGGCAGAAAACTTAATGTCCTCTCTTTCCATTATGGCCTCGCATATCCTATTTCCCTCTCTCTCTGCCAGGGGTCCTCTGTCACCCTCTAATGGTCAATTATATGGAAGATCCAGCGCGAGGGGCGATGTCAGCGGATTTATGGGGTGATAACCTCCACCTCCCCGAAAACCTTTAATCTTAAGTTGCGTTTGGATATTCATATTTAATTAATATCCTAGGTGATGCGTCTTTAAAAAAATATATTTGAAATAAATATAGAAAAATATAGAATGTAGAAATAATATTTTATCTCTATGGTTTTTAAATACAAAGGTATTCAAAGCAAATATGAAATTCCTGCAGGTTGTATCCTTAAAATAATACTATATATATAAAGTTTACATTGAGAAAAATACGTGAATAAGTTCAATTAAAAAAAATATTTATAATTTATCAAATTTATATTAAACAAGATTACAAATATTTAAGAAATGTATTCTATTTTTTCAAAACTACATATAAGTATTAAGTACAAATTTTAAAGTTTCGCAACAAATAAAGATATTTTGCATGTTACCCACATACAATATTTTTTAAAACCATATTTGTTTCTCCCTTTTTTTTAATCTTTTCCCTCCAAGTGTTATTAAGATTATACTGAGCTTAATCCCCAACTTGACTTTTCTAATCCATTCCTCTACTTTTCCAAGACCTTCTTTTTGGGAAGCGCTATCTCTGCTCTTCAATCGATACTCCAAACCCCTGTAAATAATGAATTCGAAATGGTTTTTGTTGAATTGAAAATCCTTTTCGTTGGCGCGCAGTGATCTCCTTCTCTTTCTCTGGCTTCTAGGACATCGGGAACTCGGGGAATCGGGAAACTCGGGGCATTGGGAACAGGAATCCGGGAACCCGGGAACAGAAACGGCAAACGGCAAACGGGAACCCATAACTGCGGCAAACATCTACAGATACAAATGGCCAGGAGAGGCCTACAAAGCGAGGAAATCATGTATAATGGTCGAAACATACAAATACGCATACGCATAGCTCTATGTGCCACGCACAACGCATCTCGGGGCAAGCGTATATATGTATACATGTATAATACTTAGAAATGTGTCCCCCTTCGCACAGCCACCACCCCCTGAATCTCCACCCCCTGAATAACCACCCTCTCTCACTCCATTCTCTCCACTATTTTATGTGTCCATTGCGCCTCGGCACCGAAAATGCAGCAAATGCCACATAAGTGCCCCTCATTGACAGCAGGGGGAGGGGGAGGGGTAGGGGGTGGTGGGGTGGCTCAGATGGGCGCTGCATTAGAGACCCGCGTTTGTGGGTGGCTCTGTGTGTGTGCGTGGCGAAAATTCGTTGCCACGATTTGCCTATAATTATGTGTGTTATATAACAAACTGCATTCTGCCGAAATACTCGGCATTGCATTTAGGATGGGTGGTTCGGTGGGTGGTTCAGTGGGTGCACAGAAAAAAAATTGACAAAAGATCATATTGATATGTACTGGTCAATTTGATAGTTTTTAAAGATCATTTTGATATGAAAGAGGATCACGTTTATCTTTTTGATAAGCTCTACTTCTTGGCGACTACTTCACTATACACAGAAAAAATTGAAATAAGATCAGATTGATATGTGATGGTCAATTCAGTATCTTTTATTATGTGGTTATAGTATTTTACAATATTTCTTCAAAAAATACTACAATTTTTAAAAGAACAAATTATACATATCATTTTTATATGAATAAAGATTGTGTTTATCTTATTTAACATTATTTCTTTAAAAAATACTAAATTTGGTATTTTATATGATATGACATATCATGTTGATAAGTTTAAATCATATTTTTGACATAAATCATATCGGCTTTTTATTGATTTGAAATAAGGTAGAAATTACCCTATTTCATATCGATTTTTTTCTGTGTGGTGGGTGGTAACCCCCCAAACCCCCTTTTCGCCTGCATGAATATTCAATAGCTCAAATATCGCATACGCCGCGTTGCCCACCCATTCGCTGCCAGCGAAATAGTTGATAATAATTATTTAATTTCATAATGCATTGCCTGACTAAATTGTACCCCTCTCAAAATTCGAGAACCCAAACCCAATGCGATTCGATTCGATTCCCTGTAATTGCAAACGTCAGCTCGGCCTCAACTTTCTTAATGGGCGATGATTTCTGTTCGGTTTTCAGTTCGCTGTTCTCAGTTCTGAGTTCCCAGTTCTTCGGTGAGAACGGGAATCGATCGATAGCCCCGGCTACTGTTTAATTTGATTCGTTCTTTTTTCGTTTTTGCCCAAGCTCTGATCTCGCATTACTGTAATTACGCACAGAGGCCACAAAAACACAAAAAACCGAAAGGAATACAAAATAATTCCAAGGAAACTCATAAAAAGAACCAAAACGAAGTCATTACAGTCACACATTCGCACACAAAGTAAGGAAATGAGAGATCTGCGCATGCAAAGTGAGGCAAATTATAAGGAGAGAAATGCGATTTGAATAATGCCAATAAATGATTCGGAATGTTCAGTCGGAGTTTTAAACTTCGTTTCTTCACTCCCCTTTTTGAAGTGCTCTAAATTGTATTTAATTTCATCTCTCTCGAATTGTGTAATTGCACTATAATCTGTCGAGAGTGATTGATAGGAAAAACTTTTCAATTTTTATTGAATCCTTTGCTTGAAATTTTTGGGTGAAAATCCTATTCTGGATTTTTTGGTAAAAATATGATTTTTACTTAGTGTTTTTTGCTGTAACTTGGCCAAAACTTGTCCGAAATCAAAAATACTTACTGTTTTGAACAGCTTATAAAGTCATAAAATGATCCCCATTACTTTCTGTGTGATTTAGAAAAAATAAAATTTTTGTAAATTTTTCCATTTTTTATAAGGGGTACCATCATCATTTTTTGCAAAAAATCGACCAAAAATAAATTTTCCATTTTTGAATGCCAATCGATTGGGAATTTTATTACGAGTTCAACGAGGTATGACATTCCCAATTTGGATCATTATTTCACTTGTTTTGCCCAAAATACTGTTTGTTTTTGGTAATAAATCAATACCCGCATTTTTGGTAAAAGAAAAAAATTTTTCTTTGTATTTTTATGCTGTAACTTGGCGAAAAATTGTAACAAATCAAAAAGCCATGCTGTTTTGAACAGCTGACAATCTAACGAAATAATTCCGGTCACTTTTCGGCAGATATAGAAAAAAAATATTTTGGTCATATTTTTCATTTTATTATAAGGGGTACCATCATGATTTTTTGCGAAAAATGGTCAAAAAATGAAATATGCAGACTTAAATGTGAATCTATTAGGAATTTCATTACGAGTTCAACAAGGTATGGCACTCCATATTTGGACTACAAATTCTTTTGGTTTTCATCAAAACATTGACTTTTGGGGAAAAAAAACCACACTCAAAAAAAATTTTAGAAAATCGCCTATGGATTTGCTTCACTGGCGATTTTTTCTATATTTCTGGAAAATTTCTTAAATTTAATTCCTTTTTTTATGAATTTGAAGAAAATTTTCCTTACTAGTAGAAAATTTGTTTTATTTTAAAGAAAGAAATCGCCAGTGAAGCAAATCCATAGGCGATTTTCTAAAATTCAGGGCGATTAATTTTTTGAGTGCAGGATTCTTGGAAAATATAAGATTTTTCCTTTTTTTTGGTTTGATTTGGTAAGAAGTTGTCACAAATCCAACACTCACCTTTACTTTATACTTTTTTGTACATTCTATAACTCATAATTACTTTATATTAACTGTACCTTAATTTATATATTCATTCTAAAAGATCCTTTTGCTCTTTGCATCTCTATCCCTTACAGTTTTTGCTGATTTACAAATTATAATTATTTTAATCTCAGCCAAGATAATTATTTAATAATCCCCTCACACACTGATTATATGAGGCCTTCGAAATCATAGCATTTGAGTGCTCCCTCTTCTTCTTATTTTTTTTTTAGAGTTTCTGCAATTTAAATCTACTGCTAGTCGAATAAGAAACTCCATGGCAATTGCGGCTAATGCAGCATGCAAAACAGTAGCAGCTTGGCAGATAACTCACGAGTCTCTCGGATGAGTTTGACTTTTGCAGGAAACGGGGATGCGGTCTCCAACTCTCCAACTCACAAACTCGCATGCACAAATATATATTTTCATAAAAATTATTTTTTTCTTTATACCCTAACTAAAGGTATATTTGGTTCATAACCGAAACTATGGAAATGACATGGAATTAGATCTTAAAATTACTTAAATTGATTAAAAAATATTATTTCCCACATTCAAGAAACTCTTTCATCGTTTCCGATTTTTTTTTAATTTTCAAGAACTGTTTAGGTTTTTATTTCCACATTTAATTTTATATTCTTTACTAGGGTATTTTGCGTGGAGGTTTTTATATTCTTTGGGGTTTTTTGTTTTATTTTCCTTCGACTCTGCTTTCGTCTTCGTTTTTGTTAAGCTGCAAATCGCGGCAATCGTTAAGATCACGAAAAACAATTCAAAATTAATGGTAATAAGCAGTTTGCCAGGCGAAGAGGCAGCGGACTCTTCCAGCGAAATTACTGCGTACAACAGAAGCCGTCTGGCAAGGGGCCGCTCCTCGGGTTCCTCGGTTTCCTCGGGGTGCTCAAAGCCCCCTTAACCCCTCTTCTCAACAAAAAAAGAGCAAACCAAACAGTAGTCCCTGTCTGGGATGTTGGGGCGTTTCACTCGCCGGGGCCTGGGACTCAGACTCAAACTGCAACTCCAACTCAAAGCGAACTCGGATCCTCGGATCGTTGATCGATGGATGCTGCTGGCGTCTTTTATTTTTTGTGTTAGAGCAACCAAAGCGAAGCAAAGCAAAGAGGCAACAGAAGCCCCGGCAATCATACGATATTTTCAGCATCCAAATTATTATAATATATTATTATTAACGGCTGCCGTGTTTTTGCCAGCCCGGCTGTTCTAATTGTTGGCTAGTTAGGCGCACATAAAGAGGAAGGTCTGTGAACCCATCGCTTGGGAACTTGGTTTTTGTAAATTTAACAATACCTATAAATATCAGATTGATTTAAAAGTGCTGTATACAATTTTACTAGAAACAGAATTTTTTTTTAATTTTTATTTTTACGGTAGGTACTAAAATAAATAATTAAAATGTACATTCATTGTTATTTTATACCCTTCAAAAATTTTAAATTATTTTAAAATGTTAAAAAACAATAAATCTTTTAATCTTCTAGTATTTTTACAGACAAGAACCTAATTATTTTAATTTACTAAAAAAAATATATATAAATTATACAAATTCATTGTAAATATTTTTAGAAAGGATTACCTTTGAGTTAAATAATTTAGAATTGTTTGAATTATTTAAACCCAAGAAGAGTTTCATTATTCATTGTAAATATTTTTAGAAAAGATTACCTTTGAGCTAAACATATTTTAGAATTGTTTTAATTATTTAAACCCAAGAATAGTCTCATTAAATAGCAAATATTCTTACAACATTATTACAAAGAAATAAAAACAAAATCTCGATGGCCATATGAAACTGGTATATTTGCTTTTCCTGATGGGCGTTTTGAATAAATGAATTTGCAGCGCCGAAGCTCTTGGGCTAAAAGCCTGACGTGAAGGAGTCGCCCAAGTAAAGAGCAGCTGCCACAAAAATATATATGAAAAAGTGGGAAAAAGGTGGAGAAAAAAAAGCAGCAGAGAACAGTGGCATCAGAAAAGGACGTGTGTTATTTTTGCAGCTCTCCTTTTCCCACTTTCACAGTAAAGCTTAGTGTATAGTGTCCAGTGTCCAGTGTCCAATGTCCGGGGCACTCGAAGGGTGGACAGACACGCACTAGAATCGCCCCAAGGCCCGGCGACTACTCTACACCAATCGAAGCTCGCCGCCATGATGGCTCAGAGCCCATTCCCCCCACCAATCCGCACTTCTTGGCCAACAGCTCCCATGTTTGCCTTGTCCTTGCATTTTCCTATTGCTTTTTATATACATTTTTTAGTTGGCACACGTTTTTTGTTTTATTCGCTACCGTGGAGGACGACGCATGCCTGGACCTCCCCGGCTTTATATCAATGTCTGAGCTGCCATGTTGTAAGTTATGCTGCAAATGGAAATGGCAAAAAAAGAAGAAGCTCCTATAAAAAAGACGAAGGCCTAGAAAATTGTTTTCTGCCCCGTTTTGGGTGTGTGTGTGTTTGAACGCATCAAGGCAAATTCCCATTGAAAGCTGCAGCGTTCCGTGAAATGCTTTACGGCTTGCCCACATCATCCCACATGCCATTTCCCTACACCATTTCCCATTTTCCGGCACTTCGTCTCCTCCTCAAGTGCATTTGTGACACCTCTGCAAAGAGAGCAGCCACGGCAGCCCAGCCAAATGGATTTTTATGGATTGACATGGGACCAGGCCAAGGTAATTGGGTGCACTCCGCCGGCTGACCCTTAACCCTTAACTCCTAACCCGTAGCCCCTAACCCCTAACTCCCAACCCCTAATCTCAGTCTCAAACTTTCGAGCCCATTTTCTGCAAGCCAACACTGAGGTGAAAAGCGTAAAGTCTGCTTAGGAAGAAAAACTTCGTAAGAAGAATGATTGGGATATAGTTTTACATGTTCCAGAAAAATAGAAAACAAAAATAGAAAACAGAAATCAAAATCTTTTTTTTTTCATTATAGCTTCTCTTCACAAATGCTATAATCTATAATCTTTTTTTTCAATTAAATATTGGCGTTTAAAATCCTTGTAAACTTATAGTTTCATTAATTAAACATTGTGTATGGATATGATATTATTTTATAAGAAATGTAATTTAATTTGATTCAATTTACTTAAACTAGAAATTAGCAGCCAATAAATGCTTTTAGGTTCTCCAAAATTACAACCTTAAAATTAAGTAGTTTTGTACATGAATAATACTGTTTTTTTTTTTTTTAATTTTTGTTGGTTTACCGGAATCTTTTTTTGTAATGTTATGTAGATTTTAAAGCATTTTTTCCATAAATGTTTTTTGATCTACCTCCATCTTTTCCACAAATATCCTAACTATTTACCTGTACTTTGTATATAAATAAAGTTTTATTTAATCAATATGTTAATAAAATTAATTTATTTTGTGTTAAAAATTAGTTCCGACCTTCTTACTTTCCTAGTACTCTAATACCTAAACTGAAAAATTAAATAAATATTTTTCTCAGTGCAAAGCTCGAAGCATAGATGAGTAAAAGCCTACTTAATTGCGCTCCTGCAAGGAGGCCAAGGGACAGGGGGTGAATGTCATGTAAAGTGCTGGCCAAAGGCGCTGCTAATATGATATTACCCCAGGAAGATGGGGAAACGCATTTAATTGCAGCTCACACGATGCACTCTTTTTTTTGCATTTTTCCCATAGCCCGTAGCCCTCCGAATAATACCTTTCGAAAAGCCTAAAAGGTGCGCTGTAATGGCCAGGCTAAAAAACTAGTTCTCGAGCTTATTAAGTTATTGCACAAAGCCAAAAAGAGACGAGGAAAAACACGGAAAGTGCTGCCGAAAAATTACAATTTATTGGGAGAATTAACAAGCCCTTTTTATAGGAGAGATAAAACGTATGAGAAGTACTTATCAAGTACCTCGTTGGGTTATTAAATATTTATGTTTAAGGGGGGACATCTAGGTAGAATTTTTAAAAAATCGGAAATTTTTTTTTTCGCTTAAAAAATGCTTTAGGGTCTTAAAAATAACATACCAAAAGATAGATTCCGGCAAAAGTGTCTAAGTGCCGAAATTTTCCATTCTGCGGCGATGCCTCACATGTATATCCCGGGCACCTTAAAACTTTAAACGCGTTTTTCTCGAAACCACTTTTTTTGAGGCGGCCGGACACATAACTCGAACAAATCTTAACCGATCGATCTCAATTTTTGACAGTATATTCAAAATACCTATGTCTATCGACGGACGTAGGATTTTTTTTTATTTTGCTTACTTTTTTTTTTATCAATAATTTTGTGACGTTTTTTATTCGAAAAAATGCTACTTTTTTTTCAATCACTCACCATTTTTTAAAAAATCAAAATATCGAAAAAATCCTACGTCCGTCGATAGCTGTTGAGGTATAGAAACTAACCAAATTTTTTTTTTTTTTTATATCAAAAATTAAGGACGTTAGGTGTCCGGCCATGGACCCCCTTTAACAAAAAAGGGCCTACGAAGAAATGCTGCACAGCCGCCATTTTGTTTTCGATTTATTCGAAAAAAATTTTATTTTGTACTTTGGACCTAATATAATAAAACGTAGTTTACAAATTTTCGATTGGCTTCTTCATTTGGCCAAAAAAAAAATCCAGAAAATCCGCTTTTTTTTCCCCAGTTACCTAGATGTCCCCCCTTAACAAGGTACACAAAGTGGGCCCTAATGTTTTGCAACTTATGGGTAAGAGGCCATAAAATAGGTTAACCATAAAATAAATATGATAATAGTATGTCATTAACTCCTTATCAAGATAATTTATTCATACTTTCAAGGTGGCTTTGTTTTTAAATTAAATAAAACGGGTTTAGGATATAAAAAACCAAATTCTTTATATTTCCTCCTTTTCTTTGACTTTAATGTTATAGATAGTTATTTTATTTAACATAAAATATTAAATAAATAAAATATTAAAATAAATGGTTATCCCTGAAATAAAAAAACCTACTAAAAACCAGGAATTCAATTATATTTCCTGCTTTTTTCTTGCTTTTGGAGAGTTGGATAAATCAGGAACATTCGATCATCCTGCGAGCATCTTTGCCACATATTTCAGCTTATCGGAATCATGAAATATTGAAAGAACCAAGACATATGGCAAACATAGAAACTAAATGAAAGCAAATCCCCCGAAAAGGGGGAGGTGATTTGTTTTTCTTTTTAGAGTGAAAAAAAGACGGGCCAATGAACGTGACGAACAGGCAACGGAAAACAATTGGGAAAAGGAAAGGAAGAGAAATGCTAACTAAAGCTGGCAATTTATATATGCGCTCGTATATAGCGAGATGTGTCCGCCTCAGTGCTTAAATTTACTCAGAGTTATTTATGCAAAAAAAAGGGGGGGGAAAAAGAGAGGAAAAACCCCAGGAAAAACCCATTCGAAGCTGGTCAGGTGCAAGATATATTGTAATTACTTGCAGTGCTCAATGAAATTTATGCAAAGCCAAATCAATTTCAATAACAAAAAACGTGGATGGCTGGGATATCCTGCAGTTCTAATTAGACAACGCCCCATCAAGGATGTGGCTGATATATCCTTTTCTGAAAAACCCCCTTCCCAACCTCCTTCCCCACCTCCTTCCAAAAGTGGGTGGTTCGCGTAATGCATCAATGCTTTTTGTGTGGGTGGCTGTAGGAGGAGAAGAAGATCCTTTGGCTGCCTGCGCAGAAAAGTGCGCCGTCTTTTTCGCACGTCCTCGCAGTTGACTGGCCAGTTTTCCTTTTTCCCCCCTCCGGATTTCCCATTTTCCGTTGCTCCGGTCGGCAATTTAGTTTCGTGGTTTCCGTCAACTTCTTCTTTGGCCAGTACATAGGCTTCGAAACCCCCGTCCTTCCTTCTTGTTCTTGTCAAATGCGGGCCGCCTTTCGAGAGCCACGCCTAACGCGTACATACATTACCCTGCCCCCTAGGAAAACCCCCCTAAAACACCCACTCCTCTCCTTGCATTTTCCTGCAATTTTCGTTTGGCCAAAAATGCATTTTCCTACGAGGCAGCCTGCAGCCTACAGGCGAATATTTCAAAGCCAGGACTCGTTTATCCTGCCGATGCCTGTGCCCATTTCCATATGGAGCATAGAGGAACCCAGCATCCTAGCATCCCAGCATCCTGGTTACGTTTCTAATTAAATTTTATTTTATGCCACCATTTCGGCGCCTTCCACCCGTCTGAAAATTTATAGCACTGCACTTGGCTGCGCTTATCCCTCCGAAATTCGAGTTTCTGGCTCCCAAATTCCGAGTTGTCCTCCTCGATTTTGCACAGGACATTCCCTTTTAGTTAAGAACGCGTTCGGTGTGCGAAATTTCGCCTGATTGCTCTTTGATGAAAACTCAATTATTGCCCGTAGTGCGTAGGACATGCGATTCTGGGCTGCATTTCTCCTCCTGGTCCTCTAGTTTTCAGCCATGTCCTGGCTTAAGTAACGCTAGTCTGCCGCATCCTGCTTTGAATCTGAATCTGGTCCTCGTTTCGTTTCGTTTCGGTTCAGGCCCTGCCTGCTTTCGCTCCTCCTCCAGCTGCTAATTGAAACGCAGCCGAATCTGATGCATCTGACGCCACCCGTCATCGATCAGAAAACTAATGACAAGGGGCGACAGAATTATAGGTGCTTGGATTGATATTCACTTCAGGAAAATCTGTTGGTAAAATAAATTAATATATATTCCCGTAATAAATCTAAATAAAATATTTATTTCAAGATTTATCATTTGTTGTGTATATTGCTAGCTATTAAAAAGTATTATTGATGTATTATATTAAATTTAGTAATTGATATTTAAAAAAGAAATGTTATGAAATTAAATTTACTTAATTTGATAAATCGGCTTAAAAACAAAGATTAATAAAATACAATTACAATATTTAGAAAATGAAATATTTTATTAAACCGTAAAATAAATTTAAACGAGGACGGAAGCTAACTTCGGCAAGCCGAAGTTTTAATACCCTTGCAGATTTCACGAATGAAAACTTGACTAGAAAAGCAACATGAATTAACAAAACAACAAATTATTTTATAATTAAAAAAAAAAAATAATTTTAAAATTTTTCACCCTATTGTTCCTATGGGAGCTATAGGATATAGATGTCCGATCGGCACGCGCTTTTACCCTAATCAAGGTATGCATAAAAGAATACGATTTGGAAAGTTTCATGTCAATAGCTTATATTCTGCGCGAAATATCCTGAAAAACGTTAAATCTTGACCGATTTCACCCTATTGTTCCTATGGGAGCTATAGGATATAGACGTCCGATCGGCACGCGCTTTTACCCCGATCAAGGTACACACAAAAAAATACGATTTGGAAATATTCTTGTCAATAGCTCTTACACTGAGCGAAATATCTTCATTTTTCGAAAGCTATATCCGATTGTTCCTATGGGAGCTATAGGATATAGACGTCCGATCGGGTCGGTTTTCAAACTTGATCTGCGTACACATGTTTTAGGACGACTGTGAAAGTTTTAAGTCGCTAGCTTTTAAACTGAGCTCGCAAACGGTATTGAAACAGACATGCAGACGGACAGACGGACAGACGGACATGGCTATATCGACTCCCCTATTGATCCTGATCAAGAATATATATACTTTATGGGGTCGGAAACGTCTCCTTCACTGCGTTACAAACTTCTGACCAAAATTATAATACCCTCTGCAAGGGTATAAAAATTAAAAATTGTAAAATTTTGAATTATAAAAAAACTTTTAAATATTATTAAACAAATATTATTCAAAAAAAATAAAAGGAGAATAAGATTAATAAGAAAGGCTAACATTTTTTTCTGATATTAAAATAATATTAGGTCTTATATTTTTATAAGGTTATGGATTAATGTGAGTATAAGGCCAATGAAAAATATTCTTAATCGCAAAGATCTCCTACAAGTTACAATTTATTCAATAATTTTAATACCTTTATTGTAATATTTTATTAGACTTTTCTTTAACTTTTTCATACAACCTAACATTTTTTCCTGATACTAAACTAATATTTAGTCCTATAAATTTGTAAGGTTGTGGATTAATGTGAGTATAAGGCTTATGAAAAATATTCTTAATCTTAAAAAATCTTTTAATATTTTTAGGTAGGCTTTACAATTTATTAATCAATTTGTATACCTTTCTTTTAATATTTTATTTGACTTTTCTTGAACCTTTTCGCATGACCTCGAATGTAGGACCCCCAAATGGTGGGGGTTCCTGGGTGTTTGTCTCCTAGTTAGCATTGTAATCTTATGCGAGCGGCAGAGCCAGCGGCTTTTGGCATTTCCTTAATGAGTCTAAGGTGATATGACGAATGAATGATTGATTTTTTCCTCTGCGAATCCGTTGCTCGTCGTCGTTTACTAGGCTCAGTTTTCGCTTTTCCCCGGCCATCAGCCCCCCCAACCTCTGAGTTTTCCTTTCCCCGATTTCTTTTGCCATACATTTCGATTTCCCTCACACACACACACACAGAGATGATTGCAGTGGATACATGGGGAAAACTGGCCATGGCCAGCATCATCAGCGCCGCCATGTTCGTTTTTAGTTTGCTTTCCCCCTTGGACTTTTCCTAACCCCTTGCCAAACCCCTTCCAAACCCCTTCCCAACCCCTTCCCCCAAAGTTCGAGGCTCCAGGATCCCGGTTCCTTTGCCTCTCTTTCGCCCCATACACATAGTTTTCTCTATTGAACATTTTACATATTAGAAATTTCGCAAATGGGCGAGTATGCCTATGGCCCCCGTTTTTCCAACCGCCCGTCTGCCTTTTGCATGCAAAAAGTTATGTGCTCCGGGGGGGCAGGGGTGTGCGTCCAAGGGGGGGTTGTAAGGGCTGTAACGCACACGCATCCGAGTTTAAATTTTCGGCGTCGTCATAGCCGACGAGCCGCAGCCGGAGAACCAGAGACCCGGAGTCCAGAGAACCCCGGATTTCGGAGTTTGGGGGCCATAGAAATAGGAACACACAGCGTCATTTCTATTTCTCTGTCGTGGCCAGCGTCGTCAGCACTGGACCACCCACTCAACCACCCCCTCAACCCTTTACCCCTGTTATTGTTGTTTTTGTCGTGGGCTTTTGATGGCTCAGTATGTGTGTGCGGTAGCCCCGCTTGTGTGTGTGTGGGTGTGTGTGTGTTTGACTGCTGCATTTCGCAGTGACTGAGGACCTGCTACCGCCCCCTTCTTACTACACCCCTGATACAGCACCCCCACCCCCTCACGATTGAGGAACCGCAGCAGGAACAGCAGCACCCACGGCCCAGTCATTCCATTTATGCGTGGTATATTGATAAAAGGCACTGAGAACGAAAATGGGGGAGGAATTGGGATGGTATCTATAGGAAAATTATTGGAATTTGTGACTTGGAAGTGAAGTTCTTAAAGATTATGAATATTAAAAAATAGTAAATAATTTATAGATCAACAGAAAAATCATAAATAATTTATGGACCGGTTTGCTGTCAATTAAAATGATTGCGTATTAAAACAAATTAAGGGGAATACTTATAATTTAAAATACAACTAAATGGCTGGCCACTTTGACCTTATTTGTTATAACTTTCATTACTTTGTAGTTGAACTGCTGCAATTTAATATTACTTTCTAAAAATAAATACCTTGTTACTACAAGCGATTACATTATATACATTGTAAGGCAAAATTGTTTGCAATTAATTTAATCACCGTTTAGAATAAATTATTAATCTTAATTTAATTGCATTGTACCTAACCTGTATGTAATACCACTTAAATAGATTAAGTTTTTAAGTTAAATATAATCATCATATTTATTTATTTGTATTTATTAAGCTTTCATTAGACATCGGATTTTAGGTAAAATCGTTTTTTGATTGTAAAAAATGTTTTTTTTTATAAAATCAAAATTAGATTTAATACCAACTTAAATTTGGTTATTTGTAAAAAATATTTAACCCATTAAATGTGAATTAAAATCGTATTAAAAAAACGATTGCACCTCAAATCCGATGTCTAGCTATCATATTTCTTTTAATTATAAACTTTTTATTAAAGCATTTATTTTAGCCTTTTAAATTATTTTATTTTTGTATATTTGTAAAGAGTTATTTGTATTTACTAAGCTATTATATTTATATTCATTTGAAAATTTGTATTACAACATTTTTATTTAATCCCTTTAAATTCTTTTTATTTTATATATTTGAAAAGAGTTAAAAATAAGAAATTATGTATACCTTTTTTTTTTTTAGAAATTTATATTGGAAAATTTTTGTTTAAATATTTAGGCATCCTTATTTTCTTTATTTATATCTCCTAAAATTTCTGCCAGTGCAACGCAGCAAAAGGCATCAAAAAAGCAGTCGCCAGTGTCGCCAATCGTCGTCGTCGCCTTTCTCCTTTCCTTTCTTCTGACGATGGTCCTCCGGATTCTGAATTCTCGATTCTGGTGCTACTCGCACTTTTGGCTAAGCCATCGCTGCCGTTTGATGCGGCACACGGCACCCACACAGCTGTAGATACATAGAATCACGGCCTAAACAACGACGAGGACCTCTGGCCACCCGAAGCTCCAACTCCGAACTCCTCCTCCAACTCCATCTCCTCCACATCTTCTGGAGCTCCGTTGCTCCGGCCATTGTATGCATGCATATTAAATTCAATCGAATGTATTCTCTCCACTCGATTCGATGCGATGCGATGCTCCTTCTCCTCCCTTTTTTTCTGATTTTTTGCGCCGCTCCACTCGGCGTATACGTAACGTTTGCTTTCGTTTCGTTACGTATACGCCGAGTGGAGTCGCAGGAATATGGGAATATAGGAATAGGCGGAGTTATCAACGTTTTCAAGTTATAATAAAAATGCAACACATTTTACAGACATGATGCCACTATGTATACGATGTGTGTGTGTGTGTGGGTGTTTGGTGTGTTTGGTGTGCATACATACATATCTGGGTATCCTTCTGTTCCCCCGAAAAACCCCCTCCCATTTTTTCCAGTGGTCTGTGCTTTTTCTCTGGCTACTTTCCATAGATTTTTTCCTTCGTTATTGGTTTCGAGTGGCGCAACATATTCTTTTTCCGCTTTTTTTTTGTAATTCTGCATGTTGTATATACAACAGACTTGGTTTTATTTTTTTTCCATTTTTTTCTCGTTGTTTTTGTAGCGATTTTTATTATTTTTCAATGCTCAAAACTCGACGTCGCATAAAACTTGTGTTTTTGCTGCTGCAGGATCCTCGTTTCGTTTTTTGTTTTCGTTTTTTATTTTTGCCAAGGACCAACGTCCGCTGTTCGTTACAGAGTTTCCATTTCGAGCGAGACATTTTGCTAATGCATTGATTAAAATTGAATTTTTAATTAAAATATTGCAAGTGGAAGGGGGGAAGTCCTGTGTGCTCATAAGTTTTTGTTTGATTTTTTTGTTTAAGCAGCTCTGCGGATTAGTTGAAAGCTTTCGGTTGAACACAAGTAAGATATCAGGGAATTTATCAGAGAATTTAAAGTGTGTGCCAAAAAGATTTACGGCTGTGCATTTCACTTTCGATCTGCCATCTCCATCTCGGAGCCAATAAATCACAAGCAATTATGCAAGCCAAGCATCCTTGAGGAATTTTCACACTTTCACACGTCGCCACAAAGCCAAGTCGAGCCTTCCAATCCCAGGCGTGCCATCTCCAGACTTGGGATGTCCTTCGTCCTCCGTCCTCCGTCCAGGATGTCCAAGTGTCCAGTGTCCAAGTGTCCCATGTCCAGTTGTCCGTTGACCAGAAAGCCACAAGTGCATTATACCAGCATAAATCTCTCAATTGCTTTCTTATGCAGCTTCGAGTCGAGGAAAATGCATGTTTACACAAAATATTTTCTTTGCATTTATTCGGCCTGGAAAAATGTTGTTTTGCTTTTCCATTTTCCGTAGGCCGAGGGACGCACACGAAAAGCAGGAAGGTGGACAATGGCCGGCATAAGTGAGCTAATAAATGTACAGAAAATTTCGACAGCAAACATTTACTTAAGCAATCGAGGGGGGAAAGGGGGGGCAAGCGAGGAAATCTGAGACGTTCAACAGGAGTGAATGAATAAGTGCTTTTTCAGTGAGAGAAAATGTCTCGAAATGATAAGAAGATCTTGATTACTATATAATCTATTTTGTATAATAATAATAATTATAATTAAATCAAAACCACATAAAATATCTTAAAAATTAGTTATTTCAAAATAATAAGAACATTTTAAGAAAATTAGTTTATTATTATTTCTTTTAAAAGATATTTTTTCATTAGAATATTATACTAAAAATCTTTCATTGCTTACAAATAATTAATATTTCTAGCTTTAATCTTTAAAATAGCACTGAAAAATATTAGAATATATTTTCAGTATTTTTCCCATTTAAAAGGATTTTATATTTATGTTATTTATTATAGAAAATAATATTTTTACATATTGAGTTTCTTACAAATCAGAAATTCCACATATTATTTGCCATTTGACATATTTAAAATATTTTAGCTTTGTCAAATAATAATAATGAACATATTTTTCCATTGGAATATTATACTAAAAATCTTTTATTGATTACTAATAATTAATATTATTAGCTTTAATCTTTAAACAAAAACCCACTCAAAAATATTCTAATGTAATTACATTATTTTTCCCTTTTAAAAGAATTTAATATTTATTATATTTACTTATAAAAAATATTATTCTTATATATGAAAGCCCTTAAAGCTTTGTTTCAAAATCAGAAATTCTATTACATTTTCCCCTGTGCACCTTTGTACAAGTATTATATTTGTTTCTTGTGTGCGAGTGGTGTCAAGCCACAAACACCTTTTGCGTAAAATAAAGCAATCAAGCAAATAATGTTGCCACATTACACTATCAACAGCTTCCTGCTTCCTTGACACAAACACACACACACTCATTCGGATTCAAGGAGCCGAAGGAAAAGCTGGGGGAAATGAGAAGGGAGAAAGTAGCCACTCACAAGCTGGGGAAATTCTTTAATAGCTCACACAGACTCCCGCACACACACACACACAATCAGGCATTCAGGACAAAATGGTTGTGCAGACTAAAGTAAAATTGAAACAACCTTGAGGAATGCCGGAGCAAGCACACACACACACAGGGAAAACACCCACAAACACCCAGACACACACTCATACACACAGAAATTCAGACTGAGAGGCAAAAGTGTCTGGCAAAATGTCTCGACTCCTGAATTTCCCCCCTGGAAACCCCTGGAAACCCCACTCCTTTTCCTTTTCCTGTCTCTGTGACCGACTCAGTGTGGAAGTCAAGGCTTTGAGTCAACCGACGACAAGGTTGTCCTTGTTGAGCAGCAGGATAAGGAAGGAGGAGTCCCCTTCCCCACTCCTCCTCCTCCACTTTCCCTTTCGGTTTGCCTGGCCAAAAGTGCACATGCTACTACTACTACTGCTACTACTTCCACTGTGCCATATTTAACAAATTATCTGTAATTTCTCGAGAGCAGTTGCAACTTGGCAACTTGGGGCTTCAACCCAACTCAACTCCACTCCATTTCGGCTCGGTTCAGCTCGGTTCAGCTGCATCTTGCCGCCAGCGAGGGGCAAACTGCGATTAACCCATGAAAGGATTAATAAATACCCAAGAATATGTTACAATTAAGACCAGTTAAAAAACTTGAGAGTTGTACTGTCATGATAAAGAATCTAAGATAAACTTTAAGGCGCAAGGAATATATTTAAAGTCTTTTAAAAATAATATTTTTAGTACTTTCACCTTAATGGTTTAGCATTAGCACTTAAAAAAATGTATTGATTTTATTATTATTATTATATTAGCAATAGAAAGATTACGAATATTTCCGATGAATTTACAGATCGTTTAAAAAATGCTTACCACTAAAAAATCCATTTCTGTAATTTTGAACATTGGAATACATTTATTAATCTAAATTTGTATGATTAAAATATCACCAAATTAGACACATAAATAATAAATTTATTGAGTAATCTTGCTAGCAAAATAATTATAGGAAAGAATACCATACAAAATCAATCTTAGATTTTAAATAGTTTTTATTGAAAAATAATATCATGTATAGAAATATTTATAAATAAATAAATAAATTAAAAATAGTTACGTACAAAGTTTAATGATTATTTAATTCATTTTTGTATTTTTTACAGATAACGTCCCTTAAAAGTTATGCAGAAAGTAAAGCCACGAAATCAAGGCTGCAAAGCTTCCTAATACAAAGTATCCTTTCAAAGCCAAAGTTCCTGGGCCGCCACAAGCCTCTCAGTAAAATCCAGAACTCAACGGGTTAAGGCGGCGCCAAACCACTTGTCAAGATGGCTAACGGCAGAGTGGCTGCTAACTGTTGCAGGGGCAGCAGAGGCGGCGGTGTCAAGTGTGCGAGGGGGGAGGGGGGCTTCGGGGTTGCCAAAGGGAAAGGCAAGGCAAGGCAGCCAACAACCGGCAAACCAACCAGCCAGGATTTTGGGCTACAAGCAGCCGCAAATGCTTAACTTCAGACACGGCCAGCAACCAGGGGCGGGGTTCCAAGGGGGGTCGAAAGGGGATCAAGGACGAGGAATAGAAGCAAGACAGACAGCAGGCGGCAACCACAGGCGAATTGCTGGCAAGGACGAAGGACGTCGTGGCTGGAAGGAAGTTGTTTGTGGGTCGCAATTCAAGGCTGACCGAGAATGAGAATGAGACCCAGAACCAAAACCAGACGATGCGATAGGAGACTCGACCCTTTGGCACTCCTGTTGCTCCTCTGCATCCTCCTTTTGGCCCCCAAACCAAACCATCTCATACCATTCCCGGCATCTGAATCCGAATCCCAACCTCCAAGTGGGTTTGTGTGGGTGTCTCACAAGATGAAAGCCACTTGCCATTCAGGACCAGTCGACGGCTGACTTCCTCGTTGGCTTCGACACACTGAGAGAAAAGTTACAGTTTTTAACTAGAATTTACTTATAAACTAAATAAAACATTTTTGTATAATTGTTTTTTTTTTTGTTAATAAAAAGATTCTATGATTATAGTTTTATGTTGTAATATAATATGATTTTCAGTTTTGTAACTATTATTACTACAAACTTTGTTATCAATACAATTTGAAAGCTTAGTTCTTCAATATTATAAATAATTTTGAATATTATTCTCTAAGCTTTAAATATAAAAAAATCGATTTTAACTATCAAAATAAAGGTGATTAAATTAAATAGGTAAGCATTTCAAGTAGGTATTTTCTGATTTATTTTCTAAATATTATTTCTATTATTATTTTCTAAATATTTTAATTATTTCTTCAAAATTAATAACAAGTGACTTGTTTATGAATTTAGTATCTAAATTATTGTAACTTTAAATTCTTTTTAAATATATTATAATATATTCAGGCTTTAAAAAAATCATATTTAACGAAATAAATGTGTTTAAATTGAATATGTAAGTATTTTAAGTAGGTACATTCAGATTTATTTTTAAAATTTTAAAAATTAATATGAATTTATTACTTACATTATTTTAACTTCAAATTCTTTTCAAATATTAAACCAAATGATTTTAGTTACTCACAAAAACCGACATATTTCGATTTAAGTTTCTTTGAAGGTGTTCTGCTACTTTTTCCAACCTCTTCCATATTTCTCTCAGTGTCGGCTTTGCTTGCTGCCCAAAGGGTGGCCAACGACTGCTCCGGAATGACCTTGAGCATTACCACTGTTCTGCAGCTTGTCGCCCCCTTCTTCCCCTTTGGCCACGCCTATTTATCTGCAGTCCACAGCTAAGGATGCCCGGCGTGTTCGGGATGTTTCCGGGGGACCAAAAGGACCAGACGGACCAAAAGGACCAAGTCATGAGTCCTGCGAGCAGACCGAGTTTTGCATCAAGTGCAAAGTGATGTGTTAAGCTGTTAAGTGCCAAAGTAATTGTTTTCTTTCACCGACAACAGCAGCAGCAACAAAGGGGCTGCCATGACGTCGCTTTCACTTGCCACTTGACCTTGAAAACTGCTTGGGTGTGAGTGGTTGTGGGGTGTGTGCTTCGCTGTGTGTGTCGGCATTGTTGTGGAGTCGCTCTGCCCCAAGTTGCACTTGCTTCGAGGGGCATTAAGTGAATTATGTCTTCGGAATTGGGGCCAGCAGTTGGCTGTCGAGGAAATGCGATTCCCAGGAAGAAGGGGTTAAGTCGAGTGAAGTGTCTGCAAGTGCCCGCAAAACCCTTTCCTTTTAATTTCCTCGGCCCCAATTTAAGGGGATTATTTTTGCATATGCTCAAGGCAATTTCCGTTAAGCTGCAATTATTACCTAATTTCTTTTGACATACGAATTTCTTGAGACTTTAAAAAGGTAATTTTGGGCAATTCAGAATCGCCAATTTATCGGTTTTTTGACAAAATCTTGACTTATAATGGCCAAAACAAGAAATCTAATACCCCGTTGAACTCGTTATAAAATTTCCAATTGATTGGCATTCAAAACTGAACATTTTTATTTTTGGCCAATTTTTGCAAAATTAGATGATGGTACCCCTTATCAAAAAGTGACATTTTTCCAAAAAATTTTAATTTTGTAAAATCAACTGGAAAGTGCTATGTATCGTTAGCTGAGACCCAAAGCTGTTAAAAACAGTGCATCATTCAGTTATACGTTCTATTTTAGCCAAGTTATAACAGGAAAACCTTAGAAAAAGTCCAAATCCTGATTTTCCAACCCAGAAAAATCGCCGAAAAAGGGGAAATAATGGTCCAAATATTGAATGTTATATCTTGTTTTGCTTGTTAAAAGATTCCCATTCGATTGGCGTTCAAATTTAGAAATTTTGTTTTTCGACGATTTTTTGCAAAAAATCATGATGGTACCCCTTTCCAAATTTTCGAAAATTTGAAAAAAATCGTAAATTCTAAAATTAACCAGAAAGTGATGAGGATCGTTAGTTAAAGAGATTAGCTATTCAAAAAACATCGCCTCAGGGTTTTGAGTCGCATTTTGGCCATAGAATCCTGAAAACTCGCTATAAAAATCCCATTTTCCAAGGTGAAATCACCTTCCATCTTTCCCCCACCAATAAAACATCAAAAACAGTTCAGATGACATTTAGCTTTTCAATTTGTTTTTATTTTTCTGTTTATTGTTGTATAATTTACTGTTTAACTAAACTCAAGAATGCCTCGCGCATCTTTGGGGATAGATAATAATAATAATCGTAATAATAGGTATAATAATAATAATAGTTCACTCACAGAGTACGGACAATACATATGTAGTCGATTGTGTGTGTGTGTTTGTGCGGTGGTGTGTGTGTGAATGGGTGTGTCTGTGTGTGTGATTGTTTACATAAAATTAGCACAAATTTAATGTGATGCTGCCTGCGTTGTTTGCTCATTCGTTCATTTACAATACAATTTACGATTACCATAGAAGAAGTGCTGCGAAGGGGCTTTTTTGGGGTTTTGGGGGTTTTTGGGGGTAGGTAAGTCTAAGATTAAGTCAAAGCCTAAAGCTATGGAAATTTGTACATTATTTACAGTTACATTTGGAAATACCATTAATATAAGTATATGCGTACGTGCGTATGGGTATGCACTTCTATCTGTGTGTTTTGGGGTTTATGTATATCTAAAGTATTTGCGTATATATATATAAAGTTTGTAATTACCGGATTTGACAACATTCAGTGTGTGTTTTTGTATTTGTGAACTATTCTAGGGTTAAGCTACATTTAAGAAATGCACAAGTCTCTAATCGTAACTTTAATTATTTTACGGTTACTGTTTATTGTTAATCTTTAATCGTTAAACCTATTTTTATTATTATTATTATTTTTCGCGTGGCAAAAAAGGCAATCAACGCAACGAATTCTCTCGAAAATAAATAAGACAAATTACGAGATCCTATCCTTACAGGAAAGTTCCGAAGTATGTATGTGTGTGTGTTGTATTTTGGGGTGTGCTTTAATAATAGGTTAATACTTTATACCATCCTCTCTCTTGTTACAGCTTCAACTAAGCACTAGACACTAAAAACGTTGGGGTTCAAGTAGCAGTCCAAATTTTGTGTTTTTCCTTTTTGGGTTTTTAGGGTGGACCAATATTTTTCTTTAAGAGCCAGTAATCTTTGGACATTTTGGGCTATTTCTCTAGGGAATAAAACCTAAGCATAAACTGATATTTGTTAGAGTGAAATATGTATATTATTTCACTATTTTATTTATGTTTTACTTTCCTTTTATTTATTATTATATCAGTCATAAAAATTGAACTCCCTTTTAAACGTATATATGTTACAAACTAAATTGAAATCTAAAATCATAGTTACTTACTCTTGATCCAAGGATTACTTAGCACCCCCTTTTCTTTTGGTTCACCTAATAATTGGCCCACCCTAAACTTAGGATTCAATCCTCATGCGGCAGTTCGGTGGCATGTTGCTGCTCCAGCTTGATCTTCATGAGCGGCGATTCCCGGATGGCTCCTCCTCCTCCATTTCCACCCGCTCCTCCGGGAGGCGCATAGGCAGCCGCCGCCGCAGCAGCTGCAGCCGCATCGGGATTGGCGAAGAGTTCACTCATATCCTGGCCGGGACCCGGAAAGAAGTCCTCGAAGCGCGGACTCTTGTTCACCGACTTCTGCAGCAAACCATTGGCAATGGCCTCGAAATCAATGCCGGCCGGGAGGCTCTCCAAGAACCTCTTATTATACGCACTCGCCTGATGTTTGGCATAGTGGGCGGCGGAGTAGGGCGAGGCGGCTCCTGGTCTTTGGCTGGCTGTCAGGGATTTGGCGCTGCCGGAACCGGAACTCGAACCCCTCGACTGGCTGCCATATTGCCGGGAAAGCTCTCTCTCCCTTTCTCGCTCCCTCTCCCTGTCGCGTTCCCTTTCGCGCGACAACTCGCGGGCATAGGAAGCGGCACTATTGGGCGCAGCTCCTCCACTTCCGCCGCCCGATCCTCGCGAGGGCATCACATTCAGCCCGGGCAGACCCATCAAACCCAGGGCACTCAGATCCGGGAGATTTTCCGAACCCCTTTGCTGATTCTTTGCCGCCGCCGCTGCCACGGCCGCCGCTGCGGATACTTGATCTTCGATCTCGGATCTCTGCAGATAGGCTGGCGACTTGTACATGTTCATCGACTGTCCGTGGGGCGAGTGCTGTGGGTGGTGCGACGGGGGTTGCTGCTGGTGGTGCGACTGCTGCTGGTGGTGCTGCTGCTGCTGCTGTTGCTGCTGCGAGAGGATCTGGCGACGCAGGGTCTCCGTCATGGAGCTCAGTGGACTGCCTGCATCTGGAGGAGCTAGCGAAGCATTCTGGGCCGCCATCTTGGCCGCCGCGGCGCTGTGATAGCCATTCGAAGTGGTTCCGCCGCCAATATAGGACTGTAGGTATCAGGAAAATAAAGGAAAGGGGGAAATAGTGGGTTAAAATCGTATATGGTTAGCTTTTCCTATTAGGAAATATTATAGAAAAATGTAAAATCATATCAAAAAGAAATTACAAAGTATTATTTTAAATATTATAATATAAAATATTATTTAAAATCGTAAAAAGTTTGCTTTTCCTTTTAAAAAAAATACTGAAGAAAAAAGTAAAACTATATCAAAAAGAAATTAGCTCATCCTCAATAATAAATCGGTAATTATTTTCTATTTTAGTTGAAATCACAAATAAATTGGCTCTGAGTCTTTATGCAGAAATTAGACCTTGGCGCCTCTAAAATAATATAATTACATTTTTTGTTTACACAAAACGAATTCCACCTGACTTGAATAAAATTAGTACAGCCATTAATTCCGGCAAATGAAAAATGTTTATTATTATTCAGCCATTTCTCTCTCAAATAACATTTTATGGCCTTATAAAATATGTTCTAAGAAAATTCTTTAGTAGATTGATATTATGGCGATTAGTTTTTCTAAGGAATTGGAAAATATCTTTGAGCTTTTTTAAATTATAAAATTAAAATATTATTGCCATTAATTATTTTTAAAAATTTTAGAAATATTTTTGAGTTATTTAAAATTATAATTAGGTGTTTAAATTATTGCTGTATGTTTTTAGCTGACTTGAAAAATTATAATAAAGTATATAACAGTTTTAAAAGAATACTCAATAATTTCCTAAATAAAACGCAAAATTTTGAAAAGTAATAAAAAGTACTTACAGTATGGCCCTGCCCATTGGCATACTGGTGGGCGCCCATGTCCTCCTTGATCTCGCGATAGTCCCTGAAGACCACCGCCTTGATGACGCTGCGGATGAGTTCCTCGGGCCACATGCCCAGCAGGATCCTCTGCGGACGACCCCGGGCCTTCGGTCGAGGATCGGCCCCTCCATCCAGCGAGGGTCCCAGCATATTGTGCACCCTATTCGCATAGAGCACAAAAGTGGGATAGGGGATGTCGAACTTGCGGGCGGCCTGCGACAGGGAGAGGCCCTCCTTCAGGACACTGAAAATGGCCTCGGCCATGGCCTCCGGGCGCCAGGACTTCAGGGGTCCGCGCTCGCGGAACCTCAGCTGCTGCACCAGGTTCTGCTGATTGGTGTTCCAGCACTTCTGCCACATGGACTGCAGCTGATACTGGTAGCTATCTGCTGGAAGACACGTCACGCGGACATTGTGAAAAGGCTGCCAGGGCATCCGGTTTTAGTAGGGCCACACTTACCCGCCACTGAAGCTGCTCCGGTTGCTGCGGCTGCGGCTCCCATCCAGCCACCATGTCCTCCACTCTCGATCATCTTGGCCTGTAAACATAAGAAGGGGAAAATATTGAGTTAGTTTAGTGATTTTTAAAGGTATAAATAATGTATAAAATATATTAATCTTAAGTTTCCATGATTGATTTTAAAATATTAGCTTTTTATTTGAATATTTTTATAAAATATTGTTGATACTTTTTAAAAATAAATTACAAATATGGAACATAAATATTTGAAAATATATAAATTTAGAAATATATTAGTTACCTTATTTAATTTTAAAATATTTGGATTTTATTTCAGAATTTTAATAAAGTATCTTATATTTTCTAAATATTTTTTCTAATATTTAAGCCTAACTTTCTAAAATTATATTACAAATATTGGTAAATTCTGCTAAGGTTTTCTCCATGTTTTAAAATATTTCAAAATCCTTTATTTAATTTATTAAATATTTATAAGATGCACCTTAAATGCTTGACAAATATTGAGAGCTTAGAATGTAAAAGCCACCTTTGCATAATAGCAACTAAAATATATTCCACAGCCATAACCTTTTACATTTCCACTTTTCCGTCTTTTAAATAATTAGGAAAGCTTTGCATACCGGGTATCTCCATACTTTTTTGAGTCGGAAAATGGAAAACTCGGCCCAATCGCTAGTTTTTCCCTGGCCCTGTGACATTTGCACACGAATTGTGGCTGGCCGTAAAAGTTTATGATTGCCATAAATGTTGCGAGGGCATTTTCATATGCAAAAGGAGAGAAAAGAGCCAGGAAAGCCGAAAGCAAATTAGTATACAAAGTGGGGCCATCCCGACCCCCCCATTGTCTTGGCGGCTTTTTACGGCCAAAAAGGCTTTGGAATGCACAGAAAAAGCCATTTATTTATTGCTATTATTAGGAATTCAGGGGGAAGTCGCCTCTTTGCCGCTTAATTGAGCCCGCCTTTAACCCTTTTCGGCCGTATTAATCAGTGGGCAAAAAAACCATGGGCCATTTAGGGGTTAACCGGGGACTGCAACTAAAACTAAAAACTGAAATGGAGAGAATCCCCATTTTTTTCGCTTTTTTCGCTCCACGGAGGCATAGGAAAAGTTAAATTGATGCACGTTTCGTGCCTCTGGAACTCAAAAACCCAGAGTCTCTGGCCATAAAGCCTTCCTTTTGGCCAGCTTGCCAGTTGGCCCGTTGGCCAGTGGCTGGCCACGCCCCCTCCGCGCACGTAGCCATGCATTTTATATGCAGGGGCGTAATACAAATTATGTGCAGCGAGCATGAGGCAAAAAAAAGGGAAAAAATAAAAATAAAAACTACAAAACAAAGCGATGGTAAAAAAATGCAGCGCATAAAGAGAACATATAATGCAAGTCTTAAATATTTGAGGAGTAGGCGCCGTAGAAAACCGAAGTACCGAAGAGAACTGGAACTGAAACTGAAACTGGAAAAACTCCCATATACTCTGCATGCCAAGGAAAAAGGTCATAAAACGTATGAATAATTGAAATTGAAAAGTCGGAAGCATTTTTACATTTTTACTGGCAGCTCGTAGTGGCAGTAACTGTAACAAATGCGGCCGAGCTGCAAACAAAATGGCGTTAAAAATGCTATTTTATGTAAAACACTTTGTTAATGACGCCAGCGCTTTTTTTTCTGAGTTTAGTTCAGGTTTTTAGAGGCGGCGGGGGGCGGTGACTTTTGGCCGGCAGTGTGGGCACTTTAGTAGCTTGTAAATAGTAGAATTATGGGTAGGTAAATAAGGTTTTGTAGCTGGGGGAGTTTTGTAACCAATTAATACAGATTTATAAGATTTTTTTAATAAGTTGGTAGTTTAAAATTATTTCTTATATATAAAATCTATTTTTTGAAATATAAAATTGTTTTAAAACATTAAAAAATTCATTATTAATCTTGAACACCTAAAAAAATATTTAAAAAAATAGTAAATTAAATGTAATTTCCATTACCATAAATAAAAAATATTCCCAAGGGTTTCTAAAAGATGAAAGACGCAAATATCGACTACAAACTTAATTATAAAGTCGCCAAATGATATAATTTGTTTTTCCCAATGTCGGGATCGTAAAGTTTCGCTTCTCTAGCATTTGTCGGGTATTAATCAACCCCCTGTCAGCCATTCATCCATTTATTCGTTCGGAGTGGCGATTATAAAAGTCTCGCATAGTACAATTCATATAATAAAATATTACGAGCTCTGCTCCGAAAATGTTTAATTAATTAAATTTTCAATTCCCCTCTTGGGTTGGCATTTCCTCTCAGCTAACCCCCCCCCCCCCCCTTGCAACCCCCCTGCCACGCCCCTGCTGCCTCAACAAAAACAAATTTGAAGTGTGCGCGCATTCAACTTTCTTTCAACTCATTTAATTTAATTTGCGGCGCTTCGCTGCTGACGTCGCTGCCTCTGCTTCTTCTTCTCGTTCTCCTCTTCTTCTTCTTCTGCTTCTTCTTCTTCTTGCCAATTACTCATCGTGTGCACGCCCCATTCACATAATAATTTATTTAATTAACTTTTCCGCTGCTACAAATTTCTATAAAAATTTATTGATTTTTGTTTTCCGTTTTCGCCCGGTAAAGAAAATATTTTTCGTGGCCCCAGTACGTTTTCAATACTTTTTTTTATTTGCACCCTCTCTCTCTATATAAACCCATATCTTTATATATATGGATTTCTATAACTTTGTGTGTGTCTGTTGGCAATAAAATATAAATTTATAACACGCCCTCACACTCGCATTTGCCATCAATCCAAATGCATAGACTACTCAACCCCCCTTTTCTCGATTCCCCCTCCCCCTCCACGTCCCTGGCTTTCAACAGCCTTCAAGTTTTCACTACATCGCGGGTTAACCCCCCTTTAACCCCCACCTAACCGACTGTAATACCCCTTGGATTCTAATGCAATTTTAATTTTATTTTTCAAGCGCGCACATAAACTCAGCACTCGCCCCCTGGAAAAGCACTAAAACTACACCATTTTCCCCATTTCCCCGGCATGTCCTTTATCCTTAACCCCCCTCTGCCCCTCCCCTTTTCCTTGCCTTAGAACTTTTGCTGTAGTTTTGCTGTGTGTATATTTCTTATATTATATAACACTTTATTTATTATTCATTTTCGATTCGTGTTCCACCGTGGTGGCGTCTCAAGTTTGTTATTTCTCTTGTCTGCAACTTGCTCACCACAAGACCCCCAGTTTCTCACCCCTAACCCCCGCGTAACCCCCCCTAAACCCCAACCCCAACCCCTGGAACTTTGCGATTTCCTTGGCGCTTTGTGGGCCAGCTTTTACTTTTCCTGGGCTCCCGTTCGCTTTCAGCCTTCACTATTACTACTGCCAACTAGTTTTCTCTCTCTAGCTCTCGCTTTTCCCGCTTTTCCGCCACTTCCGCATTTCCACTCTCTTTTCGGCAGCCAGAACAGCAGAATAGTAGGTAGCTCCCTGTTCATTCACTTATTTGTATTACTCGGAAAGTCGCACGCATGCCACCCACTTTTCCACCCGCCCACTTTGGCCCCCATTTCCGGCAACCTTGGCCACGTTGTCTTCTTATAGAAATAGCTACTGTTATTTCTGCATTGGGAAAAAATTATCAACTATTTAAGGGATTAAATGGGGAATTATTTATATTTAAATATATTTTTTAAAGAAATTTTAAGATTTGTATTCCGATTGTTTTGCAAAATTAATTTATTTACTGTATTTGTTATATCATAAAATATTTAAAATGTTTGAACAAATTATTTAAAATTATTATGCTGAATATATATTTTAAAATATTTTAAATTAAGATTTGATTTGTAAAAAAATAATAATTATAAATTTTATTAATTAAATTTATTTAAAAATATTTTATATTAGGAATTTGATTTGATAAATCATTTTGCTCTTTGTAAAAAATTTTAAAACGACATTTAAAGTATAATGATTTCATTATAAACTATTTTTAAAGGATACAAAGACCTGTTTTTAACTAAAATAAAATATAAATTTCATTAAATATATATTGTGTATACTAAGATATAGATTTCTCCCTGTGTAACCGCACCTTCTTGTTCTGCAGTTGTGCTATTCATTAATTTTCTAAGACGCCAGAAATAATTCATTTAAGAACAAACGACCCCGGAGACTACAATTATCGAGTCCTCTGGACTGACACTTTTCATCGGGGATCCCGCGAATCGATTTGCATTTTTCCGTAAATTTGCAAATCCCATCTCCAAACGCAGAGCCCCCGAATTTCTAATGGAAGAGAACACCCAGGGTAAAAGGTTCCTTGGCTCCTGCCTTTTTTGTTTGCCGCAAGACAAAAACGTCGACGTCGGCGGCAACTAAATATTTAATAGTATTTTATTGCACGAATTTCACATAAAATATGCATATTGGCCCAATGCATTATTCATGGGAATAATGTGAAAAACACATTTCGCGATGGGGCTGGGGGAAAGCTACTGTGTATAGATACTTCTTGGCTGCGATATCTGGTTTCCTTCACCCCATATATATATATATATATATATATATCGGAATATAAGGTATAGGAATATAATGAAATGCAAGAGAGCCAAACAACAATAAACAATTGCAAGTCCAAGGAATTGCAGGGGCCACAATAATTGTAGCAATCATAAAGCCAAGTGCGAGTGCATGAAGCTCGCTTTTCCACTTTTCTAAAGTTTTCCACTACCGAAGCACCGGAGTAACAGCTACAACTCACCTCACAACAATGGCAACAATAATTTAAATGTAATAAATAATTATACGCCAAGTGTTGAGTGCAACGTGCATTGAGGTGTGTCAAGTTGCCGACTAACTGGCAACAGAAACAACAGAAACAACAGAAACAGCAACTTCAACCGCAGCCGACAACAGAAATTGCTATAAAACATTCAAATGGGCCGCCGACTTCTTTCAGACCCTCCAAACTGGAAACTCGAAGCTCGAAAATACCGCGATCCGTGGCACCCCTTTTCATCCCTCCGCCCCTGAATGTCCCCCTCCCCCCTTCCTCCTTATTCCTTTCTGTATGTTTGCTGGCTTTATTGTTGACCCCTCCCAAAAGTTGTCTTGCTCGGCTGTCCTGCGAACTCGGACTTTCGGAAGGGGTGAACTGTGACAGAGGTGACGTCGTGACACGATCTATTACTTAAATATATTTAACTGATTAATTGGTTGAAATATAATTTGAAAATTTGTGGAAATATTAGAATCTAAAATATATCAGGATTTAAAAAATAAACTCAATGGAAATACTTTAAATTTCTTATAAACTTTTTTTGTTTAATTAGATTGCTTTATAAAATCCTATTATTAAAAAAAATTATCATTTTATATTTAAATGGTATTATTTAAATGGTAGGGGAGAGGTCTGTAGGTTGAGACAGTCTGTAAGTTGAGACACTCAATTTTCTCAAAACTTTTCCACTAAAAAAATTTTTTTTATTATTTTTTTTGTAGTCCTTTTCAGTGACAAAACTTTTGGGGAAAACATTATAAGCCAGGCTCTAGCCAGATTTAAGCTGTGAAAGTCGTGTACCATTTTGCACCAAAAAAGTTTTTGTCCACTTTTTTCAAAATTCCATTAAAAATTAATAACGTGCTTAAAATAACTTTGTAAGAGATTTAAAACATTAGTAATTTAACTGTTAACAAATTAAAAAAAAGAATCAGCTTAATGTGACAGTCAGAAAAAAAGTTATTAATTTTTTCCCGAAACATCCCATTTTGTGTAAGTTGGGACACTTTGAGCGTGTAAGTTGAGACACCCGTTTTTCATACAAAAAGGCCTTAGCCCGACAGAGGTCGCTTTCTGCCTAGTACATTTCTTTGATATTAGGGGAAAAGTGAATGTTCAATGAGCCTTTTGGTTTTAATTGTTATTTGGTCTAAGTTCTTAAAAAATGGATGGGAAATAATTTAAGACGAACTAAAATTGATTAAATTAATTTAATTTAATTTAATTTATTTATTTAATATCCCAGCGCTACAAGTGCACACTTATAATTATCGCGCTAGTCACATTGAGTTGATATATTACTAATTATTATTTCTATTATATTTAAACAATTTTCCTCATTTACTAACTTAATTACTAACATCAAATATTTTGTAGTTTTCAAATTACTATTACATTATCTTTCATTTTATTTTTTTTTTTATTTTTTTAATAATTATATAGTTTTTTTTTTTATATTTTTATTATTATTATTTTATTGTTATTTTTATTTAAACTTATAAGTATTGCGATTTTAAATTATCTTTAACTTTATTATAAAATTGAGTTGCGCTCCTAATTGTTTTGATTTGGTGCGGTAGATTGTTCCATAGCCTAATACCATTTATGAAAAATTGCCTTCTCGAACACAGTGTTTGTACTCGAGGGCATATGTAATTTTTGGTTCTTTGGGATGTTGCTGGGGTAAGCTTATTAAAGAGATAATTTGGTTCTCCACTCGTCACTATTTTATGGAAGAATGTTAAAGTTCTAAGATCGATCCAGGAGGTCAAATTAAGATCAAGTATTTTAAATGTCAATTGTGATACATGGTCAAAACGTCTTAAGTTAAACACATAACGGGCAATTGAATTAAAAGCTATATTTAATGTGCGCATATCCCGCGCATCACAATGTCCAAAAATTTCTATTCCATAAAAGAGAGTGGGCATGAGGATAACTTTAGCGATTAATAATCGAACTTCCTCAGATAGGAACGATTTGGTATATGAAAATGTTCTTAACAGAGCATATGTACGTCCTGTCGCTTTGACTATGTGGTTGCTCCAAGATAAAGTATTGTTAAATGTTATCCCCAGATTAACTGCACTCACTTCATAGCTTATTGGCGTATGGTTAATATATAATTTTTGAAGTGAAAGTGTTGAAATTGGCTTTTTACCAATTACCAAACACTTCGATTTCTTCGGATTTATACCCAAGCCATTTTCCTTTGCCCATATTTCAATGAGTGACAACATTTTATTACTTATACGGACACAGGCATGTATTTCGGTTACGGGTCTACTAACATATATTTGGACATCGTCAGCATATAAATGTACTTCACACTCAGACAGGATACTGGGGAGATCATTGACATACATAGAAAACAATAAAGGGCCTAGCACAGATCCCTGTGGCACTCCCCTGGTTAAGTTCCGGAGGGACGAAACTTGCGTCCGAGAGACGACCGCTTGAAATCTATTCGTTAAGTACGACCTAATAAGCTTCGTCGCATTAGTCGAGAAATGAAACATGTTTCTAAGCTTGGTAATGAGAATATTATGATTCACAGAATCAAAAGCCTTACTATGGTCAAGGAGCGTTAGAAACGTTACGCAGTTCCCATCCAGTTTTTGTCTTATATCCTCAACAATATTAGTGATTGCAGTAATACAACTCCTTTTCTTACGGAATCCAGATTGTTTTTCATTTAGTAAGGAATTATTAGCTAAGTAAAGTTGAATCTGAGAGGACATAAGATTTTCAAAGACTTTTGATAGGAAAGGTAATATTGAAATAGGCCTAAAGTCATTGTTTAGCTTGGGAATTGGGAATATTTTGGCGTTTTTCCATGTTGTCGGAAATGAAGACGTAGTAATAGCAGTGTTAAAAATATATGTGACATGGGGCAACATTAAGGGGAGCAAAAGCTTTACAAATTTTGGACACATATTATCGAGACCTACAGCATTGGACTTGACATGCAGAATACTAGCTAGGACATCACTTTGATTTATACATGTAAAGCTAAAACTAGTATCACAGAGGGGTTGAGTATTCAGGTACGGATTGCATGTTGCTTCAGGTACATCTATTTCCAAAAACTTTTTGTTTATTAGTTCAACGTCCACCTCAGACTCTGTCTGCTGTTTACATTTTCCAATACCTAACTGTTTTAGCTTGGTCCATCTATTCTTTGAGTTAACACAGTTATTAAATTGTATATTATAATGCTCTCTCTTTGCTGATTTGATCTTTTTGTTTACTTTTACCCTAGCCTCTTTGTATTGCTTGCGAAATTCATCAGTTTTGTATCTCTTCCACCGGAAGTAAGCTACATCTCGCTTACGGGTTAGGTTTTTAATTTCGCTACTGAACCACGGATTTTGCATTGGCTTAATCACCTTGGTCCTTAGGGGCACAAACTTGTTGAACAAATACTGGACATTGTTGGTTAAAACATCTAATTGACAGTCTACATGACAAAGATTGTAAATACATGACCAGTCACAACATAAAAATTCAGTCTTTAATTCATCACAGTTTATATTTTTGTAGTCTCTATACGTAAAAGAATTAATTGTGAAGTCAAAGGTCAAGTCATATGTTAAAAATATTAGGTCATGTCTGGAGAAGGCTGGTACAGAAACCTGGTCATAATGTATGATTTTGCTGGGGTCATTGATAAGAAATAGGTCAAGTAATGTATCACAGTGGCTGCTATAGTGCGTGGGAATCGTTTCGTTTACTGAGTACAGACCTAGGGATTTAAAGTTATCCACGAGATGGCTTTCTGACAATAGGTTGCTGTTGAAATCGCCTGCCAATATGATGTCAGTGTACTCCAGCGAAATATCTGAAACCACATTCAGTAATGAGCCGTAGTCAATTGTCCGATTCGGTCTATATATGCAACCAAGAAGGGTTCTTCCATGGGATTTATTGGGAATTTCTAATAGAATGTATTCAATAATACTGTCACTTGGCTGTTTAAGTACCACTTTACATTTCAGCTTCACATTCACATATATAGCAACACCTCCTGCATGACCTATACGATCGGACCGATAAACATTAAAGCCTTCACAGACAATAGACGAATCACACAGATCAGGTACAAACCACGTTTCAGACACACATATCACATCGACATTAGACTGGGTGAAAAGGAATCTAAACTCATCAATCTTCTTTAACAGACTTTGTGCATTTAAATGAACGATTTTGAGACCATTTTTATAGTTACTAATAGTTTTTATCATGGCACTAGATATGGAACAAACTTCCTCATCCTGCATTGTTGTTATCAATGGTTATTAGGGGCGCAATCTCAATATTCAAAGTATAAATTCTTAATTTCTCAAAGTAAACTATTTTTAGACCTATCTTAACTAGGAAGATACAATTTTTACGATTAAGAACGAAAGCTATCAGCTTCGGTTCCAGCCGAAGCGTTAGTGAGAGATGTAGAAAGTGGATCAGGCGTATGATTAACGGACGTGAGTGATAAAAGTTCCTCCATACTCTTGATGCAAAGGACGCCCTCTCTTCGAGCGCATCGTACGTGCACAAGTCCGCGTCGTGTAAAGACAGCCGTAAGAACTTTATGCTTTTTCATACGCATAGCTTCTTTGAAAATGAGATAATGTTCTTTTAACAATTGCTCATTAACATAAATTATCGCTTCTGAATTGAAACCCAGAAACTGCAAGCTAAGTTGTTTCTTGTGCTCGCGCCTGTACATTCCGATTTGACCAAGCAGCCTGATCTTTTCGCGTGGGTTTAACATTTTTATTATTATTACTGGATCCACATGAGTTTGCTGTGATTTCCTTGCTCGGAAGATATCGGAGACTTTCGGTGGTGGAGTCAGCTGGAGATTAAAGCATAGCTTGTGATAGAGCGCTTTGAGATCTTCACCTTCGACATAGGGAACGCCATGAACCCTCAGGTCACACGAGCTAGTCTCCCTGCATTGCGTTGCCAGCCTGGACTCCAGTGCACCCAACCTCTCGCCTGCTGCTTGTAGGTTTGCCATCTCCCTGTTCAGCGTCTCAACACGCTCACCCATTCGGTCCTTGATGGAGCGAAGATCAGCGACCTCACGCTCTAACGTCCGGACTCGAGCATCCATTTGCTTTACTTCCCCGGCGATAATGTCCAAGCGATCCATAAGGCGGCTGAGCATTCGCTGTTCAGCTTCCCGAACGGTCGACTCAATTTTTTCGGTTTGTTCCTCAAAACGAGTCTTTAGGAGCTCCAGCAGCTGTGGCGAATTTACATCAGAGTTGCGTTCGCTGGCTGTTCCGGCGTTGTTGCGGGTACGTTTAGTGGGCGGAGCAGTAGAACCCATGATATTATTTTTATTTGTTTATTGTTTGATTTAATATAAATTTAGGTGTATTTGTCGATTGTGTTTGTATTGTATCTTTATGATTGTATCTTAAAGTTTAAGTTGTATGCTAGCTTAGCTAGCCTCCACTCACTGCTTTGCCGACAAACTGCCTTATCGACAATAGCGTATAACTGCCTTATCGGCGGTAGCTTAACTGATGGGGCAACCTTTTTCTCTCTTGCACTCCGAAGATGCTGCCGCACCGATTGTCTCTCACTGAAGGTGCACGCACAACCGCACTTGTTTTTCAACAAGAATTTATTTTCTGATTTACAGATTAACAAAAATAAATAGTTTTTAAAAGTTTGGAGTACTTTTGGTGTGAGTATTATTGACTTTTAAAAGTGTCTCAACTTACAGACCTCTTTTTCAAATTTTCATTTTTTGGCACTTTTCAAAAAAAATTATTTTTTAGTTTTCCCCAGGGAAAAAAAATTTTTTTTGTGCTTTTTTGTACAGCTAAAAGACTAAGCTTTCGATCGGTACCTAACACGTGAAGTTTCAGAAGCAAATGTCCAAATGGGAGACTAAAAACAAAAGGTGTACCAACCTACAGACCTCTCCCCTATTAAAAAGTAAGTTTAATAAAAGAATAATTGTAATATAAATTACTTTAAATGTTTCTCTTAAATAAGTTGCTTTAAACAAATAAAATACTTTTTATAAATGTTAAATTGATTTTAAAATATTATGTAAGAAATCATTTAATTTAAATGGTATTAAAAAAGTAGGTTTAAATAGAAAATAATTTTAATTGGAATTAAAATAAACAAATAAAATACTTTTTAAAAAACTTTAGATTGTGCCCAAAGTACCTACTATTTAAAAAATCATTTACTATTTCATTTAACTTAAATGGTATTAAAAAGTTAATTGAAATGTTATAGGTACATCAAAAATAAATGGATAAATATCTCAAAATTTATAAAAATATGTAAAATTTTTAAAAATATATAAAAAGTATTTTACTTTTTAACTTTACTTTTTAAGTATTTAGAATCCTGGCATTGCAATAATATATATTAGTTTTTAGAAAAATCACTTCTTAAGCTTATAACTTAAAAGCATAATAAACTGTAGTTAAGTTTATTTTTAATCAAACTCTTTTCAGAACCCCATCGATAATCAACTACCTCTGCCATCCCTGAGGACCTCAAACATTGTATGTGTTTTTTGCCGGCATTTCTGGCCAACTCGACCAACTGGCTTTTATGGTATTTACTTCGACATTGTGATGGTTGTTGCTGTTGTGGGGCAATTGTAACTTCTGCAGTCGTTGCTCATGTTATTTTTGTGTTCCCTTGTAGTTGCAAAGTAAAAATTAACCTCTTGCAAATAGTAATTTATTGTTTTTAGCATAGGGGATAATGAGGATATACGGACATCTCCTCGTTTTCCCCGTTTTCCCCCCTTTTGTTGGCTGGCTTGAATGTAATGACTTGGGAGAGAGCCTTGCGTGTCCTTTGAGCTGATTGAAAGCGCGCTTTCACTGCGAGAAAAATGGAGGGGAAAGGAGAAGGGACTGGGGAGAAAGTCTACAAAGTGTTAAAACGGCTGCACACAGTCATTAAATATTAAACTTGTATAAGCTGGCAGACTAGAGCGGAAAAAAGCGGAAAACACGCCTCCGCCATCATCATCAGAATGGAGAAAAGCCGGAGAAGCCAACTAATTATTCATGGGCGCGCAAATCTCGCAAGTTTAAATAAGAAAATAAAAGAGTAGCCAGGAAGCCGGGAAGCCAGGAAAATGCGACTCCGGTCAAGCGCTCGAATGTATGCTACTTTTTCGCAGCTCAATCGAATGCCTCGGAGGCAAAAACTGCGAACTGCAATCGCAAATGCAGCTGAAATGCAGCTAAAAGTGGGGGGAGAAAGCCGGCCTGCAACGCACTGCAAAGCCTTGAAATAATATTTAATATTTAGAGAGACATAAATATTAAATGAGTGCAAAGCTATGCAAAAAGGTAGCACAACTTTTGCACAACCTCGCCAGTCGCGTCCATTCGGCCATATAAAGCTAGAATTACAGCTAACATTCCACCATTATTTTTGTGATAAAAGGGGTATGATGTGTTGTGGTGAAGTGGAAATATATGGGCTCTATAAGCAATTTAGAAAAATATTTTTAAGATGGTTTAAAATAAGATATAAATTTCCTTTAATTCAAGATATAATTATTCTTTAATTCAGGAGAACTAAAATAATTGTAAAATAATTAAAATATATCAAAACAATAAAATAAGCAGAAAATATAATTAAATAATAATTAAATAATTTTTTTTTTTACTTTAAAATATTTTAAAAATAATTAAATCATAAAATAAAGCTAATCAACTGATTCGAAAATATAATTAAATATTAAAAACAAGAAACAAATCTATGAGATATTTTTCACTATCAAAACTGAAGAATATATTTAAGAACCTGATATTTAGGACCTTCAATTTTGCAGATTTCCCACGTATTGCTTTTTTCTTAAGCATTTTTCAATAGTATTTTCCAGTCGATCCTTTGACTCTCGGCCTTTTGCTTTGAGGCGGAAAACTGCAACTATTTTGCAGCCGTGGCACGCTTTTCTTTGCTTTTGGGCCACAGTTTTTCCATTTGATACTTTGGGGAGTCGGGCCTTCCATCTTCCCTCACCTTCCCCCCACTTTTCGAAACTCTGAGCCGCGTCGAACATCGCCGGCGCATACGAAGTCTTATGAAATATGCACGGCCTGTGTAATTTCTTATTTAAAATGCCATTAAATTTTTTGAATAGCATAGAGAGGAGCAGCGGCCGCCCACTGTCTAAAAACAGAGCGCAGCTTGCACTGGGGCCTGGGTCCTGAATCCTGGGCAAATAGAGGCCCGTCGACCCCCTGAAACCCCCTGAAACCCCCCTGAAAAACCCCCACTGACACATGTGTGTGTGGGCCCAGGTTAGACAAATATGGTTTGGTCTGGGCTTTGGCTGCTGTTTGAGTTGCAGGCCATGGGGGAGTCGAGTCGAGTCTAGAGTTGAGTTTAGTCGGAAAGGATCGGTTGGGCTGCAAACTGAACTGAAAACTGGAGCTCCGAGTCCAAAGTCGGGCAACTTTTAAAATGCATATTTGATTGTTTTTTTCTACGGCCCATCCAATCCCCCTAAAAAGAGGGGGGCTTCCAAGCCTACGGACTTCGGAGGTACGTGTAATTAATACAAATCAGGGATAAAAACCAATCGCAGTGAGGCCTCATTAAAGGCCGGTGGACAGAAGTCCAGGCAGGGCCTAAATCTTTCATGAGGCAGGTGCACTTACAAAAAATAATATTAATCCAAATAAAATGTTTAGAGAATGGGTTTATAGAACTATTAGATTTACCTAAATAAATTCTTATAACATTGTAGGTCCTAAAAAGATTTTCCTTATTCACAGATTTAATTGTTAAATAATATTTAAGAAATAAATATCTAAATTTTCGTTAATTCAGAACATCTAAAATATTTGCAAAATAATTAAAATATATTAAAACAATAAAATAACCAGAAAAAATTATAATTTATGAGACGGCAAAATAAATTTCTAGAATATTTATTTATTACTTGAAATACTGATGAATTAATTATATTCAAAATTAATTGTTCTAATATTAATTTTACATTATTCAATGGTAAAATAAAAATATTCAATATTTTGATATTTTCTGATATTTTTCTATTTTTCTAAATACTGGAATATACATTTTGCAGGACTTCTCACTAATTTTCTCTCTCTGTAGCTAAACTCCAGTCCATTTATATTATTCCAACTTATTTCTAATGCCCTTTCCCGGCGACCTGTCAAACGTTCGTCCACAGCAAATGCATTTGTATCTGTATCTGTATCTCTGCCGGCGAATGTATCTGCAACTGGCACTGCGGCGATTGTTTCCATATGCAGTTCGGTATCTGTATCTGTATCTCCATCTGTATCTAAATCCGTGTGTGGGCAACACCTTTATTAGTCGGCCATAATATTGATTTAGTCGAGCGCTGTCTGCTCAAGATAATTATTATAGTCGAGGACTCTAAGTGTGTGTGTGTGTGGACACACGAGACCATTACATATGTAAATACACGACCACACGCACAGCTGAGATTGCAGTTTGCAATTGATTTGCAATTGCAGTCTGCGGACGGCGAAAATAATTCGCAGCACACACGGATTAAATTTGCATTAGGACCTCTGGCAATTAGCGAATCTCACGGAGAGAACTGCAATCCCAATCCTCTGACAGAAACGCAGGAGGCTTTGACTTGGGCTTAGCACACACGGGCTTAAGTCGATGCATCCTTTGTTGGATCAGCCAACAAATGCCAGGAGCATCTAACTGGATAGTTGGGATATTCTGGGATATTCTTTAAAATTATAAAAATAATCTGCTCTAAAGGAGAATATATATCATCTTATTTCTGAACTTTAATAATGCCCACTCGGATTTAGATTTGCTTTCGGGGGATTGGAAATACGAGCGAAAAGCCAAAGTAGTGCTGCGTCACTTTTATTTGTTTCGCTTCAAGTGCAGGAAATTGTCTGTAGCCCATTTAAAAATAAACAACAATAAAATAAATAATTAAGAAATACGCTTTCTGCGTTTAATTATAAACAAAAAGGCAGCCGCACATTGTTGTGAAATGAATTTGCTCTTTGCTAAGGCAGCCGAGCAGCGAAATGAAATAATAAAAGCGGGCATTACATAAACGCTCGAAATAAATATTAAACGCCCGAGTATTTTAATAAGTGAATCATTTTCAATGGCAGTCGAAAAAAAGAAGCAGCAGCCGAAGCAACAGAAGCAACACGCGCAGCACAAATTAATAAAATAAATAAAATGCCAAACTAGATTTTTATTTATTTGCGGTATTTATTTTTGGCCTCGCTGGCAGAAATAAATCAAACTGGACGCGAAACCGAACGCAAAGACTTTCGATTGCACGGAGAGAAATAATTAGGTTAAATAAAAAGCAATTTAAAATTGTTAGACAAATATTTTCATAAATTTTAGAGACAAAATCACCTTGAAATTCAAGCTTTTCAATTCTTTTGATCGTGAAACTCTGTAAAAAATCCCATTTTAAATTTAAATAAATCTAATCTTTACCCCAAGACTTTTAAGTGCTGAGGGAGAAATAAATATAATAATTTTAAAAGCAATTAAAAATATTTTGTTCAATTTTAGAGATAAATTCTTCTTGAAATTCAAGCTTTCCTAGTCCTTTGATCAAAAAACTCTGTAATAAATCCCATATTAAACTTAAATAAATATTTCTTTACCCTAAGACTTTTAAGTGCACAGGGAAAAATAATATTAATAATTTTAAAAGCAATTAAAAATATTTTTTTTAATTTAAGGGATAAATTCTTCTTGAAAATCCAAATATAATCAAAAACCCCTTAATAAATTTCTACTTAAAATTTAAATACATATTTTTTCTTCTGTGTAACAACTAACCCTTCCATTTGGGGGCGTGGCACTCTATATAGTTGGCTTTAGAAATTTACACGACCCCCATTGTCCGAATGCGTGGCCGAGCATTTTAGCAGTCGCGCCTTCGATGTTTGCTCTTTGAATATCCATTTTATTTGTGTTTTGATTCGTATTTATATATTTTTATTTATTTAACATCGTTTTTTCAACAAGCGATTTCCGAAAAAAGAGGCGCTTCTCGATTGTTTTTAGTATCTGATTTTTTATTTACTTTTAATGAGTCGCCCGCCGAGCGGAAATTTCGGATGCTGCCGCCGCCGACCACTAAAAGTTTTCTTTATTTATGTGGTTAGTGGATAGAAAATTCGAATGGTTCAGGAAATTTTCAATTCCAATTTCAATTTCCTTGTTTGTTTTTCTCTCGCCAAGATCTTTTACGTTTATTTTCTTTTTAAAGTGGTGTATTTCTTTATGGCACGCAAATGACAGACAATGAAAGCAGTTAAGTTGGCTGTAAAAGCTATAAAAAGAATAATGCATAAAAAGTTGCTTATAAACTTGGGACGAAGCTTAACCCTTAGTTGGTGGGTGGGTCACCTTTTCTAGAGGGCATCCTCCAAGTCGATTTAAAGCTTCCAGTAATATATTTAAATTTATCTGTGTATCTTTGTATCTTTTTGCCTTCGTTTCATTCCGACTGCCGATTCACATTCGAAATTGACTTATTAATTAATTTATGCAGACACGTTTTAGTTTTATTATTTTCAAATTTGTGTAATTTGCTTTTCGTGTATACCTTAACCTTTAGCTGGGCATTTTGGACCATGGGTTAATCGGTGGGCTCAGGCGAAGATTCTCTTTGATTAGTGGGTAAATCTCAGTCGAAAAACTCCAAATTTACTGGGGATTTCACAAGAAACTTTTGTCGCTGCTGCCATTTTATTATGGCATAAATTAATTCGAATTCGAATTTGTGTTTTTCTTTTCACTTCTATTGAGATATTCGCTTGTTTTCATTATTTTTGTTCGGCTCGAGTATTTATTTTTCTTAGCCACATTTAACAATGTTTGTGATTTGATTTTTATGTGAGCCTCTATGTGAATTCGTTTGGAATTTAAATAAATTAAATTTTATTAGTAAAAACTGACGGGGAATATGCCGCGCTCGCTGGCAATAGCAAACAAGATAGTTTTGATTAATAAATGCGCCATCCCTGAGTTTTTATATATACAACCATGAGTTTATGATGTAGCCAGCTGGCCAAGATGGATTTTATTATGATGGTTTCGGGGATATTCTTTGATATTTCTCGTACAAAACACTTTTTGTATACACTTTTATTATTTTATTATTATTATGATGAATGCCTGGGCTGTGTGTGCGTTTATTATAGCGGCCCCTAAACCCCCAAACCCCCTTTAACCCACCAAAAAAGAGTGCGGCACAAAGGGGTTAAGCCGGTTCAGGGCTCCAAACTATTGTTCAGCTATATATTTTATTTCCCGAGCTGCTTTCATGCACAGACAATTGAAATGCTTTCATTTAGCCTCTTAAATGATGATGCTGGGATGTCTTGGATGTGGAGTTCGTATTTTTTGGGGCTCATTAGGTCTGCGGACCCCCAAAGAGTTGTATAATTAGCTCTCCAAAAACAACCGTATTTCCAGTCTTTAAGCTTAAATAGTTCCTAAAACGAATCCATCAGATGAGAGCTATTTTTAAGCCCAGCTAAATTTTGTATTTGGTTTTCCACTCGACAGCCGCCACACGCCACTAAAAAACAGAAATAAAATAAAATAAAATCCAAGATCGCTGGCCACGGGCGAAATGTATTAAAATTAAATTCAAACATTTCGACGCCGTTTCTCGATTCTTTTTTCTTTTTTTCGCCTTTTCGTTTTTATAACATTTGCGCATGCGCAAACTGCCAAACGAGCAAATTAATAATTAATGCAAATAAACACACAAAGCGACGGAGCTGCTAAAAAAGATACAAAACAGCAACAACAACGGCGATTCGCACAAAAGAAGATACAAAATCAGAACGCACGTGTAACAGAGCTTTGATTAATAAAGTAACCATTTAAATAAATATTATTAATAACGCCACTTTCGGTGGCTATAAATAAAGCTCCGAAAGGCGAATGTTCGAATCCGAATGGCAAACTGGAATTTTCGGTGATCAGGTGAGTGAGGGATTATTGCTGGAAAAGGTGAAGCATATAGAAACGGCTTTTCATTCATTTCCGTTGCAGGGGAAATGGAAACAGGGAAATGGGAATGAAAATGCCAAAGAAAACCCCAGCGTCACGATGACAAAGGTGAAAAATACCTTCATGCGGCGGCTTACAATAAAACTATATAATTACGAATGTGGCTCAACTGACCGACAAAAATACAAATACAAATGGAAATGGAAATGAAAATGGGAGGGCGAAACTCTAAGAAAAGCCATTAATTAAAACTATAAAAAATTACACGATCATATTTTATTGTATCCCCCATTCGTTTTGGATTTTTTTCTTTACCTAGATATTTTTTCTCCTTTTTTTATTCGCTCTTTTACATTTTATATTTTAATTGCCGGCTTGCCAGCGCGCGGGAGTCATCAACGTAAAAGTTTTCCCACTTTTTATTATTATTTAAATTTCTGTGTAATTACAGCGAGGATTGTCGTTCCTTTGTCTTCGCTTTATGCATATGCGATTAAGTATATTGTATTCTTTTTTTTCCGTATTTTTTTCATATATATTTTAAGGGGCGGTGGGCGGTGGGCGTGGCAGCTTTAATGACCATGGCAGGCGTTGGCTTTCGATTGACATGAGCGCCTGTGTTTCGCCGCCGCAGAGCCGTGTAATTTATATATGTATTTATTAGTTTGCCGCAGTTGCCACACTTAATTGTTGGATTCAATTGAACTTTTTTATAATTCAACTGGGGTATTAATTACAATTTATGGCTAATTACAGGCAAGACAGGTGCCTTATTAAAAGCCTTTCGAGGAACAATAATCACAAGTTAGCTGCCCACGAAACGAAAGAGATCAATTTCAAATGGAGTTATGTAAGGGGATTTTATAGGGAAAAAATATACTCAGCTAAAGCAAGTGCGAGAGAGACGGAGATATGCGTGCAGCAAAGCGACTGCTTGCACTGCTTGAATTTCCTCATTATTATTCGCTCATAACTTTTTAAGGAATGGTCCGATTTGAAACATGTTTTCTACATTTCAATAGGTATTAATAAACAAAACAAAATTGCATTTAAACTTTTCCGAAATATCCATCCATCATTCTTTGCTCTCCTTAACCCCCATTTAAACTCATTTCCATTTTTGCACTTTATCTCTGGCATATTTATTATATCATAATTCACCGCTTTGAGTCATCCGACTCCTGAGTAAAGAACGCCACTCCCCGGCAAACCGAAAAACACACCGAATTATCACTAATAAACCAATTTCATTATAATCTGATGACATGAATCAGCCGCAGCATCGTTTACAAACGAGAAAATGTAAAAACGTACTCGAAATATTCAGAAAAGTCAGAAAGTCGCACCCACAACGCCGCCGAGTTGTCTCTTAGTCATTCCCTTCTTAATGCCTTAATGCCAAACTATAAATTTAGAATTTAATTTCGAGTAATTATGCTCGTTTGCATAAGTTGTTCCTCGGTTGAGAGGCAAACAAAGGCAAACAAAAGTATCTTGTATCTGGCGCACATGCGAAAACAGTTCAAAGACCTGTTCGTTAGTCAGAAAAATGTATAAAATAAATTTGAAAAAATTGTTAGGGGCAAATACCTCAAGTAAATGTCAGAGAAATAGTTGAGATTTCAGAGCAGCCTCTACAGAAAATGAATAATAATAAGTACGAGCAATTAATCAAAAGGCAGAAAAATGCATTGAGATCTGTGGGAACTGCTAAATTACAATCCGCTGACTCGGCATTTTCCCCTCGGGCATTGTGCAACATTTCAATAAATTAATATACAATATATATCGCATATAAATGCAGTAAAGACCCGACTTCGACTTATAGACATAGACATATAGACCATAGACCATTGACCAAGTTGGCGTCCATTCATCGCAGCGCACGAAAATGACTCAGCCACATAAATTTAATTATAGCTCGCCGCGAAATTTATTTAGTTTTGCCTCAGCCCATTATAAAGTAGGCAAAACGCAAACACACGGGAGGCTATGAAAATATTTAATTAATTATGGCCAGCATGGAGAAACATAAGTATACACATATTCCTGGAATAAGGCGAATAAATAAATATGCTATATAGGCTACCGAAAAAGTATATATACAAATATAGATAGTTCCCCAAAGCGCGGCAATTTAAAAAATTAGCCAGCATTTAGTTTCCAATTTTTGTCGTGTGTTTCCCGAAATGAGCGGCACACATTTGCGACTCATTTAAATTTATTGCTGCCGGTTGAACGCTGCCTCCGAATGCTGAATGCTGAATGCTGCTGCGGTTGTAATTAATAAAGTAAATTTGACCTCACACAAACGGAAAAAGACAACTCGAGGCGACAATATAATGAATGAACGCCGAAACGGCGATGAGAACAACTCGCTGCGAAACTAGGGGCAATTAGCAGATCTGCTGTTGCAGTTGCAGTTGCAGATACAGATGCAAATGCGAGTGCGAGTGCAGCAGTTGCAACTGCAAGTCTTAGAGTCACATTCACAATTTGCATTTGCAGACTCTTGATAAATGTCTTTGACAGCGCACAAAACAAACTGTGCAAATATTTGACAAAATACAACTATAAATATTGCTTAAGAATTAATGCGACGGCTGCCGTTGTCTCTAAAGAGGTTGTGCACAGGAAGAAAAAGGGTGCTAGAGGCCAAACAAAATTATTGGGAAAACCAAAAACTGTGCTGAAAGCAATTTAGTTTTTAAAATGTTTAAGAAAATTGAATTTTATATTTTTTAAATTCTAAAAAAATTATATTTATACAATTTTTAACTTGCTATAAACCTTTCGATTTTTTTCTTATTTTCTAAAATTTTATTCATAAATTTACTTAAAGAATATGGTTATTATTATAATATGTATCTTTAATTTTTCCAAATTTCATTAATGATTCTACGTCGAAAATATGGAAATATAAAATCAAAAACCTTTTAATTTTTAGTTTTATATTCAAGACTTTTAATTCAATCATTTAGTTTACTACCTAGAATTTTTTCCTTTAATTTTCTCTCAGTGCTTCTGCATCTGTTGCTTCTGGCAGACAAATAGACTCGTACAGTGACACCAAAAAGTGCGTGGCCCGCTGACAACTGGCTGAGACGTTGGGCGCAACTGTGGCTTGCGGCCTGTCAACGCCACGCCGGCAACATCTCAGCGGCAGCAGCAACATCCCCGCAGCAACATGCAACATCCAGCAGCACAGCAGCAACAGGCGACTGAAGCCACCGCAGAATCCGCGCTGAGGAGTAAATGGTGTCAATTGGACAACCGCAGAAACTGGCATCTCATCTCAGATACAAGATACAAGATACTCAAGATACCACCTCGCATACAGGGCGTGGTCCACCACGAACTAAGCGTTTATCTTTTGTTTAAGCACATTTTCTGTTGACATTTCTGTTCACCGTTAAATAAATATTGAATTGAAAATGTATTCGTTGAGCAAATATTGTAAATACGATAGTTTCTCGGTTTCTGAGTCGCTGTTTACCTGGAAAAGACGACGGCGACGTTTGCATTTGCATTTTTGTGCTCAGGTGCTTATGGAGTGCATAGAGTGTATCTTGTATCTTGTATCTGGCGGATGCATTCGCTATCTGGATGGCCATAGGGATTTTTCCATTTCCATTTCCAGATGCTAGGCCAAAGCAGATAGTATGAAAACCATCTGCCATCTCGGCTATTAAAAAATCAACTTTCAATGGCTTTCCAAACAATTTCCACTGACTCCTCGCTAAGCGGGGAGCATTGAAAGAAATAAAAAGAAAATAAGATGAAATATTACCCCACCCTCTTGGTCTGGAAAAACTAAACACACACACAACTAATAAAGTGCATAAATAAAAACAGAAGCAGCCAGAAAAAGCAAAAGCAGCTCAAAAGTAACATTAAAAACTAAAATGGAAACATATGTTTCTCTTTACAAATTATATATCCAATCGTAATAATTACACGCCACAGAAAAGGAAAGAGTGGCAATATAGAGAAGAAAATGCACGGGCAGAAAAATAAGTTGAATAGGTAGTTAAAATAATTATAATCAAAAATATATTTACTTTAAAAATTAAATAAAAATAAAACAAATCCCGTTTATTAAGAAAAAATGTTGAAATATTTATACAATCTAAAAATCATTTTAAGGGTTTTAATTAAAGTTGTAAAATATTAAGGAGATAATAAAATAAAAATACTAGAAAATCTTAAATCCTAAGATATCTTTCATTTTCATGGTAATAAATAAAAGTATGCTAAAATCTAAAAAGGTTTTTAAGAAATCTTAAGATCTTTTTTTAAGATTTCTTATACATTCTTGGTAAGGTAATTACTAAGTTAGAAATGAGTTCTTTTTAGTTTTCTTTCAATCAATTTCCTTCCAGATTATATCATTTATAACATATTTAATCTTTGAAATATCATAAAATTTCAATTACTATTTCCGTAACCTCTTTTCTTCAGGTGCATGTTGCATTATTCGATTTGGGCAGATCCTCACCCCTCTTTTTCTGGACCTCCTTTGTTCACTTCTTTGCCGGCGAAGCGGGGGTGCAACGAAAAAAGAACAATTGCAGTCGGTGGAAAGAAAAGGAAGCGAAGGGAACGAAAAGGAAGGGCCGAAAGGGAAGGGAATAAAACAAAAACGAAGCAGATGAAGAGGAATGGCTAAATTAAGAAATGCATTGCAGAGGGAGAATAAATAAATGAGAAAAAAAACCGAATTTGTTCTACGGCAAATGTACACAAAGTAATAAATATTGATGTGCGCGCGAGAGGAGATGGAAAAAAGTACAGAAAAAATAAAGAACATTCCGTTTACATGTGTTCGTCGCTGGCAGCCAGAGATACAACTACAAGATACAAGATACATTTAATAATTCACAGATGCATTTCCAGCAGATGTGTTAAAATTCGTAGAGTAATAAAATAACAAATCAAATGCAGGAAAAGGCAACTTCAAAGTCCCGTTCCATTCCTCAAATGCTGTTTTCTGTGTGTTTACAGATGCGACTCAACCCGTCGAGATAAACAAACAGAAAATCTTTGCTGCTTTGCCGATGGATGGACTTCACTTTTTTGGAGTCGGAAAAATCCCTATCCCTTCTATCCCACAGAAAATCCCACTCGATTTCGCTCACTTTGCTGGCTAATTTCACGCCGAATTATCCAAGGGATGCACAAAAGGACTCAAGCGGCTGGAAAAAGGAAAAAGGGAAAACCACATGGAGTGCAGTTGCGGCAATCGAACCTTTCCAGCAAATTGCATTCGCATAAAGAAGAAACTGCAGTTGCACTCGCTTTTCAAGTGGGTGGAAAATGTGGAACCATTAAGCCCAAGTGCTGCGAAAAACGCGGGGGAAAAGTGTTTTTTTTAGCTGATTGCCAAATTAGAGGCGTTTTTCAGTGCGGCTTCCTTTTCTACGCACTCACTGCTGTAATTCGTATTTGTCATTATCCTGGCTGGGGAAAAAACGTGAGGGTTTAATGCGGAACCAAAGGAAAGTGGCTAGAAATTACCCCAATTTTTAGAATGCACCTAGGAAAATATTATTTAAAATTTTCTAGGTTCCTAAAATTCATTTTTTTTTTCTCTTATTTATAAAAAGTGTAAATATTTTATCCTCTTCTTTTAAAATACCTATAATTTTCCAATAATTAACTGACTTAATTTATAGTTGATTTCCAAAATATATATTATTTTCTAACTTCCAAAAAAATATTTAATTAATTTTAAATTAGTTTTATTATTTTTATTTTCATTTCTTATTTATAAAAATGTAACTATAATCTCCTAAAAATAAATAGACTGATTTCCTTTATTTCATATTATTTTCTAACTTCCAAAAAAATATTTCATTTTTTTAAATGAGTTTTATTACGTGTTCTCTTATTTCTTATTTATATATAATGTAACGTAATTTTTTTTCTTTTATTTCCGAAGTACCTATAATTTCCTAAAAATAAATAGACTCATTTCCCAACCGATAGTGCGACATTTTCTGTTTTTAAGTGCAAGTACTGTCGAATTATAACACATTATAATGCCATTTGCGGTGGCGGCGGTAGTTTCTCCGCCAGATGTGCGATAATTTTCTTTAATTTCGGTTTTCATTTACACCGCCATCTGAGCTGCCTTTCCCTTCCCTTCCCTTCCCCCCGAGAGCCCCTAATTGTTACAGTATCTGCAAGATGCACACGTATCTATATGGCATTGTATACAGATATATATCTCTATCTGTAGCTGTATCTGTATCTGCAGCTCGCTCGCGTATCTGTCGGTTATAAATATTGTATCTCCGGCATGGTCGCCCTGTGTGTTTGTGTTTGTCCGCTTGTAATTGCGTAAACAGACTCGTACATATTTTATTTTATATTTTATTGTTTCGCTCCGCTGCGCAGCGCCATAAGGGCAGATACCTATAATTTTCTTATGTCTTTCCTACAATGAAAACACACCGAGGCAGCAGCAGCAGCAAAAGCAGCAGAGAAACAGGCTATGGCAGTAATAATCATCGTGATCATCATCATCATGGTCGTCGTCATCGTAGTCGTCATAAAGACAACAGTCGCGACTGCACTAACGACAGAAACTCAAACTGAAACTGAAACAGAAAAGTGTGTGTCTGTGGCCCGCAATAAATGCGGAATAAATAAATAAAGTGTAACAAAAGGCAGCCAAATAAATGGAAATATAACAAAACTTAACGCGAGGAAAACAAACGAAGGAGCCCAAAGCAGCTGGAATATTAAGCAAATTGAGTGGGTTGGGATTTGGGATTGGATAGGAATGGATTGGATAGGATGGGCAGGGAAATGAACTCATTGCAGGGAAAATTATACAACTTTTAGGGGGCAAGAGGGTCTAGTTCTAAAGTAGTAAAGACAATATATGTAGAGGAACAATTTTATTTTCTTGAATAATATTTTAAAAATTAAATGTATTAAAATTAAAACTATTTCAAATATTTTTTGGGGCCCAACTTTAAAATATTTTACTATTTACCAAAAAAAATTATATCGGAAAATATTATAGATTCTTTAAAAACTCTTAAAACAGTATAGATTCTTTAAAAACTCTTAAAAAATTAAATTTAAAATTTCAATAAAAATCCAATAAAAAATTAGGATAAAATATACAGATTCTTTACTAACTCTTATAAAATTTAATTTAAAAGTTTCCAACTATTTTTAATACGTTTTGGGACTTTCAATATACCATAAACAAATCCAAATCTCAACTACAAAACTACCCAACTATGAAAGAGCGCAAAGTTCGAGTTATAAACTATCCAAAAAGAAACCAGAAATGATAAAAAATCAGATTCCAAAGGTATTTCGCCATAAACTAACCAATCTGATACTAACTTATAGCCCGGGGCCAATTAGCCAAATATTTTTGCTATAATTACCAACCACCAAGTGCACGGACTTGTCCCATGATTCGCGAGGGTAGAGAAAAAAAACCCATATATATAGTGTTATAAAAATTCTATTGTACCCTCCTAAACGATAATCGTTTTTTCTTTATTTAAACAATCACCGTCGGCCTGTAAATACAAAGATGATTTGGCCAAATTGGCCAAAGTCACTGCGTCACACGGACAAACGAGTCATCCAATCCGACGGGTAACTTTATCAGTCTTTAATATAAGAACTACAAGAGCACTGATCACGTAGCGCCAATACAGGGAGAATTAAAAATAAAATAGAAAAAAAGGCAGAGAAAATAAAGGCCAGAAAAAACAGGCTGGGGAAATCTTATCAGGGAAATTACCAAAGCCAAGAGCTGTGGCATCGACGCGACTTAAGATTACAAATTGTTATTATGATTATATTGTTGTATTATTTGCGCGGCGATAAGATCTATGTGGGTTTATGGCCCGCTCGGGTCTGCCATAAAATAAATTACTTATTTATTTCGAGTGTGCTGGCTAGAGTGGTGGACTTGGGCTCCGAAAATTCCCTTTATATAACCGTTTTGAGCAAGAACAATTGCTGCAACTTTGGCTTTTATGGCCGAGAGGGGCCACAAAACTAAAGAAATTATCGAAATTGCCTCGTAAATTATAGAATTCACATATAATTCAGGCGACTCGGTTTCGGAATTCCAAAGTGCCGCCTCTGCCTTACGAAATCCTTTAATCTTGGGCATAGGAAAGGTTTCTTTTTTGGGTTTCTCGATGATAAGATATTCCGGGTGGCCAACAGCTAAGTTTATGTAAAACCAGCGGACATAAATTTGATTTATTTGCCCCGTTTCACCGATTCGAATCAATCAAAGACCTCTAATGAGCACAGGAAACAGCTTAAGCTAGGAGATTTAAAAAGAAACATTCACACGGTCAAAAAGAAAACCTCCGATCCATTTCCTCTTTTTTTTATGGAGAGTTTAGAGTTCAACCAACCTGCTTTGCATAAAACTAAGACCGAAAAGCAGCTGTAAGAACCCAAAAAAAAACAGAGATACACATGGAGCAATTATGACTAACGCCGGAGACAAAGAAAATGGGGGGGAAAATCAGGGGAAAAGTCCGGGAAAAGTGGTGAGAGGCTAAGAACTTTCAGCACTTGGCAATTTTCAGTAATTTTCCTGCAAAAACACTTCGCAAACGCACAAAAGAAAAGCCAAAGTCAAGGAACTCGCACAAAAATATTTTCTGGGGGACTGGAAAAGCCCTCTCCTCCAGATTTCGAGTTTCTTGCGACTTTTCCTGACTGCTGGGTTTTCCCAATGCTGCGTGTGTGTCTCCGCATCTCTCGCTCTTTCGCTTTTCCCCAGCTGTTTGTGTATGAGTTTTCCGGACAGCGAGGAAGTCTATGAATGAAAGTCGGGGAAAACCCAGGAGGGGAAGGGAAAGACTCTCCCAGAGAAAACTCTCGGAATTGACTGAGGCAAAAGTTGGACTCTATTAAGTAACAGGCTCTCAGCCGCAGCTTCCTTCTGGATTTTCTCAGTGACGTCGTCAAATTTTGGGTGGTTTTCCCTGGCAAAAGGGAGGGGGGGTGACTCACACTTGCCGCTTTTACTTCCGTCTATTTCTTCTTGATTTTATTTCTCATTTCATTTCAATAAATTAACAAAGGAACAGTAAATTGTGCGAGCAAAAAGCAGAGAATAATTTGGAAAAATTAGGGAGGGGAATATCTAAGGGTTTTTCTACTACTCACGCATAAATATGCAGGCAAACTATATAAATTTAGGTGATACACTGCAAAAATGTGTACACAGAAAAAATATTGACAAAAGATCAGATTGATATGTGCCTGTAAATTTTATATTTTTTAAAGAACAAGTAATTTATATCATTTTGGTATGAATATATTATTTGTCATAAAATATCAAGTTGATATGTTTAAATCATATTTTTGACATTTATTGATATGAAATAAGGTAGAATCGATCCTATTACATATCTAATTTTTTTCTGTGCACATAATGACATATAAATTCTAATATTTGAAACCATAAATCATTCTTGCATTTATTTGGCCTGTTCAAGTCTAAAATGATTTATTTACCCGATTTTAGAGGCACATGTAAACATCTAGAGTGCAAAAGTAATAAAGGAAAAATAGCTAAAATCTCAAGAATAATTCCCAATGTCAAATATTAAGTGTTTAACGCTGAAATACAAATATAAGACGGGAAAATACACAAAATTAGAGACAAGAATGCAGAATGCAAAGTGCAAAAGTGAGCGAAAATCGGAGGCGCATTAGTTAGTTGCAAATTGCAATTATGGAGAATTAGAGAATTGGAGAATCAGATGCACGAGACGAGAGACAAAATGAGACGAACAAATCAAATATTTGTGCGACTTTTGTTTGCCTTGCCATCAATTTCTGCCAATTGTTTATAATTTAGCAGTTGTTGATTTTCTTTTCTTGCCTTTTTCCTTTATTTTTCCAGCATTTACCTTCATTTGTATGCGTGCATTGTGCAATTTTCGTCATTAGCATTAAATGTTGTTGAATTATTTTTTTTCAACTCGCTGACGCACTTAATGTCGCGACCTCGTCTCCCCTGCTTAACCCCCGCTTAACCCCCGGTTAGTCTGTTTTCTTATACAAATAGTAAATCAGCTTTAATTTGCAATCTAATAGAAATAACAACGAAACGAAACGAATAGGTAAATGCGACTGCTTTGAATGCAAAAGATTTCGTTAATATGCATGCATTTCCCAGCAAGGGAAAATAAACTAACTAACCGAAAGAAAAAACTGAGTGCACTTTGGCTTACGCGGCGTATGCGCATTATGCAAACTGGCTGCTTTTGCGCAGCCTTCGATGGCGAAAAGGGGTCGTCGGGGGTCAAAAGCGGGGAAATCAACCGGGAAACGGAACCCTACTTTGTAGCTACCGTCTGTCTATGCTAAGAAAAACCATTCTATGAAATCTTGAATGAGCTCCATTGCCATATAATAACCATATTTGTGATATGAATGCATTATTATGGCCATTATTTATTAATATTTATGATCATAAGCTCGATTGTGCACGGATTACTTTGTATTGACTCAGAAGACAAGTTATTCGCCGAGATCTATGGCAATATATTTATTTGCTCGCAAGTGGAACAGCATTATTAGTCACAGAGATCGGAGATCATGCGCCTCATTTCATGAGCTAACCCATTACTACTCACTATTTACCTTAAAATTAATTATTTATAACTATAAATCACTGTTCTTGTTCTGTTCTTCCAAATGTATTATTTCTTGGTAGTTCTTAAAGAAATGTTCAAAATTCTCCGCCTATTAGTCACTGAAATTTATATATCTTTTAAATTTCCCAAGAAGTTTCAAATAGATAAAAATACATTTTTTTTGTATTTTCTGGAAAATTCTCTTAGCTTCAGGCAATTTCTAAGGAAATGCCTGCATATCTGTATAACTTTTTAATTTACCTTAGTCATTTCTTTTGTACACAATTACTTTTATTCATTGCAGTCATGGCTGAGATCACTTGACTTTTTGTAATATACATACATATATTGGTGTTGTTTATATGATATCATTTTTGTTTTTAATATTTGTTAAATCATTCTTCGATTAAATAACTTTGATTATAATCATAATTATGTAATGTATAAAATGTGAAATGAAATCCCCTAAATAAATATTAAATGTATGGGGGTTATGAAATTAAATCCCCTAAATAAATATTAAATATATGGGGGTTATGAAATGATATAATTATTATTTTAAATAATTTTCATATAATATTATGATTTGAAAAACTCCACCTACATATTTTGAAACCATTTTAGAAAATCTTATAAAATTACTTTTAAATTAAAAGTATATTTTATAATTTTTATTATATACTTTAGAAAATCTAATGAAATTTTTTTTAATTAGGAGTTAAAATTTCAAATACTCTCCCTACTCACAAAATTCTTAGGTGCCTCAAAATGATTTTAAATATTCTTTCAATAATTTTTAATAGTTAAATAATAAAGTGAGTACCTATATTTTCAATATATTTTTGCCTATATATTTTTAAACCATTTTAAATTAATAATATATTTTTAACACCCAATTAACTTTGGTTATTAGTATTTTACCCTTTTAGGAATAATTCTTGGCTCCCTCGAAATTATTTCAAATATTTTTGTTCAATTTTTAATAGTTAAATAATAAATTTAGTAATATTTTTCCAACTCACCCTCTCTTCCTCGCGAATCATCTCGGCAATTTCGGGTTTGATTTCCATGTCATCGTGATGGGATCCCACCGACGAGGCGGAGGCGCTTCCCGCTGCTCCTGCTCCGCCAGTCGGAGCACTGGCTCCCGATCCTCCTGCGGATCCTGCGCCTCCTGATCCTCCTCCTCCTCCTCCTCCTCCCGCCGCAGCTGCGGCTGCCAAAGCACTGGCCATCGCATGCGAGTGGGCCAACTGATGCTGGGCGGCCAGCTGTTGGGCTGCCGCGGCGGCAGCATGATGATGCATACTGGCTGGCGGGGGAGGGGGCACGACGGCGGCATGATGGGCGGCAGCGGCCACGGCGGCGGCCATGTGGGGCGGCAGAGCGGACTGGGCGGGAACTCCACCGACTCCTCCGGGTGGCGAGTGTCCCTGGGGGGGAGGGGAGTTCCTCTGGTTTCCAGCCACATTGGAATTCCTGCCCTCCAAAGTCTGGGGATTGGGCGAGGCAAAGGGGTTTCTCACAATCGTAGAAGTGGGCTGACTTTGATTTTGTCCTGGAGTCGAGGAAGAAACCCTCTCGCTGATCTCTGATTCTCCTCCTTGCAACGAAGGACTTGGAGTGGCATAGCTGCCATCCCTAGATCGCTTCCTCTGTCGCTGATTCAAGTCCAAGGCTCCCTCGGCTCCCAGCAATCGCGGTCGCTTGGCCTTCATCTCCTCCTCCGGATCGGGTTCATCGTCCTGCCGCAGGATGGCCGTGGCCGAGGCCATCTCCTCCTCCTCATCCTCGTCATCGTAGACCGACATGGGATGTGCGGAGGCTCCTCCATCGCCCCTGCCCGCACTCACCTCCGCCAGACCCCTGATCTTCAAGGTTTCGGCGACCTTAAGCAGAGGATTTATCTGATCCTGGCACACATTGATCTCCCCCTTGTACATAAACTCCACCAGGGCCTTCAAATCCGACCAGCTGACGTCCCGCATGATGATGATGGGATGCTGGCAGGGATTGTCGTAGAAAAGGGCCTGGAAATAGGGGGAACAGGCTGACAGGACCATCTTGTGGGCCTTGATCGAGTGTCCTTCGCAGGAGAGGGTGACGTCCACAAAGGATTCGCTTTGCAGGAGTTCATCAAATACGTTGGTCAGATTGGATTGGTAGTTGTTCCAGCGCAAACAGAACTGCTGATTATCCCCACCGCCACTGGGAGGAGCCATTTTCCGCCTGGGAAGAGGAGGTTTCACCTCCGAATCCTTTTTGATCTTGGCCTCCACGGGCGAGGATCGCTGGCCAAATTCAAAGAGAGCCGAACCGGCCAGCTTTAAGCTTTGTTGGGGCTGCGGGGAAACGGGAAGAGAGCGGGATTTCTTGGCCTCCAGGCGCAGGCGCAGCTCGGGATCATCGGGATCCCGCAGACCCACCACCTCGCTGGAGGTCAGAGGTCGGGGAGGAGGTGTCAAGGGCTGATCGTTCAACAGACTCGCCTTGGGTTCTTCTTTCTCCGCTGATTTTATATCCAAATCCTTCTCTTCTTGGTTCAGAACCTCTTTTGGCTGTTCTAGCGAGGTTTCTTCCGGTCTTTCTGGGGAGTATTTTCTGTCTGTGTTTTCTGGTTCCTCCAGCTGGGGTTCCATTACCATCTTGGGCTCCTCGGCGGGAGCCATCGTGTAGTCACTCGGCTCGTACTGATCCAACACCTCACCACCCTCCGACTTTAGCTCGAAGTCCACAATCTGTTTGGTCATGTCCATGGTGAATGATATGGGGTTTCTCCGTTCTTATCGCTGTGTTTTGCGGTCTTTTCTCCGCGGGGTTCTTAAAACATTTTCGGCTGCGTTACGAGAACTTTTCCTGGGAGCAGTTCAAGCCTGGAAAAAGATAAAGTTTCTGACATGATTCGGGGAAGAAAGATAGATATAATGGATATAATGCAAGTTCTAAAGAATTCTAAATTGTAACTTAACAATTTCTTCTTTATAGAAGTACAACTTTTAAAATTTCGATAAAATAACTAGATATAACAAAAAAAGATAAAATATTTGGTATGATTCGGGGAAGAAAGATATATATAAATGGGTTCTTAAGGCCAGTTCTGATAAATTTGTAATTTTTTGGCAATATTTTTTTGTTCTATCCACCGGAACAACTTTATTTCATGATTTAAAAAAGTGTTTTTATGATTTTAGAAATATTCCACTACCTATATTTAACTTAACTTAATAATTTTACAAGTAAAACCCTTATAATTTCGATAATACAACCAGATATCAATAAATAAATCCCGAAAACCACATTTAATTTTAAATCTAATTGGCTCTTCTGATCTCTAAACATCTATAAAGATGTTCAAATTAAGGAAACTGAGCTATTTCATCTGCTCATCAAAGAAAACGTTTCTGGTTTGATTTGTATGATTGTATGATTTCTCGGGAATAAGCCTTAATAATATTTGCCATATAAATCCCCTTCTGCCAATCGAATATATTCGGATCTTGAACAATAATAATAATATCTGAGCAAGTGTTTTATCCACACATCAAGCTGAATCAGCGAGCGCATTTGCTCTTAGTCATAACTCTATTAAATAAGCCTATTAATCTTGGCCCCTTTCCCTCCGTTTTCCCTGCTTCCCTGCGAGTCGCACGAAATTTCCATGAATTTCTATTAATTTATGTTTAGTATTTCCACCCTGAAAACCACCCACTCAACCACCCACCACCCACTGGAACCGCCCAGGCCAGAAATGTGCTTTATTAGCTAAAAGCTAAGCACACATTTATTTATGTTTAATTTGGCTTAATTTATATTACTGAGCTGCAATTATTTGTAGTCTCCTCTGTATGGTATCTATATATATGGTATATTATATGTGTGTATGCGATTATTGCTTATTTTGTATTGTTGTCTCTGGATCGCCCCTCTATAGATTTATATTTAATTAAATATTATTATTTATGGCATGTGAAGGGGATGGAGAGCCAAAAGTAATTATATTTATTTAAATATTTTGTATAATTTTAATTTATGTGTGTTTGTGTGGGCTTCGCTCGTTTGTCGTTTCTCGGGGTGGAAAAGTTGCCTCTGCCGCTGCCGCTGCCATAAAATTTAATTATATTTATTATTATTGTTATTATAATACTTCTTCTTGCTACTTTTTATGTTTATTATTATTTCATTCCAATTAAATCTTGTGGCTCCGCCGTTTTCGTTGTCGTTGTCGTTGGTTATTATTTTTGTTTATTTTATTGTTGTTCCCCGGTTCCAGAGGCTCATCGTCGAGGGAATCTCTCGGGGGGTTGCAAGCACCCCCATCATCTGGGGTTCCCTTTCTCTTCTTCCCTTCTTTTTGGCAACTTTTGCTTTATTGTTATGGCCGCGCTCTGCCTTTTGTTATTCCCTTTATTTATTCATGTTTGTTGCTTTTATCGTGGCTGCTCGCATTAAATTTGATGCTTCTTGGGAAAAACTCGGCCTCAAATAAATAAATAAGTAAATTGCCTAAATGCAGAAGGCATGGGAGAGCTTCAAAAACTGATTTTATGATTTTTTACTATAGAAACATGGCTTGAAATCAAAGTTATTGATAAAAAGAAACTTTAAAAAACTTGAAACTAATTTTTAAAACTTTTTCAAGTGCCTTTAAAAACTCCCCCTGATTTTTCCACTTCCTCGTAATTTATATTATTTATGTTTAATTATTTATAGCCAGCGTTCGCAGCTGTTGACAGCTAAAAAAAAACACAGAAGGCAGGCCACTTTATTTATTTATTATTTCTGTATTTATTTATTTAATTCAGTCTCGAGGTTGCGGATCCTTAAAGCACTCAAACACAAACTCAAACACACACACAGAGAGAAATAATGTGCTCGTGGGCGTTCAGACACATTTATATATTGCATATTGTATTTATTTATTAACGCTTATTTATTATTTATGCAGCAAGTAATAAATTACAGAGCCAGCGAGCTGGCTTTTCTGTCTGGATTTTCTCTTGCTACTTCGCTGTGTGGAAAATGTTTACAAACTGTTTTTGGCGCGTGCCACCCACTCGGAAAAGTGGGGAAAACTCAGGGCGAAAAGTTGCTCCTTCGAGTGGGTTTTCCTTCCATTTTCTTCTTAATTTTCATGGGCTCCCGAAGACCAAGAAACATTGCTTTTTACGACCTTTTTCGCTGGCTGGCTTGTGTTATAAATTAATAAATTACAATTTCTTTGGAGGGAGCCAAGGAAAATGCGCGGAAAATGTGCGAGGGGGTGGGGGGGGGGGGTCCTGGTATTTCCACTGGATAATTTATATATATAGAGGATAGTACATATAGTGGAGGTACAAAATCGATTTTCATTGCAACCCAGTCATTTGTCATAAATAAAGCACTATAATTAATTTAATAATCACCGCACACATACACTTTTCTAGTTTTTCTCTAGTTTCCTTCACTTTTAGTTCACTTTTTACTCTGGTTTTTTAAATATTAATAGAATACTTGTGTTTATGTTTTGGTTTTTTGTTTTTTTTCTTTCACTGCATGCAACACATGCTGTTTTTCTTGTTGTTTTTGTTGTTGCACGTCACTTGTTGTTGCTTTTGTCTCTCTGTATTTGTTTTTGTTGTTGTCGCTTTCAGTCGAACGCTCAAACGTTGCACTCACGCCGAAAGTCAAAAACGAACTGAATCCCACGGATAAACGAACTCACAGATACTGTATTTCAAGAATTGAATGAAACTCGAGGCAGCTCAGCTGGCGTCGACTGCGCCGCGAGCAGCGCTGCCCGCTCTCGGGCGGCGAAAGAGAGCGCCGGCGTGATGTTTTCCGGTTTAAGAGAGCGCCGGCGAAGGTGAGTGAGAGATTGCTTAAGAGAGAGAGCGTGGGCTCTCTTTGGGGTTTATTTGTGCGAGATCTTTTTTTGGAAAAACATGAATTTTTTGAATTCTAACAAAGTATTTTTCATTGTTTTTATTTTTTAAATTTTGTTTTTTTTTTTAAAAAAATTGTTTCTTAATCTAGAAATGGTAAATTAAAATCTTTTAGAAATTAGTTAAATATTTAAACCATCTTATGCCATAAAATACACCAGTTATCAATATCTCAAGACTAAGCATGCATTTTACAGAATTTGATTTGCTCGAGGTCCAAAAAAAATAAAAAATAAAATTCATAACACTTTTTATATACATTTGATATATATTTCATTTATGAAATGATATATGATATTATGATATTAGGTTGTTTTACTATTATAATCATGCGCGGATCCACGGGGGGTGATATGGGTGATATATCACCCCCCACTCGGGTGAAAAATGAAAGAAATTTTGGTACTCAAAAAGTATGCAACAAAAAAATTGTTCTGATATCACCCCCCACAACAAAATCCTGGATCCGCCAATGATTATAATATTACAATAAATAAGTATCCAAACACATTTACTACAAGTAAATAAAGTTTATTATTTAAAAAGTTAATTTTTTTTTTTTTAATGTTTAGAGGTTGACATAAAAGTATAAAAAACGTTGTAAGGCAATATTATAAATATTATAAAAGATTCCTTAAGATATTTTTTAAAAACCTGTTTTTAGTTTACAAGAATTATTTATGTCTTAAGGGGCCTTAAGTTGAAGTTTCTTTTAGAAAAGTCCAAAGTAAAAAATGTTGAAATTTTAAAACTTTTGTTTTCAAACTAAAAACCAGCTTTCTTCAAATTTTTTAAGACACATGTCGAAAACCGCAGCAAATCGCCCAATCAGTTAACAAATAGGCGACAACAACAAATATTGCGGCCTGCACCTGCAACTTGAAGAGAAAAGCAACAGCAACTTGCAACTCAACTCAAATGCAGCAAAGCAACAACAACAACAATCGTTTGCAAGAAAGAGAAACTGGCCAATGTCCAGTAAGAAAGTGTTTCAAAATAGTTGCCAACCCTCTTTCTTCCTCCTCTTCTTCTTCTTCTTCTGCTACCCCCCTCCACCCATCCTTAACCTTTGCTGCTTAGGCACAGAAACTATGGCAAAAAAGAGCAGAGAAAAAGTGGCGACAGCAATACAACACACACTCAGCACACTTGGCCACGCCCCTTAAAGTGGCCTTAGGAGGGCGTGAGAGCGAGCGAGACAGCGAGCTGCTTGCTCCTACACACGGACACACACACAAAGCGAACGAACGAACGAAGAAGGGGGAGCAACAACAACAAGAAAAAAGTGGCAGAAAGACGAGCGAAAACGAACGAAAAGCTTCGGCTGCACTCTCTTCTCTGCTTCCTCTTCCCCCGCCCCCTTTCTCGCGAGCAAAAACCAAAAAAAAAAACAGAAGAGAGCACGGAGAAAAAAAGGAAGGAAAGAAAAGGAGGCAAAGATGCAGCAAGTGCAGTCCAAGTGACGTCACGCGGTAGGCGGCGCCTATGAAAACGCATTTTTAATTCTCAAATAGTTGTGGTTTTTGTTTTTGTTGCTTGCTTTCGGCGCAGCCAATAACAACAACTAAAATAAATCCCTCTTTGCTTTGTGTACATTTGTATTTTGCTATTTTTGTATATTTTGCATATTTTATTCCATTTGCCCTCTCTCTTTTTTCGACCTTTTTGCCATTCGGGCGCCTCCACGAGCCTCTGGGAACTTCGTGCTCGACGCTGATTGGCCCGACCACTCGAAATATATCTATATTGCATACATATATATATACAATGTGGGGGCCAAATACTTTTATATATAGATATCTGCATATATAAATCGGGGGGTGCTCGCACATGTGGGCTAAAAAACGCGTGCCACTTCGCAAATTATTTTTTGAGGCCTTCGTTCGGCGAATCGGCGACAAGCGGCCCGAATTCTTCCCGTTCTCCGGGGGCTTTCTGCATTTTTTTGTGGCGCCTCTTCGTCTTGAGATGAGCCGCTTTTCCGGTAAAAAATCCTTGAGCCTAAATGATTGAAAGGGGCTACTATTTCCCTGATTTATATTGTCACCTGTCAGCTGGACATTTCTTTTGGTTTTTTCAATTCCATTTTCAGAACCTTAATCTGGAATTATTTACTTAGAAACAAGGCAAAAAATTCAAGCTTCAAGAATATTATTCACGATAAAAAAATATATATATATTTAAGGATCACCCTTTCTTTCATATCCCTTAAAAAATCATTAACTCATAACATATTTCTCTTTGTTTTTTAAAACAACTTTCAACTATTTCAAGCAAGGGAAAACAAATCGATTAATTAATATTATTCAAGCTTTGAATAATTCGATCAAAAAGAATATATATTTAAGGATCACTCTTTGTTTCATTTCCCTCGAAAAATCATTAACACATAACATATTTCCCTTTTATTTTTCAAAACAACTTTAAACTATTTTAAACTTCGGAAAACGACTAGATAATTAAATATGTTTACTTATTCAATTAGAATCCTTTATTGACCTTAGATAAATATAAAACACGCACCGAAAAGTAGGCAACAAAAATTTTTAAAAGAATATATACTACAAAAATAAACCTAACTATTTTTTGGCAATAAAGAAAATGGTAAACTTTGTGAAACATTTTCATAACTATACAATTTTTTTTTTATTTATGATTTTACAGCTAATATATATTTTCTATGAAAATTTGGAAAACATATACTAGTTCTTAAAAAGTTGTAAAATACTGTTTAGAAAATGTTCGAATTTCCAACATTTTGAAATTGACAAAATAATATAAATATATGGATAAACAACAACTTATAAACCCGAAGACGACGCGATCGATTTATTTACACAAATATTTTTAATCTCCTAGCAATGTGAGCTTACCTTTGCTAGGAGAATTCTTTCCTTTTCGATTTATTTTTTTTTTTGACAGTCAGCGAATCGGAAAAGGCTAAAACGCGGCGGCTCTTTCGAGGCGGAAATGAAGGCCCTTTCCGTTTTGACAAGTTCGAAGATGGCTGGAAAAGCGCAGGGGCTGGGAAAACAGGGAGGAAAAACTAACCGGTCCGCTGGGAGAGGAAACTAGCGCGCTTCCGTTCTCCAGAAAAGCTGCGATGAGGAAATTCAAAGTGAAATTATCGGGGCAGCGTGAAGAAAGCGTGTGGGCAGTGGGCAGTGGCCAGGGCAGCGGTGTGGAAACCACGTTAAAGGACCTCCAAAAGGACATCCGCTGGCAAAGCGAAAGAGTTCAAATTGCCAGCAGCCAATGCTGGAAAAAAACACCTTCACACACTTGTAGTCAAAAGAGAAAGCGATGGCCAAAGAAATGGCGACAGGAAATGACCAAAGCCACTGAAAACCGGAGTTCGAAAATAGATTGTCGATATTGGAAATACTCTTGAAGATATTGGAGTTTTTAAATGCTATATGTTTATTATAAATTCGGTTATAAACATAATAATATATTCCTAATGAATTTATTCTAAACCATTAGAAAGTTAACTCTGGGAAACGTAAGCATTTTTATAGGATCGTCTAATAAAATCAATAAAAATTTTAGAAACAAAATAATTATTACGAATCTATAAAAATCAATCAATATTCAAATACATGGATATTTCTTATAAAATAAAATGGCCCATATATTAAATATATTCTTGATCTTAAGCTGAATCTACACATAAAAAAATCATGTCGCCGTAAAATCGATATGAGCATGTAAATTTGGCATGAAATACTCAATTCGAGCAAATCGAATTTACGGGCCGCATATCAAGATAAAATTGATATTACATATTGTAAAATCGATCTACGTTTCATATCGATTTTTTGTTGGATGATAAGATCTTGATTTATATATAGCAAAAAAACTTCAAATTCTTTATAGTATCTGAAAATTGATTAACAAATAACGATGATTAATCGAAAGTCTCTTTGAAAGAGAGCATTGATTTCAAATGAAAATAGAAGTAAAGAGGGACCTACCGTATGCCACTGCCAACAGGAGTGAAAACTCTGAAAGGAGTGAGAAAAGATGGAAAAAGGATGTGGGAGATGCCGGAAAATGGCTGGAAAGCCTTGCGCCTTTCTGCGGCCATCCATAGAAGTGGAAGTGGACAAAAAGTCCTCGTTCTTTGCCAGTTTTTCCAAGCTGCTCTTCAACGCTCCTCCAAGGCTCTTCAAGCTTTCCCCGGCAGAGACTCAAAACAAGGGCAAACAAGATGACATTCATTGCGAAGAACAGCAGCCTTTAAGAATCAGGATTGAAAGCGAGAATCACAAATGGAATACGGTTTCAGGGAAACCATGAACTTGAACAAGGATTTCTATATTTTCTTTCAAGAAAACTTTAAAGAAAGATTATTTTTAAAAATTTGAAAAATTATTTAAAAAAATGTAACAAAGAAGAAAATTTTGGAACAAAAATTTGGAGAAAAAACAGGAACTTTTCTACGTTTTCTCGTCGTAATTTTTTGAAGTAAATAATGATTTTTTTTTTGAAATTTTGGATGAGTGCTAGAAAAAAAGGGGGCTACCAAAAATTTCCACAATCTTATTGGAGACGCCACTGATCTGTAATAATTTATTAGATTTTTACATTAAAAAATATCATTACAAAAGAATAGATCTTTCTAAAATCCTCTGATCCCTCGAATATGAAAAAAATGGAAATAAAGCTGATAAAATAATAGGATAGTAAACAAATTTATTTGAATATTGCGTTTTTTAAATTGAATGATTAATTTAACAAATGGAAATATTTCAATCAAGAAGAAAAAATTAATTTACTTCATAAAAAAAAATAATTTCCTATTAAAATCAAAGTTAAACGTTTTTAAAATTAACTATAATTGTTAAATAAAAACCGCAATGGATGAAAATCAAAGCGAAAAATATTTGGATAGAATATGAAATCTTTGGATTTACTACATATTTTTTTATCAGTGTATTAAATATAGAAATTGCAACACTTTAATTTCTAGTAATAATTCCATATTAGTTTGATGTCATATAGGGAATAGATGTTTTTAGATAAGAACTCGGACAAAGTACACTTTAACAAAACGCTTAGTTGGCGCTGCAATCCTCTACTCCCATCCCCTTTAAGCCCTAGCCGCCCCCTTCAAAAGGATTTCTGCTGGCGGCCACTGCGGCTAAGGCTGCTTAAAGTGTGGATCACGCAAAACCAACGAGCCACGCAGAAAAAAATAGGAAGAAAAACATGGGAGCCGGCAAATGAGACTGCCGGCACCACAAAGTTGGGAGTGGGTGAATCGGGAGTAACCGCCAGTGGAGGGGCAACAAAAGAAGTGGCCACATCAGCAGTAGCACAACCAACCAACCTACCAACACCCACCCATCCAAACTACACCCATCATCCAGAAGCCCTGGAGGTCCTTTCCTCGGCCTCGGTCAATTGGGTAGCCACCACCGCCGCCCCAACTCCGTTTTTTCAGAAAATTGCGCATACGCGACGTGGCCACCGCCTCGCACTCATTCTCATCCTCATCCTCACCCTCGATACTCGGCGAAAAGGAAAAAGCCTGCGTCGCAGGACTTTTCTCTGCCGTTTTGGAATCGCCAGTGCGCCAGCTAAACAAAAGAGTTTCTAATGATTTTTGCGCCATGTTTGTTGTTGCCCCAGCAGCATTGTTGTATTGTTGTTGCTGGTGATGCCTGGAGAGGACACGGAAATGAAAATCGAAAGAATTGTTGACCAGGCCTCTTCGGCCGCCGCCTCTGCTCCTCGTTCTTCCCTTTCTTTTTGGCGTGTTTCCCAAGCGAAATGCAAATAAATTCAATCGATAGCCAGAGTTGCCACCTTTCTCCACTCCACCTTCGAATACAACCCTGCATGCGTCTGCTGCATTGTTTGGCCTATGCAACCCTACTCCACCCCTTTCACCCCCCTGGTGGGTGGAAAATCCAAGGGGGAGGGGGTGGCCAAGCCTCCTCCAAGTTGCCGCTCGCGAATCCTATTATTTAGAAAAGCAGAGGAGCACCCAGTTCTAAGCTGCGAAATGAAAATCCTCTTGGAGTTTGGAGGCGGGCAAAGTGGGGGTGGGGAAAACTAGGGGTTGGAGGAAATGGAAAACGGGAAGCTGACACAGGGGGACACATGCTCAAGCCCAAAACCAACATGGAGCAGCCGCTGCTGCCTCTGTCTGTTTCTCGTTCTCGTTCTCGAATTTTCCGTGCGATTTGCAAGCGCAAAATTTCCACCAAAAACCCTAAAGCAAACAGACGCAGTTCACTGAGGAAAAGCTGAAAAAAATTGTTTGAATAAGATGAAGAAGATTTTAAATATTTCTTCTACTATTTTATCTTAATAATATATTTTCTAAGCCTATTTAATATATTTTTTATCTATTTAATTCTTTTATCTTTATTAATTTGTTATTACATTCAGTGGCGGATCAAGGATTTTGTTTTGGGGGTGATATTAGAACAATATTTTTGTTGCATACTTTTTGAGTACCAAAATTTCTTTCAATTTTCACCCAAGTGATTTTATATGACTAAGTTTTCAGTGAATAGTAAAAACATTCCATTTAACATTAGTACAATACAAACTTAGCAGATGAAAATATATTAAAAAATCGATATATTTAAGCTCATTATTACTATTTATAAAATATAAAAACTATAATTTCTTTGGGTGTTGTGCGGGTCCGAAAGGAAATACTCGCTTCTTGGCCAGGATTTTCAGCTAGCATTTTCGCAGCATACTTCTGGAATCGAAAGAGGGGGCGGGGGGCGTTCCTCAAGCGGAAACGCAATTTCCAGGCCTCCAAAGACAACAAACAGAAATTTGTTTGAGCCAAAGAACATTCGAGGCAGTTTTCCCGAACGAAAACAGGTAAATGAGAAACGGAGGGGTCAACGGGTGAAAATGGAAAAAGGGGGAAAACCTCCACCTGGATGCACCTGCCTTTTTGGTTTTTCGGTGTTTGATTATGCGTTGGCTTTCCTCATTTGGCCATTGGCCAGTTTATCATCAGCATTTTCTGTTTACCCAAAGTCCCTGTGCTTGGGCACTGTTTTGCATTTTTCCGTTCCTTTAAAACGAAAAGAAGAAAAGCCAGTGCCAATGTTCTTGGCCAAATTTAAGTGGTGACCCCCCACAAAAGGTGTGAGGTCACCGCAAATCATCTTTAACGAGCTCTCATTAAAAGCGCATTTAACACTCCCCGGGAAAAAAGGGTAAATGGTTGAAAGGCCAAAAGGAGGAGCGGATGCTTTTGGCCAGCCACAAAATGCCAACAAGTGGCTGGCTCATTGTTGCCCCGCTTTTCACCGCCACTTCCACTTCCCCGGAACTCATAATCCGTTTGTTCTAACACAAATAAATCTGCTCAGAGCTCATCTTGTGCAAAAAAATCTGAGGGCAAAGTGCGAAAAAAGGTTTAAAAAAGGCAAACTCGACTTGTAATTGATCATTACTTAATTTAAATAATATAAAATGTTGGGACAAACCTTATAAAGATTTATTAAGTTGTTAAGTTTTTTTATTAATATTTCTTTGGATATTTTTTATCCAGTCGAATTGGAATCTAAGATTTAAAATCATTATTTAATCAATAACAAATTCTAAATGTAATTTGTAAAAATTTTAAAAATATGAATATGTAATAAATAAATAAAAATAGTTTATTGATACAAATAAAAAACGATTTTTTAGTTATACTAGTATTTACTCTAGTATTTTTTGCTATATATCACGATTAAGCAGGATAAACTATTATAATATTTTATTTATTTTATAAAAAAATAATTACCAAAAGTTAAAGTACGTATAAGTTAAACTAAAATAGTTTATAAATACAAATAAAAAATAATTGTCTAGTATTTTTGTCTTAAATCACATTTAAAAAGAATAAACTACTATAGTACTTTATTTATTTTTTCTAATTTTTTCGAGGATTCATATTCTTACAAGTTATTTAAATCGTCTAATTTATCGAGGGTATTACGTGTGGCAGTCACAAAGCCAGTTCATTTTTCCGCTCCGTTAGCTGCTCTTTTTTTTGCGAAAAACCGCACTCATTCCCAAAACCCACAAAAGGCATCCCGAGCTCGTCAGCCTGTCACCCAGACATTCCGGCTACAAAACGGAACTGTGGAGACCCGCAGACTCCGCTATTGTTAAATATATATATATATATATAGAAAAAGATTTCATGTTTTTACTCCACTTACTGCCTCCCCGGCCGCTCCTGCGAAATGTCCTTAGAATGAACTCCTTGCGAAATATATTCACACACACACGCGGTCCCCAGACAAAAATGTAGAAATTTGTGTGCGTGAAAATATAAAAAACTCGTTGCTGTCGTTTGTCGAGGTTGCAGGTTGAGTGGCTCCGCGTTTCGCCCCGCAGGACTGCCAGGACCACCAGGACCTCCAGGACCAAATCTGCGGCACGCGGCACTCCTCTTGGGCTGTCAACGTGGCCTCACAAACAGTCAAAGAAATTTTGTATTAAATTGAAATTATAAAAATGTATTCATTTGTAAAAATGTTAGTTATTTACAAAGCATTGATACATTTAAATCTTAAACAATATAATTAATTCACTAAAAATCAATATCATTCAATCAAAAGTGTTTTAAGAATTTTTTCAACACTTCCATATTTATTTTTAATAAATTTATTTATCGTCATAAATAAAAAGCAATTTTATAAATTCTGTTTTTTTCCCTCTAATCTCTTTGGATCATCAGGATTTTTGGTATATGGGTTCATATAAGTATTATATGGGATCATAGAGGGTTTTGAGTCAATGTATTCTGTTGTTATCCCTCTAAAAGGATTGTTAGATAAAGGAAAGATGTAAATATTTCTTTAAAACTGCAAAATTATGAATAAATTTAAAACAAATTGATTCAAAATCTGAAAGCATTTAAACTTTTTTGTTTAATTCTAATTTAATATGCCAACCCGTTTTTTTCCCAGTGCACGGAACTTCCTTTGGTGTTGGCTTTGCCACTGGCTTTTGGGTCTGGAGAGCCGCAGGAATCCTGTGCTGGCATCTCGCGCTTAAGTGTTATTTGTCTACGCTTACGTGGGTATCCAAAAGGACTCGCAAAGGATGTGAGGACACAGGGGCGTTCGCTGGTAATTGTGCCGCTCATATGTGTGAATTAAATGTGCCGTAAAGGATCCCAATTTTCCGGTCACTTAACCGAAAACCAGCAATGTGCCGCCAACACAGAAGGACACGTTTTTTTGGTTTGTTGTTTCAAGGTCCTTCTTGGGGTTTTTTTCGCTCTCCTACTCCAGCATCTTTGGGCCATATAATTTACTTATCCCTGCAGCTCACATGACAATTTAATTGCTGACATAATGTCAAACACGGGGGCGTCGGAAAAAAGGACATCCGCTGGCCGGTCAGCCTGTGGGGCAAATGTTATCCTTTTTTCCGGACAAACAATGTTTTTAATATAAACAAAGTAAAACAAATGAGCGAAGCAGAAAAAAAGTATCAGCCAGGCCAAAAGGACCAAGGACCAAGGACCAAAAGGATGTGTGAAGTGGCTTTTATTTTATTACGTTATCCTTGCTACGCCGGACACATTATTATGCGGCCAGCGTAAAAAGCTTACATATATTTATATGGGATGGAAAAATAGCAGAAAAAAAGGACATGCATGTCCTTGTGTGTGCGGACAATTGTTTTGACTTAATTTGCATGCCCTCCGTCCAAGGATCATCAGCGCCGCGTGTTAAAGGACCTTCGCCAACGTGTGCGGCTAATTACCAGGACACCCCGGCCGCACGAAGGACTCTCTGTGTGTCCTTTCGGCCTTTCGGGCAAACGCACATTAATGACTGCTGGAAGGAAGGTGGAGGCAGCCCAATGATGTTGCCAGTTAATTAGGAAATTAAATTGACTAAAGTGCTTGAGCGTTTGGCCTGTTTGCTCGATTATCCTGCGACCGCCACTCCTTGGAAAATAATTTAGCGCAAATAAGTTTAGCGAATGTCCATCGACGGTTGTACATCCTGATTGATTTACGCAACTCTGGGTGCTCCTGTGTGTGTGTGTGTGTCCTTGTTTCAATTGCACATTGCACATACGCCGCGTGGACAGCAGTTCTTTCTTGGAGTTGCCACCCTTTTCTGTGGGCTGTATGTATTTGGCAGGGGGTTGCCCACTTTTAGGCGGCCTGCCATTCATTTTCATTTACTCTTCTGTGTCGTCTCCTGGCTTTCCTCCTCGTTCTTCCTCCTCCTTGGGAAGGCAGCGCCTTATCGTTGGGTTTTTCGGTACATAGAGGCCCACAGCGAACAAACGCACAGAAAACGCACCAACTGCCGGCTTTTGGAGGCGGAGCCAACTTGGCTATGGAAATGAAAATGGAGGAGGTGGAAAAGGAGGTCCTGGAGGAGGCCAAAAAGAAGGAGGAGGAGGAGGTGTTTCTCCTCCTGCAAGGATTTCAGCCATTAATTATGATGGACATGCGTTTGCCAGGATATAAAGCAGCTTCTACAGGATCAATCAAACTGCAGCTGAGTGCAAATAATATTCAAAAACTCCTTCCCCATTTTTTTTTCTAGGAAATTGTCCATCAAGTTAGTAACTCTTTGCTTTTTACCACATTTTCCCGTGGTATTTTTCCATTTGCGAGCCACAACGAAATGTCAAATAGAAAATGTTTTAGCGGAAATTTGATTTTAAAAAGCGTTTTGCCAGCAACTAAATGAGATTATGCGCTGCCCCGAAAAGTGCACAGGGCAAAAGGACGAAGGACATGCAGGACATACACAAGTTGCCCGGGGCAAGTGAGGCATTAAAAAATGCAAAATTATATATCAAAGAGGCGAAAAAGCGGAAGGGAAGGAGTGGAAAGGATAGAAAAGAAGACCGCTGCATGTCACATGAAATTATTATTACACATCCCTTTCGGGGACATTGAAAATATTTCGACGTGATCCGGCTGCCAAGTGGCCTCCTCCTTCCAGGACAGCCGGGCGGCCAAGAAGGACATCACAGGACTCGACTGTCAGCCAGGCAAAATAAAATAGCAACACGAAAAAATGCGAAATTTTGTTAGAAAATTGCAAAAAATTACATACATATTTGGTTTATGTGCAGCTGAAGCGAAGGAAGGTAGGAAAAATAAAAGGATATAAGAGAGGGGGGTTTCCCTGTCACAAAGGACATCATGTGAGCTGATGGTAATGCACTGGCCTGCCAATGCCGCGGCAACCTGGCGGATACTTGATTTTCTGCTATGAAATATGAAGGAGCTTCTTCTTCTTCGCTGGAATTGCGATGCTGGTTTGGCTTTAAGTGCTCGGTTTGCCTGATTTGCTGCACCAAAACAAAAAACTTGATATGAAACGATGATCGATTTGACGTTATGTGGTATCAATTTTGACTTGATATGCTCGAAATGCAAGGAAAAGAAAAAAATTGACAAAAGATCAGATTGATATGTGCAGGTTAATTTTTATACGAATAAACATGATGTTTATCTTATTTTACAATATTGGTTCAAAAAATACTACGTTTGGTATTTTAAAACACTATAAAATGATAAAATATCAATTTAATATGCTTGACTCATAAATTTGACATTAATCATATCGGCTATTTATTGATATGAAATAAGGTAGAAATGAGCCTATTTCATATCGAATTTTTGCTTCTTCCTTCTCTTTTCGAAGTCAGAGAATCAGTCAGGGAAATGCCAGAAGTTTACCATGCGCATATCGATTTGATCACGACGTGCTTTTTTTAGTGTGTAGCCACATTACTTCAGCTTGAATGGCTTAACCAACTGCAATTAGTGTTTCTGCTAATAAAAACATCTTAATAAATCAAATCGAAGAGGAGTAATGGATATATATAGACCATATATACCATCTATACCATAATCTGCTCTACCCTCAAGTTCATAAATTCCCTTACCCCTGCTGTCTGCACTTTTCAAGTGTTTTTTTATTTTTTCTATTATTTATTCTCCACCTCCACTTGATGGGAATGACCAACCCTTCGAACACTTATCGCATTCAACATCATTTGCATGCGGAGTGTTTCTGCGCTGTCGGTTTGGGCGAAATGAAACAAATAAAATCAAGAAATAAATTAGAAAGAAGAAAATCCGGAATACCGAATACGGAATACGGAAATGTTTGCCCAAAAAACCCGGGAATCTATACATGGCCAACAAATATGGCCTGGCCGTAGTTGATTTTTTGCAATCTGCACTTTTCTGGTCCTTTGTGGACCAGAAATGTAGCCACCACACAGGACGAGCGAGGACGCGAGGACTCCAAGCTGTCCTTTATCCTTCAGCCAAAAGAGTAGATCTCCTGCCACCAGTCGTCTGTCTGGAAATGGTAACTGGTGACTGGTAACTGGGATCTGGGATCTACAAAACCTGCAAGCTGGACGACTGCAGCCTGTCTGGCCGTCTGGACACGTAGACATGGAACCCCTCCTGAAAACCCCTGGAAAACCACTCCAAAAAACCTACACATCGTCGTCACCTCGCGACGCATTCGTGGCACTCGCGTTTAATCAGCGATGTTTGGAGCAGGACTCCAGAACGCCAGGACTCTGGGACTTCAGGACCTCCTCCTCAGCACTCAGAGCCCCGAACTTCCATCATCATTTATTGTTAGTGGCTGGCCAAAAATGCTCTTGTTGTTTAGATTTCTTTGTGCCAGGCTTCGCTTCGTTTCAATATTTGCATGTCGGGAATTATTTCCTGCTTGGCCAGAGTTTCCATCATATATCATGTTCAGGCGAAAGTCCTCCTCCTCTTTCCTCCATTTTTTATGCATTTTCATTATTTTCAATTTTCCATTTCGCCCAAAAAAGCAGTCGCCAATTTATTAAGCGATTTGCATTTAAGCTCTGCCCAACCTCTGCCGCTTCCGCTCATCTTAAAGGCGAAGTTTCAATTGTCTCGCATTTCAATTGCTTTTCCTATGAAGGCAACAAGTGGCTGGCTGTGAAATCTCGGACTCAGAAGTGCAGTTCGGTTTTGGTTATTACCCAGAACAACACAAGAAGGACGAAGGAAGGACGAAGGCAGGACGAAGGATGCCAGGATGGGTAGCACACAATTAACCGGACAGACCGTAGAGATGCAGCTTCCTTGAAAGCCCCTGGCTTTCATCCTTCCTCTCGGAAAAGGGTGATGAGAATGAGGTGGCCATTTTTCAGACTGGACACTTGAATGAGCATTCAGAAGCATTCACAAGGATTCACAAGCATTCGGAAGCATTCAGTTCAGACACTCAAACACTGCTGTGTGTCAAGGTCGTCGGGTGTTTGGTGTTTGGTGTTTTGTGGTGTTTCCTGCTCCAAGACGATGCCAAATGATGAGGACGATAACGTCTCCATTTGTTCAGGATGAGAATGGCTGTGTGTGTGTTTGAAACAAGGGGAGACAAATCAGGACCCTCAGACATTCTTGGGGAATTCCTCTTGGCAGCTCAGACTTGTCTGCTGCTCCTCTGAAACATTTGTGTTTGTTTGTTTGCCTGCCCCTCCTTCCTTTTGTGTGAAAATTGTTTTTCCTCAGACATCCTGCCAACCAAAAAAGGACCTTCTGCTGTGTTTAAGATTCTGTGGCTTGGGCATTTTGTAAATAATCTTGTTTCACAGGACTCTTGGCTGTCGACACAGGCGCCATTGGTCAGAGGTCCTGCATAATTTATGTGGGAAAGTCTCTCCTCGTCCACAGAGTGTTGCTTAAGAATTTCACCAGGACACCTTGAGGGTGTGCCTCCTGGATTTTGCAGAGTTCCGAAGTTTCGAGTTTCAGGGTGTCAGACGAAAGTCAATTATTGTTATAGGTTTTCGACCAACAAATTAAATGGTTTTGTGGTCAAACTCCGAGACCGACTGCTGTTGGGGGTCGTTTATTGTCTACACGAGGCGAAGAAAGTGAATCGAATGACTGCACAAATTAATTCCGGGCAGTCAATTGCGGAGCCCCACTTAATTTGGCAAGTCAAGCGGCTTGCATGTGTGACATCGCAACTGTTGACTGCTTTCTAGTCAACATTAGCTTAAGTAATAGGGGAGAGGTCTGTAGGTTGGTACACCTTTTGTTTTTAGTCTCCCATTTGGACATTTGCTTTTGAAACTTCACGTGTTAGGTACCGATCGAAAGCTTAGTCTTTTAGCTGTACAAAAACGCAAAAAAAAAAATTTTTTCCCCTGGGGAAAACTAAAAAATAATTTTTTTTGAAAAGTGCCAAAAAATGACAATTTGAAAAAGAGGTCTGTAAGTTGAGACACTTCTAAAAGTCAATAATACTCACACCAAAAGTACTCCAAACTTTTAAAAACTATTTATTTATGTTAATTTAATCAATTTTAGTTCGTCTTAAATTATTTCCCATCCATTTTTTAAGAACTTAGACCAAATAACAATTAAAACCAAAAGGCTCATTGAACATTCACTTTTCCCCTAATATCAAAGAAATGTACTAGGCAGAAAGCGACCTCTGTCGGGCTAAGGCCTTTTTGTATGAAAAACGGGTGTCTCAACTTACACGCTCAAAGTGTCCCAACTTACACGAAATGGGATGTTTCGGGAAAAAATTAATAACTTTTTTTCTGACTGTCACATTAAGCTGATTCTTTTTTTAATTTGTTAACAGTTAAATTACTAATGTTTTAAATCTCTTACCAAGTTAATTTAAGCACGTTATTAATTTTTAATGGAATTTTGAAAAAAGTGGACAAAAACTTTTTTGGTGCAAAATGGTACACCACTCTCACAACTTAAATCTGGCTAGAGCCTGGCTTATAATGTTTTCCCCAAAAGTTTTGTCACTAAAAAGGACTACAAAAAAAAAATAAAAAAAATTTTTTTAGTGGAAAAGTTTTGAGAAAATTGAGTGTCTCAACTTACAGACTGTCTCAACCTACAGACCTCTCCCCTAGTATTAGATTTAAAGAACGTTTTCCCACAGAAATAGGAACAATTATTTTTGGGTAAAATAAAAAAGATTTTATAAATTAACTTTTTTTTTCCCCCGCTATATAAAATGTTATACAATTGACAAAAGATCAGACTGACATATGCTGGTAAATTTTATATTTTTATAGATTAATTTAATCTTATTTAAAGGATATTACAGAACTAAATTTGTATTATTTGCCTACGAAATAAAGTTTTTGAAGGATCAATGCAAATAAAATGTGAATCAGGAATCTGTTTCACCCACATTTAAACCAATACAAAATCCAATTCCCACAGAAATCCCTCTGAATTTATTTGGAGATTAAAGACGAAGTAAAGACGAACGGTTTGCAATAACATTTTTTAAGACACCATCAAAAATTTCTTAAAATCACAGAAAGCGTTTAAACAATTTTAAATCAATATTGAAAAAGTTTTTAATTTTGGTAACTCCTGAAACGCAAATACAGTGCAGCAGTTTAGCACTTGAATTTTATATTCCAAATTATTCAAGGATTTTTTTAACGGAATTATTACCGTTCCAATTCGCTTCAATTTCCTTTAAATTCGCTCCGCATCCTTTGAATTCGCTTTGCTATAAAACTTGCTATAAATCAAAACTCTTCGTCTCCATACTTAGTAATGTTTCAAACCATAAATGCTTTTTATAGTAGGGTTGTGAAATAGGGAAACACTTACAAAGTTCTTATAACAGTGCTTTAGAATAGTAACGAAATATATAGATTTTTTATAAAACAAGTTTCAAACTTGTATTGAATAAGAGTTTTTTTTCAATAAATGTTAAATATAAAACCCATTGTATTTTATCCAGAAATAAAGTTTCTTAACACTTGCAATTTTTTTATATTGAACAAATCTATTTTTGCAATATTCCCCAAGAAGAATCATAATATTTTGAATTATGAATCTGCAAAACACTGGTTTAAAGCAGTGGCTTATATACCAGAAATCTGAAATAGAATAGTTTAAAAATAAGAGTACAAGAGAACAAAAAAATAATCTGCCAAAAAAAAACGATTGTTTACCTAAAGTAAAGGTGAACTAGATGTGTTGCCCCGATAAGGCGTGTACAATCAGACCACGGACCCTGTTCATGCGATAGAACCGAGATCCCAGAACAGCCCAGACCAGACCCCATTATAATGGGTAATCACCACGAGTGCCGCCTACTCATCCAATCCGGAGTCCAAGGTACACGGCGTACAGCAAACATTACGTAGTTTCCAAGCGATTCAGAGTTATTTTGACGCCGCCTATAGGAAAGTGATCCGTAAAATTGATCGATAAGCCGAATGTCAGGCCTTATCGCTGGTGTTTCAAAGAGAGAGAGAGAGAGGAGAGTGCATATGTAGTGCAGACACATTAAAAAACGAACGATCATATCTCGATTCGAGCATTAGCCTTATCCACATTTCGGGCTTATCAATATTCCAGGTCGCCCCGGGGCTTTCAGTTGGTTTTTAGCAACGGAACGGAGCAGTCGTCCGACGATCAGTGCAAATAAATACAGTAAATAGATCCACGTGCCCCGAGAAGCATAGAAACTAGCTAACATCAGCAGATCGGCAATAAAACACGCAGTGAACTGATAAGACTCAACAAATAAAATAGGCAAAAATATAAAATATATATAATAATATATAAAACCCAAGCCAAGATGATTTCACATACTGTGAGGTGCGTTTGCTAAATCCGATATAATATAATAGATTAATAATTTGAAATATTTTCCCCATAGGGTCTTCAAGATGATGTACATTGTGGCGGGCATTCTCATCAGCAATGCGGAGATCTGCGACACAGTGGATCGCATACAAATAGCGCCACGCGTTGACCTCAAGCCGGAATTCGAGCAGAAGTATCTGACCTCGGGCGGCAATAGCCCGGGCAGTCGATCCCGCACCCATTCCAGGCAAAACTCAGGAAGTGGTTCGAGTTCGGAGGAGGGAGCCCCCAGCAAAAAGAGAAGGGTCAGCGTTACTGGCTTAGCAGGTGGCGTGGTTAGGGGAGTCACTAGCCAAGTTTCCAAGAGAGTGGGCCATAGGTTTGTCTGGCTCTCCGACATCCGACTGATCCTCCAGCAATGGCGAGTCCTCGCCCTGAGCTTCAATCTCTGGACCATCCCCAACTTCTTCGTCCAGTGCCTCACCAGCTACATGAGCAAGAAGCTGCTCATCAACAGCGACTGTGATATGATCTACAAGTAGGATACAATATCCTATAGATAGGATATTGGATAGTAGGGCAGCTACACCGAGAGGTTGCAAATTTATTGTTACTTTAGTTTTTATATAGCTTTAAGATCTGAATAAACAACTGCTAGACATTTAGACATGGATACGTGTGCATATTCAAAAAGTGTAGTTCGGTATAATTCACATGGCTTTCTTGGGGAATTTCTAGAAATTGTTTAAAGTGACTCAACGATTATAATAATATTTCTTTAAAATCTAATTATTTTTGTTCTTGTCAAGACTCTAAAATATTTTAATTTGCTCATTGTTGAATTGATTTTGGATGTTATATTCTGTAAAGATTTTTGTTTAAATATTTTATATTTTTCATTTCGCAGTTTCATTTAAATTTTTTAGGTTTTCTTCAGAGTCAATACTTAAAATTAATTTGTAAACACAATCGTTAGGATTTTTAATTAAATTTTAATATTTCTATAAATATTGGAATTCACAAGGCTTTTTCGGGAAATTTTTAAAAGTTATTTAAAGTGACTCAATGATGATAATAATATTTCTTAGAATTGGTTGGGTTTTTATTTTTTTTGTTCTATAAAATCTGATTATATTTTTATTTTAAAGACTTTAAAATAGTTTAATTTGATCATTGTTGAATTGATTTTGTTTGTAACATTTTGTAAAGATTTTTGTTTTCATTTCGTGGTTTCAGTTACATTCCTTTAATTTTTTTAGAGCTTTAATGTTTCAAAAATGTTGTTTTCAAATAGATAGGATTTTTTACTAAGATTGTAACGCATTTAAAAATTCTGAATAATTTGCCAAGTGAATTATACTGCTTTGTGGTCCCAAAAATCTGTTCCCTTTAAGTTCCTTTGCTGTCCATTTGCATTCCTAGTCGCCCTCTGCCGTCGAGTTATCTGAGTTATCCGGACTGCAAGGACTTCCGCCTCCTCCAGAAGCACCTCCCCTCACATTGAGGCTATTATGGAGCATATTGGCGATGCTGTCCACATCCAGATTCTCATCCGTGGCGGAGATCTTTCGCAGAGCGGAGCAGACGATGCTGAGATCACCCCTGAGTTCACTGACCACCGCTGTGATTTTCTGGGCATTCGACAGGACCTCAACACTCATCGTATAGGGATTGTAACGCACTCCAAAGGGTCGCTGGATGCTCTCGGCAAAAGCCCTTAAAAATATATAATTTTTGGGATTTGTTAAAAATATTTATATTCATATTTACCTCATTTGCTCCTTGGCCTCCTCGAAGGAATCTGTGTAGTAGTAGGCATTCTGATAGGAGGTGATGATGCACTCCTCCTGGCAAGTCACCTCCGGATCGAACTTCTTTATCTTATTATCAGCCGAAATCGCATGCTGCAGCTCAGCCACGGAACTCAGGAGTCCCGCTCCATAAACCTTGAAAGTGCTGTCCGCTTGTTTGCACAAACCAAACTCCACGGTAAAGAAATACAGCTAAAAACAGATTTAAAAATGCAAATAATATTTTGATTAATATATTCACCGTGGCCAACTTTTCGATATCCGCATCACTTGCTCCCAAAGAGGCCAAGCCAATCTCCTGCGAAAATTGGGCAAAACTAGAGTTGGCCAAAAGGGGCATGTGGCCCAGTAACTCGTGGCAACAGTCTCTGTAAACAAATTATTAAAAAATCATTCAAGCTAAGATATAAAATATAAATATAGTAATAAATCTATTAGTGATCTATTAGTGATTAAATAATGCATAATAAATATATAATATAGAATATCGTAACATTTTATTAGTTCAAGAAATCTAAGCATAATGAATTTCTAAATTTTCAATGTCGCCTATATTCCAAAAATATAGATTTTAAATTCCTTATCAAATTTGTATGTTTCTATTTTTCCATATTTTTCGTATCCAGCTAAAAGTATACCATTTACTTGCATTAATCACAAAACAAATGAAATAAAAAGTATGCTACACATTTTTTTAATAAAGCCGCAAATAATTAAAATTCGAAAATTTAAATTTAAATTGAACTTTTAATCTAAAATATTTGTAATATGTATTTTATACTATTATTTTAACAATAAAAAGTTGTTTTATTAAAATGCTAAATCTATTATTTATCTATTTCAAACTATAAACCTTAACTGCGAATCGGAATAAATCCTACAATAAATTAAATTTAATTTAAATTTAAATTGAACTTTTAATCTAAAATATTTTTAATATGTATTATATACTATTATTTTACAATGAAAAGTTGTTTTAATAAAATGATTAATATATTATGCCATTCAATACAAACTATAAACCTTAACTGCGAATCGAAATAAATCCTACAATATATTTATTAATATTTATTAACTTACGGTTCGGGAGTGTAGAAGGGATCCGAGGAATGGCGAATATACTGAGTACAGTGGAACACCCGAAAAGCGAGTCCCGATAGGAAATCCCTGGGTGAGAGATACCCCGCCACAGGTCGCAGTTGGAATCCCGTCTTGCGCTTGAGATAGACACTCACATCCTGCAACTGGGGAACGTTATCCTCGCGGTAGCCGCAGTACTTCTCCAACTCCGGCCAGGTTTCCATGTACTCGGGCACAGCGTGCAACACGTAGAGTCGATGGAGCTCCAGGAAAACGGTGCCCCTTTTGGCAGGGAAAAGTTAGGAATCGATACTTGAAATCCAATTGAAATGCAATCAAAAACTTACCAAGTTTTCACCTCCTCGGGTGTGTACTGCACACGTGGAATGGGATTGCCACTGAATGAATGGATGGAATCGAATGGAGTGGGGATTATAGGGTGTCTATAGGGTGTAAAACCATTATCACACACTTACTGCTTAAAGTTGTTGGCTATGGCGGAGAACTGTTCTCGTCGTTTGCGGTAAACGGGGTCCTTGAATCCCGGATGGTCGGCATCCAACTCCGAACCGTACATAAGGACATTCTGAGCCTTGTCCAAATCGGAGATCTTTCGCGGGAACCACACCATGTCCCCAAAATCTGATCGCAATAAATGGTAAATCATAATGATATCTGCCCTTACTTATTCCCATTTAAGGAATAGATATAAGCTTAGTTTAACACAAATTCATAACAATTCTTTACTGCTTATGCAAAATTATTATTTAATATTGTACCAAACATTTTATTTTATTGTAGCTAATAATATGATATGATATCTCTGGGGAAAATGAATTATCTTCAGCCAAATTAAGTGTCAAAATAATAACCATTAAACTAAGCATTATAGATAAGAACATTTAAGAATTCCGAGTTTTGGATTAAGCAACTATAAAATACCTGGCACTTTGGTGTATTAAAAATAGAAGAGCTCTTAACATTCTTTTTTTACTAAGAGGTCTTTGGAGGTAAATTCTGTTTGTGCTTAAAGAGGTCTGAAAGTCTCAAGTATACCCTGGATTCCTGAGAATCTGGGGATTAGAGAAAGATAAAGGGTTCCTTGAATGTCAGAGTAAAAAATTAGTTAATAAGAACCCCTCGTCTTTGATGGTTGTGCATTAAAATGTTTAAGGAAGGAAAATATATTTTTTATCCACTCATATTATGGAACCTGTGTGTTTTAGCGGAGCTTTCTAATCATCAAAGCAGCGATTTTTGCCATGATGTATTGGATAAATTGGAACGAATGGAAAGCCAAATGCTGGAAGCGCAAATTAACATGAACAATCATTTAATAACCATCGAAAAAGCACTAAAGAACGAAAAAAATTCACCGGAAAAAATTGAAGATGTTGTGGAGGAAACCATTCCGGAGAAGACGATTCCGCCGAATTTCGAGCGAATTGGATCGAGATACTTCTACGTGGAGAACCATATAAAAAAAGATTGGAATAATTCTGCGAACACTTGTCTTCAAATGGGCGGTAATGTGGCCATTTTCCAGCACGAACGGGAATTCGTGGCCATCCAAGCGAAACTCAAGAAAAATCACTATTGGCTGGGCATTAATAATCGAGAGAAATCGGATGAGTTTGTGTCATCGGCTTCTGGAAAACCAGTCTTCTTTTTGAAGTGGGGACCCGGACAACCCACCTTCAACTATGATAAATCAGAGAACTACGTTTATATGTATGACGGCCAAATGGGTCTTTGGAGGGATGAACACGAATTTTACTTCATTTGTCAAGCAGATAATCTTTAGTTAGAAAGAAAAAACCCTAAAAATCAGTTTATAAAAATGTAATAATATGGTTTTCTATTTGCAATTAATAATATGTATTATTTATGATTAAATAAAAATGGAATGTGGAAAATAAAGATATGTATAAATGTATCTAAGATTTTTCTTTTACAAAATTTACTAGAATGGGCTAACCTTACTTTTTAGAGAACAACAAATAAACCAAGAATATTTCTTTAATGTCCTTTATAAGAATTTTTCTCAGCCTTCACTTTTTTGGAAGAAAAAATAAATAAACGAAGGATATTTCCTTTTTAATACTTTAAAACAATTTTTCTTAACCCTCACATTTTTGGAAGAATTCGTAAAATTTATTTTAAATCTCCTTTAAAAGATTTTTTTCAACCCTTTCTTTTTTGATAGAATCACTAAATAAACGAAGAATATTTCTTAAATCTCATTTATAAGAATTGTTCTCAACCCTCTCTTTTTTGATAAAAAAAAACTAAATAAACCAAGAATATTTATAAAATCTCCTTTAAAAAAATTTTTCTCAACTCATATATTTTATTTTTTTTTTTTAAATAAGTATTCACAGCCCTCACTTTTTTGAAAGAAAAACTAAATAAACGAAGAATATTTCTTAACTCTCATTTAAAAATTGTTTCTCAACCCTCTTTTTTTTATAGAAAAACTAAAAACCTAAATAAACAAAGAATATTTCTAAAATATCCCCTAGAACTCACCAAAACTAGAGCAAGCCGAAAGGGATGGAGCCCGGGCCAAACCGTGGGTATTCACGGAAGTGTAGTTAACGGAGGCCACCTCCCGATTCAACATCTTGACCACCTGGTCGAGTCGCCTTGGATCGCACTCGACATCCACCAGGACATCCGCCTGGTTGGTGGCCATCTCGAGAGGCGATAGCTCCAGATGCAGCACATTGATGCCCAGTTCCTGGAAGACCTGAAGGGCCCGGGCCAGATTTCCCACCTGGTTGCGCAGGGTGAAGATGATGGAGATGCGTTCCCCTGGGGAATGTTGCCTAGGATTATTATCCTGGCTGCTGCCGATGGTTAGCCTCGGAGGCTCTGGCGGAGCTGAGGAGTGCCGCGCGAGATTCGGATGAGAAGTTGGACCAGATGCAGTGGAATCCTTCTTCAGCTGATGCAGAGGACTTCCCTGCTTGACGGCCCACTCCTGTTCGCCACTCCTGTAGAGCCACAGGCCCAGAAGACTCTTCCCCGAAGCACTCATCACTGCACTAGGTAATCCTTCTTGGGTTCTATTCTTCTATTCTATTCGCGGGCACACGCGTCGTATGCGCAACTCAGCGCCAACTGCAAGATCCTTCGGATGCGTGCGGCCTTTTATAGGCAGCCCGCAGGATTCGCAAACTCGCACACTCGAAGAGGAAAATATACAGGAGATACATATTCAATTGTATTTATTAAGTGTGCGTGGCGAGATAAATTCGTTCAAGGATATAAAAGCTACAAGTGAGTCTTTCCCATCCATTCTATTCAACGAGGACCCTCCTCCTTTCGGGGTGGCATGTCCTGATTGGCCAAATCATGCTGGAGTCAGGCCGAAACGCTAACGCATGACGTCATCTTACGCTGACTTTGAGAGTCCTTCATATTTTTAAAATGATATGTATTTTATAGAGATGCGATTTAATAAATAAAAAAAATTGTGTTTGGGATTTTATGTCTTTTAAAAATAAAGTTTGGAAAAATAAAAATAAACTAGCTCAGAAACAATATTTAAAAAAAAAAATTACAATATTTAAGAATTTTATTAAAATCAAAAATTAATTGGTTATTAAACACTTTTTTAAATTACATTATTATTAGTATTCAAGAATCTTTTATTTAAAAAGATTTTATTTTCTTCATATTTCTTTAAAAAATATAATTTGCTTAAAAAGGTGTTAAAAAGTATGCAATGAAAAAATGACTTTGTATTTCGTACTGAGTTTGAATAAAAATATATTGTAGCCTACTTTTCGGAGCTTAATAATATATATTGAATATTAAATGATGTCAAGAAATACTTTAAGAATATAATTACAAAAATCAGAGTATTAACAATTCACCATATCATCCCCGTTTCACTTTCTAATCAGCAGCAACAACTTTCAATTGAATGAGGAAAAAGTCACGGGTTTGGGTTTCGGTGGACAGACAGACCAACCGACTTCTGTGCTTGACTTTCAAATTCAAACGCTTAATTTATGCTGGTACGGCAGTAACTAGTGTGCCATAAGCAAAAACCCAGTGAAACCCTTGCAGAAATACGAAAAACTCCTCGCAGATAAAATCAATATGAAGTTAGTTAAGAAAAGCACCGAGTCTGCGACATTGAGAGTGGTCAAATAAATGGGTTGCTAGGTAGTTCAGCTGGACAAACCATAAAGGAAAAGCGCTTTCCACCGACCACCAACCACTTGATGCTTCCACAGAGTCAATAGTAGATAAATGGCAATTTCTTTCCGCCCCGCTTTTCGTTTTCTCGGGCCTTTGTTTGCGCTTCGAGAAAAGCAAATAGCGCCAGGGGAGGCGGAAGGCGAGGGAAAACCAGTGGGTGGATAAGAAAACCAGAGTCACTTCCACTTGACTATTAAAATATGCGGAAAACTGAAGTGAAAACCACATGCGTGGGTATCGTACGATGGGAGATCCCTACCCAACTCATCAGCCGAAGCGATAAACTTAATGGTGCTGGCTAACTGATTGACCGACAAACGACTGGCTCCCAGGAGCCATCCACTTTCCATGTATTTGCTGAAGGATTTATGGTGGTTCCTTTGGGAAGGAGGCTACTTCGTTTAGAAGTCTTCCAGACGGAGATGGAGTTTGGAGTTTGGAGCACGGCGACGAGGTCACGATGAATGGCAGCTCTTGATTTCGGAATAATTAACTTAGACAGCTAATTTGGAGTGGGTTTGGTTGAAGGGGATGAACTGTGATTCAGATTTAATTTGGGAAGTGGAAAGGGTAATTGTATCACCATTTAATAAACATCAATTTTACAATGTATGCGATTTAAAAATATATATTTAAGATTTTTTAAAAGAACCTGTATTTAGTAAAGCAAACATATACTTTTTCCTTGTACAAACTTTATCTTGCTAAATCTTAATGCAGAAGGTAGATAGTAATTTTTAAAATTCTTCGATTGGTTTACTTACTCTTCCGAGAATATGTTTTTAAATAAATATTTATAAAAATAAGGAACCCACCAGAGATCTTATCTTATCTTTGTTTCATAATGCGAATCGGTCTGTCATCTCAGTTATCTTTAAGTGATTGACTCATTTTTATTTCTATGAGTCATTTCAAATGAGGTTATAACCTTATGTAGGTATATATACAATTTATTTTTAATATTTACAAGATTTACAATAAATGTAAATTACGAGGAATAAAATAAGACAGGTGAACATATAAAAATAAGTAATACTGTACAAGATAAAGGGTATGTCAATTCTTTCGCCATTTAATAAATTCTTCCCAGACGAATTTGATTCTCTATTTGAAGCAATCATCGATGGAAGGCAGGTCTCCACTGCAAAAGTGCCAGACGGACCAGGCTGACCAGCCCTGTTGACCCAGGACAGTCTGGGCACACTGCACCGACCTGCCGATGTCGTCGGTCAAGAGGTCATTGCAACCGAGACCGCATCCGTTGTGGGAGAACTTTCCACTGGGCGGTTGGCACCAGTAGAGATCGTTGATCTGGAAGATCCCGTAGTCGTTGGATCCATCGGAGTTTGGAGGACCCACCACCTCGGTTCGGTAGGAACTCTCGTGCTCCGCAATGCAGGTCCAACGAGCCAGTTGGTCACGAGGAATTCCCTGGTTGGACATTTCCCGGGCCAAGGAACACCGATCCATGGTGCGTGCTAAAATAGCAGGAGTAGCCAGAGCCAGGACACAAATCACCAGAAGGGATCTCATCTTGATTGGAATGGTTTGGATATCAGAAAAATATTACTTGACTTTGCTAGCTATCTCACTGTTTTTATACCCCCAGGAATCAAGAAAGTCTTTGTAATGAAATCCACAGTAAACAAAGTCCAGCGATAAGAAAATGTCATCAACCTTACACTATGTAAGGAACTTTCTTAGAAAACCCCCTATAAAAATACTTATCACCTCATTGCAGTCGATGTGTAAGAAAATATATTTTATACTTATTCTCAGGGTAAAGCGGTATCTATAATAAAATGTAGAAAGGGAAAAAACACTTTAACGTCTACACAGAAAAAAAAATCGATATGAAATAGGGTTATTTATACCTCATTTCTTATCAATTAAAAGCCGATATGATTAATGACAAATTTATGGTTCAAACATATCAACGTGATATTTTATCATATCATATAAAACCAAATTTAGAATTTTTGAAACAAATAATGTAAAATAAGATAAACGTAATATTTATTCATATCAAAATGATATAAATAACTTGATCTTTATCTGATCTTTTGTCAATTTTTTTTCTGTGTATCACAATTTTTTTGTCTTTGTCCTATCAGTTCAGTCGACAAATTTGGAATCTTTAAAACAGCTTTGTAATGAATACAAAGTAAACTTTACATTTTAAACATTTTTTGTAGTGCCCAATTTTAAAAAACCGAAAAAGTTGCCCAAATTAATTTTTGTTTTTTCAAAAAAAGCCATTCGTTTGCCAATAACTCCACATTTGAGAATTTATTTTCGAAATTAGTAAGTGTAACAAATAAATTGTAATTAGAAGAAACATAAAATGTGTGTTATTATAAAGAAAAATTATTAAAATCTTCGGCTTCAAAGTGGACTTCCTATTTGAAGCAGTTGCGGATCGTGGGGAAATCTATTTAAAATTTGCAAAAGCTGTCCCCTCCATATCGGTTAGAGAAATGGCGATCGGTCAATGACCTTCCCGAGTTGAAGCAGTCATCGATCGAAGGAAGTTGTCCACTGCAGCGGGGCCAGACGGACCAGGCTGACCAGCCCTGTTCCCGCTGGACCGTTCGGGCACATCTCACCGATCTGCTGATGTCGTCGGTGAGGAGGTCGTCGCACCTGACATCGCAGGCATTGTGGGAGAACTTGCCACTGGACGGCTGGCACCAGTAGAGATCGTTGATCTGGAAGATCCCATAGTCGTTGGATCCATCGGAGTTGGGCGGTCCCACCACCCCAGTTCTGTAGGAGCTTTCATGCTGGGCAATGCAGGCCCAGCGAGCCAACTGATCACGGGGAACTCCCAGATGGTCCATCTCCCGAGCCAAGGAGCAGCGGTCCATGGTGCGGGCCAGGATAGAGGGAGTGACCAGAGCCAGGATACAGATCACCAGAAGAGCTCTCATCGTGATCCAAATGGTAAAATATTACCCCTAGGGATAAGATGATGTGCTCTTTAGAATAATGTGATAAGAAGAGTTCACTTATTTAACTTAGATGATTAATAATGATTCACTGCCTCGGCGTATTTGCACTTTCTTTCTTTGTTCTTTGGATGTTTAATCTTTTAAACTGATTTATTAAGGGGGAGATACATATAGAACTGCAATTTTTTCATGTTTTTCGTGATTTTTTTTAACCTATAAGGAATTGTGCTGGAAGTTCGTAACTTGGCATGTTGATTACATTGTTCTTATATAATTTTAATCAATTTTTATTTTTTTTTTATCTTTCAAAATGGCGGTCGTGGGACTTTTCTTGTCAGGGTATATTGAAAAAAAGTAGGCCAGCTGCGGATCGTCCACAGGTCGCTATGTATATCCGATTTTTATGAAACCAACTTTATTTTGTTAAGAAATAATGTAGAAACTGTCTGAACCTAACTTACACAGAATATTTTAAAAACTCTGGTTGTGGCACTCTTTCAAAGTCTAAAATCCATTTTTTCCATATTTTTTTTGTTGTTTTTGCCTACCAAAAAATACTTAAATGTAAAAATTTCTACATTAAGTAGGTTCAGACCGTGGGCAATTTTATAACAAACATTTCCGTAAAAGCAGCATGATGATCGACGCATTACTTTTTGAGATACACGATCCGCAGCTGAGGAAAACATGGTTTCGAGAAAAACGCATTTAAAGTTGTCAAATATATCTACTGCACATGGAAGGTGAGTGCAGTCATCCTGGTATAAGTTCCAAAATAGCTCGAATTTCTTCGTGAAACTTTCACGACACATTCATAAAGACTTATTCTACCAATTTAAATAATAAAAAATAAATGGTACTTATAAATGGTAGATACATATAGATCTCCCCCTTAATAATGATTCACTGCCTCGGAGTATTTTCACTTTCTTTCTTTGTTCTTTGGATGTTTAATCTTTTCAACTGATTTATTAAATGGTTTATTATATTATTAATATTTGAGCTATTTATTGACAGACCTCCGGTTATAAGTTTCTTTTGTATTAGCTCACAAAAATGGCTCACGATGCGCTTGCAATGAGATTTCCACAACGACTGACTTTTCGTCGAATTTTAGCTCGCGTTTTTTTTTTGCTTCCCGATCGTTTCTAGAAACGACCACCCCTACGAGCTTTTCTTTGTTCCAGAACAAAATTCAATTCTGGCCATATATAGCAAATTCAATAATAAACCATGACGAATATCGTAAATTTAGCTTTGATCGAATGTGGAGTGCATACAAATGTGCAATTTAAGTTCAACGAGAGAAAGCTTCAGTTAGAAACAGCTATCGATCGACGGCAAGTTGCCACTGCATGAGTTCCAGGAGGACCAGGCCGACCATCCCTGCTGGGCCAGGACCTTTTGGGCACATCTCACCGACTGGGTGATGTCGTCCTTGAGAAGGTCATCGCAACTGGTGCCGCAGCCGTTGTGGGAGAACTTTCCATTCGATGGCTGGCACCAGTAGAGGTCGTTCAGCTGGAAGATGCCATTCGAGATTCACAAGGAAAGATTTCATCTCGAAGCGATTGACTTGGTTACTCAGTTACAATTGTTGACGGTGGATCGAGTATTTATACCCTTGGATATCTCAACATTTTCTGTAAGTGTTGCACTGCTTGATAAGATTCCTGTTCATTAAATATTAACATTACAAATAGTAACCACAATAGTCTTAAGAAATTTTCTAAGAAAAGCGCTATAAAGGCGACTTATCTTGGCTTATTTGTCCATGTCCTATTTTTAAAACCAAAGCTCATAGCTCACCATAGCTCATCATCATTGTCAACAGTGTAACAGGGAGATCTATAATAAGTATTTGCAGACTGTCCATATAGCAAGCCGACCAAAACTTCTTAAGAAACCGATTTTTCTGTAAGTTTTTCGTCTTAACTTTCCCAAAAAATTCCTCATAATGAAAAGAGCAGTGGATAGCTAATGACCCAAAATATCGATCCCCATTACTTTCTAAATGATTTAGATTTTACTAAATATTCCCGATTTTCTTTACAGATATTAAAAAAAATGATAAATAATAAATTAAAGTTTTTAGATTTAAATGCAAATTGATTAGAAATTTAATTACGAAATGTAGAAGAAATTTTTCAAATCGAACCATTCGTTAAAAAGTTATACCCGATCAAAGTTTTTATCTCCATCTCTTTCGAACTCTCTTTAGCTGAGTGACGGGTATTAGATAGCCGGTATTAGATATTACGGATCTAATTTAAATTAAATTTGATTAGTATTCTTCCCAACTATAAGGCTTGGGATTTCCACAACCACCCCTTATTTTTCCCAGAACCGCTCCTGACTTTTCGTGCCCCAAGCGCAACAGCATTGCAATTCGTAAGTCATCCCCTAGTTTCAAAAACCTGTGAGTCACTGCGCAGGCGCGCTTCTTGTCAACCCCCAGGAGAGCAACTTACAAGACGGATGCCGCTGACCCCCCAACCTTTGCCCTGCCAGCGGTAAACAAAAACAAGTTTGGCTCTCTCTACAGCCAGAAAAAGAGAGAGCGAGAGAGTGGCAGAGAGAGAGAGCTTACGCCTGACAGCTGAAAGTCCCAAATTTCCCCGACTTGGGCATCCAGTATTTCGCATTATATGGCACCACTCACATCTGGAATTTAGAAGGGGACACTCGAGTACGCCTGCGACGTCAAGGAAATTATCGATTTTCGCCAGTAAAGTGAAAAAACTGACTCCGCTGGCCGAAAAATCTTTAAAGTTCCATAATAATCGGGTGAAATCTTAAGGAAAATCGTATAAAATCGAACTCATCGAGAGCCCCAGCTAGCCTGTAGTTGTGGGCGTGGCAGCTGGTGGGAAATGGCCGACAGCGAATTCGAGGAGTTCCACAGGCCCATCTTTGAGCCACATACGATTGCGGGATTCGGAAGTGGAGCAGGCAGCAAGAAAAATAATCCCCATGCATTTTACTCGTAAGTTAAAAAAGGTTAAAGTTTAAAGTTGGGTTTAAATAAAAGAAGTAAGCGAAGTAATGGGTGGCTAAGATGAAGCACGTGTCCTGAAGAGCACCCCTAAAAAAAAAATGTAGTCGGTATCCTTGAAGGCGAATATGTATTCAAGTTTGAGAACGAAAACAAAAATCTCTAGGGCTTGGAAATCACTTAGGAAGGTGTCCAAAAGTATGCTATAATTTACTTTTAATGCGAAAGAGAACGAACACAAAAATCACTGGGTTTTAGAAATCACTTAGGAAGGTGTCTAAAAGTATGCTACAATATATTTTAATGCTATAGATTCACTGCAAAAAATACTGCATACTTTTCATGTATTCAAGTTTGAGAAGGAAAACAAAAATCACTAGGGTTTAGAAATCACTTAGGAAGGTGTCTAAAAGTATGCTACAATATATTTTAATGCCATAGATTTACTGCAAAAAATACTGCATACTTTTAGACACTCTTTTAATTCGATTTATTATTTGTTTTAAATGAAAAGATTTTTTAATAAAAATCTATTCCCCAGTTTAATTCCCAACGATGACCTGGAGGACTCGCACTCCTCGAAGAGCGATGGCGATGGCTCCGATCAGGAGGACGGCATTGGTCTGGTGGACCACGAGCCCAAGTTGCGCCAAGTGGAGGACGACGAGCTGGGCGACGGCCTGAAGGTCACTTTGTCCTCGGACGGCTCCCTGGACACCAACGACTCGTTCAACTCGCACCGCCATCATCCGTTGAACCATCAGGATGCAATTGGTGGCTTTCTGGGCATGGACACCAGTGGACTGGGTGGAAATAGTGCTCCTGTGACCATTGGAGCTAGTACAGATCTGCTGGCACCGAATTCGGCTGCCACGCGTCGTCGTCGCAAGTTGCCCGAAATCCCGAAAAACAAGAAATGTAAGTGGGATAGAAAGCGCTTAGTTCCTGGTTAGAATGTCCTGCATGCCAGTAGTTTTAGGGGGCTAGTCCGGCTCTTAAAACTTATATTTTTATTAATAACGTTTTGAAGTATCTTATATAGATACCAAGAAATATATAGAGGCTTTAGTAAATGAGAAAATATTCATGTGATCTTTAAAATCTCTTAAAAGAAGCTTAAAAGTATGCTACAGTATATTTAATATCTCGAACTCTGAAGAAAAATTCATACTTTCACGCACTTTTTACAGAGAATTTTTAAGTATCTTATTTAAATCAAAATATATCTAGAAATTATGTCTCTAATAATGAGAAAATATTCTTGTAAGCCTAAACTTCATAAAATCTCTTTAAAATGTGCTAGAAAGTATGCAACAGTATTTAACCTTTGTTCTTTGAATGCTAAATTTTCTTTAAAAATTTGAGATGATATCTCTAATAATGAGGAAATATTCTTGTAAGCCTAAACTTCATAAAATCTCTTTAAAAGGTGCTAGAAAGTATGCAACAGTAAATAACCTTTGTTCTTTGAATGCTAAAATATCTTTAAATATTTGAGATCTCTTAAAATGGAGCTTAAAAGTATGCAGCACAATTTTGAATACTTTAAATTTCGAAGAAAAGTGGTATCTTAAAGTTCATAGCATACTTTTAGGCACTTTTTAAAGAGATTTAAAGCCTAAAGGTTTTGAATCCTCTTTTTATGTAAAATTGTATCCCCAACCGGACAGTCCTAGTTTAATCTCCCTTCGTAGTGTCGGGCTAACCCACTCATGGCCTCGTTGCAGCTTCCATTCTGCATCTTCTAGGTGGCACCAACTTTGGCTCCCTGGCCGATGAGTTTCGCAATAATGGAGGAGCTCCTCCTCCTCCTTCAACGGCTCGCAGTGGACAGCAGCGCTCATTTCTGTCCCTCAAATGCGGCTATCTAATGGACGAGGACTCCAGTCCGGATTCGGAGAGGATGCAGAGTCTGGGCGACGTGGACAGCGGGCACAGCACGGCCCACTCGCCGAATGACTTCAAGAGCATGTCGCCGCAGATCACGTCTCCCGTTTCGCAGTCCCCCTTCCCCCCGCCCTTCGGGGGCGTGCCCTTCGGCCAGCTGGAGATGCTGGAGGCCACCCACCGGGGGCTGCACAAGTTTGTGCCCCGGCACCATGACGAGATCGAGCTGGAGATCGGCGACGCCATCTATGTGCAAAAGGAGGCCGAGGATCTGTGGTGCGAGGGCGTGAATCTGCGAACGGGAAGGCAGGGCATCTTCCCCTCGGCCTATGCCGTCGATCTGGACTACAACGAGTTCGATCCCACGGTGCAGCTGGTGAAGAAGGAGCGCTACTTGCTGGGCTACCTGGGATCCGTGGAGACGCTGGCCCACAAGGGCACCGGGGTCGTCTGCCAGGCGGTGCGCAAGATCGTAGGCGAGTACGGGAACTCACCCACCGGACAGACCTGCATCCTGGAGGTCTCCGACCAAGGACTGCGCATGGTGGACCGATCGGGACCGAATGTGAGTAGAAGATCTTGGGTTAGGGAGCCTGAAGTGGTTCGATTTGGAGTAAGAAAAAGATCAATCATTCTGATCGCTTTATGTCACTTACTTAAATCTTCAAAAAAAAGGTATAAAAACCTAAAGAATTACTCTATATCAATAGGTTTAGTTTAGTTGAAATTTAGGAAATTGTCATTTGGCATTAATTAAATGCTTGACATACGAGGACCATAGAATTATTAAACTCGAATTGGAAAAACTAAGATATTTCCCATTTACCTTTTTAAAGCTCCTAAAAGTATGCAACCGTTTATTTTTAATCAAAAAGTCTGATGGGAAAGACGGGTTTAAAAAAATTACAGCATAATTTTAGGCACTTTTATAAGTGATTTTAAGAACCCTTTTGATTTATAATATCAAACAAAGTGTGATTCAATTCAAAGCACCATTATAAATTTCGTATGTCATTCTTGACTTTCTTAATACTAATTTTTGAAAAGTTATTTTGATTTATTTAAACACAAAATTATACGAAACTAATTAAGAACCAAGCCTAAATAATCCCTAAATAATGAATCATAACAAAACTGATTAATAAACCCCATTCTCATTTCTCACCCCTCGCACAGCAAAACAAAAAGGACAAGAAGCCGTGCATCGACTACTTCTACTCCCTGAAGAACGTGTCCTTCTGTGCATTTCACCCTCGCGATCACCGCTTCATTGGCTTCATCACCAAACATCCCACGGTTCAGCGGTTCGCCTGTCACGTCTTCAAGGGCTCCGAGTCCACCAGGCCAGTGGCCGAGGCAGTGGGGTAAGTCTGGGTACAGTAAACACTCTATAAAGCACACCTCACATCTACCACCCTTCTTTCAGTCGTGCTTTCCAGCGATTCTATCAGAAATTCATTGAGACCGCTTATCCCATCGAGGACATCTACATTGAGTAGGCTTGCGAAAGATTTGCGGTTTGTGCTTCTAGTCGAGGAATTCTCATTAATCAATACGATATATATATTTTTTGTGCGGTTATTACGAATAAAAAAGAAGATAAATCTCAAGAAATATTTGCTCTTCTTCAAAGAGAATCTTAACAAACAAATTCAATAAGCTCGCAATAGAAACCCTAGCTGTAGATTCTTATCATTTGACCGTTCCTAAAAATTGTGCAAGATCTTAGACCTGTAAATAGTTAGCCTTGGTTCCAAACTCCCACTTGACACTCAAGCTTCAAGCAATCAGCAATAGTTGCCCCTTGAATAGGAACCCTCTTTATAAACACGAGTACACATAGCATATAGACCAAAGCACAACCAATAAGTTGAAAACCCTTTGAAGATCCCCGGAATTTTGTATCGAAAAGTAGACCAGTTGGGTCTAGTGATTCATTTCGATTGGTTTTCGGAACTCAAGACCCCAAAACCTGGCAAAAGCACAAAATAGAGTGAGGCCAAAGTAATCTAGAGATCTTCGTTTAGTTATGTCAATCTTTCAGTTACTCAGAGACTCAACAATATCGAACACCAGCTGCTACATTTTCAAGTATTCTCAATAAAAGCCCAGTTCTAAGCAGACGAATATATACTGTAAATGTATACAAAAGAAACATATATATATAAAGAAACTATAAATCAAAGTGGATTGCCTTGTTTTTATTCTCAAAGAAAGGTGAGTAATTAATTATTTAGATATATTTAATTTTTACTGAAAAGTATGCCACAATATTTTAAGTTTTGCTAGTTAATAAACTATATGTATAGATAGTTAAAGCATCCCGAAATTATACTATTTAAAATTTTAGAAATATTAAACAGCCTAAAAGTTAGCTATTAACTTATTATAAAATTTAATAAAATGTCGGTTTAGCTCTTGGCAGCAATTAAATACTGATTTACATAAAATACATGGCACGTAATATAAAATATCACTTGTAATTATTATCTGTATAGAGAAAAGTTCCCAATGTAGCTTTGACTTTGAAGATTAGCTGATCTTAACTACACACAAAAAAAAACATTCGCTGTAAAATCGATATGCGCATGTAAATTTCTGGTTATACAATATGAATATCGAATTTACGGGGCCGCATATCAAGTTAAAATTGATATTAGATAATGTAAAATCGATCTACGTTTCATATCGATTTTTTTTTGGGTGCAGTCTGAAGTATTTATTTTGAGTGTGCTCTGGTATTTCTTATGATAACCCAGAGGATAGATTCCATTCCAGAATTTACCATTAATTTTTATGATTATGCGCATTTTCAATTCCGAATCGGTGCCAAAATAAAAAAACAATCACACATTAATAAAAACGCCCCGAGGAATGGAGAATAAATTGCTGTGCTATTATAATGGCGATACATCAGTTGGCCTTGGGGCATCAATCATTATGCAATTTTTATGAAGTCAGCCCGCAGCTTTGGTTACTTTCTTTGGAGGTGGTTCATTGAACGAGTTGCGGTTGCAGTTTTGTTGTGGGCCTGGTTTAAAACGGCCTTTGGGCCTTTGGCTCCAACAGGAGCAGAGTAACTAAACTAAAACTAACTAAATTCGTGTCGCTTTTAATGGAAATGGATATGGATAACCATATACCCCAAGCAGCCTTGGCAGCGACTTTGCTTTTGGTTTGCTGTGGGAACTGGTTTCGGTTGCTTTTGGTTTTTCTTTTGGGTTGGGAAAATCGCTGCGGCACTCGCTTGATGCACTTGTCGACTGGCCCCAGCCTCTTTTCTGCTCGGCTATCAACAAATGTGGCCAATTAGAGATTAAACGACAATTTCAATTTAAAAACGCTTGTAAAACAGACCAGCCGAAAAGCCAACCTGATTTATCAGAGGAGCGGCAGTGGCGGCAATAGACTCGTCAAACTGATCCCATATCAAAAGGGGTCTGGAGTGCGCCTATTAGAACGCTCTCATCACTCAGAAAGATTTTAATCTATCTTTTAAAAGAGTTATTAGACAAATTAATTCCTTATATTACCATGGGTATGAAAAAAAAGAGCCAAATAATTTTTTCTTTAGCCAAAAATTTTAAAAAAGAAAAGTAGCAACAATAGTAATACTTCTTATCACATCAGAAATATTTTTTAATATTTACTAAAATTAAAAGTATAAATACAAATATTTTTATAATAATATTTACATACATATATTGTAAAAAAAATCCCATTCCTTGTGTGTAAAATAAATAACACTAATAAAATAATTTAAGATCCTAATGATATTTGGTACCTTATTATATTAAAATAATTTTGATTATAATTTTGTTAGAAATTGTTTTCATAGCTTAAAATACAAATATGAAAGCTTTAAATATTTTTATCACAGCAAAAATACTTTAGAAAAATATTACTATATAACCAATTCGTAATTTTAAGAACCCTTGTATGTAAAATATATTAACAAAATCCCTATATTATTTTCCAGATTTTTGATAACTATATATGTGGTTTTCCAAATTTGTTTTAGAAATACTTTAAAACAAAAGAAACCTTAAAACCTAAATGTACATTATTACAAGTTTCTAACAGCTAACTTTTCCGAGTGATACTCTTGAAAAGTCATGCTTAATCTCGGGGCTACTGCTTCTTTGAGTGCATGAATGGACCGATAGAACCGATGTTTGTAGAAATACCCCAAACAAGTTCGCTATCTACGCGCCTGAAGAGCCGAGCGGCGATGAAAAGCTACTCCAACCGGTGGCTTCAGTCGAGCCATCTGATGGCGGACTTCATTCAGTCTGCAACTCGCGTTTCAGCCGACCAGACGCGTTCGTATATATGGGCTATATCTATGGGCCAAAACTAAAAGCTTAAAATCCGAAAAAACAGCCGACAAAGTGAAGATCGGGAGGAGTGAATCGCGAGTCAATCAAAGCGAGGCAGCTAATAAAAAGTGCTAATGGTGTGTTTAAAATATGAATAAACCGAGTAAGCCTGGGCCACAAAAACGGTTACCAATGCCACAACCACAACGGTTATAAGTTATAACAATAACAAAAAAAGAGATTTTCTTTTTTTCGTGGGACGAAGAAATCGCATTTGCATTTCACCGCGGACCCAAGATTAAATTGGATCAAATCGATGGAAGTTTTGGTTTATTTGTTTGTGTGTGCGCGTTTCGTTTCGGTTAGGAGTGCTACTTTCATATAAGAAAAGGGTTACCAGTTGCCAGAATCTGGAATAATAAACATCTAAATGCAAATATTGGAGACCCGTTAAGAGGAAACAATAGGAAGAGTCCCCAGCGGGAGTGGGTAGGTCTATCTATAGATCTATGGATCTCAAGTTCTTAAGTTCTAACTATATGATCGATTTGCAACTGTCACAACAAACTGGTTGTATAGTATATTCATTTCCCCAGCTAGTTTCACAAAAATAAACCATAAAAACGTTTTACTGACGTTTTTCGCTCTGCATGAATCAAAGTTATTAAATAATTAATGGCCAGCGGTGCAAAAAGAAAAACACAGATAGCTCTGCATGTTTGGGGCATTATTTACGGCCTGCTTAGCTAGACGTCCGTATCGTCCGTAAAGTCCGTCTCTCATTAGGCCAACCATGAAGTTCTCGTCAAAATAGCACCAGTATATCTGTATCTGTATCTGTATCCCCCAGTCGAACAGCAAGAGGTGTGCAGATCATTTAGCCATCGATTTGCATCTCAAAGAAAGCGGCTCTAATTTTTGGCAATTACATAAAGTCTATTGCCTCGGGGGGTTTGTTCCACAAATGATTTAGATACGATTTAAATGAGACAGAAACCGAAACCATTTTCTGGGTAAACGTTTTATTTTTGGTCTTTGAGTTATTAGCAGAAATGGTAATAAGTTATGCCATGCAATTTCTGATTTATTTAATTAAATTATATTTAAAAATAATGGAATGATTTTCCAATTCATTTCGTATTCATTTTTATAATTTTTTTAATTTGTCAGAATTCTTTGTGCTTTTTTTTAAGAACAAATAAGTTTTTATGAATGAACAATTAGTTCTCAAAAAAATTTCATTCATTCATTCAATTTGAAATAAGTCGGAAAATTATTGAAAACTTAAAAAAAAATCAATGTTAAAAAATTCAGGAGGGTTGAACTACAAAATGATGGCCTTTCTCCTTCAAATGAGAATGTCGTTTAAAATATTTCAGAATTCATGCCATTCATTCATTCAATTAAATTCAAAATTAAAATTCATTCAATTTTATTACACTCAAAATTCAAATTAATTTATTCACTTATTCTTATTTCATTGAATCAATTCATTCAGGGCTCTAGGAGATATATCAGTCCCTTCCTAACTGATCGGTTTTTATGGGTCTATCCACACGTATAACCCTTTCAGCCACATTTAAATAGGCCTCGTACTCGATTATATCAGGAGTGGTATCATAATGATAGTGACCTCCCCAGTTCTCAAAGGAAAAGGAGTGAAAGTGCTGTAATCTTAAATCCAACCCCATATCCTTGGTCACCAAAGTGCCCACTGCATTTAGTTGGGCGGGCATTTCGTAGAACTTGAGCCAGTTGTTGATCTGTTCTTGGGTGTTTATAGGTGTCTTGCTGAAATCCCTCATCACATGTTGATGAACAAAACCCTTCTTTACTACAAAGATGCCTCCCAATCCCACCACCTTATCGCCATAGTGCTTCTCCAGACCTTTTCGCATAGAATCCACAAAGTTATCCCCACCAGTTCGCTGTTTTGCTGAGATCTTGAGTACCTGACCTGGTTTTCCCTCGCTGAGGAAGAGATTTAAGATCAAAGCGCAACGTGGTTCGTTTGGGGGAATCCTCTCCAGAACACACTCCTCATTTTCGCCCCTCACGGTGGCTGTATAGCTTCCCTGGGTTAGATCATCTTCTTCGCTTAGAGAGAAATTAAAAATCCCCTCGCAATTCGAGTGACGTATAGGCCAAGGACCTGCTCCTGGACCCACAGCAAAGATCTTTCCAGGTCCTTGAGCCTTGCGGGTAATCTCCTTCAAGTTATAGAGCTTATCACGTTGAACTAAGGGTCGTAAATAGGGTGGACCACCTGCTTCCAGTAGGGTGGCCTTGCCACCTAATCCACTCTCCACCAGACCAAATTGGGGATCCTTAAGATCAGGACATGAATCCACAGTCACCTCCACCGTTCGGAAGTTCTCACTCAAAGCACCCTGTATAACTAGAGAGCAAAAGAGAGCTGTGAACTATTTTTATCAACGATTCTCAGTAATTCTCACCTCTTTGCAGTTCCGAGAGTGAGGGAACATGGAGTGGCTTCTCCTCGAAGAGCAGCTGATCCGTTTGAAGGTGACTCTGGTTCTGGCTCATCTTATCTCTGCAAATGTGCCGATATGATTTTGGGAACTTTCCCTGCTGGAGGTAAAACAGCGACTGACTGAAATACCATCGTCTGGTAAAAATGTCAACTATTCGAAGGGCTGTCATGATAATAGTTCTGCTGATACAGGGTTTCCACTGATATATAATTTTGATGGTTGGTCTAACATATAGTTTGTGGTTTTTCTATTTCAGTTTTTTCTTTGATATATAATATATATTTTTTTAGGAATTTTTTCTAAAAAAGAAAGTTTAATACACACAAAAAAATTTGCTTGGTAAAATTGACCAACAAAGATAGTTACGTAACTATTAAAATAGTTACGTGTATTTTGTTTTTGCTTTGGGTGTGTGTCTTTGCTAATTGTGTGTATTTTGTTGTTCTGGAATAACTATTTACTTAGTAAAATTGACCATTTTGCTGGTTGGGGCCTGTTTGACAATTATTACAGTTGATTTTACCAAGTTTTTTTTTGTGTGTAGACTTTCTTGGGATTAAATTATAAATTTAGTTAGGAACCTCTAAAAGTATCAGCTATTTTTAGTAAAGCATATGTGATTATCAACATATCATTTTTATTATAATCCAAAATAAGACAACATTTTTGTTTTCGAGTTTATGTTTTGTTTATTTACTATTATTTATGAGGGGTTTAAAGTTCGGAAAGGCAATGGAAAAGTCGTATACAACTAGATACTATATAGAAGATAAGATCTAATCCCGTCCCACCTTGTGAGTGGCCACTGGTTTGTCCACCCTGACGACTCTCTCGGCCACATTCAGATAGGCCTCATACTCCACGATATCGGGCGTGGTGTCGTAATGGTAGTGACCTCCCCAGTTCTCGAAGGAGAAGGAGTGGAAGTGCTGCAGGCGAAGGTCAAGGTCGTGCTCCTTGGTCACCAAAGTGCCCACGGCATTCAGCTGGGCGGGCATCTCGTAGAACTTCAACCACTCATTCACCTCCTCATCGCTATTTATAGGGGTCTTACTAAAATCCCGCATCACGTGCTGGTGGGCAGCACCCTTCTTGATCACGAAGATACCGCCCAGACCCACCACCTTATCGCCATAGTGGTTCTCCAGACCCCTCCTAATGCACTCGATGAAGTTCTGTTCGCCTGTCCTCTGTTTAGCCGTGATCTTGAGCACCTGACCTGGTTTTCCCTGGCTGAGGAAGAGATTGAGTAGCAGGGCGCAACGGGGCTCCGAGTGGGGAATCTTCTCCAGCACGCACTTCTCCTCTTCACCCCTCACAGTGGCTGTGTAGCTGCCATTGGTCAGCTCATCCTTCTCACTCACTGAGAGGTTGAAGATGCCCTCGCAGTTGGATCCACGAATGGGCCAGGGACCTGCGCCCGCACCCACCGCGAAAATCTTGCCAGGACCCTGGATTTTCCTAGTAATCTCGGCTATGTTGTAGAGCTTATCCCGCTGCACTAAAGGCAACAGGAAGGGAGGACCACCTGCCTCCAGCAGAGTGGGTTTGCCACCCAGTCCACTCTCCACCAGGCTGAACTTCTTCTCCTTGAGATCCGGACAGGGACCCACACTCACGTCCACCTGGGCAAAGTTGGCAGTCAGGGCACCCTGTATAACTGAGAGTGGGAAACTTATTAGAGAGCTTTATCTCGACCTCCATCTAGACAACCTATAGCAAAAGCTAAGCACACTGATAAAAAAATGAAATATAAAAAAATATGAATTTAAATTTTATAGAAAAACCTAATATTTCATACGAAACATATTAAATTTCACTAAAATTTATTTACAAATATTTTAAATTTTAATGATATTTGCTTTTATATTTTCGAATTTAATAAACATGAAATAGTAAAAAAAATAAATGCTTATTAACAACAACGTTTAATATTTAATTTAAATTTTATACGAAACATATTCAATTTCACTAAAATTCCTTTACAAATATTTTATAAAATTTTAATCATATTTGCTTTTAATACTTTTGAATCTAATAATCATGATATTTCATATTAAAATCAGGGTTTAAATTCTAATTATTTTCATTAGTTAGAAAAAATGTATTTTAGTAATATTTACTAGTAGTAGTTTAATAGTTTTAAAACAAAAGTTCATATCAAAATCAAGTTTTAAAATCCCTAAAATAAATTAAATATTTGGAAAGAATAAAATGGATAAAAATATGATTTGTTTTATATTTCCTCCTTTTTTATCAGTGCAAAAAGCTCTCGCTTCAATCATATGTTTGTGTTTTGGATTGCTCAATGAAAACAGAGAAACACCAAACATAAAAAATGTAGAACCAACCGAAAAACCGGCTATGGAAAGTTCGGCACCGTTCTTCTGAAGGTCATTTGCTATATGGCACGTATTGTTATCTCTGGGATCTCCGTTAAGCTAGAATCCCGAGTCTCTGGGAACTCTGGGAACTCACCTTTCTGCAACTCCGACAATGGGGGCACATACAGTGGCTTCTCCTCGAAGAGCAGCTGCTCTGTGCTCAGTTGGCTCTGGCTCATTTTGGCTGGAGGTTCTGGGTGTCCTAGTTACTCTACTCCTTACTGATAATCTGGCCTCGTTTTCAGCGATTCTGGATTCAGGTTCCCCAGTTCCTTTCTCTCGTAAAAAAGTTCTACAACCGCTCGCTAGATCGTTGCAAACACGACTGTCTGTTAAAACCAGATGGGTTCTCGTTTTTTAAAGTTGAGTAGCCGATCGTAGCTACCAGTTTGCCCTATAGTTAACATTGCTGGTCGGATCGTACAGGGTGCATTCGCTAGATAAGATAAACTTCTCTTGGGCCGCATTTAGTTTAATTAGAGTTGAGATTCGAGGTTCTTTAGGGGAACAACAATAACAATTCGTCAAGTCTCACGCTTAATGCGCATGTCAGGAAGGCATATTTATGATGCGGTTAATTCACTTACAGTAGCCCCTCCACTTAACGACCTAAGTCAACGGAGCCCGACCACTTTTCATTGGTTTCCAAAGAAACTTTCCACTTCGTTGTCGTCACTTTCACTGGAACGAAAAGGTTCTATAGGGCTCAGACCTTTTAGGAGACCCTAAAATAACTGGTTGCTGCTCCATTTTATGGCTAGCATTTACATATTCTTTGTTCAGCTCGTTGGGCACCAAGAAAGTTGTTCTAGAAACTTGCTCCCTAATTTATGCCCAATCAAATGGGTTTTTAAAAAACTAATTGGTGACCGATAAAAAAGATATGTACACCGAAAAAATAGAATATGTAAAAAAAATATTTGGTGAAAATCCATATCAATTTAAGATCAATTTGATATGTTTAAAAATTAAAAAAAACGATTTTAAGAGTTTATCTACGAATATCTCTTTTTTTGAAGCCATCTTCCTTGGATTCTCTTTTCAAGAGGAAAGAGATAGAAGTAAAGTGATTTTAAAGAGAGGGAAGTCCATTTTTTATATCAAGTTTACAATATTCAATGGTAATATCAATATTTTTTTTCATATAAAGTGTACTTTATTTAATTGTAATGTCATTTATACCTTCACAAAAAACAAATTTGATATGAAATAGGGTCAATTCTACCTTATTATATTATAAAAATAAAATAAAAAACTTAGTATTTTTTTAACAAGTAATGTAAATAAAGATAAACATAATCTTGATCATTAAAAAATGTTGAATTGACCAGCACATATCAATCTGATCTTTTGTCAATTTTTTTTCTGTGTATGAATATCGAATGGGGCTTCGAAATATTTTTTTGTGTGTAGTAAAAATCCCTCTCGAGCACCTTTCACTGTGCCCCACTGATAAGTCCAGCCCTCTTTCGGCCGGTGGCCACTGATAGTGCCCGTGGTTGCTCCAGCGATCGTGTATTGTCATTTAGCGGTCACGTTTGCTACGTCAGTGGGCCGCACCAGATAAGCCAGATAAGCCCATCTGAGGTTTCTATAGAACTTGTATACAAATATAGTTCATTTCGGGTGTTTGGCGGGTCAAGCCGCAAGTGCTGGGCGCTAAATTGATGTATGGTCCCTCCGCCGACTAATGAGCCTCCGATTGTCTGGCCTGGATTTAATTTAGCTTGATAGATAGCGTGTGCCATTAGATGTGCCACAAAATGACAGCCTCCACGCCTCGCCGAGAGGAGCTGTCGAGGATCATGTCCAAACTGGTCCATGCAATCCATCATTTCGCCAATGGGATGTATAGTTTATCATAATTACAAGCCGACTGGCCGAGGAGGACTGACCATCTACAGGCATTTGTTCTGGCCTTCTAGTGTGGTGACCCCAATACCAAAGTTAAGAACTCGTCGGTGACCCAATTCCTCGCTGGCCACTTCACTTTTTTTTATAGCAGAGCCGCCGATTCATTTTGCAAACTGGTTGGGAGAATTGTGTCACTACTGATACTCGTCGCTGCATTCGAGCAGACTTCCCACTAACATATGTTGTCCATGTCCATGTCACATTAGGCAATGTTTGACGATCGTCGGTCCGCAAGTTTGTAAGATTGTAAGATGGGCAATCGCAACAGCAGGGGCGTGGATTTGGCCGCCTTGGAGGGGGCTTCTGGAGGGGAGGGCAACTCCAGGTTCAACACCCGGCGAAGATATCAGCAGCACAAGAGGGAGTATTGCCTGCAGAACGAGTACCGCTCGAAGACCCTGCCCGCCCGCCATCCGCAGCAAAGTGATCCACCGAAACAGAAGAACCAAGGAACTCAGGATCGTTTGGGCTCAAGCAGTTGTTTGGGTGGCGGACAGAATGCATCGAATAATAATGCAACACCGCACAATCCAAACGGAGAGACGTCGAGGGTTCTGTTTCTGCTCTACTTGATTCACCGCACCTGGAACGTGGTCATGGACACAATGGACTCACGCACCAAGAGGTAAGACTGCAGATTTTGTTCGATCTAGAAAAGTTATGGTGCTATCACACTGAAAAAAATTTAATTTTTTATTGAGCTAATCAAAAAGATTAGATCTGATTCATTTTACACAGCATTTATCGAAACAACGGCCAATTTTAAGAGTATTTTAGCAATCATTGAAATTGTTGGATCCAAATATTAGTAAAATTCGATGTCCTAAATTTTAGATGTCTCAATTAATTGGAATAAAATAAATTCTCTTAATGTTGAATTTATTTTCTATAAAATAAATATCTAAATATAAATATTTGATAAATATAAATAGCAATCATTGAAATTGTTGGGTCCAAATAATAGTAAAATTCTATGGCCTAAATTTCAGATGTCTCAATTAATTGGAATAATAAAAATTTTCTTATTGTTCAATTTATTTTCTATAAAATAAATATTTACATTAAATAATTTGACAAATAACGATATAATAAAAACAAAAAACCAGTTAGTTGTCCCAATTCAAAGCCAGTGTCATAACGCCCCAAGCAAGTGTCATAACACCCATACTAATTTTTGGTCTTCAAACAGTCGTTCGCAACGCGGGGACTCCCCCCAAAAAGATGCACCCGCGGATACTGTGGACATTGAACTGCAGCCGACCATCCAGCGACCCCTCGACGAGGAGTGCTCCATTGGCATCACCGACTTGGATGCCTCCTCGTACTGCTCCCAGTATTCCTGCTGCAGCTGCAGCTACTGCGATGTGGGGACCACGGGGACACAGACAAATGTCTACAGCTCCATTGGCGACGACTACTCACTGGACTCCATGTACGAGGCGGGAAAGTCGATAGTTGACAGGTGAGCAGAACCGAAGACTGTTTAATATTAAGTATACGCCATAGCAGACAGCTTTTGTCGATGGTTGAAAAAATTGCATACTTTTAGGATTTAGGAAAAACCAAAGTAACAAAAAGTTATGAAAAATGTTGCCTGCATTTAGGCTGAGATTTTATTGGTCGCATAGAAGTCAAAGAAATTTACTTTACTGGCTATGTTTATATTGTTATTAAAAAAAGACACATTGTTTGAATCTTTAAAAAATTCAAATAATTACTTTTGACCCTGAAGAATTTTTAACATATTTGTCAACTAATAAAATAAAATACTTGGGTGTAAAGGAGAATATCCTTTTCATAATATAGGTATACTTTATGCTGTATAATCATAGATAAGTTTTATACGTAAAAAAAAAAGGAAATCAAGGGGGATCCCATAAATTTTAGATGGTTGATACTGATATGTGTTGAGTATTCCATGACAGTTTTTATTTAATATGACTTGATCGAATCTATTGTAATCGTCATATCCCTATTGATATTTTAGTCAATTTTTTTTTCGAGACTGATATATATATATATGTATAATATATTCTATATGTAAATCATAGACCCTTTAAGCAGCTGCTGCAAATTGTCCCTGCTTCTACTTAATTAAAATTATCGATCGCTGCGCAAAAATGGAGTTCCTATCAGCTAAGCGTGTTTCGCCTGATAAACCTTTATCAGCTGAAAATTTGGCTATAAAAACACAAAGCCTTCTTTGGTTGGACATCAGTTTTCGATTGTCAATTGTCAACATGAAGGCTTTCTTGGTTTTGGTTGCTCTGGCTTGTGCCGCCCCTGCCTTCGGTCGCACCATGGACCGTTGCTCCCTGGCCAGGGAGATGTCCAACCTGGGCGTTCCCCGCGATCAGCTGGACAAGTGGACCTGCATTGCCGAGCACGAGAGCTCCTACCGCACTGGAGTCGTGGGTCCAGAGAACTACAACGGATCCAACGATTACGGCATCTTCCAGATCAACGACTACTACTGGTGCTCCCCGCCCAGCGGTCGCTTCTCCTACAACGAGTGTGGTCTCAGTTGCAATGCCCTGTTGAGCGACGACATCACCCACTCCGTCCGTTGTGCCCAGAAGGTCCTGAGTCAGCAGGGATGGTCCGCCTGGTCCACCTGGCACTACTGCAGCGGATGGTTGCCGTCCATCGATGAGTGCTTCTAAACAGATTTTAACTCTAAATAAACTCTGATTGCATAAATTTGTGCCTCCTTTTTTAGAAATTAGAACTTATTTAACAGGAAACAATCCAAAGGGGCCAAAAATTCAATAATTTATATCTAGAAGGTCTTAGTCCAAATAATATACAGGGATAATTTATTAGGATAAATTTACTCAATCCGAAAAGGAGACTTGAAGCAAATTTGCAATTTCTTTCAACCAATTCTTTTAAAAATGAGTTCTAAGAAACTTTTTTATATAAATCTTCTCAAAACTATAAAACTAATTGCCGATAACTCCAAAATAATAATAATATGACTCGATACAGAATTGAAGAAAATTATAATCAAATTAAATAAATTGAAATATGTAGTTCTACTATCTTTTCCACTTTTTGGTTTAAATATTCATATTAAACCGACGTCGTTAGAAAGATATTATATTAGATTTATTTTCATTTTAAGTTTCTCAATTAAAATGAAAATAAATCTAATAATGTTGTAAGATATATTCTTTGGGAATTTAAAAAAATTCTAATCAAATTAAATAAAGTAAAATAAGTAGTTTCTACTATTCTTTCCACGTTTTAGTTTAAGTATTCATATTTGGCCGACACTGTTATAAAAATATTGTATAACAGATTTATTTTCATTTTAATTTTGGAACCACAATTTTGTAAGTTATATTTTTTGGGACTTCCAAGTTAAAACTCTTGAAATATGTTAGCTTAATATTTTTCCTAGTGCCCCCTTAAATTTCGTTTTCTTGGTAAACACACTTCTACTGGCTAAATTGGGTTCAATTCTAATGGGCCCTGGTTTTGCACACATTCTTCTAGGTAATCACAGTTTGCGGTCGTGCTCCAAGAATCGAATCGAAGATTCCCTCAGGCGCCTGACAGTCTTCGTTAATTTGGAGGTGTGCAGTTGCTACCGTTGCTCATTTGCTCATAGCGCGAGGGGTCTTATAAAGAGGGTCTTATACAACCCGACGAGAGAGGGAAACTAACTCTCGCGATCTCACTTCGGTTTTTAAACTCGTCTTTGGGCTCAGGCCAAGTTTTCAGCTTCGGATCAGTTGGTGCGTGACTTTAGTTCGAGGCGGACGTGTGGATCGCAAAGAGGCGATTGTAAATCTCGGTTTGTGCTAACAATTAGACGAACGATGTCTTGGCTAGATGAGATCAAAGAAAAGGTCTAGCCAAGTTCAATCGACAGATCGATCATTTCAAAGCCACCAAAAAGTGGGGTTGTCTTAACCTCTCCTCTAAACGGTAGTGAACTTCCCATTTCAAACAGTTCTTGAACATCAAGTGTCAACTGACGATTACGCGATATGAATTTTCCTATTGTGTATTCTCGGAAGAAACGAGTTTGATTGGTTAGAAAAGTGCGGTATTCGATTCTTCTAACAGCATCGCGAGTGGAGTGTGTGCATTCTGCGGCTAACGGTAAAACGAGTACTGGACCCGGCTAGAACTGGCCCCAACTGGCCTATTGCAGCATCCACACAACACACCATCTACCATAATAATAAGAGTGGTTCTTGGAGTTCTTCGTGCTAATCTCCTCATCTCCTCAATTTATATGCCTCTTGTTCGATGACGACGCAAAGTGCAGTGGATGTTAGTCTTCGTAGAATTTGAGAACGTTCTGCAGTGAGTGGCCCAATTCGGAATCGGGTCAATAAGCTGTATCTGGTCTGGATTTTCGGAGCCTGCTGCTCCAGAGAGGATAGTCTATAGGCTAAATAGGTAAGCCAGTTTTTTGTAGTTTAGAGAGTTTTTTAACTAAGTTAGAGGGTCAGGAAAATCTAGATGGTCAAGATCTGGATGGTATATAACTCGGATTTTTCTTTGCCTTTATATGCTAATGGCCACCGACTTTCTTTCTTTCTTAACTGCCTGCCCAAAATCTAGATATGTAAATCCCCGTGTGGGCACCACTGACATTGAACTGTGCCGCCCACACACAAAAACCAAAACCAAGTTAGAAAGAAACTCTCGAGAATACCGAGAAAAAAAGAAAGAGAACCCAAAGTCATAAAAAACACACATTCTACTCAGTGCGTGTGCGTTTTTAAAAGTATGAAAACAAATTACGTTTAACTGTAAGTCATGGAAAATTGAAGTGAAAATTGAATTGGCAGCGGCACGAGACCTCAAAGTCTTCAAAGTATCTCGGGGAGCAGCCCCAATCCCCAGTAACAATGCCACTTTGTCCGTTTGCCGAGAAGACAAAGAAGAGGCCAACAAAAGAAACCAGATTGTAAATAAATAAATAACAGTCGTAGCAGAGACCCAAAAATCAGACTGAACATGAAAGGAAGCTAACTTCGGCCAGCCGAAGTTTATATACCCTTGCAGATCATTCATATTAATGTTCAAGTTCGTATTATAAAATATTGTCGTCCCATTTTTGTTAAATTTAATTCGAAATTCGGAAATATTAAAAAAGAGTCATAACCCAGAGTAGAAGAGACTACAATAAAAAACAAAGAAGCTATAATTTATTTCCTATTATTTTCCCATTAATTTTCCGATCGTTCCTATGGCAGCTATATGATATAGTCGTCCGATTTTGAAAAAATTAATTTCGAAATTTAGAATTATTAAAATAATGTTAGTCTTCAAAGTAGGAAAGAAAAAGTAGGAAAAAATTGAAGCTTTAATTTTTTTTTCGATTATTTTTCTGATTATTCCTATGGCAGCTATAAGATATACATGTTCGATCCGGCTGGTTCCGACTTATATACTACCTGCAATAGAAATAAGACATTTGGAAAAGTTTCATCCCCATAGCTTTAAAACTGAGAGAGTAGTTTGCTTAAAAACGGACAAACGGACAGACGGACATACGGACAATAATATACATATTTTATACTGAAATCATAAAACCTTCTGTAAGGGTATAAAAATGAAAAAGCGAGTGTATTTGCCGCAGTACAGAAAAATCTGTTCCGGTCTGATTTAACAATTGTTAAACAGCTTATGCATTGGCCACGGTCTGGAGGTCTGACGACCAAAGGGAGGAGTAGGTGCTATCGAACACACACGCAAGCCAGCGAATGGCCAACTTACTTTCAGCCTTAACCAAAAATAAGAAAAAAGTAAAGAAAAAAGAAAACAGAAATTTCTTTCTTCACGCGATCAGACAGACATTCTTTGGCGGCACCTCCTTTTCCTCGAAGATTGGGCTTCCTTCTTTTTGGAAACCGCTTTAAAGCCACATTAGCCAGGCCATCAACAGATGTTGGACACCTTGACGGGCCCTGACAAATGAAGCAATTGTTCGAGATTGCGATTGGGTAACCGCACTGCGGAGTGGGGCAATAATGGTTTAAAAGAGCCCTGAGCTTCGGGTCTTTTCTTTGGACCCTAGCTAATTGAAGCCAAAGGGGTAGACAAAGACCATAATTGAGATCAGGGGCCAATTGGCCAGGCAAACAGACCCAGTCCCAGTCCTCCATATCAGCAAAGCTGCTTCCGCCAATTTGCATCCATTCAGAGAGCAGGTTCCTCTTTCCACCTGACGTCAAATGTCCAAACGGCAAAGGGGATTCACCAGCGAATTTCCGTAATACTTCATTCATATTATCGAATACTCCAGGCGGTACTATCAATATGGTCTGATTTCTGATCACTTTCAACACGTCCAGATTAGTCGTAAAAATACTCCAGAGATAACAGCCTGGGGTAGATAATTTTCCGGCTATAAAAGCGCAGGGTTTTTGGGATCCCACATCAGTTTCAATCATGAAGGCCTTCATCGTTCTGGTTGCTCTGGCTTGTGCCGCCCCTGCCTTCGGTCGCACCATGGACCGTTGCTCCCTGGCCAGGGAGATGTCCAACCTGGGCGTTCCCCGCGATCAGCTGGACAAGTGGACCTGCATTGCCGAGCACGAGAGCTCCTACCGCACCGGAGTGGTGGGTCCCGAGAACTACAACGGATCCAACGACTACGGCATCTTCCAGATCAACGACTACTACTGGTGCTCCCCGCCCAGCGGTCGCTTCTCCTACAACGAGTGTGGTCTCAGTTGCAATGCCCTGTTGAGCGACGACATCACCCACTCCGTCCGTTGTGCCCAGAAGGTCCTGAGTCAGCAGGGATGGTCCGCCTGGTCCACCTGGCACTACTGCAGCGGATGGTTGCCGTCCATCGATGAGTGCTTCTAAACAGATTTTGACCATGAATAAAATGATTGCACAAAAAGAAATATCCTACTTAGTCCTTATTTTCATATACCTATACCCACTTGAATCAACAGTATGGATTTTTGAAAATCCTGAAGAATTCCCGTTTATATATTTCTTATTTTTTCTTTATTTATTGTTTCTTTTTTTATTATTACTTTTTTATTTGTCTAACATAAAAACTGCGATTGAATAAGAGAATGGTCTAACATGTCAAAATAGAATGCAGTTTAATAACACAATGATGCAAAAAACAAAAAAACGCGAATTCTTCTGACTTTTTGGTTTAAGCAAAACCAGACCCAAAAATTAGGTTTCACTTTTAAAATCAAAAAACCGTTATGGCTTGACTTTTTAATTACTTCGTTTGTTCCAAATGCTTTCCGATCTGCTGAACAGAATTTGCTTAATTTAAATTAGCTTATCTATAAGATAAAGCCATAAATATCAGTGGGAAGCTAGAAACTTTTGCACACGCAGCTTAGCATAAAATATATATCTTTTCTCCACAGTAGAAAGTAAACTTAATGCTTCGCCTGACGGACAGCTAAAAAATGACAGCGGGTCAAAGCCAAATAAAATGCAGACGCAGACAAATTCATTATAATTCCAATCAGCTTCGACTTGAGGCCCGAACAACCAGTCAAACTGGTGGCTCAATGACTCTAAATTTAAATATGCAAAAACAGACAAAAAACTACAAGCAAATAATGCAAACTTCCGTCTCCAAAAGCGAGAGAACTTAACATTTTTTGGCAAATACAATAATGCCATAACGATTATACAAATTTTTTGAGCCTAGGGCCTCCACGGAATTGAGCTCACGATAGGCGATTATTAAACGAATTCGAATTTTATGGCCTTAGGTTACAATTGTGACTTGGAAGATATCAAAATTAGGAGAAAGCTGCTCAAATCAAAGGAATTAAGCTCTTAACTTGTCTTTATTGCGAATCAGCGAAACGAACTAAAAACTTTTCTCTAATGATTGTAGGGATGGGTTTTATCAGTGATCTGTGGTAACTATACAATGATACACTGAAGTTAAGTATTTAGTTTACATTTAGATTTACACTGGTGAAATTTGAGGTAAGTGTAGGAAGTCCTATTACTAGGATATAGAAAGATGGTGTTACTTGGTTTTTCTCGGATGGGGTAGAGTCTTTTTTAGGTTACAGAGTAACTTTGCAAAGTTTTTTGAGAATATACGATGGGGTAGAGTCTTTTCTATGTTTCAGGAGTTGTTTAGGAGTTTCTAGAGTGTAAACAACCAAAGAGTATAATTTGATGCAATCATTTTATTCATGGTCAAATTCGGTTTAGAAGCACTCATCGATGGACGGCAACCATCCGCTGCAGTAGTGCCAGGTGGACCAGGCGGACCATCCCTGCTGACTCAGGACCTTCTGGGCACAACGGACGGAGTGGGTGATGTCGTCGCTCAACAGGGCATTGCAACTGAGACCACACTCGTTGTAGGAGAAGCGACCGCTGGGCGGGGAGCACCAGTAGTAGTCGTTGATCTGGAAGATGCCGTAATCGTTGGATCCGTTGTAGTTCTCTGGACCCACGACTCCAGTGCGGTAGGAGCTCTCGTGCTCGGCAATGCAGGTCCACTTGTCCAGCTGATCGCGGGGAACGCCCAGGTTGGACATCTCCCTGGCCAGGGAGCAACGGTCCATGGTGCGACCGAAGGCAGGGGCGGCACAAGCCAGAGCAAGCAGAACGATGAAGGCCTTCATTGTGATTTGAATACCAAGGTAAACTGATGGTGAGGTCCTCGCTATGGAGGCTTTTATACACCATCGCCAGGAAGCTTATCACACGGAGCATAGAAGCACTCGAGCTCTGATTAGGTGATAATCATATTGGGCTGTCAATGGCTCTTCATTTGTCGATGAAAATTGGTTGATAGGGAGCCAAAGGGTTCTTATCAGCAAAGTTTGTTTACAAATTCCAATGACGTTGGCCATTTTGTATCTCATTCGATTGTAATTGGTTTGGAGAACCGTTTAAACGCGGGGAAGTACAGCTAAGGTTTAGCCTTAGCGGCTTCTTGTCTTATCTTTGGAGATTCTTAGATTCTTGGCCATTATCCTAACAGTTCTCGACTCAAAAGTTTGGCTGACAATTAGCGATGAGCTGAATGGAAATGAGGTTTAATTGGCCTGTGTCGATTGTCAGTTCCACGGGCACAAAGTTCCAAAGCCAACTCATGCATATGCAATGAGGTCTAGTCGTCTGCTAGTCAGAAAAATTCTTCTTGGTCAGAACTGTTAGATGACACACTTTTCAGGGGGGATAGAGAAAAGTCATTAGTTATTCAGCGGCGATTCAATAAATCAGCAAAAAGTAAAAGTGATAGTGTGAGGCTCCACCAACAAAAGAATCGACAACTCATCTTGAGGTTGAGAGCTCCACTCGCTTCACAAATTAGCATTAATTTATGAATTCATCTATAATTCATGGGGACGCTAAGAAGGTCATGCTCCTCTCTTCTCCTCTTGGAAGAAAATAAATACCTCTACAGTAGCCTTTTGTCATTTGTCTTTGCTTTTAGCCACACGCGAAAGGTTAACAACTTTCTTGGCATTGCACAAATCCGTAGAACCCACTCTTCACTTGCCTGGAGATTTAGGCCCACTCGTAACCCCCAGGAGTACCGCTAAAGGCCCCTCCTCCTCCTTCTCCTCCCGAGTTGCGAATGGGGTTAATGTAACAGCCCGCAGTTTGCATACTTGTGGTCGGGTCGTTAGTCAGACTTCAAGATAGAGTCGGTACTTGAGTCCAACCAACTCCAACCAACTTCATCCAATCGAGAAAGCAATGTGCAACCAAGTTGTTGTGACTGTTGATGATGTGTGGTAGCCTTGGGGTCTCTTGAAGAGCCAGTGGTTTTACGATTGAACGCACGCCCGTTACAGCAGATAAATAAATAGAGTTCTTTCAGGTCTTCGGAGCTCCGAGACTCCCAATATCTAGATACAGCTCACTCCGAAGTAGAGCTGCTGCCCACTGAAGACCCTCTGTAATGCCCACTTCAAAGGTAGCGGAGATGCTAACAAGGTTAATGGCTTGAAAAGCACTAACAATTAATACAACTTGCTCTAAAAAGCCCAAGGGTCTACACAGACAAAAAAATTCGATATGAAATGGGATCAATTCTACCTTACTTCATATCAAGTCTATGATTCAAACATATCAACATGATATTTTATCATATCATATAAAACACCAATCATTATTCATATCAAAATGATATACATAACTTGATCTTAAAAAAATATAAAATTGACCAGCACATTTCAATCTTATCTTAAGTCAATTTTTTTTTCTGTGTAGGTCTGAGATGAGGCTAATCTGGTTAAACGAAATGGTCATGCTCTTATGTTTCTCAAAAGGAGCGGCTTCAAACCATTTAGTAGTAGCTGATAAATGCTGTAGATGGAGGAGTCTGAGGGTCTAGCCACTTTTGAATGGCCTGTTATTAAAAGTCTCGTGTGCACTTGCGATAAGGAAAGTAGCTGGGTAGCACTTGAGATAGTAACATTGTGAGGATCTGTGGGTAAAGATAATAACGACCTATAAAAGCACTGCCCACTTTCCGTTTTTAAGCTGATCTTGATTCTAAACATTAATATTTCTTAAATATTGAGCCTTAAGATCTTTGGTTTTTAAAATTTCTAAAAGGTTGAAGAGTTGTTATTGTTGCTGAACACATGGTACACTGTTCTTTGTTGCATACTTTTTGAATACCACATTTCCTTTCACTTCTCATCCGCCCATGTTTTAGCTCATTATTAAAATATTTATTCCCTAAAAGCTGCCTTTAAATTTCTCTAAACATTTTCTATTTTATTTATACCCATAAAATTCCAAGTTGATCTCTACGATTGATGACTCTGTCAAAGGTTCACTTTCTAAGTTTGTGAATAGAATTTTATTGGAGTTCGCTAATCAACTTAAAAGTGTTGCTCTACCAAAAAAAGTCATAAATATATGCGCCAAAAAGAAACATTTTGAAAACAAACAAAGCCAAAAGCTTCGGTTTGCCATAAAATTAGCTGATGGCTTTTTGCAGCGTTTTTTCCAAAAGAAAGTAAACTCGTAGCGCCAACTGTCAGCGGGTCAAAGTCAAGAAATAACCCCACCTAGGCGAATTCATTATAATTCCATTCAACTTGGACTTGTCTTTTGACAAACCAGTCAAACTGGTGTCTCTTGAGCGCCGAATGCGACAATCATAATTTTAAATTTAAATATAAAAGGCTCCCAGGCAAACTTCCGTCTTTTAGGTACTTGAAACGACAACTGCTAAGCTTAAAAAACAATAATGTCATACCGATTATAGAAATGACTCAAAAAGCCTGGGGCGTCCACGAAAACAAATATATAATTGTTTACACGTTTTGCAATTATTTGTCGATTGGAATCTCATTGCCTTGGGTTCGGATTTGGATTTTCTGCCGAGAGAAAGTGAAAATCGAAAGATCAACAAAGCGTTTCTTCCTTAAAATCATCTTTACTTCAAATCAGATACGAAGAAATATCAGATTACAACTATTAAACAAAACCTAAGGAGTATAAGCTTATGGGAAGCCATTAAATCCACCTATTAAATCGAAGAAAAAACCATGGCTTTTAAGTATACTATATATCATGGTCTTAAGAGATTAGTACTCAGAAATCCAGGAGAACATGAAAGATCTTTAGTTTAATAATTCTTGCGCTTTTATAGGGCAAGCAACGAACTAAATCGCAGATAACCAATTAAAGCCCTTCAATTTATCAATGAAAATAACTGGAAAAAATCCCCGAACCTCTTTAACCGGTATCTTATCAATATGTTTTAGTGCCAATTGAATTAATGAAGTAAACTTTCTCATCAATCATATGCTTAATATTTTGTAAAGTCACACTTATACAAAGTATTCATTTTTAATGTTTAGATTTGGAATATTATCCTGTTTTGAATGATTTCTTTTACTATTTTTTCGATGATTGAAGCAGAGATTTATTTGTATTTGAGAAAATACTGCGTAATAACATATCTGTTGATTTAATCAGGACTAGACCCTTATTGAAGAAGGTAGAGCCATATCAGCCTTCAAGTGCGAGATAATTCCTTTATCTCTGTAGAATTTTGCTATAAAACCTCAGTGCGTTGACCATTCAACATCAGTTTCTGTAAATTGTAAACATGAAGGCCTTCATCGTTCTGGTTGCTCTGGCTTTGGCCGCCCCTGCCTTCGGTCGCACCATGGACCGTTGCTCCCTGGCCAGGGAGATGTCCAACCTGGGTGTTCCTCGTGACCAATTGGCCCGCTGGACCTGCATTGCCGAACATGAGAGCTCCTACCGGACTGGAGTTGTTGGCCCTGAGAATTACAATGGATCCAACGACTACGGAATCTTCCAGATCAACAACTACTACTGGTGTGCTCCTCCCAGCGGTCGCTTCTCCTACAACGAGTGTGGACTCAGTTGCAATGCCCTGATCACCGATGACATCACCCACTCCGTCCGTTGTGCCCAGAAGGTCCTCAGTCAGCAGGGATGGTCCGCCTGGTCCACCTGGCACTACTGCAGCGGATGGTTGCCGTCCATCGATGAGTGCTTCTAAGCTCTCTTTTGATTCTAACTTGCGTGTCAATAAACTATCTATTTAAACTGAAGATCTTTCATGTTCTCCTGGATTTCTACGAATTAGTCTCTTAAGACCATGATATATTGGGTCATTACAACTTGGATTTAATCTGTAGATTAAACTTGTTCTTTAGAATTATTAGGTCTTGATATGTTAGGTCATTTACAACTCATGTTTGTTTGATTTTACTCAATAGGAGTAATCATAAATTTCTAGTTCTGTTATTATCAAACCTAACAGTTCTTGACATATCCATGGGTTACAAGATTCTTTGCTTTCTGCTCTTTCTCCACACACTTTCTAAATCGAAATGGGAGAAAATCGAAGAAAGAGCCGCAGCTTCTCTACCCTTCCACTTCTGATTCCGATTCCGAATCGCCTTTCCACAGGCCGATGACTTTGTGTTGGACCGGTCAATGAATTCTTAATGTAGCCACTGACCAGCACAGTGGGCAATAAATTATACAAGTAGCCGGGTGATAAACGTACTTCGGCTGGGCATCTTGACTTCTCAAAACGGGAACGTTGAGTTTAGAGTGTTTGTCCAAAGGAAGTGGAAGTGGAAGAGTGGAGACGCACAGACAAAGACCCTCTACCAGGTAAAATGCTGTGGGATAGGCTAAAACAAAGCAGGAAACCAAAGACCGGAAAATTATACTCGTACCATTCCTGGTTTCCTCTAAGATGGGGGAAGGGGTCTACCTTATAGAAGACCCCTGGTAAAGAGTGTTTCCTATAATCTGAGCACATTAGCACAAGTCGGGAGTGGAAATGCATAAGTAATTGCCCCGCAGGTTGAGGTTCGCCGCCCTCGGGAGCGACATTGCGTGGGTCAGGCTAAAACAATTGCTTGGAAGTCACTCTAGCGTTAAGTTATGATGGTCCACAGATAACCGAGCACACCAACCAACGTTGGAACTGACTTTCTGTATAGTAGGTAAGGTTTACACTCGGTTTGTGGCCCATCTAATTGGTCTGAGGAGCCAGAGATGACAGATTGCAGGAATCGGAGGAGAAGGGCAGCTTGGGAAACGGGTTACTGGAGAACAAAATGTGGCTGATTTTAATGAATATCTTTAAGGAAGTGCGAACTTCTGGTGGTGTGCTAACTGAACAGCCAAAAGATTCATAAAGGTGATAAATATAAGATGGAAGAGCTCATAAGTAGCAAAAACAAAAGCCGAGAAACAAAGTTCTAGAATCTAGATCAACCGATGGGTAAAAAATTTAAGAAAATAATTCATATAATTTGTAGAATGTGTAAAATAAATGTAAAGATTAAATGTACACATTTTGTTTTATAAATTTTGAATTGTTTGTTTTTTTTTGTCGAAGTTTAATATTTGTTTTTGATTTATTTTATTTTATTTTTTTTTTTATTATTTTTTTTTTATTATTTATTTTTTTATTATTATGTTTTTTTTATTATTTTGAACATTTAGATTTTAGTTTTATTTAACAAAAATATTCATGGTAACCTAATTGCATAAAAATAATAGCTATAAAACTATACAAACCACCCAATGAAAAGCTTGAAAGGACCTAGAAAAAACCCCCTAAAAATCTCAGATTTATTAACCGATAGTAGAAAGTCAGAAATCTGGAAATGGGCTGTCTAGAAACCAACCAAAAATTTAGCAATTCATGTGATTTTCATTTGAGATAACCCAGCGTAATTAAATTATCAATGGTGCCCCTCAAGCCGACATATCTTCAGACTCGGGCAATTTTCCACTTGGCAAATGGACACATGGAACCGATGCCTCAAATTATACAAATCGCTTAGACCGATAGGGGATATCTCTAAAAAACCGAAAGGGGGTTTACTTTTATCAACGCACGAGTTCCTTGATATACTCCTAAAAAAAATAGAAGAAGTCAAAGTCTGTTCGTCGCAGTTGGCTTCCCCGTTTAGCGGAGTCAACAGTGTGTGGACGAGATTGCCGGGGATCGCTTGAGTGATCTGGAATGTTCTGCTAGAAAGCCGGACAGGATCTGATTACCCAGAAGACATGTGACATGGGTGAGTCTTCTTCTGTGGATGCTCAGGCCCTGGCTGCCCATTGCACAATCCCGAAATGATCGCATTACTATAGTATTACTTAGTTTTCCGCCCGGTTAAGTTAACATGATCTTCAGCTGCCCATTGTCAATGGCAGGCCAACTGCGTCGTAAAACTAGTGACACTTGTTGTTTTGGCCCCCGGTTTGAGCCACTTTCGGCATCAATTACCCGTCACAAACTCGGCTTACAAATTATAAACATTTCTCTCGACGAGGCAACTGTGTCAAAAGGCAAGCTCCAGAGACTCAAAGACCCCGCTGCGATATAGTTTCAGCGACAACATAAACCCTAATTATATTATTTGACAGCTGGGGCCCGCCGATGCTGATACATAACCTCGGGCGGGCACTGAAATCTGCGGCCGAAAGAGTCCCAGTGAAAACTATAATGAGCGGTGGAAAATCTTTGCCCAAAAACAACGAAACCCACTGAAGAAAACCCATTTTAATTTGGAGTCAAGCGCGAAGCCGTCAAGCATGACAGCCGGGCAGTACACTGGGAAAAATATAGGTAGAGGTCAGGATAAAAATGTTTAAAAACTAATTTTCAACTGAATTTAAAAATACCTTAAAAGTAAAAATATCTAGTGTTTTGAGATATACTTTTTAAGGTGTCTAAAATTGTGCAACAAAACAAAGGACATTGTCTTTTGGGATAATTTCCTAAACATTTTAAGTTCAAAATATATTGTTGCCTTCTTTTAGACACCTCTGTTAAATATTTCAAAATCATAGTGATTTTTGTAGCTCTTATTTCTATGGGTAATAGATTGTAAGGCAATATTTCTAAAAAATATTATTCCCTATAATATGAAATCTGTTTTACATATTCCTTAAAAAAATTAACAATTTTCAAAAGTATGTTAAATCAAAAATAATATTTTTTCTTGATATAAGAATAGCTATTTTTGCTTTAAAATAAATAAAATTTTTTAAAACCAATTTGTAATATTTTTTTAAAAAGTTATTTCTCTGACTGCACTATCCAGTCGACAATCAAAAAGATGACAAAAGTCAGCGATGGGCGATGCGATCTCGAATCTGAAATCTGAAATCTCGACTCGTAGCTCAAGGGAGCTGACAGCTTTGGGAAATCTCCAGCGAATCTCTTTGGAGAGATCTCTGACAGCTGAAAAGTGGCCACATTTCTCTCCGGCTTTGTCGGTTGCTAAATTCTCCTAATAGTTTTATGTCTCTTTTTGGCTTTGAGGTGAGTGTGGGTAAATTTCAGGCCAGAGACAAATGGCAAACAACAAACAACAAACAGAAATGCAAATGGCGAAAAGAAATGGAACTGCCATGAGAACTTTTGCCTGTCAGCGGTGACTTAATCTCTGGCATCATCGTCAGCGAAAAACACTGAGGTAAACCCACATCCGATCCCAAAGACCGGGTTCCAGATGCTCAGATCTTGGCCATATATCTTTTTTTGCTGTATTATTCGTGTGTTTTGCCAGCTTGTGTAACAATTTGGCAAGGTGTCGGCTTAAACACGAGACAAGAGAAGAGAAACTTTTCCCCAGATTTCCCTGAAATCTTTTTAATTCTTCTTAATTTTATGAGCTGTCCGAAATGGTGTTTTTCGCGGAGAACACGCCTTCAATGGGAAAGTCTGGCCAGCAGAACGATTAAGTGGGGAGAAAATAAAGAAAAACCAGGCACAGAAAAAAAAACGATATGAAATAGGGTCAATTCTACCTTATTTCATATCAATAAAATGTCAAATTTATGATTCAAACATATTAACTTAATATTTTATCATGTAAAATACCAATTTCAGTATCTTTTGAAAAAATAATGTAAAATAAAATAAACATAATATTTATTCATATCAAAATGACATGAATGACTATATAAAATTGACCAGCACATATCAATCTGATCTTGAGTCAATTTTTTTTCTGTTTTCTGAATCCAATTCAGGGAATGTCATTCAACCGACACCCTTGAGAATAGCGCTACAAATTAATACATTTTTCTCTGCCTTTTTTGCCCGGCCTAAACGAACTCTAAATGGCAAAGTTGATCTCCAGCGATTAGCCGCAAATGGCAATCCCATAGACCTACATCATGTCTCTCGCTTCTCTACTTTGCCATAGATGTAATTGAATCGAAATTGTTTTCAATCCAAGCCAAAGTCCGTTGGCACTTGCCACTAGAGACATTAAGTTTTTATGCCTTCAATGAGACATATAAAATATATACCATCTTGGCAGCGGCATCATGATGATAAAATAAACGCCACGATAACGGCGACTTTTCATACGTAATTTGTTTTATGCCTGGAAATTAAATTAACTTGTTTACCAGCCATTTTACCATTTACTAGCTGCTTGCTTTTTGCTATTTGCTATTTGCCGGCCAAGAGTGAGGCAGTTAGTAATGTCTAATAGATTTCAGCCGCTTTGGCCAGGCCAACTGTCATAATGACTCTGTTATGTGTGGGGCCATTATATAAAATTTCACTTTTCGCCGCCCGTCGGGCCAAAAAGGCTCTCCTATTTCCATTTGGAGACAGTTTTGCAATTTCTACGAGATCACCAGCCAATTACACTGGGGAAAAATGTGGGGTTAAGTATACACAAAAAAAAAATTGACAAAAGATCAGATTGATATGTGCTGGTCAATTTTATATTTTTTAAATATCAAGGTATTCATATCATTTTGATATGAATACAGATTATGTTTACCTTATTTTACATTATTTGTTCAAAAAATACTAAATTTGGTATTTCGTATGATATGATAAAATATCAAGTTGATATGTTTAAATCAAAAATTTGACATAAATCATATCGGCTTATTATTGATATGAAATAAGGTAGAATTGATCCAATTTCATATCGAATTTTTTCCTGAGTAGGAAAGTTGAAATAAATCAATAAATCGAAGAGGAGCAGAGTTTTTGTCACTTTTAACTTTTTTAACTCAGTGACAAGAACTTTGGTTCTTCGAAAAAAAGTTCTTATTAAATCTTTATATTAAAATTTAATTTAAGTTTCTCATTTCTGCTGATCCTGAAAATCTTAATTTCCACGTTTAATAAGAATCCATCTTCAATTCAAAAAGTTATAGAATACATTACAATACTCGTGCTCCAACTAAACTATTTTGACTTAAAGATTTCCTGTCAGTAAAGTCGAGCTATAGAACTTCAATCGTCTTCATTATCATTGTATTTCTTGGGTATAAATAGTTGTTATGTGGTTTACATACTGAGAAGTCAATTTTAGCTCTTTAATCATGTTCTTTTTTTTTTGGGACTAGCAAAATTTGTTTAGATTTCAGAAGCAACTGTTGATCGAGGGCAGGGTTCCGCTGCAGTACTTCCAGGTGGACCAGGCGGTCCATCCCTGCTGTCTCAGTACCTTTTGGGCACATCTCACCGAGTTGGTGATATCATCGGTCAACAAGGCATTGCAACTCAATCCACACTCGTTATAAGAAAACCGACCATCAGCAGGTTTGCACCAGTACTTGTTGTTGATTTGGAAGATACCATAATCATTGGATCCATTCGAATTGGCTGGACCAACGACTCCAGTGCGATAGGAACTCTCGTGTTGGGCAATGCAGGTCCACCTGGCCAGCTGATCCCGGGGAACCCCCAGATTAGACATCTCCCTGGCCAAAGAACATCTATCCATCGTTCGGGCTTCAGAGGCAACGGCTGCCAGAGCCAAGGCAAAAATCACTAGGAAGGCTTTCATCTTGATCTTACAATCGATTGCCATTATTTACTGATTATTCGATTTGCAGTCTCGAAATATTTATACCCAAGAAAGAGCTTTAAAGTCGTCGCAGTTGAGTCAACATTGTAGAACTATTTAATTGGAAAGAGCAATCAGTATTATTTACCCATCATTAGAGGGGCAAATAAGGTGGCTTTTTCGCATACAATGTCGGCAGTTAAATCCAGTCTTCCATAAAATTAAATGTTCCATAAAGTTTATAAATAATGCCTAAAAAAATGTTTGAGATTTTTAGGAGCTTGAGATTAAATGTTTTCATTTATAAAAGCAAACACTTAAGAAATGGTTTCTTTTCCTAAAAATAAGTAAAGGTTATCTTAACCTAATGATCTAAATTTAGTGCAAGATAAGAAATAAACAACAAGATTTAAAGTCCGGTTATCTTTCGATTATATTTTTTGTAAATGTTCCATAAAGTAAATAAATAATGCCAAAAAAACTGTTCGAGATTTTGAGGAGCTTAAGATTAAAGGTTGCATTCATAAAAGCAAACACTTAAGAAATGGTTTGTTTTCTTGAGAATAAGTAAAGGTTATCTTAACCTAATGATCTAAATTTAGTGTAAGATATTACTTAAAATAAAATCATACAACAAGATTTAAACTCCGCTTATCTTTAGATAATATTTTTAAATGTTCCATTATTTACATAAATAATGCGTTAAAAAATATTGGAGATTTATAAGTAAAGGTTATCTTAACCTAATGATCTAAATTTAATGTCTTAAACATTACTTAAAATAAAATCAACCAATAAGATTTAAAGGCTACTTATCTTCAGATTATATTTCTTAACAAATCTTTTGTTTACAACGTTACCTCTCAAAAACAATTTCTTAATACACTTATAAATCGAATAATCTCCCTACTTAACAAAGGTAATTGAAGTAGGTACCCCCAAAATAAATACGGAAGCATTTAGCTTTCAGATATGGCAGTATCTTCGGTTTCTTCACACTCGAGCAGACAATCTACGCATTGAATAAATGGGAATACAGTCGTATCTCAGCTCTTTGTGCGTAAGAGATCCATTCGGCTGAAGAGTTGGCTGTCTGAAGTCTGAGGTCTTCCATCAGCCATTCGAAATATTTATCTCTAATATAGTAGGCATTGTATTGTGCGATGGTCTCCCTGCTCACGCAACTCGGTTGGTGGGGTTGGGTTGCATGTGGGGGCTAATTATTCAACGTTATTCATTGTGCGGCATTCGAGGTATTCGAGTCTGGAAATTGCAGTGCTCTTTCTTTTGCGCCCCAGACGCGAATTCCCATCCCCAAGTTTAATGTCCGACTTTGAAGTTGAAGCTCTGGAATCGCAGTTTTAATCGCGAAACAGCTCCACTTGACTGCAGCTATTAGCCCCCCAGTTTTTTAGTTTTTCGGTTTATCGGTCTGGTTTATGTGATGATTAATCATCTGGATTACCACTTGGGCGGTTCCACAGCTCTATCTCTTGTGTTTTTTGGCTACCCAAACTGAATGGGAGGCCCCTTCTAAGCCACTTCACTCATTTCATCGTCATTGTTGATATAACAGCAATTATGCTAATCAGTTTGAGGTCTCTACCTTTCTCCTACATTCAATGAACTTCAACTTCAGCCAAACGATGACGAAATATAGGGTTAACACCTTACTTTCAAGGTGATAGTAATGGGTAATAGTATCTTATCAGTTGAAAGCTCGGAAAGCCTAAAACTATGCAGCATTTTCCAGTTGGAGAGTTCTTTTGTATTCTTTGAGATGGAACCCTCTGATGTACTCGCTCTGCTGATAAAGTTGTTTTGCTCCTCAATGAAATATTCAAATCAGTTAACCCTAATTGTATTTCTATCTTTGAGTGTTCTAAGCCAAAAGGCTGATAGCTGATATTCCAACGACACCTGGTCGTCTAATTTTGCATAAATACCCATGGTAGAAGCTCAGTTATTCAGACAGTTTTGTTCTAACCAATCAACATGAAGGCTTTCTTTGCTCTGGTGGCCCTGGCAGCTATTGCCGCTCCTGCTCTGGGAGGACGCACCATGGACCGTTGCTCCTTGGCCCGCGAGATGTCCAACCTGGGCGTTCCCCGCGATCAGCTGGACAAGTGGACCTGCATTGCCCAGCACGAGTCCGACTACCGCACCTGGGTGGTGGGACCGGCCAACTCCGACGGATCCAACGACTATGGTATCTTCCAGATCAACGATCTCTACTGGTGCCAGGCGGATGGTCGCTTCTCCTACAACGAGTGTGGACTCAGTTGCAATGCCCTGTTGAGCGATGACATCACCAACTCCGTGCGTTGCGCCCAGAAGGTCCAGAGCCAGCAGGGATGGGGAGCCTGGGCCGTGTGGCACTACTGCAGCGGATGGTTGCCGTCCATCGATGAGTGCTTCTAAACTGATTTTGACCACGAATTATAATAAAAATATTGCAAACATACGACATTATCTGATTCTTTAGTATTTTAAAAGAGTGGTGGGCATAAAATGCAATGCGATTTTTTCTCACATTTTGTCAGCGATCTATGACCGCTGAATATGAAGTTGTTAAAGGTATCTTTGTAACGTTGCACATCGAAAGTCAAAATTCTAACCTTCTAGCTTTTATGGTTTCCGAGATCTCAGCGTTCATACGGACAAACAAACGGACAAACACACGGACAAACATACGGACAAACATACGGACAAACAGACAGACACGACTGGATCGACTCAACTAGCGATCCTGATCAAAAATACACTTATGTATTTATATTTCCTTCTACCTGTTACATACTTTCTAACTAATCTATATACACATTTACTGCACGAGTAACTGGTAAAATAAAAAGCAAGGGAACTGTCCGGTCTTCACTTTCGAATGCTTTACTCCATGTGCACAAAGTCCGTTAAAAAGTAGTTTTCTTAGCGATAAGTATTTTAATAAGTTACTTATTCTATAACGATTCGGATGATATAACAGTCCTTAATGTTCATGTTGCATAAAAACCCTATTCAAAAAATATTTCTCGAACAGTCAAAAAAATAATTGCATTTACTTCACTTTACTCACTTACTCTACTTTTTTGGTGAACCCGAACCAATATTATCATGTTTTGATCAAGTTTTGAACAAGTTTTACAGTGAAACCCTTTTAATATATTCAAAATCGTTTTAACTTACATTGAAAGATTAAAAAAATAAAAAAAGGATGCAAGTAAACCTTGTACTTGGAAGAGGAAAATAATAGTATTTTTGGTGACCCCGATATTGAATTAAAATTGGCTATTCGACTTATATCTTATAAGTTATAATATCGAAATGGATTGCATATAATCAATGCTGGCCTAAAAAGCAATTGATTTATCACACATTTGTTTTTTAATTTTTTGTCAAATTGTTGACAATTTCTTTTTTCTTGAACTTGAGTTATTCTTATCAATTCAATGCGCCCCAGGGGTTTATCTTTCTTTCTAACTCAATGAACCTGAAAAACCCAAACATTACCTATATTTTTATAGACAGCCGGACTTCAACGTAATTGATAATGAGTTATCATCAGTTAAAATCTCGTTATGCGAGCCTAAAACTATGCAGCATTTTCAACATCCAGGTTTATTTATATTATTTAAGATTAAACCTTTTGATGTACCCGTTTTGCTGATAAAATACTTTGTTTTATTTTGACTTGTTTTGGCTCTCAATGATTTATTTAAATCTTGAAACTTGCGGCTTTTTAATTATATTTCTATCTTTGAGTGTTCAAAATCTGAACTTCAGAACTCAAGGGCTGATAGGCGTAGGAATGTTGGAGGAATGATTTCCCATAAATACCCCAAGCTGGAAGCTCAGTTATTCAGACAGTTTTGTTCTAACCAATCAACATGAAGGCTTTCTTTGCTCTGGTGGCCCTGGCAGCTATTGCCGCTCCTGCTCTGGGAGGACGCACCATGGACCGTTGCTCCCTGGCCCGTGAGATGTCCAACTTGGGCGTTCCCCGTGACCAGCTGGACAAGTGGACCTGCATTGCCCAGCACGAGTCCGACTACCGCACCTGGGTGGTGGGACCGGCCAACTCCGACGGATCCAACGACTACGGTATCTTCCAGATCAACGATCTCTACTGGTGCCAGGCCGATGGTCGCTTCTCCTACAACGAGTGTGGTCTCAGTTGCAATGCCCTGTTGAGCGACGACATCACCAACTCCGTCCGTTGCGCCCAGAAGGTCCAGAGTCAGCAGGGATGGGGAGCCTGGGCTGTCTGGCACTACTGCAGCGGATGGTTGCCGTCCATCGATGAGTGCTTCTAAACTGATTTTGACCACGAATAAAATGATTGCATATTAAACCGAAGCCTTGACAGATTTTAAATGAAGAAGAAAGAACTTGGGGTAACTAGAACCAGTTGGGAATTATAGCGTCCAAAGGCTCTTTTTTGAGTAGAGATCTTGAACTAAGTGATTTAGCTCTACTATTTCTTAGTGATCCTTTTTTCCACTAAAATTGCATATAAACCCCAATCCCTTACGACCTTTAAATGTATAATTAAGAATTTAAGGTGACTAGAACCAGTTGGGAATTATAGCGGCGTAGAAGTAACTTTAAAAGCTGAGCAGTCCCAAAGCTCTATTTTTTTAGTAGATGTTTTGGAATAACAGATTTAAACACTAGGATTTGTTTAGATATCTTCTATGTAACTAGAACCAGTTGGAAATTATAGCGTTGTAGAAGAATCTTTAAAAAGCAACCGCTCTATTTTTGAGTAAATAACTAGGAATAAGTTAATTGAACACTAGGATTTGTTAGAGATCTCTTATTTTCCTCCTTAAACATTTTATTTAAGCCATGAAAAACTTTTCTATTAATGACCCTGGCAGAGTGGCTCAAATAAAATCGCTTAGACATCGATTGCAACTAATGGAGAGCACTCTTTTCGAAGCCATTAGCCCGGGGTGCCATTTCACGGCTTATCAATTCCAGTTTTGTGGAGCAGAGCAGTTCAGTTTTCAATTTCTGTCTCACAAATTGATTTATGCAAATTTGAGAGCTCGCACCCCGCCTCCTTCGGCCGTGTGTTTCTGTTTTGAGTGATCTTTCAACACGGTTCGCAGCTGCCGTTCGGATTTGAGTTTCTCCTGTCTGCGGCCAATGGCTGCTGACATTGATCGAAGAGTTGCTGTCTGGGCTGCTGCCTCTGCTGCTGTGGGAACCGCATTTGTATAGTAATCAGCCAGCACTTCATAGCCTCCGACTTGGAGCACTGACACTCAGAGGCAAAGAGGCACACACCTGACGAAAGAATCAAATCAGACCCACTCGCCGGCATAACTGAGCATCGGCGGTACGTGACTGATTGGAACTGATTGATACCGCAGTTGAGTTGAGCTGAGGTAACCCACCTGAGATGGGCACGTCATAACCACCTGAACACAATGGCCTATGGGATTTGCATAGCATAGCCATGGCCACCATATATGAACCGTTAACCCCGTCATTGTGGTTTAACGGTACTCGGTCTTTGGGAGAGCGAACTGCAGTGATGATCAGTGAAAGTGTCTTTATTTCTAGCACATTAAAATGCAAATTTTCATTATATTTTATCTACGCATTGAAGGCAAAAAAAAACAAATTTAGCGACTGTCACAGATTCGATTGGATCGCTTAGTGGTTTGATGACTAGCTGGCTAGGAAACAGGCCTGCAGCCCACATGCCAGACAAACAGACACCTCTTTTGCGATCTGGGTGTCGTTGACAGCGGATATATGCAAAAGCACCTGTCCCAAGACAGAAAGACACCACAGAAACCACCTTAACTTCAACTCCAAATCCAACTGGCGATAAGCCTTGGCTCGAAATGTTCAATAAACTTAACGGCTTGTTTTTCCGGTGCGTTACGTGGTGGCGACCCAAACTCCAGCTACCAACCACTTTTTTTTATATACCTCCTTTATAACTATATGCAAATTCAAGTTCTCCCATGTCAAGCACGTACATTAATTGACTCCACCCCGATTGGTTTTCCCCTTTCCAATTAACGCAGCGACACATCGACACTGCAGCGACACCAGATGGCTCCCAGTGTGTGCGAAATGGCCGGCCAGGGTCAAAGTAGTCAGGTTCCAGCACAAAAGACCAACGGATCCCATAGTTCGGGGACGAACAAGTGCGGAGCGAGCAGTGTGAATGGATCCCTGGCCTCCTACAAGATAGGCGGCTCCGAACAGAGTTGGCCACAGGCACCAGTTTACAGCAAGGTAAGTCATCTATACTAATATAAAACAGGCGCCTTAAAAAAGGCAAGTTGAAGCTGTAGTAAAAACGGTTGGACATAAAAATCTAAAACAAAAAACCGAAATTCGGAAATAATTAATTAAGGGGAAAGATACATTAAGAAAAAAAAATTTCATAAAATTTAAAAAAAAAAATAAAAAAAAAATAAAAATAAAAATTAGTTAAAATTATACAAGAAAAATGTTACGAAAAAAAAGTCACGATAAACATTAAAAAAATTGCAGTCCTATATGTATCTCCCCCCTTAACTACTAAATAAAATAAACGCCTTAAAAAAAGGGAGGTTGAAGCTGTAGTAAAAACGGTTAGACATAAAAATCTAAAACAAAAAACCGAAATTCCTAAATAATCATCTAAAAAATATGGTTTACAGGAAAACCAGCGACCGCCAGTCTACAATCCCGAGGACTATGTGCACTCGCTGAGGAAGTTCATCAAGGCCAGCAGTTCGGCCAAGAAGCTGACCATCTACGATGTGAACACTGGTCTGAGTGCCAAGGAAGAGGCCTCCAGATCGGCCACCCTACCAGCCAAACACTCGGAGTACAAGTAATATTCAACCATCTAGGCAACATAGAGATAACTAAGTAATCTTAATCTTCTTAATCCTTGTAGATCTCCCATTCCTGCGCCGCCAGAAAATGATAGAGAGATGTCCCTGCGTCAGTTTGGCTCCATCACAGATTTGCTCACCAAGCTGAGGGCTGATTTAAGGGTGTCCTTTCCCAGGTGGGAATAATAACTAGTTCTATCTTTATCTTTTTTTTATATATTCTTTCCATTTTAGCTTCGTCCAAGAGTTTGTGGGCACTCCTGCGGATGGCATCAGCCACTTGCTGGAGGTCCTGCGCGCCATTCAAATGGCCCAGGCCAGCAATGGCCCAGCTCCGATGCCGGGAGCCAGCAGTTCCCTGGCCATGACCAGGAATCCACAGAGTTACCAGCGGCGAGCTCTGCTGGACGAGCTGTCTTGCCTGTGAGTTGAAGAGCCCTCTTTTGATCTTCCTCATGTAATCCCTTTCTATAATCCTTTTTCAGTCAATGCCTGAGCATCTGTAGTTCGCGATCCCTGGATGCCATAGCCCGTTTGGGGAACACACCGGTGGGTCTGATGCCGCTGGCTTCCTCGGCCACGGGTCAGGGCATCCGAGCTCGCATTTTGGCCCTCCAGCTACTCGCCTCCGCCTGCGATCGTCAGCCTTTCGGGGGAGGCAGTGGTGGTCAGAAGATAGCCTCCGCGGGACACACAGCCGTTTCGGATGCCATGTCCACGTTGCGATTGAGATGCAGTGAACCGGTGAGGTTTCGCCTGCTAGTGGGCATCCTCAACAGCGGTGGAGGTTCCGGGGAGCTCCAGTGTGCGGGTGTCAAGTAAGGCGAATCCTCTAAAGAAATACAAATATATATTACTAAATGATTATAATACCTTATAGATTTTTAAACACCTTCATTGAGAGCGCCGTGAGCATTCAGCAGCGTCTGTACATCCAGGCGGAGCTCTTCCAGGCGGGCTTAGACTCCACCACCTTGGCCAGGACCATCTCCTCCTCATCCCCCTGGTTGGATGCCTTGAAGATCGAGGTGAAGCGGTTCAACGAACTCCATATAGATGTGGATCAGATGATCACACAGGCCAGGGATGCGGAACGCGTGCGCAGCCAGATGGTGATCCTCGAGAGAAGAGTGCAGATCCTGCACGAGGAGAAGGCCGTGCTGACCTCCATGGAGCGGCGTCTCCAGGAACGCTGTGCGGAGCTCCAGCGCGAGATCTTCCGCCTGCAGGGCAACCAGCAGCAGCAGCAGTCCAAGTTTAAGCCAGTGGAGACCTCATCTTCCCATCAACCAGTGGCCCTTCCCCGCCAGGTTCCTCCTCCTCCCAAGAAGAACAAGCAGAGCAGCTCGGAGCACGAGGATGAGGGGATTAGCAGCTCGGAAACGGGTGCTTCGCTCAGTCCCGTGCCCATTTTGGTGCTGCCCTCCAAGGCGAAGCAAACGCGAAAGGTTTTGAAGCAGCAGCAGGAGGAGGAGGATGAGGATGATGCGGCCACCATAGAAGATGTGATTGAAGAACTGGATAATATAGTTAGCGAAGCGGAGAAGCAAATCAGCAGTGGTACCCACTCCAAAATGCGACACCATCGCTCTGTGGAAAAAGATATAGTCCCGGTTAACATAGTACCACAGCCTCCGAGGAAATCCCGATCCTTGGCCCACCTCGTAAACCGCACCGATTGCTCCGATCAGGAGGGTTCCGATTATGGCATGGTATTGCATCAACCGGGAGATCCCGCCTTAACCGCCATGCAGAGCTTCTTCGATGAGGTGGACTACGATGCTCCCGAAACGGATCAACCGGCGGCCTATCAAATGGAGTCACCTACTCCCGATATGCCGGAGGCCAATGCCACCGCTACCGCCTACAATGCCAGCACAAATCGGGAGTTACTGGATGTAATTATGAATGCGCGGCATGATGAACACGATCCCACGATGCAGGCCTTGCGGAAGAGTGTCCAGGATATGGCTCCTCCAGTGATTCCAAATCCGATACCCCATCATCACCCGGTGAAAATCAAGGCTCCGGCGCCACCGCCTCCCACGCCGCCAGCTCAGCAATTCAATGGGGTCTTCTTTATGACCGGAATGAACACACCTCAGAAGTATCCCAAGCCGGACATCTCGGCTGCCCTGCAGGCGAGGAGGGTCACCAAGAATGTGGAGCGACTGGAGGCCGCCTTCGCCTCCGCCCATCCAGAGGCTCTCAATGAGGCGGCTATTGGAAGGGAAAAGTCGAGGAGCAATCAGCAGATTTACTTCACCAGCAATCTGGCCATGCGGATGCATGATCACTCCGCGGGTTTCGGGAATCCAAGTGGAGGACAGCCCACCATGCGATCGCGTTCCCACACCCAGGGTTCCATGTCCAAGGTCACGGATCTCCCATCCGGCCTCTACTAAACTCCAGATACCCCAGAAAGATCTTAAACAGTTTCTTATCTCCTGTGCAATATCCACCATCCACAATTTTAGGTTTACAACAGCGTATTTATAGAACATCTACATCTATCCATTATATTATAAACACGTTTCTTATGCAACACATCTCGAGATAACTGCAACCCAGACTAGTTTTAGTTACGGTGGCAGCTTCAACCGGGTATCTAGTTGATAAGTCTTAGTTCCGTAGTTCATGTCTAGCCTAATTGATTCATTTTCTTTGAATAAAGTTTTTAAACTGAAGAGATACGGGTTGTTTTGCGCGAACTTTATCTATAAGGTTTGTGGAATTGTGTGTGCTTAAAGATAAAGACTATATTAACCCACAGGTGGGACAATGGGGTTTAATGGAACCTCTTTATGGCAATAATAATTCTATAATTCCACTTCATTTTCTCAATGTGAAGTTATCTGTCAGAGAAAGTTAACCTGAGGTTAAATTGATTTCTCAATGTAAAGTAAATAAGTTTAACCAGATAAAATCTAACATGATATTAAGAAACTACATTTTTCCGAAGTAGAATTTAATTCAATGAGAAAAGTTAACACTCTTAACTTAACAGGACATTAAGAAATCGGGTTATTAACAAGTTATTTCCAATTATCCCTCTTTCTAATATTGATTTGAAATAAAACCAAATAAATATCAAGGTATACAAACGCTAATAGATGTTTTTTCTATTCAATCTACTGTAAAACTTTTTCAATACCCCCGCTAATCGCTAGTCAGATTAAACAGAACTTATCGCTAGTACTTTTGAATATTATTACGGTCTCGATCATTTAGAAGTGCATTGTCGTTGTGAAGTGTTTAATATTTTGGTTAGTCTGCAACTGATAGCGCTACTGAAAATGAGTGGAAGTTCTAATCCCCTAAGACCTCTACCGGCGGGTCTACAAAAGGTGGCCATCGAGGAGCTAAACGAGGTTCCAAGTCGAGTGGAATCGGATGTATCTACCTTAAAAGAATGGCTGCAGAAGCAACCACATATCTGTGCCTGCCTGGAGGATCAGTTTCTCTTGAGCTTTTTAAGAGGATCGAAATTTAGTCTGGAGAAGGCCAAGCAAAAGATCGATCGATTCTACAGCTTGCAAGCGGTTATTCCAGAGGTTTTCAACGAACATCGATTGGCCGACGATCCTCAGGTGCTGGAGATTATACGAATGGGGTATTAACTACAGAACTCTTTGAGATCTTAAGACTCTTCTCATACTATTTATATTTGTAGAATTATCTTGCGCATTCCCCTCGATAAGGAGGATACGGGACCAGCTGTGACTATCATTCGAGCGGGTTCCTATGACATCAACAAGTTCAAGTTCCAGGATATCATTCGCGTGGGTTCCATGTTCGGTGAGATCATGATGCTGGAGGATGATAATGCCTCGGTCAGTGGTTATCTGGAGATTATGGATATGAGTGGAGTGACGGGTGCGAATCTATTTGCCCTTCAACCTCAGCTTTTAAGCAAATTCTCTGCCTATGCGGATGAGGCGATGCCAACGCGTCAAAAGGGAATCCATTTCATCAATGTGCCCAAGTCATTTGAGACGGGTTTCAAGGCGCTACTTGGATGGTTTCCAGGAAAAATCAAAGAGAGGGTAGGATATTACGAAATTATTGTAATATCAATCTTAAAAAATGTTGATATATCTAGGTTTCCGTTAGTTCCGATCCCGAGGCCATTTTCGATAGAATCCCCAAGCCCTATCTACCTATAGAATATGGAGGTACTAAAGGAACCATGAAGGATATTACAACCGAGATGGAGGCTAAACTATTTAAATACCGCAGCTACTTTGAGGACTGTCAGCACTTTGGAACCAATGACAAGTTGCGAGAGGAGCCCTCAAATCTGAAACCCGAAGAGAGTCATTTTGGCTTGGATGGCTCTTTTCGCCAGTTGGTCATCGACTGAATCGGTTAAAATACCTGTAAACTGTAAACTCATCTAAGCCATAAACCTAAAATAAATGCTTTTTGATAAGCTCTACTTCTTGGCGATAACTTCACTATACACAGAAACAAATTGAAGTAAGATCAGATTGATATGTGATGGTCAAATCAGTATCTTTTATTATGTGGTTATGTTATTTTACAATATTAGTTAAAAAATACTAAAAAAATGTTAAAACAAATTATACATATCATTTTGATATGAATAAAGATTGTGTTTATCTTATTTTACATTATTTGTTGAAAAAATACTACATTTGGTCTTTATTTGATATGATAAAATATCAAGTTGATATGTTTGAATCATAAATTTGACATAAATCATATCGGCTTGATTTATCGTGTCCCTATTTCATATCGAATTTTTTTCAGTGTATGCCTATCAACTTTTCAGGCGATAGCTTATCGATTTTAACTTGAATTGCAAATGCTAGGCTGAAAAATCAACATTCGTTCATTGACCGTTTAGGAGAGACCAACGAGATGCCATCCATCCGTCCACTGAGCCCCGAGCTCCAGAAAAATGCCATCGATAAGCTGAATGAAGTGCCTAAAAAGCTAGATGATGATATAGCCGCTCTGAGGGATTGGATTAAGCAGCAGCCTCATCTGAAGGCCCGCACAGATGATCAGTTTTTGGTGAACTTTTTAAGAGGCTGCAAGTTCAGTTTGGAGAGGACCAAGGCCAAGATCGATAGGTTCTACACTTTGAGGACCAAGTACCCCGAGTTTTATCTGGGACACAATGTGGATGTGGAGAAACTGTTGGATATTTTTAAACTGGGGTAAGTTATTAGGTTTTATAAAGCCTAAAAAGCCAAACCTTAACTTAACTCTCACTTAATCTCTCCTTAACCTCTAACTTAATCTTTTTCTTTTAGAACCATAGTTCTTTTGCCACGTCCTCTAAACGATAATGGCCCTCGTTTGGCTGTGATACGCATGGCTGCCTATGATCCAAGCAAATATACCTTTCAGGAGGTTAATCATGCTGGTGGTCTCATGCACCAGATTATGTTAGATGAAGATGATGTGGCCATTGTGAATGGTCTGATATCCATTTTGGATCTTTCCAATGTCACCACCGGTCACTTCCTGCAGATGACTCCCTCTTTTGCCAAGAAGATGACGGTTTTCCAGGAGGAAGCTTTACCCCTTCGTCCTCAGGGCATTCACTTCATTAACACACCCAATGGATTTGAGACCATCTTCAATATGATCAAGCCCATGATGTCCAAGAAGCAGCAGGGAAGGGTAAGTAAAACTTTATTCAAGAAGAAGTTCAGAACTATAAAAATCTCCAAAACTTATAGCTCTACGTCCATGGAAGCAAATGGGAGGCACTTTATAACCAAATCCCCAAAAAGTATTTGCCTGTGGAGTATGGCGGTGAGAATGGTTCGATTCCGGAGCTCATCAAAGAGTGGGAACAGCGCATTCTGGCCTACCGAAACTACTGGGAGGAGGAGAAGCAATACGGAACCGATGAGAGCCTCCGAGTGGGTCAACCCGTCGATTTTGAGAGTCTCTTTGGTCTGCAGGGCTCCTTCCGGCAATTGAATGTTGATTAAAGCCAGCGACCTTTTGCTAAAATAAAATAGTTTAAATATAGTCTCAGCTATAGCTCTTATCTTAAGTTACAAAGGTGTAGGCTCTCAAGTAAACGAGATTAACTTGACTCTAATCGATTTTTGATAAGCAAAAAGATAAGAGCATAAAAACAAACAAAGAACTTGACAACTACTAAAATGAAGATAGTTAAATTCCATAAATTTAAAGATTAAATTATAACAATTAAGCGAGGAATAATAAATGATTAATATTTTCAGTATATCACAAAACATCCAGTGGATTATCAGATAAATTATTAAAAATAAATAAGGAATAATAAAGAATTAATATCTTCAGTTTAAAGATTTTAAGGTGTCAAAATATTATTAGGATCCATATTTATATCTCAAAGCATCAAGTGAATTATCAGATTAAACGATAGACCACCTGTATCAGCTGATTGAACGGGTTCTTCAAACAGAGAACCGGGCATAAACAAAACACAAATTGAGATGCAAGCTCTCAGCAGACCAAACAATACAAAACAAACGAGAAAAGCGAGAGAAAAGGCGAAAATCAAAGTTTTTCCAAAACTATATACCCATAGAAAACAAGAGAACTTCGCGTAAGACCAAAAATAAACCGATTTCCCGAGAGATCTCCGTGTGGAGAGTCCCCGTCTGTGTGGAACCGATCCTCAGTTAGCATTTGTGGGTCGTACGGATCGGTGCGTCGATTCTTCGCGTATCGGTTGGGAAAATACACAGCATGGAATTTAAATTGGAAAACTGAAAAGTTTCCCCCACTCAGTGCGAATCAGAAGGCGATCTGCGATCGGTAATCATCATTTAGAGCCATTCCACACTTACAATCCCGATGGGCCCATAAATCACCAAAGCTAATTGCCCAAATGAAATCGAAGTTCATAATTGCTCGGACATGTTATGTAGTCCGCCCGTCGTCTATTCGTCTATAAGCAAAAAGTATCCAAATCCGAATCCGAAGAGTTCTCGACAGGCGTGGCACGAGATTTCTGACGATGAGATGAATGCCCCCGACGGGCAGTAAACCCAAAATAGTCTCATGGAGTCTCGAGTCTTCCGCTGGCTTCCCCCCGGATCTTCGGCCTTGCCCCAGCAACCCAAATAAATAAATATTTGGACAAATAAACATGTGCGCTATAAGCTATAGAGCTATAGAGCTTTGTCTGGTTTACCTTTCGGCTTCTCTGTAATTGCTCCTTTTTGGAGATTTCTACGGCAAAACAAATCGCACTCGATAAAAAGGGATGTTTATTTAAAGGCATTAGTTTAATGGTTAAGGCAGCCTTCATTTGAACTCCTAGCCATTTAAGAATTTTAGGAAAAACATTTTGATTTATGTATTCGGAATATTGTTTGAAAATACAGACTTTGTGATAAAGATAATGAGTTATAGCTTGTTAGCGCATAGTTACAATAATAATAATAATATTTTCTACTTTAAAAATGAGGAATATGGGATTTTATAATAATAATAATGATTTATAGCTTATAACACCTTCAATACAAATGATCTCTTCCGTGGCTCTGCCGACACACACAGTATAGAAAAAACCAAGAGAGAACGCTATAGTCGGGTTGGTGTCCCGACTATCTGATACCCGTCACTCGGCTAAAGGGAGTGCGAGGGAGATGGATATCTAAAATATTTTTGATTGCGTATAACTTATTAATGAATGGTCCGATTTGAAAAATGTCTTCTACATTTCGATAGGTATAAATATACACAACAAAATTGCAATTGTACTTCTCAGAAATCTTTAAAGGTGTGGGTTTTGCTCAAGGGTATTCCCCAAGTCGATCTCCCAGTCTTCAGTTCCATCCTTTTATTTAGTTTCTTTTGCATTTCATAATTTACAGCCAGCCGAGCGGTAAATTAGCCCAGGGAAGGGGAGACCAGAGGAGGGCGACCATGTCGGGTAGGCGGGCCCAATCTCTGCCGGCGCACATGTTGGAGCCAGCGAAGCCGGAACGCGGACGCTGTGTGGCCGCCATCTGCTTCTCGTGGAAGGTGCTCACCTGCATTGTGTCCCATGTGCTGCTCGTGGCCCTCGTCGTTTCCTATTGCGTGGGCGGTGCCTATCTCTTCCAGCACCTCGAACGACCCCACGAACTGGAGGTGAGTGGGTGGAAAGCTATATAGGGAAACTAATCCATAAATCCCTCTGCAGGTCAAGCGTGATATACAGAATCTACGCTTCAATCTCACCGAGAATATCTGGCTTTTGTCAGACGATGCCGTGGTTCTGCGAGAAAGCGACTGGATGGCCAATGTCAGCAAGCATTTGGCCAACTTTGAAAAGCAGATCCTAACGGCCATCAAGACGGATGGCTGGGATGGCGACGAGGATGTGCGCAAGTCCCAGTGGACCTTTGCCGGTTCCCTTTTCTACTCCATCATAGTGATAACGACCATAGGTGAGTAATTGTTCTGGGGTAAACATGGGGTTTTATTGGCTTAAGCTAAAGCTAAACTAGAAAGTTTCTAAACATAGAATACTATTTACTAGGGGACTATTTACAACTGAGGGGGATAACGAAAAAGATTTAGAAAGGAGAACTATATAGAGCTTAAAAAATATCGACAATATTGATATTTTCAATGTTTTTCAAATATCGACGGTTATCGGAAATTTTAACATTTTATTTTTTTCCTTGAAAACATCAATATTATTGATACAAACCTATTGAAAATCGAAAATATCGATATTTTTCAAACTCTAGAACAATACATTTAGGGTTTTATAAATTCGATTGCAGATCTTTAAGGATTATAAAAGGAATACTTTCAGTTCCACATCTCTAAACTTTTCTAAAGTCTAGACCTTCTTACTGAGCTTATCATTCACATTTCTCGGGGCCGCAGCCACACTCTTGGCGCTTTTGCCCTCGGCCACAGCTGGGGATTTCTCATCGTAGTTAAAGCCTCCCAGAGGAGGGAAACCACCTCCGTTATAACCTATACCACCACCGTTTCCAACTCCCAGTTGACCCAGGCCCAATCCTCCAGCCAGACCATAACCCTCGGTGTACTGAGGTCCTCCAAATTGTTGGTTCGAGGGGTATTGTCCTCCTAATCCCGGGAATTGTTGTCCACCGATGCCCGCGAATTGATTGCCACTGAATTGATCACCACCTGGATAGGTTCCATATGGGTACTGACCATTGCTGGGGAATTGGTTAAGACCGAGTCCATTGGTTGGGTAGTTATTGAAGCCACCTCCAGGGAATCCAGCTCCCGCATATCCTCCGGGATATCCACCAATACCATTCTGAGCTCCCGAGAAGCCACCATTGTAACCCGGTTGATAAGGACTGGGGTACAGCGGCGGTCTTCCTATGATTCCAGTAGGTCCTCCGGGTCCCACCAGCACTCCAGGATTTCCAGCATAGCCTCCTCCAAGTCCTGCTCCTCCGAATTGCCCGGCATTCGGTTGACCTCCATAGGGATTAAACTGACGAGTGCCCACTTGGGGAGCATCCGATGATCTCGTGGGATCCACATCGGCATAATCTTCGATCTCATCATTCTCCGGTTCGCCAGGCAGAGGTCTTCTTGTAGTGGGTTCCCTTCTCAGCTTTTGATCATAGGAGTTCCTGATGGGAGAACTCCGGTTGATGTCCCGAAAAGAGCGCTCCCTGCGATTGTACGATCGCCAGACCCACTGATCTTGGTCTTTTGCCGAAGAAACTAATCCCAGGAGGCACAATGCCGCGATGATGAGGCAATAGCTCTGCATGATTGGACTTCGCGATTCGTTTTGTTCACACACTGACCCGTATTTTAAGCTTGAACGCGGCAAGCTCCCGCAACAGAATAGTTGAGATATGCGTTCGGCACACGCTACTTATATAACCGCACCCGAGAACCGAAAAGCCAACAAAAACATGAAAAATAAAAGAGACATCAGCGGCGATGACGACGCACAAACTCAGTCAAGCGACGAGGGCAGCCGCAGGTGGGGATTCGGATTTGGATGTGGATGTGGCCAATGAATCAACAACGATCGTGCCAGACAGAAATCTTGGGCCCACGTATCGTATGCTTGATTCACCTGAAGCGCAACCACCGATCCGCCCAGGAACCCATGAGGCAAGCGGATTTGTCCACTCAGTGATCACTGATCACGTTGAAATCGCATAAATCATTGGGTAATTGCTCATTGATCGACCCAAAAAAAATTAAAACCCCTTCCTGGAAATCATCATGAGTTTTGGTTAGTACACAAACTCCCTTTTGGAGAAGTCACAGGTCAAAGATCCAGTTTGGACACAGTTAGCTGGGCAACCAGCACGTGGGTGACCTCTAAAAATGGGTTCATTTTAGGTGGTGATGAGTGATGGAAATAGGGGGAGGCGAAATGAAACCAAAAGTGGAGTTGGATGGTTCCAATTGTCTGTGGTCAAAACAACAGCAAGGTCAAACGCCACTGACCGATCGTGATTATCTTTTCGGACATTTCAGATTTAGATTTTAACGATGGGAATTTCTGACTATTAGTATACCCTAGCTAGGGGTTTTAGTGATTCAGTAATGAGAACTTAATGCCGAAATAATTTCTTCATAATGTGTATATAATTAATATTTTTAAAGGCTGCCATAAAAATTACTAAGATTTTAAAATTCCTAATAAAGGTGTGTAAAAGTAGGCAACAATATATTTTAGCCCCTCATTAAGTTGCATACTTTTAGACACTTTTATAAATGATTTAAAAACACCACTTTATTTTTAATTTTTCACTGCATACTTTTAGACTCTTTAATAAATTATTTAAAAACACCAATTTATTTCTAATTTTTCACTGCATACTTTTAGACACTTTTATAAATGATATAAAAACACTAATTTATTTTAAATTTTTCACTGCATACTTTTAGACACTTTTATAAATGATTTAAAAACACAAATTTATTTTTTATTTTTCACTGCATACTTTTGGACACTTTTATAAATGATTTAAAAACACCAATTAATTCTAATTTTTCACTGCATACTTTTAGACACTTTTATAAATGATTTAAAAACACTAATTTATTTTTAATTTTTCACTGCATACTTTTGGACACTTTTATAAATGATTTAAAAACACTATTTTATTTTTAATTTTTCACTGCATACTTTTGGACACTTTTATGAATGATTTAAAAACACTATTTTATTTTTAATTTTTCACTGCATACTTTTGGACACTTTTATAAATGATTTTAAGACATTAATTTATTTTTAATTTTTCACTGCATACTTTTGGACACTTTTATGAATGATTTAAAAACACTATTTTATTTTTAATTTTTCACTGCATACTTTTAGACACTTTTATAAATGATTTAAAAACACCAATTTATTTTTAATTTATTATTGCATATTTTTAGACACTTTTATAAATGATTTCAAAACACTAGAGTTTTCTATGGTGCCCCCAATAATCTTTAATAATTAATTTAAGATTGATCATTTCATTAAATATATTTATGGGCTGTACACTATCTTAAAATAATAATAATTTTTAATATTAATAAGTAGGTGATAAAAATTTAATAAATTTGTTTCATAATAGGGCATTTTACTCTTCGAGTTTCGGGAAGAAACATTTTCTTTAAAGTAGTTTATTAGCGCTCTGGCTTTTGATGATGGGAGCTTAGTTTTTTGCTATTCATTTGCACAATTCCCCGATATGGATTTATGGCTAGCACACAAATGGGTTTAGTGACCGACGCCCATCAGATAGAATTTAGCAAAGAGGTTCTACGATATCCACGAATTTGCACACTTCCGTAAAGGCCAAAAGCGGCAGACTTGAAATACCATTTTAACAATTGTATGCCATTTGTTTTGTTTTTTTTTTGGGAGCGATAATGGGCTTGGCTTGTTCGAAAAGAAGTACAGATAGATTAGACCTTAGCTGGTCTTGTCCCCATTAGCATTTCAAGAACTTTGCGGTCACAAGGTTGAAGGTTGAAGACAAAAGTTTGACTTACCTTTTAAAGTAAGCAAAAAGTAATTTCATATTCTTCATCTTCAAATTCTGGACAGGCTATGGCCACATATCGCCGCGCACGGATTGGGGCAAGGTGACAACGATTTTCTACGCCATCGTGGGCATTCCGCTGATGCTCATCTGCCTGTCCAATATTGGAGATGTCATGGCCACATCATTCCGGTGAGTTTCATATCAGATGTGCTGAAAAATTTATGAAGATTATTTAGTAAATTTTATAATCAAATCAAAGAAATAATAAGAAATATTCTAAATATTAATATCTCCTAAATAAATATTTATATATATTATAAATAAATGTTAATAAATTCTTAATAAATATTAATATATTTTTAATAAATATTAAAATATTCTAAATAAATATTAAAATATTCCAAACGAATATTAATAAATTCTAAATATTCTAAATAAATTCCAAATAAATATTAAAATATTCCAAATAAATACCTATTAAAATATTGTAAATAAGTACCTATTAACATATTGTAAATAAGTACCTATTAAAATATTCAAAATAAATATTAATAGGTATATTCTAAATAAATATTTATATATCTTAAATAAATATTAATATATTTAAAAAAAAAACTAAAATATTCCAGATAAATATTAAAATATTCCAACCAAATATTATTTATTCCAAAATAAATATTAAAACATTCCAAATAAATACTAAAATATTCCAAATAAATAATAAAATATTCCAAATAAATCTTAAAATATTCCAAATAAATGTTAAAATATTCTAAATAAATATTAATATATTCTAAACAATTTTAATAGGTTTTTGTACTGGAGAATCTGCTGCTATGTTTGCACCCGCACTGCCAAACGTCCCAGGAATGCCCGGTCCCGGCAGAGATCGATGAGATCCCAGCGCCAAGCCCGTTCCCAACCGCCTCCCTCGTTCCGGCGGTCCATGAAGATGACCCAAAGGTCGGGAAATGACTCTGGACTGGGTCCCTCCATGGGACATGCCTACTCCGATCCAGAACTGCGCACCATGAGCCGAGGCTATGACGACCGGGAGTTCGGCCATCGAAGCAGTGGAGGAGGTGGACGCAATCGCCGCCAGCAGCACCACGATCGAGATCCCCGCCAGCGGCACACGATTTACGGGGATGAGTACGAAACCCAGACGCTGAATCGCTCCAATCGCTACAGCAGCCGGCAGAGGCAGCGAGATCGGATGAGGGACAGGCACACGGTGGAGCGGGAGCGCTATTCCCGATCTCATCTGGATGCGGGTTCCATCGAAGACTTTGGCGACATGCCAGCTCCGACGAAAAGGGCAGCCAGTGTGCGTTCTGTGCGATCGCCACACAATCAGGAATCCTCGAAAGCCTCCAGGGAACTGCATCGCCTGCACTCGGCTCCCGGGAGAAGTAGAGCCAAGTCCGTGGATCCCAGGCACGTGTCATCGCACTACGAAGATGTGGACGAGGATGTGGTGAGGAAGACACCGATTATACCAAATAGATATGTACTAGATGACCTTGGAGGTAGTAGAAGAAGACAGCCGGCGCCACGGAGTCAATCCATGCCGAGATCCGCTCACCAGAGGCAAAGGCAGAGGGATCGGGAGAGGGAGCGATCTCCACAGCCGCCACATCGCCAGAATAATAACAGAAGAGCTGGCAGCCTGGGCAGGCAATCCTCCCGCTATGGCAACCATCTCGAGCTGCCCGACTACGATGCTCCGCCGCCGGGAAGAGATCATCGCAGGGATCGATCACGTGGTCACTCGCAAGGACGCTACGAGGACTACGTGGAAGAGAGCTTCGATGAGGGTTCGCTTTATGGCGATAACAACTACGAGGATTATCCCATGGAAAGGCATCATTCGAGGAGTCGAGAGGCCAAAAGAAATCGACGAAGAGAACGAACTGAACGATTGCCTCCCTCGCCGAGAATCATGTCGCCCATGGGTTTTCCAGTGCAGCGGCAAATCCGCCGAAGACCCAGCTACGATTACGATGAGGATGACTCCCAGTACGGCGATGAGTACGGCGACTATGGTGACCTGCTGCCCAAGGATCGTCCGGTGCCCATTTGGCTGTGTGTCTTTTTGGTGGTTAGCTACATCCTGGGAGGAGCTGTGCTGTTTGCCTACTGGGAGAACTGGTCCTTCCTGGACTCTGCCTACTTTTGCTTCATCACACTGACCACAATTGGTGAGTGCTTAAAATACTTTCATTTTAACTATTTTTATACCCTTGCAGAGGGTATTATGATTTCAGTCAGAAGTTTGTCCGTCTGTCCGTCCGTTTGTTCGTCCGTTTCTACGCAAACTAGTCTCTTAGTTTTAAAGCTATCGGGCTAAAACTTTCCCAAAAGTCTTCTATCTATTGCAGGTACACTATATCATATAGCTCCCATAGGAATAATCGGGGAAAAAAATTAAAAAAATTATATCTTGGGTGTTTTTGAACCTAGAACCTCCTACTTTTGGAAATGCCATTTTTTATCTAATTCTGAATTTCGAATAAAATTTTTTCATAATCGGACGACTATATCATATGGCTGCCATAGGAACGATCGGAAAATTAATGGGAATATAATAGGAAATAAATTATTGCTTTGTTGACTTTTATTGTATTCTCTTCTACTCTGGGATATGACTCTTTTTAAATGTTTTCGAATTTCGATTTTAATTTGATCAATATCGAACTACTATATCATATAGCTGCCATAGGAACGATCGGAAAATTAGCGATTAATAGGAATTATCTTGAATTATCTTCGGCCAGCCGAAGCTAGCTTCCTTTCTTGTTAATACTTTAATTTTAACTATTTTCTGATGTTATTTTCCCTTAGGATTTGGTGACTTTGTTCCCGCCAAGGGAGTCAAAGATGAATCGCAGCAGTCCATTGCCTATTGTTCGCTATATCTCCTCTTCGGCATCGCCTTGTTGGCCATGAGCTTTAACCTCGTCCAGGAGGAGTTCATTGCCAATGTAAAGGAGGTGGCCCGTCGTCTGGGAATTCTCAAAGATGAGGACGACGAGCATGATGAAGATTAATAGTAGATAGTTAGGTTATTGCAAAAAAAATACAACGGTTTTTTGTTCTTTACATTTTGGGCCAGATAAAATAATAAAAACTTATTTATGAACTTAGACATACGGTTATTTAACATAAACATAAACGTTTTAAGAGCGAAAAGCAACAAATTTGAATCCACCAAAGAGATTTTGTAAAGTAAAAGCAAAGTAACATTAAAAGAGGCTCATAAACTATACAGAAAAGTTTCTTCTTCTTTAATTTAAATCTTGAATCTTGAACCGAAGCCTCAGGGTTTCGTTAACTTTACATAGCATACTAAGTTTATTTAAATAATAAATGTACGAAATTCCAAAGATTGATATACAGATTAAAGAGAATATCCAGAAGAGCCAAACAAACATAAACGGGTTACTGGGTAGAGAGTACTTATAGTCATCGAATGCAAAATCAGGCGACGTTTTCTTTGTTGTGCTATAAAAAAATATGGAAAAATAAATGCATTGATTTATCCGACCTATTTGTTTTGCCATTAGCGGACTGGCACTTGACTTACCCTGTTGAAGGCCGGAGAGCTGCGAGGTGAAGATTTGCGAGGCGTAAGGGAGCGGGACAAGGAGCTGCTGCGCTTGCCACCGGCGATTACGGGTGGCTTCAAAGCATTCGAATTGGAGTTTCGAGTGGTGCCGCAACCGCGCTTAATGGTCACACCATCCACGGGCTCAATGGGCGTGGAGTTCATGATGGTTTCCGTTTCGGAAAGCTCCTGGACGGATTGCAATGAGTCGTCGTGCTCGCCCTCGCTGCACTGTAAGTTACAAAAAACAATTGTTAGGGTTTTTCTAATAAACTTTTTAAAAATACTATATAACTACCTCATCTATAGTAGCCGTGGTGTCCAGATCCGACCAGTCCTGCTCCTGCCGATAGCGCCTCACAATCTCCTGATGCGGCGACGTGGCCACCAGGGTGCGTGGATACACAAAGTCCCTTTTGGAGGGCGTGGTGCCGGTGGGCGCATAGGTTTTCAGCTCCGTCTGCTGGAAGCGCACCAGCTCCTGCTCGGAAATCTGCAGCTGCTGTCGCTGGAGAGCCGCGTGTTCGGTGGCCTGTCGGTTGAGCTCCTGCACGAGATCGCTGGCCACCGTGGAGTGACCTATGAATCGCTGCCTGTCCTCGGTGATCAGCTGCTGTTGCTCGTCCACAGTCTGCTTCAGATTAGCATAGCTCCGCTCCTGCAGCGCTTCAAGCTGCTTCTTGCTCTCCTGGCAGATGAAATTCACCTGCTCGTGGTGCAGACGACTGGAAGCTACATTCTCTTTCGTTTGATTCGCATATTCCTGGCCGAGATTCTTCATGTGCACTTGCAGCATGGAGCAGTTGGCCACGCTTTGGTCTAGACAGAGCATTCCCGCCTCCATTTGGCTGCTGAGCTCCGCTTGAGCGGATTGAGCGGATTCCAGGCCCAATTTCTGATAGTCTCGTATACCAGATTTGGTATCATCGATGCGGTGATTCCGGGTCACCCGGCTTTCCTCCATTTTGTTGAGTCGAATGGACATGCTAATGCTATTCTTGGCACGCAAATTCTTGATCTGCTCCATCTGCATCATCATGGACTCGAGCAGAGTTTCCTCCTGCTGAGCTAAGGCCCTTTCATTGGCCAGTTCCTCTTGCAGTTGCTCCAGCTCCTCCGCATCCGGCAAACTCATCGAGCTAAGCTGCTCCAGCTGCTGGTGAACTTGCTGCACATGTTTCTCCAGCGACTGCGAACTGCTGTCGATGATTTGCGAGAACTTCTCCTGCATGGAGTCCAGCATGTCCTTGTGCCGCTGGTTGTTTTCCTCCATCTCCTGCAGACTCGACTCGATTTCCCTGCTCATCAGAAGCTGACGCTGCTGCAGCTGCTCCATCAGTTGGCCGATGAACTTCTGACAGTGCTGATCGCTGATCTTCAAGACTTCCGTCATCAGGTTATTTTGGAGCTCGGCCTGATCCACCAGCGACTGGCTGCAGATATCCTTAAGCATTCCAATGCTTTTGCTGGCATTGCTGGCCAGGCGTTGGCTTACATTGCTAGAGTTTACTGCAAAGAACAGGATTTAATTAAGTAAGATGATGGAAGGATGATGATTTATAGCTAACTCACCCATCTCCTGGCTCAAGTGCTCCTTGGAGGCTGCCTGCTGCTCCAGATACAAACTCAAGCTGCCGCCAATCATCTCCAGGTTGTCCTGCATGCGATCCTTAAACTGATCGCAGGATCTGCGTATCTTCTCGTCCATTTCACGTCGTCTCTCGATGGTTCCGTGCAGCTGATGAGTGTCATCGGTGGCCAGATCGGCAGCCGCCAGGATTTCCTGCGCCTGAGTGGTCAGCACCTGCTCCGTTTTCATGTGCGAGGCCACCAGCTCCTTTTTCTCCTTGTAGCGCCGCTTGGTTTTGGTTAAAACTTTCTTGGTCAGCAGCAGAGTGCCCTTTGTGTTCATCAGGTTTTCCTCGGTCTTCTTCAGCTCCTGGGTTTTCTCCACCAGACTCATGCTCACCTCGCTGAAGATCTTCTCCTTGTTCTGGAGTTCATCTTTCAAGGCTTTCAACAGCAGCATCTTCTCGTTAAGTTCGCGATTCTGCGACTCTAGTTTCAAGGTTATCTCGCCATAGGTTTCCTCGGCCAAATAGATGCCGTTCTTGTCCCTGGCCGCCATGAGATCCCGCTTCAGCTTGTCGATCTCCTCGGTGTATTCCTTGAGCACCGTCTTCTTGGTCAGCTTCTGATTCACCTCGGGTTTATTCTGAATATTCTTCGCACGATGGGCATACTCCAAAGTGCTGAGCGTCTCCTCGATGTCCTTGTGACCCGGTGAAATGGTGGCTATGATGGAGGTCTTCGTCCTGCCGCCCAGCGACTCCTGCAGCAGCCTAGTGAGCTTCGATTCGCGGTAGGGAACGTGAGGAGCACGATCCACCAGGGCGGTAATTACTCTGCCCAGCGTCAAGAGACTCTGATTGATGTTCACCGTCTCCCTCACCCGAATTCCCTTTTCGTTTCCCGCCTTAGAAACATTCTCACTGCCCGCCAAATCGACCAAATTCAGCTTCCCAATCTTCAGCATATCCTCACCCTCGATGCCATTCTCCCGGATGTGCACCACAATGGAGAAGACGGTGTGCGATCGCGAGGATTGGGCATTCATCAGTGTGGTGGCCGTCTTGCGACGCTCCTTTCCCTTCTCCAGCAGCTTGTACACATCGTCCTTGCTGTGCACCGGAATCTCCTCCAGTCCCTGGATGATAACCGATCCCTTTTTGGTGCTATCGTCGAAAATTCGTATCTTGGTGGAGTCATCGGTGGACAGCAGATCGCACAGCTCCTCGTTGTACAGCTCCAGGTAGGAAATGCGCATCGTGTACTCCACCTCCATCATGCGCAGCTCGTCGAAAAGGTGACTCAGCGCTCGCGGTATGATGCCAATGTCAGAGTCCTAAGAGGGCATAAACGAATAGGAAAAGATTAGATTATTATGGTATGGGAAAACAGGTTTTGATGGTCTGGCCTTGAAGCCAAAAGGCTAAATTATTGCAAGGGCCTTCTTGTTGTTGTTGAATAGAGAAGATAAACAGGAAGAGATGCTGCAGAATCGTTATTTCTTGAACCTGCCATATGGTATAATAAGATGACTTATAAGATGTGGGATAAAAAGTTTGCTATAGGTTGTTTTTAACTGTTCCCTGATGTTTTTTTGACTTCCTTGACTTTCGTATAATATGATAGAGATGATATATCGAAACGATCCACAACTAAGGAGAGTCTAGGTATACAAATGTTAATAAAACTTGGGATGTAGTAATATTTAACAAAAATAGAAGATAAGAAAATAGAGATACTAAAGAACCTTTACTTCTTTACAAAGTTTTTAAATACGATTTGGGATGCAAAGCTTGCAAATGGTTGCTTTTGACTTATTCCTAATGTTTTGTTAAGTTTCTTTTACTATATCATAAAGATGTTATTGAAGGACTATCCGTATCTCAGAAGATTATACGTATTTTTTGACTAAATTTGGGATATGATAGTTTTTAACAATTCTTATAGGCTGAGATAGGTTCCTATCCTTATTATCCCATGAGATCAATGCATATATTGGGTATCTATGGGTCTTCTTCCCCGATTTCAATCAAAAACTTACATCTTCCCAGGAGGATTTCAGTTCGGCACACTCGTTTCCCACCATGGTGTGGGTTTTGCCCGTGCCAGTTTGTCCATAGGCAAAAACCGTGCAGTTGTAGCCACTCAGGACCTCCTCTATAAGAGGAGAGACCACCACGGAGTAGACATCGCATTGCTTGGATTCGGGGCCAAAGCTGCGATCGAAGGTGAACTTCTTGGTGAGCTTGGAGTCCAGGGTGTGACGGGTGACAATTTCCCGTGGAGCCACCACATCCACGACTTCAGCGGATCGGATGCAGCGTTCCCGGGAATTCAGAGGCCTGCAGAGGATCATGAAAACCCAGTTAGATCTTGAATTCCCATAGACTCCAGAGGAATTTAGTGACTCACCTGACGCGCACGTAAACCTGGATGTTTTGGTTCGACTTCTTGGGCGGCTGGCGCGACGTATTCCCACCGGATACATCCATTTTCGATCAGTTAATTCAGTTAAATCAATTAAATTGGAATTTTAGCGCGTACAGCAACAAAAAGTGACGCCAGGCGAATGCACTTGTATGCGGTTGCCCGTGTGTGTGTGTTTTTGATTCCTGGAAATCCTTGATTTTCACTGTCTACCAAACTAAATTCTGTTGAATTTTAACTACTATTTACAGAGGGACGCCAGAGGATCACTATTTTTTCACTACTTCTTATTAAAACAGCGAAAAGCGGCGTCGCAAATTGTCCGTTTGATTTTAAAATTATGCGCAAATGGTAGGACCGCAGCGGGTCGGGCCTAAAATACCAACTACGATAGGAAAAATATACTAAAAGGTATTTTCCAGTGTTGTAAAGGGGACAATTGTAATTTAAAAATACCATTAATTTAAAAATAAAAATTCTATTTAAAACTATTATATTTTATTAAGAGACTAAATATACTAAAAGGTATTTTATAGTGCTGTAAAAGAGCCAATTGTAATTTGAAAATACCATTAATTTAAAAATAAAAATTATATTTAAAACTATTATATTTTATTAAGAAACTAAATATACTAAAAGGTATTTTATAGTGCTGTAAAAGAGCCAATTGTAATTTGAAAATACCATTAATTTAAAAATATAAATTTTATTTAAAACTATTATATTTTATTAAGAAACTAAATATACTAAAAGGTATTTTCTAGTGCTGTAAAGCGGACAATTGTAATTTAAAAATACCATTAATTTAAAAATAAAAATTCTATTTAAAACTATTAAATTTTAATTAGAAACCTATATTGAGTTTTAGTTAAAAATGCAGTTCCAATTACTTGTTCATTTTGCCAACATACCATACAGTATTTATTTAATGTTTAACTTATTTTTGGTAGATATTATAAACTATTTGAGGTCTAAGCTATGTGGTGCAGGATGCCCTGCCTCACTAAGGACTCCACCTGGGCCCTGGGCAGGTAATGCTGGCTGTTCTTCTTCAGATGGATCACCTCGCCGTCGTCCAGCTCGAATTTTCCATAGTCCTCCATGCAGCGAACCTCTATGTAAAGCGATTTCGGGGGCCTCAGGTTGTTGGTGAGATCGATGGGCAATCCCTGGTTGTAGCCCGCACTGCACATGTAGGAGGCCAGGGATTTGGAGTAGTTATTGAAGAAGTGCACCTCGGGTTCGCAGAGCGACTGCTTGATGTCCCCGGGAATAATGGGTCCAAATTCCCACCTCAGCGCCTTGATCCTCTTGCACCGCTCATATAAGTAAGCCAGAAGGCACCTCTTGTTCCTCTGAAGAGCCGCATGGCGAAAGTTCAGAAGGGGCCACAAACTCCGATCCCCGGAAGCATTGTAAGTGGAGGCCTGCGCCACGTTCTCCTCGAATATCGCCTTGATCTCTTCGAGTACCTGACGCACTCCGTCGTCATCGAAGGCGGGAATGGTGGCCGAGGATCGCTCCAGTTCCTTGAGAAGATCAAAGGCCTTGTCGCCAAACAATTTTGTTTGTCCGCTCATTTTGATCTTATTTTGGTTGTTTGTTATTGTTTGCTGATCTAGAGATGAGTTCGCGCCAAAATGTTTGTAAGGCGATAGTATCGATAGGGCTGTTATCGATCCTGGCTTGAAATATACTAAACAAATTTAGTATTTTTTGACTGAAGCCAATTTATAGTCTAGTCACACTATGTGGGGTAACCTATCGAGTGAGCCAGTAACCCGATGACAGCTAGTGTTTGTTGTTTTTGTTGTTTATTTTACTAGGGATGGACCTTCAACGATAGGAAATATATACAAAATAGACCGAAAAATACCAAAAAAATACTCAGAAATACCAAAGACCCTAAAAGTACCTCACTTTTGCCCACATCTAGTTGCCTATACACAACCTATGTAAAAAAAACAGGGTTATGTCAATAACCCCATAACTCCATAACTCCACCCTAGTGTAAATAGGCTATAAGTAGCCCCTGGTTCTTTGAAAAAAATGTCAAATAAACAGTTGTAATAAAAATCCCCAACATCCTTTACGAAATTCCAGTTTTGTGGCCCAAATTATGCTGCCTTGAACAGCAAAAAAGATGCCCTCCTGGTTAGATTGGTGTACCTGTGAAGGTGCCATGCCAGATGCACGTGAGTCAGTGTAAACACTCTGAAATATCGCAAGTTAACACATCCCTATTGCGCTATTCCGCCCATCCCTATCACACACGTAGTGGCAAGGCAAAAAAAGTTGGCCCAAAAACCGAAAAAACCGCAGATGAGACGAAAACTTGTGTTAAATCAATAAAACCCGAGTTAATCTGCTGATTCAGTGGCTGATTTTAGGGCTGTGCGTGTGTGGCAGCGATAGGGAAACCCAAACAAAACAAAGTGAGAAATAACCAATAAGCAACCAGAATATTAACCCTTATCTTCTGTCTCCCATCTAAACTTTAACACCTAGCCTACGAGTTGGGCCAATTACCGCCCCCGGAAATCATGGAGAGCTTGGATGCGGAAAAGGCGGTCTACGATGACATGAACCTGTACATCACCCCCGAAAGCTTCATCATCGAACCGAACGAGAAGACCGAGGTGCTGGTAATTGGACGCCACGACAAGGTCACCCGGGTTCAGCCAGCGGGCGGAGGTCATCTGGCTAATCTGCGGCCCACCAGGAGGATTTGCGGCGTCCTCGGCACCATCCACTTGCTGAGCTGCGACTATCTGCTGGTGGCCACCCACCGGCTCTTCGTGGGCGTTCTGAATGGCTCGGTGGTCTGGAGATTAGCCGGCTATGACATCATACCCTACATTCCCAATGCCATCCAGCGCAAGGAGAACGAGACCTACTTGCGGCTTCTCCGCCAGACACTGGACACCAAGTTCTTCTACTTCTCCTACCGCTACGATCTCACCAACTCGCTGCAAAGACAGCGCGAGGTGGCCGCCCAATCTCGTCTGGAATCCTCGCTTGGTTTGCTGCAGCGGGCGGACCTGCGTTTCGTCTGGAACGGCTATGTGCTGCGTCAGTTCAACTGCGACAAGATGGACAAGTTCCAGCTGCCTCTCGTCCTGGGCTTCGTGTCCATCAACCAGGTGCAGATCAACGGGCAGACCTTCTTCTGGAGCATCGTCACCAGGCGTTCGGTGGAGAGAGCGGGCACGAGACTCTTTTGCAGAGGCAGCGATGAGCAGGGTCATGTGGCCAACTTTGTGGAGACCGAGCAGATAGTGGAGTTCAATGGGCAGCTCACTGGCTTTGTGCAAACCAGAGGCAGCATGCCCTTCCACTGGCACCAGCTGCCCAATCTGAGGTACAAACCGCGACCTGTACTCGTGCCCGGCAAGGATCACCTGGCCGCCTGCACCCAGCACTTCCAGGAGCAGATTAAGCTGTATGGCAACAATGTGGCTGTGAATCTGGTGGACCACAAGGGCGCCGAGGGAGAACTGGAGCAGACCTACGCCCGTTTGGTGCGCGAAATGGGCAACCAGCGGGTGCGCTACGAGTCCTTTGACTTCCACAGCGAGTGCCGCAAGATGCGCTGGGATCGGCTGAACATCCTGATCGATCGTTTGGCCTACGAGCAGAATCAGTTTGGCGTCTATCATGTTTTCGATGACGGGAAACTGGTCTCCACGCAGACGGGCGTCTTCCGAACGAACTGCATTGATTGTCTGGATCGAACGAATGTGGTGCAGAGCATGCTGGCCAGGAGATCCTTGACTGCAGTGCTCCAGAAGCTGGGAGTGCTGCATGTGGGTCAGCAGGTGGAGTCATCTTCAGCTAATTTCGAAAGCACCTTCAAGGGCGTCTGGGCGGACAATGCGGATCTGGTGTCGCTGCAATACTCAGGCACGTGTGCTCTTAAGACCGACTTCACCAGGACGGGCAAAAGGACCAAAGCTGGTGCTCTGCAGGATGGCAAGAACTCGCTGATGCGCTACTATCTGAACAACTTTGCCGATGGCCAGCGACAGGATAGCATTGATTTGTTCCTCGGCAAATATCTAATCAACGATAATGAGGGTGGAGCAGTGCCTTCGCCTCTGGAATCGAAGCGGGGATGGCGCTTCTTCACCTTCCCCACGGTGCTGCTGATGGCCGTGGCCATGTTCATGATCACCATGACCTATCCGTCGGAGTTCAGCACCGAGAACCTGCTGTTTATGCTCTTCTGGGGCGCCATGATCGCCGTGAGTGCCACGGGCATCCTGCACTACGGCATCGAGTTTGTCCAGTGGCCGCGGCTTTTTCCGCCCATCTCCTTTCGCCAACCATGACATTAGTGTCGTCTAGGCAGCTTGAAAGAAAGAACTATATTGTAAACCAATTCCTGTAATCGATTTGAATTCCTCTCAATTATCCGTTTGTTTTATTCGTGTGTTTATTCTTTGTTTAGTTGTAAATTGCCAGAACCCAAAGTCCATTCCTCTCTGCTACATTTGTTAGTTAATTATTAGGCGAGCTTCGAAATGGATGGGTTCGTTTCGGATGGAAAGGAATTGTCAAGGCGCCGCTTATTAACTGCCTTTAAACGCAATGTAGATCAATCACTTTTGTAGAAACATTTTATGACATTAAATAAAGTATTTTACGCATTGCTAGAAAACCTCGATCGAAGTCTTTTAATTACCTGTAGAGGTGAACTGCATTGCCGGCCAAGAACGTTTGTCTTGCTCGAGATGATACGGGTATATCGTGTTTTATAATACATATATATATATATATAGAAGATGGTCAACATAAAGATGATCGTATCTTGTAAAGGTTATTATAAAGAGAATAATTAAATAAACTTGTTTGTTATAATTGATCGAAATAATAACACAGTTTAATATTTCTAAAGGAATGCAGAACTTTTAAAAGAAGAAAAATAATGAGAAATCTTTTTGATGACTATTTTTTTAAAAGATGGTATATTTAAATGCTTTAGAAAAACTGTATTATACAGATAACCTATATACCTATATTATTATATTATATTATATTTATTTTCAAGATTTTAAGAATACTAGAATAAATGAGTAGTATTTAATAATTCTCTTAACCTATTTGTAAGGTTAATAAATAAGTTAATAAATAAAAATAATCACAGAACTTTTTTATGACAATTGTTTAATAAGATGGTACATTTAAATACCATATACAAATTTAATCATACATATAACCCATATAATTATTTATTATATTTATTTTCAAGATTTTAAGTGATCTTAAAAATTTGTTTTTAAATTCGACTTCATAAAATACAATAAATTAGTAGTACTATAATAATATCTATTTTTGTGGGGTCCAAAAATTTTAAATATTGTAGTTATTATAACCCAGTAGGTCTTAAATATTTGTTGTAGGTTCTCCAGACAGGCTTTCTTAATTCTTTCATTCACTCATATCATTTCGAACCCCATAGACCTTCATTTTCGGCACTCCTCCCCTAAAAAAACTAAATATAAATTTCCATAAATTTTCCCAAATTTTTCTAGTTTCTCTATAGGCACAAAAACTTTCCAAATTCGCATTCAACATAAAAATTTCTGTAGAATTATTATAGTTTAAGGCTAGTTCTTAAGACTTTTAATACAAAATGGACAAAGCGGAGAAACCCTCGAGACTTTCGGAAAACTTCCTGTACATGCTGGAGTTTGTGATAGACGATCTCCTGATTACGCGGCCCAATCTCTGTGCTCCCGAGGAGTATCCCACCTGCACGGAGATCACCTTTCGATCGATCTTCCTGAACATTCGCGATAGGGAGAATGGGGAGTGCGTTAACCCATGTTCGCCCAAGTGCGGAAAGTGCACTTTGTTTACCCTGGACTCGCCCATTACCGACGAGGATGTGATGCATATTCAGGTGTATAAGAAAAGGACGGAGGGTTGCAAGTTCCTGCTGGGATTGGCGGAACTCCCAATGAAGCCCATTTTCGAAAGAGTGAAGAAGGAATTTGATTTCCGGAACATCAACTGGGAGGAGAACGTGATGACGCACGTCTCGGGATTGCCCAAGATCCGGGGACCCTGCAAGAGGATCAATGCCTGCGTTTCCTGCTACGAGAAGCATCGGGAGCGCCGCGAGCAATGGTGTCCCACCTCGGAGCTGACCAAGCGGATGCTGCCCCTCTTCAATCTCTGCAAGATGCAGACTGGGAATATCGTTTTGATCTTAAGATTGGTGTGCAATGGTCCTTCGGTTGTGACCTCATTTCCCGTTCAGCCTGCGAAGTGCCAGGATCCCTGCTGCAAAGGATGCTGTTCTGGTTGCTGTCCGCCCGATGCCATTTGGCCTACTCCCTGTCCCTCGCCCTTTGATCCCTGTGATCCTTGCAAATCCATCAAGACCAAGAAGACGTAGGAAACTGGGAGCTACAGTAGGGATTTCCGTTCACCTAGTAATCTTGAGATATTCATGTTCGTCGAGGAATCCCGCTGATTTAATAACATATGTGATTTATCACTTATAACTATTTATAAAAATAAATAAAATACTTTATAATTTTCTACATCAATCCTAGAGTTTTAATATCATTACTTATCTGTATCATTATATCTGTAATATTAATATTATTTTAATATTGTTAAAAATTAAATGGAAGGTATTCAGAATTACTGATAGATATTAATAGAACTTATGTTCTATTATAATATACCAACTGACATTTATATTAGTTTCATTTTATGAGAGACAATTGAAGATAAGTAAATAAAAAATTTTAATTAAAATTAAACTACAATTTTTAAATACCTACTTTTATAATATTTATAAATAATATTTATTAAATGCTATTATAATATATTATTAAATGCACATTATGTTGGGCTTTAAAAGAGTTTTTAAAAATTATATAAATATGAATGAATATACTATGAAATAATATTTTAAATTGACTGAAAATAAATAAAATAAGTATTTTAGATCCTATTAGGTATCCTATTACCTATGTATACCTATTTAGATTAAATAATATTTAAATTTTACTGAAAATAAATAAAATAAGTATTTTAGATTCCAAGTATTCCAAATATTTTTTAAAAATTCTCCCAGTAGTCCCAGATTATAATATGAATATAAATGAATATACTATGAAAAATTATTTTAAAATTAACTGAAAATAAATAAAATAACTTATTTTATATTAATATTATTATTATTATAATATTATTATATTATATTATTTTAAATAAGTATTTTAGATTCAAAGTATTCCAAATATTTTTTAAAAACTTCCCCAGTAGCCCCTGATTATAATTTCGTATCAGCAGTTCGAACACCTCAGTCTCCCCGTCTGGACATTCAAAATCTCAATCAAAATTTCAAAAATTATTCTCTAAATTTTGGAAGTGCGTGTGTTCGGGTACAGAAATTTACAAGTTTTGCAAAAATCAGACAAAAGCTAGCGAAAATTCACGTTCGGTTATAGAGATCAACCCTCCCCGAAACTATGGACAAGTCTGATAAGTCGGATAAAAATGAGAAGCCCGAGAAAACCCCAAAAATTGCAGGAAATTTCCTCTACATGTTTGAGTTTGTGGTAGATGATCTCCTAATCACTCGTCAGAATCTCTGTGCTCCGGAGGAGTATCCCACCTGCACGGAGATCACGTTCCGTTCGTCGGTCTATGTGAATCTCTGCGATCGGGAGGTGGGCACCTGTGTTAACCCATGTTCGCCCAAGTGCGGAAAGTGTGCCTTGTTCACCCTGGATTCTCCTATTACCGATAAGGATGTTCTGCAGGTTCATGTTTATAAGAAAAAAACGGAGAGCTGCAAGTTCTTGATAGGTTTATCGGAACTGAAGGTGAAGCCCATTTTTGATAGGGTTAAGGAGTCCTTTGACATCGAGAATCCCAATTGGGAGGGGGCCATGCTGGGTCACATTGCCCAGTTGCCCAAGATGAAGGGTCCGAATAGCAAGGGTCTCCTGGACAATTGTGCCTGCTATGAGAAGCTGAATGAACGTCATGAGCAATGGTGTCCCACTTCTGAGTTATCCAAAAGATTACTACCTTTGTTCAATCTCTGCAAGATGCAGACTGGGAATATAGTTCTCATCCTGAGATTAGTTTGCAATGGTCCTGCCATTGTGTCCACCTTTCCCTTCAGTAAGGTCTGCTCAAGGAATCCCAAGTGCCCGGAGCCTTGCTGTGGACCTTGTGGTCCTTGTCCTCCGCCTCCCTGCTGCGGTTCGTGTCCACCTCCGCCCAGCTGTGGGCCACCCTGTCCAGCTCCCTGTGATCCCTGCGATCCCTGTGATCCCTGCAGTCCCTGCTGTGGTGGAGGAGGCACTGCCACCGGTGGACCCATGGACAAAAAGGTCTGCAAGGGAGCGTGTGGCCAGCCGCCTTGTCGCACCTGCAAAATGGTGGATCCTTGTGCCAAGAGAGTGGAGCCGCCGGCCAAGTGCCTTCGGTACTACTCCTGCAACCTGGACAAAATGTGTCCCTGCGATTACTGCGAGGATGAGTTCGATAGGGGTGAGTATGAAAACCTCATAATATGTAATATCATAGAAGATACGAACTCTAATTGATGGGTTTTTAGAGCAATTTTTTTGTTGCATACTTTTTCAATACCGCATTTCCTTTGATACACCAAATTTACATTTGTTTAGGTATTTTCTGTTCTAAAAGAGATTTATAAAATAAAATAAATAAAATAATTTAATAACATTTTTAAGGAATTTCAAAACAAGATTTTTTTAAAATATTTTATTATATAAAACGTAAAAGCGATGTATTTTCAATCGAAGGGTTTTTAGAGCCAATGGTTTTTATTGCATACTTTTTGAATACCACATTTCCTTTCATCTCCCAAACTTAAATGTAAAACAAAAAAAATTGTTTTAAGGTAATTTTTTGTTTTGGAACAGTTTTTTTTATAATAAAATAATTTAATATAATTTTAAGGAATTTCAAATTTTTTGTGTTGCATACTTGTTGAGTACCACATTTCCTTTCATTTCCCAAATTTAAATATAAGACAAAAAAAAAACATTTACAATTTACTAAAATTATTTCTTCTTATTTCTTGTTAGTATTTGTGATTTACAACTGAAAAGCTTGTTAAAAAATATTATTTTCTTAATTTATATTGTATAAAATCCTTATAAAATCTAAAATTTTGATCCCTATTTCCCCAGAATGTCCCACTGTTCCCACGAAGCGCTGCAATATGTCGCCCATCGAACAAAAGTTGCAGAAATGCGGTCCCTGCGGAGGAATTCCCCCATATCCCCGTTTCATCCAGGAGAAATTGGATGCGGTGCTACTGGGCAAACCGGACAAGGATAAGGATGCCAAGAAGGACAAGGAGGGCAAGAAGGACAAGAAAGGAAAGGATGGCAAGGAGGGCAAGGGCAAGAAGAAGCGTCAGGCGGGAGGAGCTGTCTACTGCATAGGAGATCATAGCGGTCCATCAGCGGTTTATGAGGATTGCGAACCTGCCTGCGAAAATGTCCTCCAGGCGACCAGGAAAATGAGGTACAAGGAGCCCAGTGGCGCCACTTGCAACGGGAGAGAAGAGGAGTACGACATGGCCTGCGATGAAGGTGAGTCCAATTTTATTTCAATGGAAAATGTTTCGAAATTTTTCTAAAAAAAATATTTATTTACAAAATATTTCATTTAAAAATGTTTATTTACGAAATATTTCTTTAAAAAATATTTGATTTTATTTCCAAATAAAATATTTCCTTAACAAATTTTTATTTACGAAATGTTTTGGAAATAAATTCCATATTTATACACAAACTATTTTTTTAAAAAATTATTATTTTATTAAGAAATATTTATCTTAGAGTACAAGAAACTGAATATGTATTTTGTTGTATTTTAGTCGATACGATTTTTAAATTATAATTAAATTATATATTCATAAGTTGTATGCGACATTAAAAATCCAACAATTTGATAATGTTATTAAGTCAAATATTTGATAACATGCAATATACAACTTCCCATTTTAGCTCTTCATAAACTAAAAAATTACATTTTTTCACACTTTCCATTTTATATCCAATTTTTACACCTACAATTTCAAAAATCCCAAGTAGGCCCTGAAATAAACAACACATTTATCTACGAAACTCATCGTCAAACTTTTAGTAACACCAAGTAGACGGGGGGTAAAAGATCATTACTCGTTTTGCATTCGTTTTATATATTCAAACGGGAAATGTTGTCTGCCACACAAAACAAACAAAAAATAAATTCTTACGTTAACATTACGCGAGTTTTGGATGGGAATTAAAACAGCAGAACAGTATGCATTAATCCAAATTAACCCAAATCCTTATCGCGGTGATCTAATAACTCGGTCTATCCTCACAATTGCAGCACGAAAACGAGCTGTGCGGAAATTGCGCCACTTACTGGTGAAGTACAATATCCAAATTGAGAATTGAAGGCCTTTGGAATTGAGATCTTTGAGCAGCAGCACTCTTGAAGCAGACAACACCTGCAGACGTACTTAGTGAATAGTTTATATTGATTTGAGACGAGACACTCTTAACCACAGAAGCACTCAAAATGGCCAAGAAAAAGGGGCGGAAGGGCAAGAAGGGCAAGAAGCCCAAGGTCGACTGCAAGTTCAAGATCACCGACGAGATGCTCAAGCCAATGAACGAGAGTGAGTGCATCTATAATAAGATAACGATCTTTAAATAAATCGTCCATGCGTTCAATTTTGACAGCACTGGCAAATGATACTTATAACCATTTAACAATATTTTAAATATTTCGATCAATACCCTTTTTATTTTAAAATAGTTTGTATAAATGTTTTTGAAATAAGTTAAAATTTATTAATCAATTTAGAATTTTGTTTGTATATTTTAGTAATGCTATTAACTTTTTATTCATTGCATTCTACGATTGTCAATTTTTAATAATCCCACTGATAAATCCCTTGTAAATTTAATTTTATAATTTATTTTTAAATAAATTAAAAACTATTTTGTAAAATTATCAGGTAATTTAAAAAAAATTTTGAAGTTGTTTTTAAATTAAATATTTCTTTTAATATACATTTTACTTTTTTTTTTAATAATTGATAAATTTAATTTCTTTTTGTTTATTTCTTTGTAATAATTGATTTATAGTTAGGTGTTTTTTGCCATCATGATTTTGATTTTTGGTAAAAATTTGAAATTTTTCTTAATCGATTTTTAGCTATAACTAGGACAAAAATGGTCCGAAATCAAAAAGGCATACTGTTTTGAGCAGCTAACAACCTAGTAATTAATATCAGTGAACTTTGCGTCCGATTTGAACAAAAATATTTTTGGGCCCAATTTTCACATTTTTGATAAGGGGTACCATCATAATTTTTTGCAAAAAATGGCAAAATTTAAAAATTTTCACTTTTAAATGCCAATCGATGGGGAATTTAATAACGAGTTCAACAAGGTATCACAATCCATGTTTGGGTCACTATATCTTTTTTTATGACCAAAATACTAATTGTTTTTGGATGGAAAATCAGAATTTTGATTTTTGGCACAAATTTGGAATCATTCTTTATCGATTTTTTGCTGTAACTTGGACAAAAATGATCCCAAATCAAAAATCCTTATTTTTGAATTGAAATTTTTTTAAAATGCTAATAATACTTATTGTTCTAAAGTAATTGATAAATTTATTTCTTATATTTATATACATACCTATATATTTATATTTCATTTTTCATAATCTTTATTTTCTTTTTAAATTTATTACTTACAACCTGCTCAAGCTGCCACATAGGTATACCTGCTATTGTTGAATAAATATACACCTTAAAAAAATAAAAAATAAATTATTCTTTATTTGGAAATTCTTTTTAAATTGAAAACTATTTTGTAATATTAATATTACTAATTCTCAACTCAATTTATGTTTTTTAAATTCTTTTGAATTTAATTTAATTTTTCTCAGATGTTGATGACTGCGATGGATGCTGCCAATGTGCCTGCGATTGCGACTGCAGTCCCGAGATAGCTCCTTGCTTCATCCAACCAACTAGACCGGATCCGGGACCGGAGGCCTACGACGAGTTCGAGGCCTGTCTGAATGGCAGCGGACTGACCATTCGCGTCCTGAAGAACACCCACAAGGTGGAGAGCGTGCGGGATGGCAGTGAAACGGCTCCGAATCTTGGGGCCGACGATGATCCCTGCTATCGCGAGGATCCCAATGACTGCGAGCCCAAGCAGGAGTCCTGCCTGCACGAGATGCTGCAGCGCAGCTCCTTCGCCAGGAATCACATCAAACGCAGAACGGGCGGCAGGATCATCAACCATCCGAATATACCCAAGGTGCGGGCCAACATCAAGTACTCGGGCAACGATGCCTGCGAGACGGACAACTACTACGTGCCCTTCTCGAAGATCAAGGAGGCCTGCGACGCCCAGGAGGCCAAGGTCGACTGCTACCGCCAGCGGCTGTGCGGCGGCTCCGATCGCCTGGTGCCCGCCCAGTGCCCCGCCCAGAATCAGAGGTCCTGCTGCATGCAGGTCGAGCGCAAGGACATCATGCAGACCATGAAGGGCGTCAATCTGGACACCAGGCGCAAGGGAATCGAGGTGAGTTAGTTATCCAAAACAAACAACTTCATCACATTTTTATTTTAAAATTTCTCGATTTAAAAATTGTTAATTAAAAATTAACCTTCCTAGTTTATTTTTTAAAATATTAGAAAAGAGAATAATTGAATAATTAAATCATTTAAATTTCTAAAAAGGTGTCTAAAAGTATGCAATAATAATAATAAAAATAAACTTCGTTGCATACTTTTGGAAAGTAATAATTTCATTGCATACATTTGGACACCTTTTAAGGATTTTTAATTTATATTTATGTTAATTAAGTGCTACTTCTTAAACTATTTTTGTAAACAACTTTAAGCTCTATTTTACTGTTTAATAATTTAAAAAATTTGTTTATTTTTTAATAATTTGTATACATGACTCTAAACTGTTTTAAAATGTTGTTAAAATCAGTTAAAATTTAATTAGCACTTTTTTGTAAATTTTAGTTATGCTATTAAATTTTTATTTAATACATTTTACAACTGACAATTTTTATTAATCTTATTAATCTTACTGATAAATTCATGCATTAGCCATCCCTTGTAAATTTAATTTGATAATTTATTTAATAGTTTTCATTGTTAAATCATGATTTGTCTCAACTTATATAAATTTCCCACAGTAGTAGTAATTGTCTCACGCAAAATCCATATTTCAAGAATGTTTAATCTTAAATCGTTGAGCTGTAATCACCGATCGCCTCCGCATTCCTTTTTTTGGGATCTCGCTCGTTACGTGTGTGAATGCGGAATGTGTGATCGCTTTTTAAGTCCGTGACTTGGCCCCTCTAAATGCCGATGCAGGTGGTGCAACTTCTCTCCAACTTCTGCAGCTTCGGGAAGTCTTTCAATTGCCTCAATTGTGGGGCATTTTGTTGCGTAACATCTGCCAGCTCCAAATGTGGAGCACTCTTTTTAGTTTTGCGGTGGCAAATCTGTTAAAACTTTCCATGGTTTTTTATTTATGGTAATCGCAGGGGAGATGTAATAGATTGAGGGAAAATTTTTCAATCACATAAGTGTAAATTAGGTGGTTTTGTTCCCCGGGAAAAGCAGGTGTAATTAGTCATTTTTAAAGGCTTTATTTCTTAAGTTTAGTCGAAAATTGGAATATTGTTTTTTATTGTTTCTTATCTCTGATTAATGATAAAATATTCCCCAAGTTGTTTTGCCCCTTAAATTATTTTTTATATATTTTGTAATAAATTTTTTTCAGAATTAAAGATAAAATATTCTTTTAATAGTTTTAGCTCTTTAAATATTTTTTAAATATTTTGTTTGTATTTTTTAATACATTTTTCCTTAATTCTCCCCATTTAGGTTTGTTACAAAACCTGCGAGGAGACCGATAGCGACGTATTCCTGGTGAAGCTGGGCAGCAAGGCCAAGTCGCAGCACAAGAAGAACACCATCGAGATCGAACTCAGGACCCCCAAACAGCCCGTAACCCTTCCGATCAGCAAAGTCACCACCGAAACCTATGTTTCCGAGGAAATGCTCGCTGGTGGCAAAAAGGGAAAGAAGGGCAAGAAGGGAAAGAAAGGAAAGAAGGGCAAAGGAAAGAAGAAGAAGTAGTAGAAAGGATCCTTAACTATCCCTACTATCACGAATCCTATTAACCGGACCTGAAGCACACCCTTTTCGAAAACCATCCCCTGGCTTTTACATGCTACACTCTACAACAAAAATTCACAGCAGCTTTCATTGAAATTCGATTTTTTGGCAATAACCCTCTCTCATATCAACCCGTTTAGTTAGACGCACAAATACTGAATATTTCGACTAGATTTACGTAAATGTATCATTTGGCTTCAGTCAAAAACCAAGAATTAAAATTTAAAATTAATAAGAAAGATGGTGCTGTCATTTTTAATTTTTAATCAAGAGTGTGAAAACCGCAGGTGAAGATTTGCTGAACTGTCAGAGAAGAAGCCCCTGGAAAAGGGATTAAGTTACCCAGGCCCTTGGTTATTTATAAAAATAAAGTCGGTCCTGTTTTAGATCTGTAGAATTTTAAATACCCTTTAGAAAATTTTAATTTTATTTAATTCATTTTATTCGGTTGAAGCGCCACTTTAGAAGAGAAATATTTATTTTTAATATTTTGCTTTTATTTTGAGTTTTTGTTTTGCAAAGTTCAACCAGTTTATACCCCCTATAGAGCTGAAAAGAAATCTTAAAAAATCTATAAATGGCTTAAAGCATGCATTATAATATTTGACAGCTTTATGGTTTCTCTTATCTTCGAATTAAAAATGACTTTGAATAAGAGCAAAGCAAATATTTTTCAATTTCTACGTTATATGATGATTTTTCTAAAAATATAATTTTTATCTGATTTTGGTCTTAATTATAATGAATATAGGCTATAAAATGTAATTTCCTGAACCAAATTAAAGGATGGAAAATTCCTGACACCTCTTACACATGGTTTACTGTTTTTCAAAATGATATAGGGGCTCTTAACTGCCAAGTCAAGGCCACTCGGGTGCTAAAAATAGCCGACAGAGCCGATTCGCGATGCAGAACAGTAATGCCCATCCGTTCCGAACATCTTCTTCTATTGCACACCTGTAATTAAAAATCATGAGACCCATCTGCGTCAGAAATCTTCAGGGGAGACTGAAGAGGAGAAAAAGGCGTTGGATGCAGCGGCATTTTAGTGGTTTGCTGTCTGGTCCGGTCACTTCAAACGAGTCGAGGAGAGACTTCGTTGGCTATATTATATAGCCAGAGAGAGGGACGGCAGATCGGGCCAGCTGACCGATCCGATCCGATACGATCGACGAGGTTCGGCGAGGAGTCGAGCGAGGAACTCGTTTTAGTTGCGTTCAAACGCTTTAGTCTGTAAGTTAACACGGCGGCCGAGAAAATATCGCAAATATCGTGCATTATATCGTATAGCGGTGCTCAAAGCCTAGATGTTAACTCTTCGGTGGATCGTCGCCGAATGCGAGCAACTTTTGAGATCGGTTCAGAAAAGATCATAAAAAAAGTGAGAGGCCCCAAAACCACTCCAATTCTCTCGAACCTCAAACTCTCTATCTCCCTCTCTCTGCGAAAGCGGAAAGAAAGTGAATTGAGTGGATTACTTAATCCGCATTCGTTTTTACAAACGGGCTTCGAACCCAGGGCCTTAAAAAAATTCAGACGCAAATTAATGGCTTAAAGACCCAGACCACCAACCCCGCCCCCTTCGATCTTCGTTGACAGTTGGGCGGAGAAAACCGAAAAGTATTTGAATATTAAAACTAGATCCGAAAGAGATACAAAACATAACATTTTTGATAATTTAGAAAGCGAAGCTGCATACCAAATAAGCTGGAGATTTGAAACCTGCGAAAGACCAACATCTTTCAGTTGGCTTTCAGTTACAGCTCGAGATCGGAGGTTATTATACCATACCATCCTATCCATAACTTGCTTTCGCCCCGGTTTTCGGTTTCGAAAAGTGCACTTGCAACTTTTCCATCTTTCCACTTTGGTGTCTAAAGATATTCGCGTGAAAAAAGTACAAAAACGGTGATAATGTTACGCCCCACGATTATCGTAGTGCTCATCTCGCTGGCCAGTGTCGATTCCGGTCATAATACACCCCTCAATTCAAAAGTACCGGCAATGGGACACATAAGTAATATTCCAAACGGTTTCCAACTCAATCAAAACCTACACATCCAAGGAAATGCGAGTGACAGCAATATTATGGCAAAAATCGGAGGAGGTGGTGGAAATAATGGCCGTGATAAGAGAGGTGAGTACTCCATGGCCCCTTTGAGGCACTTCCAGAAGTGCCTTCCCATTGTGGTAAATCCGTGTCAGGGTCAGAGGCACTCGGCCACTTGGACATCGTCGAGAGGCTGTGTCAATTGATTGGCAAATACTAACAATTGCTCTTGGCCAGATTGCTTTGAACCAAGCTCTTTTTCCCTAATATCGTCTTAATGTGGGCGATGTAGGCGGAAATGTGTGGTTTTTCAAGGGTTCCGTGGGTTATTAGCAGGTGTAAAACGGGGAAAAAGCATTAGCTAATCTATAAGGTGATTAATGAACATTAGGAAAGCAGCGTGATCGATTGGCTGCCTTTTTATTGTAATGTTATTCATTAATGGTCATTAATACCAAATAAGAATGGAATAAATTACCTAAAAATACTGTATTTAAATATAATATTTTATTGATATATTTTTACAATTAGTAAACAACTACTTATCATTTTTGTAATACGTACAAAATATTTAGTAATAATATATTACACATTAAACACATTTTAAAATATTTGTAGTATTATTTTCTAAAATATAAATTTCTTTGTAAAATCATATATTTTCTTTACATGTAATTTTTTTTAAATTTAATTTCTTTTAATTGTATTTAAGTTAGGTAAAATTTTAATAATATTGCTACATTTTTTTTTAAGTAAAAATTTATGACCCGCAACGAATAGCAATAAAACATTTTATAGAACCATGTTAAAAATCAATACGATTAATGGTTTCAACGAAAAGAAAAATGTATTTTGGCAGCGTTTATTTTGGAAATACAAACAAATCTGGTTTTTCGCTACCAACAATGCAAATCATAAAAGAATTTTTAATGAAAGCAAAGTAGATTTGCATAAAAAATCTCCACACATCTATCTCTACTATTTCTGCATAGCATATCAATTTGCTAGCTCATCATGTGATTTTCATATGTGTTTTACAACAACAGAAAAAGCAGATTTAAACAAATCCGTACTGGCTGTTATTAAAATGCTAATCGAGTGTTTTTCCCATGCACCATTTGGCATTTAAAGATTTCGCATTTCATAACTATATGAGATCTTTTGGCACAATCACAACGAATCAAAGGCAAACTTTATCAAACCGCCCCTGATTTCGATTTCGATTTCGATTTCGAGATATATATAGATTGTATTTATAACATGGGTAGGTGCGTTCAATGGCCATCTTCTAGTTGCATAAATATTCAACAATAAAACGAAACAAGAAATCCAGTTTGAATATTATTTCTCTCTTCTTTTGGGCTGCTCGGATTGACTTTGTTTTTATGAAATTGGAATGCCGGTGACCTCAGAATATTAAGTAAAATATTGTGTAGAAGAAGAAAACACTGACGCAAATCAGAAAATATTAAATGCAAATGCAAACTAAAGCTGAGCCTTTTACCTCGTGACATTTTAACCAGAACAAAAGCCGCCAAGAAGACAATCTTTCCCCAAAAATGGCCAAAAAGATTAATGAGTCTCGAGAAGGCAGAGAAAAAACCGAAAGCAAAATCGAAAAATCGAAAGATAAGAGTTCAAAAACCTCTCCATAATTACGGGGTATTAAAGCCGGCAAAGAATTTTGATTTGCATTGGAAATTAAATTCACCAGCTGTCGTGATGTTCAGAAATTAGCTGAAGTTGTCCAAAAATAAAACATGTGCTTACGAAATATATGCAAATGTTTTTATTAAAATGTAAGAATAAACTCAAGAGGTCTACCACTTAAAAGGGCCATTTGTCAAGATAACGAAAACTATTGTTTAACGTTTTAATTATTTGAATACTCTTTCCGTAGCTTTTTCATATAACTTTTCTTGGTGTATCCATAAATCTAAGGTTTCTATTGTATTTTTATTAATATTTAATTTGTAAACGTTTTTGTTCCCATTCAAAAAGTGGTACCAATTTTAATATTAATTGGTAGGTCAGTGATTAAGTATCTTATGTTAATTATAAGTTGCTTTACATCTTTTAACGAAATGAAGTAAACACAAAAATAAAACATAAATTTAAACGGAATTTATTAGGTCGAATTATTATTTTAAAAAAATGTGTAAGGGAGTAGATAGTTTATTTTTAAAGTGAACAAAATAACATAAAATTGTTTAATACCTGGAAAAGTATTAAAACTTAAATTCAAGATAATAAATAAATGAAAACTGCATAATAAATTTTATTATGCAAGTATTATTTTCAAAATATATATATGCATGTAGTTTACTTATTTTTAATGTTGACAAAATAATAAAAAAATGGTTTACTACATAAAAAAATATTTAAACTTAATTTCAACACAATCGCGTGCCATAAGTCATTACTCTCCGCTTTGTTAGAGTATTTCCCACATAAGCCTATGAATATAATTACACATTTCAGCATTGAATAAATAAATCTTTCAGGCCTCTTAGCTTGACATTGAACTCCGGCTGCCAACTTAACTTCATAATGATCTAATATATCAAATGTGTGCCTGTGAAAGACCGATTCTTGGGCACCTTGAGTGCGTCGTCGGTCAGAAGAAGTTTGACCACAGCTCTGAAATCTGAAATCAGAAATCTGAAATCCGAGAGCTGCGTAACGTATACGCCGCATTGGCTGCTCATGTAATTACCCCAAACAAGAGATACACAAGCCGATTGCGCAAGCGTTTGAAAAAGTATCTTTATGGAATGTGGAAGCTGGTCCACAAACAGCGAAAAAAACAATCGTTTAGCGAGCGGAATTGCGAAATCCTTTGTCTCTGGGCAACTCCTCGCAGCTAATTGACCTCTTTTCAGCCAAGCGGCAATTGCAATTGCAACCTCTGAGTTTCAGTTCTTGGCCACAGAATACAAAATACAAACTGCTAAATGCAAAAGTACAGAGGCCGGGGTGGAAATGATTTACCGCTTTGATAGGTTCGTTTCTCACTCAAGGCAAAGCCAACATCCTCAGCGAACTGTCATGATTTATGGGGCCTGTGCAAACGACAATTAGCCGGTCCAAGTATCTGCTATATAGTTGTTGCCCGATATAGATACACATCGCCACATCACAAGAGACACAACTGGGTCGCCGAGTCGTGAAGTTATTGAATGCCCAGGCGATCGACAACTGCAGTGAGAGAAATAAGTTAAGGGGTTGCTTCTTTAGTTTGGAGATCCAAGTATCTGTATTAAACTGTATTAAAAGAAATATAAATGTAACTTTTTTAACAATATAAATGAAACATCTTTAAAGAATTTGTAAAAAAGTAAATGCAATTTGGTTTGGCTTATTAATTACTAGCGACTTGTAAAAAAATGTTCAAATCGGACTATTCAGTTAAAAGTTATGAGCAAATAATGTAATGACCGCGCGTAAGCAGTGCAAGCAGTCTCTTTTCTGCTTGCATAACTCCATCTCCCTCGCACTCCCTTTAGCTTTGAATTTAAGCAATCCAAAAATTAAACTTACTTGAAAAGAGGGCTCTGAATTTTACCTCTTGATAGCTGTAACTTTCTAACGACAATATTAACCTGATAAATAAATCGACACTACCTAAGAAGAATAAAATGAAACAATTCCCAGCAGAGGAAGGCAAAGAGTTCTGGAAGGACCCGGATCATGTCAACTGGGTCAAGTCAATGAATTCTCTGTTTGCAAAAGTATCAGAGAACCATCTTAAAATACAAAACTTGCATGAGGAATGTGCGAAAATAGGTGCCATAGATGATAAAGAGAAAGTATTGGATGAAGGTATGGCGGTTCGTGTCCAGGAATTAATAACGATCCTAGATCAAATGATTGGTTATCAGTACGAAAACGATGAAATACGTAAGCAAGTCCAGAGGGAGGTGAGCAATTATACCATTGTTTACGGCATTTGTATTCTTTCGGAGGAGGCAATTCAGCGACTGGATGAGTCATTTGAAGAGCAGATTTTGGAAATTAAACAGAAGCGTGAGGAAATCGACGAATGGCTGCGCGGCTTCAACGAGGATCTATTGAACAAAAATGAAGTCTAAAAAAAGAATTACTATTTGCAATTTATATATTTTGTGTTAAATTAAATTATTATTAATTATTTATTATTTAATATTTTATCTTTTATATATTTTGTGTTAAATTAAATTATTATTTAATGTTCAAAGATTGGCTTTACTATTTTTTTCTTTAATATTTATATTTATTTTAATACTTGAAATTGTTACTATTTTTTATTTTATTTAAATTTTTTTTAATATTTATTGTTCTATTTAAATAATTTTTTTGTTTCTGATTCTTGTACATTTTTTGAGTGCTCTGTTTTTATCAGTGATTGGTGATTGTGATCAAAATAAGAACTTCCCCTCCTCCTCTTTCAGCAACCTCAAGAGCATTTAGGCCATCACGTTTCAACTGTTGTCATATTTTCTGCCCGACTTTCAATCGGTCAGCTTCAAATGGCCTGCAACAATGGCACGTAAATTATCTGGCATAATGCTCAGTTAACAAGCCAAGGATTCCGAATCCGAATCTTATGGAGAACAATAACCGAACAACGAACTCAAAGTCTCTGCTCGTTTGTTCGAGTGCGTTGAGCCGCCTTTTGTTCTCTCATTTCAAAGACTCGGTCCAATTCCAGCTGGATTGGTAATTAATGCCCAAATTAAAGTCTTGTTCGATGACTTGCCAATCCGCTGGGAATTCAAGGCACCTTAAATTCTTGGCAAGTTGTTAGAAAATGTTCACTTGGGATTAAAGTAATTACTTCAAATAATTGTGTTGAGTGGAATGAACTTGAAGTTTTGAGGGGGACTAATCAATTATTTTGAGATATATGTACATTATTTTTAAATTATTTATAAGGTTTAAATGAGTTTGTAATGTTAAATCTTTACTTACTTAAATTAATTTTATTTAAATCCGGATTTACATGAATATGAAAGTAAAATAATTAGTTAATATTAAAATCTGAAAGGTTGCCAATTTTTAGAAGATATTTTTACAGTTTAATAACCAAAAGTTTAATCCAGAAAATCAAGTAAAAATATTGGGAAAAAGTAACAAATTATAGAAAATCTTTGCTCTTAAACAAATGAAACTAAAATGATTAGATAATAAAAACTGAGAGCTTCATAAGTTTTAATAATATTTCCACAGCTCAATAACCCAAAGTTTAAACCAGAAAATTAAGTGAAATTATTTGAAACCCCCAACAAATTATATAAAATCTTTGTTAATCGATTTTGCTTTCCCAATTCAGCTTTCCAATCCATTGCCCCACAATTTTCACTTAATTACCGAAGACACGAACTTTCGATTAACAGCCTTTTCGATCTGAAATGAAGATCTTTTCAGGCGATTTACTGCAAAGTGCTTCTCGCCCATTCAGGGAGTCCAATTTCATTAATCGAACGAAGGCAATCAGATAAAGCGCCGCATTATCCGCCATACAAAGTCAAGTGAGCAGAGGCCTTGTTTTCGGTAATCCGGCATTAATGTTTCACCTGACATGGCACACACTTCAAGAAACCCCCTCGAAATCGCCTCGAAAACCCCCAGAAAACGCCACTCAATCACAGACAAATGTCAGGCCGGAATTTTCAACTCTTTTCGGCGGCGTAATATCTCGTACTCTTAACGATGAGCAGTGAACAAAAGGAAATATATTAAAAAAATATTAAAAATATTACGTTGATTGCGTAATAAATTTTACTTAATTTTATCTCGATTTTTCTTTGCGCTCTGCAGATAAATTTAAACCAAACTGCCACTCAAATTAGGAGCTGAGGGTTGGGCGGGGCATCAAAATTTATATCAATTATTTGGCAAGTTCGGACTCATCACAGGGAGCTGCGGAAACTGGAAAAAAGGGTCATAAAACGACTGCAACAATCCGCTTAACAGCTGGGTAGTAAAAGTTTTTTTCATACGACCTTGACATACTTTTCTTTCTGTTTGCGAGATGCGATGAAATGGCAAGTGATGATGCTTCAAGACCGGGAATTCAATCATTACCATATTTTCTCACTTTCATTCGGCAGAAGTGAGGTTCAAGAGCCACGATCAAACACTTTATAAGGTGTCTTTGAGGGGCCTTCCCCCGATTCCCAGACTTTTGAGCGTTGTCTGCGTGTCACTTCCAAAGCCCAAACGATGTAATCAAAAAATCATCAAGTGACGAGCTCATCAGGGATATAAAAAATCACCTCTCTATTGCCTAACTGTTGCCATTAACTCGCTATTAGGGTATATAATACCACGCAGAAAAAAAATTGATATGAGTTAGGGGTAAATTCTACCTTATATAATGTCAAATTGATGATTTAGACTTATAAATTAGATATTTTATCTTATCATATCAGTTATTTCATAAAAATTATAAATATACTAATTTAAAATACCAAATGTAGTATTTTTAAACAAATTATATAAAATAAGATTGTAATCTTTATTCAAAATGATGATTTAAACTTATAAATTTGATATTTTATCGAATCATATCAGTTTATTTCAAAAATTAGGGTATATAATACTGCACAAAAAAAAAATTGAAATGAGATAGGTGTAAATTCTAACTTATTTTGTATCTATATAATGTCAAATTGATGATTTTTACTCATCAAATAGATATTTTATCGAATCATATCAGTTATTTCATAAAAATGATAATTATACTACTTTAAAATACCGAATGTAGTATTTTTTGAAAAAAAAAAATGTAAAATGAGGTTATTCATATCAAAATGATCTTAAAAAAAATTTAAATTGACCTGGACATATCGAACTGATCTTTTAATATATCTTTTTTTCTGTGTATGTGATATTTATCCACAAGGGTAACAAAACTTCGTGAGGTTTTTTCTTCGTTTTTAAAGGTTTCTGTTTTAATTACTTTATTTTCAACACCTCAACGTGGGTTGTCATTCAGTCCCGCACTTTATGTAATTACCCTTAAAAATCAAAAAAAAATCCCACATATTGCACAATATATTTCCAAGTGACCCACATGTAAGACTACTTGTTCGTTGATTAATTGTGGCTGCATTTTTCATTTTTAGGCGCCCAACTGGATCAGAGTGAGATAGCCCGGCAGAATCAGATAACGCAGCAGATATTTGCCAACTACTTGGAGCGCCGGCTGTTTCCCAATCGGACGGCCAACCAAAAGATACCCACCATAGCGGATATCCTGCCCAAGCCGAAGCCATCGCCAAGACCGCGTCCTCGAGGATTTGCGGCCAGTGATGGAGGAAACTTCAAGAGGAGCGGTGGTGGCGCCCAAAGGAATCGCCTGGCAGCTGCCTCCGCCAAAAGGCAATCCACTTACAATCGTAGGCGTTTAAGGGAGGAGGAAGAGGACCAGGAGCAGGATCAGGATCGGATTGAGGATCGGGATCAACAGCCGCAGGCCAACCAGGAGGACTTCGACTACGATGTGCAGGAATCCCTGCAGAGCGTGGAGTCGGAGCAGCATGATCAGTATGTGGGCAACATATTCCATCGCGATCCCAGCGAAAATGAAGTCGATAATGGTGAGTTTGGAAATTCTAAGAGTATTCCTTTGGAAAATATTTTATTCGCTTTATAATTCAGTGATATTCAGAAATCAAATCATTTTAATCTGGCTTTAAATTTCAAAAACCTGATACAAAAATATTATTTAATATTATAAAATATTATACATAAATTAATGTAATAATATAGCCTACTAATCCTTATTATTTAGTTTATTTATTTAATAGTTTTAGGACTTTTTACACACTTTTATAAATATTACCAAAATATATTAAATAAATTCTTGTCTTACATTTCAAAAACCACATAAAATAAACAATATTATTAAACAAGAAATTTATATAAAAATGTAGCTAGATATTTCGAATTATTTAGTTTTTTTATTTTTAAAATAAATCAATCTAAGCTAAGTATTTCGAACTATTTATTTTATTTATTTTTAAAATAAAACAATCTAAATAATTCAACTCAGACTGATCGTTATAGAAACCCCTACATTTATTTTATGTATAACAAACAACCTGCTCTTTTGCTCCAAAAGCCATCAATCAATTGCCCATTTACCCACACTCATTGATAAAGTGATCAAGCGCGGAATTTGTGTTAAACCTCCACCTCATCCACTTTACTTAGAGGTTATGCCATTAGGCACGCTGTCCATCCATCAATCCACTTTAATTTGTTTAGTTCCACTCAATGTGGTTCAGCTACCGGCTGCAGCATCATTACAATTATTATTATGTCATACCATGAAATTATTTTCGATTTTTAAGGTAGGTCTGTTGTATGTTGCATTCTTTAGCCTCAAGCTGTTGTCACTCTCAATTCAATTTATTCCCTGAAAAGTTGTTTTATTTTCATTCCTTTTCGAGTTCATGAAAATCCCATAAGAGGCTCGAAAATTACATTTAACGTTCCGAAACGTTTTTCTGGCTGCCCTTTTTGGGAATTTTAAACATTTATCTTGCAGTTTCTTGAAATTCTTCTTATAAAGTTGATTATTGAATTTTTGAAATATTTATGTGAATGGTTTAAATTGTTTTCTGTGATTCCTCTCACCTTTTATAAAATTTTGTTTAATTTATTGAGCTTAATTTATATTATTCTTTTGGTTTTCCTTTCCTCACACTTTGTTTTATTGGCTTCTTTGTGAATTTAATTTTTGTTTAAATATTTTATATTTGTTTGTTTAACATCCACTTATTTCACACCATTTTTAGTGGAACTATTCCAACTCATTACCCGCACTTTTCAAGCATTTCAACCCTCCTCCAATATTTATTTGCATTTCGCAGCTTTTTTGTTAGCACTGATCGCTTTGTCGCCTCCGGGACCACAGTGCGTATGATGAATGGCCTCGGGCTGCATTTCGGTTGAGTTTACATAACATATCAGACGAGCCTCGTTTTGTCAGGCTATTTACACAATTTAAAGGCGAAAAAATTGGCAAATTTATGGAGTTTTTATTTCACTTAAGCCAGGGTCGAAACTGGTTGCCAACCGTCCCTCTACTTTTTTTCTTTTTTCGCGCCGATTTTAACCCTGAGCAAAAATCTTCCGAAATAATTTTACGACCACGAATTGAATCGAATCGAATCAAGACGAGTCTAGAAGTAGTTCGATGACGGGATTTTATTTAACTTAAACGTCAAACCATTCAAATTTATTACCCACACACGAAGAGTCGCAAAAGTATGTGAAACAAAAGAGGTGCCATAAAACTCAAGTCGAGGAGACATTGCACCCACTTTTCAGAGTTAAGAACTAGTTGAGGATACTTTGTTAGCGAATCTCTTAAATTCAGTGCGACAGTCGTTTGAGATAAGAATTTGTATGGGTTTTTGGCAAAAAAAAAGGAAGTGAAGTATGGTTTTTAAAAGGGGAAGCAACTGCTTTAAATTATTACTTAAAAGTCATTTAAAAAATAATAAGTTAAATTCAGTGACTTATTTTTTTTCGCATTTTAAATATTCAGGAATTTTGTATAAGTTGTATTAATTAATAAAAAATTAAAATAATAAAATCCCAAAGTATTACAATTATAGAAACTTAGAACAAAGCTTCTAGATGTCATATATTATTCAAAACTCAAATTGGAATAACATTTTTAAATTCAGAATTTTTTTTATATTAAATGGAGCCTTATTAAAAGCGTTGTTTAAATTCCTTTATTACAAAATCTATATAGCGCGCACGTTTAAAAAATATCAAAATTAGAACACAGCTTATAGACGTCATAGACCATTCAAAACTGAAACTGGAACGAGTTATCTAGTTCAACAAACCGACTTAATCGCTCTCTTGGGCCAATAAACCAACAAAAAGTGTATTTCTAAATTAGCATACACAAAAACTGAGTTGAATTTGAATTTCCATTCCATTAGCGTCACACGAATTGTAAAAGCATCGGTTTGAAGATCCATCAGAGGCCATTTGTTGCGTAGATTGTGACGAAGGTTTGCCGGTTCAATTTTTGTTTGAGGGGATTCACCCGAGTCGAATCACAAGCGAGGGTCAAATGAGGGGAGTCTCTCGATTCCAAGAATGGTCTTATGAAATCTATTTTCGGAAAATTTATACAAATCTCCACGGGTCATTAGCCAATGCCTTATTATATATCATTAGGTTTATTAAAATATATCCACAAATTAACAGACGATTCATGACAATTAATGGTTTTATAATTTATAGTAATTTCATTTAATTGTTAACTTTAGTTGATATTGAAATCACTTCCGATTCGGTGAGTCCCCTGGCTAAAAAACCTTCAAGAACTTTAAAGTCTATAACCTTGATTTTTAGTGGATGGCAATGAACTCGTTGCCTATATATTTTTTCTCAACTCTTCTCTAATCTGGTTTGTTTAGCATGCGCTGCATATATAAAACTACTGAAAATCTGAATAAATACCCCTTAAATTTTCAGATGCTCTGAATCGTTTCTTGTTTCACCGATTTCATGTTTCCAATTAATTAATTAGTCCACCCCTGAAGAACTGCGAAATTGAATCGATGCCGCTTACAAGCCACCAGAAGATACCAGAAAACAAAAATTAATTTAAATCACGTAAGCCAAGAAACAGAGAAAAAAAATAAAACAAACAAAAACCTGGCGACAACACAAAGTTGATTTTCATGCAAAATGCAACAAGTGGCTGCCACTTGGTTTTTGGTCTTGGTTTTTCGATTTCGGATTTCTTCACAAATTGCGGCCATTGCAGATGCATTTTTCCTCCTCTGCCGGCTTTTTGCCTCTTCCATCTGCAATTGGAATTTTCGAATTATTTTACTTCTACTACTGCTGACATTTTCCGCAAAAAGTTGTCAATAGTTTTTGTCCCCTTAGGCGGGACTATTAATTTTTATGGCCGACTCTTAATTGCCGGCACAATATGTGTTAGGAACTTAATGGCTTTACAATTTAGTAAAGAACTTCAAGCTTTAATCGCAGAAATTATAAAGTGTTTAGTGCTTGGAATTTCGCAAGGTATTTTTTAAAGAAAATTGTAGATAACATGTAGAAAGTGTGTAGAAAACATGTAGATATTATGTAGATAACATAAAGAAAATATTTTTTTGCAATTAAAACTAACTTAAATTAGTTTTTTATTATTTATAAAAAATAAAATGTTTAAAATTTTAGCCCAAACATTTTGACAGTTAAAATTAGTTTTATCTCCAAAATAACCCCTTCAAAAAATCGAATAACCGCATCTTCCCAACCCACCTTGTTGACGTCTAATAAAAACCACTCTTTATTATCCCACCATTTATCTTCCCGTCACTTCTACATATGTGATCTCTGACAAACATCACGCATACGCAATGTATGACCGTATAAACCAGCATTCGCTCAATGAAAAGCAGGTGGAAACGAACAATCTAAGCCAAAAAAAACTAGTTCATCATCTGCATTCCAAGGTCGCCGTTAAGAAATTCGGCCAGCAACAGTAAGAAATTGAGTTTTCTGGTTCGCAGACCAAATTCAAAGCCCACATTTGAAATGCATCCAAATCCCGGGGCTGGAAATTGCGTAATCCGAGAACACAGATCAGAATTCAGTTTGAAATGAGAAGTGAAGAGAACTTAAGAGATTGAAGCGGAGTATCCAAAAACCGCAGAAGTGAAACCAGAATTTTGAAATGATTCCACTTTTTATCTTTTTGTACCCGGTAGTTTTAGAGTATGTTAAATTAGCCTAGATTTATGCGAATTCTTTTATTTTATCTGTATTCCATTTATATTTTATTTAATTAGCTAGTGAGTCATTTGGTATTTCTTGAGCCAAGTCTTCCGGTTTCTTTTGTTCAAAGGGGATTAGGAGTAAAGATTCTTTGACAAAGAATAAAATATATATTTTAAGTATTATAGCTAAAATGTATATTTAAATGTAAATTTATAACCCCCATATTCTTGATTATTTTATTGAGGAACCAAACTGTTTTTACAAACCTTTTTACCTTTTCTAAACCTTTTCTAAACAGCCCCTTACTGACTATTAAAAAATCCTCTTAATTATATTTAGGGAATTAATAAATTGATTTAGTATTTTACTTTATAAAAAAAGGAATTCAAAAAGTTTTTAAAATAGTAACCCGTCTTTCTCTTATTTTCTTAATTTTTTGTTTAAAAAAATATATTCTAAAAATATTTCAAAAACCTAATAAAATAATATTACTTATTATGTTTCTTTCCCAATTTTTTGGTAGACCTTCGGCTACAAAAAATATATTCTAAAAAAATCTTATAAAATAATATAACTCCTTATTTTTTCCCCCAATTTTTTCGTAGACCTTTGGCTACCGGGTAACTCATATTCGAGCCTCTAAACTAGAGCGTTCTTATTTAAGGTTTGGTGTTCGTTTCACGTCACGTTTCACCTTGGCGAGGCTTCGGATTCGGATTTAAGATTCAGATTCCGAATCCGAATCGGCTTCAGATGCGGCTTGAGCTCTCGATCTCCAGCTGAGGTTGTGTCAAGTGTTTGACAAACAACCGCAAGTGTCCGCCGACCGTTGGCCATATCCATGAATCCACATATAGCCATATATGAATAACTGATGTTAATCTGTCGGGTCTCGCGATTCGCTTTTTTTGCGCCAAACAAGTTCGTCTTCGAGTCTTCGTCTTCGAGACTTCGGAGATCTTGGACTCTCTCAAACCAGTTGGCCAACTCCAAAAGATCTCTCTGAGTCAATTTCTCTCTCTGAGCGAAACCTAACCGAATTCTGCCTTGGTTTGAGCCAAGTTAAGCCGAAAGAGTTAGTTCTTCGACAGCCGACGGTCAGTTTGGGCGCACGCCTGCGCATTTCAGTTAATACGATCCAAAAAACGGAAAAACGGAAGTTTCCGTCTCCGCATTTCTGCCAACTTTCGATTTCATTTTGTATTTTAAATAATTCAAAAATTCGAACAAAACAACCGAAGACCGAGAAAAATATGCGTTGAAAAAACAAAAGCGAAATTTTTTCTACATATTTTACAAACAAATATTTTACGGAATTTTCAGGCTAAAAGTGTGCGGAAGTGTGTAAAACAAAACAAAAAAAACAAAACATTTGCATATAGCTCATAAATATACAAAAATATCTGGAAACATGCAAAAGTATTTCGTTTTGACTGTGATAATCTCCATCCAGATGCTATGCATTTTGGACAGGACAATGGCGTCGCCGCCGAAAGGAACAGGTCCTGTAGCGGGTAGGTTTTGAAAACTATCCATAGCCCATTGCATAACCCATATACGATAAAGGAATCCTGACAAAAAAGAGGAAAAACAAAATATAAACTCACTTTCACTTTCTCGAATTGGGTTGGCTGGTTTGTTTGGTTTGTTTTTGTGTGGGGATGTGTGAAGTTAGGAAGCTTAATTGAGGAGTTTCGAGTCTGAAATGGGTGATGTTTGGACAGCTACCGTTTTATGCCTTTTCTGCATTCCATTTTAATTTATCGCTGGCTCTCCCTCTCTGTTTTTGGCCCAATTCGATTTGTTTTTGGCCTTTTCGGGTTTTTTGGTTCGAAATTAGTCAAATGTTCATTTGTGCACCTGCCTGCATTTTTATTGCCTTTTTCGGCTTCACTGTTGCTGAAATGTTTGTAATAAAACAAGCCATTTCGTTGACACAAGCCACTCATCAAGGGAAAAAATAAAATAAATCTGTATAAAAGCCAATATAAATCACTGGAAAAAGGCGATCAAACACAATGTGGGTTAAAATCGATTCAAAGGCAGCAAAAAAAGTGAACTGAAGGTCAGGGTTAAATGGAAAAAAAATAAATAAAAAATGTATGCATCATCCTGGCTTTAAAAAATATTTAAAAAAAATTAAACAATCTTTAATCTAATCTTAATTAAACAAAATTGCAGCTGTTGAAAAGAAACATCAATTTATTACCTTTATAAAAGTCAAAATGCAATCATAAACTTTAAAATAACAGAAAAAACCCATTTAAATATCAAATATTCTTTTGTTTGCTTGCAAGTCTAAGATAATTTGCATAAAACACGAAAATATTCTTCTAAAAAAATATATATATTTTGCAGGAAGCGACAGCGATAAATGAGCTTGAATGTCTGGTTAAAAAGTTAAGAAATATAAAAGTTATAGAAAATAAAATGCAGAAGTCTTGATTTTTTTAAAAATAATTTTTCATAAATATTATTTTATTATGCAGTGAGATTCTAAACGTTCTTAAAATATAACCAAATTGACATTGACTTTTCGGCATTCTGCTTAATTACCTTTTAAGCCGACGAAACTGGTTTATAGCTCTTACGAATATGATAAATCGCCTCCACAGACACAAGAAACTATTATAATCGACTAGTGTTTGCCTTTAAAATTAATAAACAATCAATGAATAAATATATATTTCATTTTACGGTTATCTTTGAAGTTGATTGGCGAATGAAAGCTGCATGCAAATTTCATGTTTGCTCGGATCTTAATCAATTTGGCACCTTTAATTTGTTTCAAGTCTGTCTTTTGATTATTTTGAGGGGTGATGTTGAGGGTAGAGAAGACTTCGAGGAGCAGGAAGAGCTCAACCGGTCTTAAATATTGCTTATATGACAGTGAAACTAATTAACAGAGAAGCCTTAATTCCATGATGCAACGTGTGCGAAATAATTTGCCAAAATTGCAGATTGCAGTGAAAGTGCGAGGTTCGAGATTAACTTAATAGGTGCTAAAATAAATTACATAGCAAATAAAGTTGTTAATAAATTTGTGTAGTAGTAAAAAGGTTTTTATATATTTCTTATAAATTAATGCTAATCTCATTAACACCAAATGGCATAATTGGCATGTTTTACGACCACTTATGCAACTGTATGAATCATAAAAGTATTTTCAATTAACAACTGTTCAACAGGGGTAATAAATAAATATGTTTAACATGTTAACAAAATTGTTGGCTAATTTAACCGGCCTAAACATTTAAAACTACATGAAAAATTCCAGAAAAACAGCTTATTGAATGTAAAGAAAATGTAAATAATTAATGCTTTGAATAAAATAAAATGCAAAAAATAATTCCTAAGAAAAGAAGAATTTTTAAAAACTTGAATTAAAAATATTCTCATTTTTCATAGGATTTCTTGTATTTTTCTAAAATTTAATTCTTAAAAAATGCTTTTTATAAGTATGAATTTATTTTGTATATCTGAATACATAAGAAGAAAATTCAGATTATAAATGCTTTAAGTGAAATAAAATGCAAAAAATAGTTACCAAGAAACGGAGATTATTTAAATAAAAATATTCATATTTTTCCAAAATTTAATTCTTAAAAATTTGTCTATATAAATGAAGAATTTATTTGTAATTAGCCAATTCCCTGACACCCAAAAACTCTTGCCAAATCTTCACATTGTTTGGGCACTGCTATAAACAGCCTTTTTGCATTGTTTACGATGGAGTCGAAAATGTTAACTGCTTTTTGTTCATGTTTTCGCACGGACTTCGCCACACGATGTTCAAAGTAAATTTATTTCATTTTTGGGTGAACCCCTTGTCACTACGCCCCTTCGACAATCGCCATCAACATCAACATAAAACAAATTTTTAGCAAGGTCTTTGCAGAATGTTGGTGGCTGTAGATGGGCAGACATGGCGTATGATTAATTAATAAACATTAGCGGAAAGACAGTTACGAAACAAAAGGAAAACCGTTTCGCTTTTTTCTGAAGATATTTTTTTTCTTTTTTAGAAAGAATATAACGTAAGTGACCTTCACATAGTTAAGATTAAACAATAGCTTGACCTTTGTTTAGATTTAAACAAAAAAAATGAGTTCTAGTTCAATCTGGATTGGAGTTTGTGCGTCACTGCGGATTATGCTTAATTCGATGGGACAAGTCGAACTGGTTCTCAGCTGAATTCCGAAAAGGGAACCAGTTCCCAACTCGAATTTGTTTCCTTTTGACAGCCGAACGAACAGACTTTCATAACTCAATTTGTGGACATCGTTCGCAATTAGTCTCAAAGTCTTTTGTCCACCTGATCCATAAGATGTCCGTTTAAGGTGGGTTCGGCATTTAAAATCACAAATTAAGATTGCTTTTATGCGGCAGTTAATTAGTCAATTGATGAGTCAAACCAAAAGTGAAAGAAAAGAACTTTAAGACTATAAATTTAATGTCCCCTATATAATTTATAGTTTAATGATCTTCTTTTCTTGGCCATTCCAACAAATTCATTGACGTATTACGATGGCAAGTGTGAATCAAGCACAAGGCAACCCGCCTTATAAATGTTTATAAACCAAAAGAAGCGCGAATTGTCTGCATATTAACATTTTTATTTTGGGCGTTTCGAAAAAGTTAAACAAACCAGTTTAAGTCCTTTTAATTTTACGAACTAGCCAAACATGTGAATACGTTTATTTTAAGTGCCGCAGAAACTAGATATCCGTAGCTAAATTTTGGAGTTCATTTAGAGAGTTTATAGATTTTTTATTACAAAGATGTTGTATAAAATTAGGATATAGCAAAAAAATATGACAATAACCTCGAGATGGCAAAAAACTTGTATTAGAAAGACTTAAAGATATCTAAAATATTAAAATTGAATCTTTTATATTGTATTTTTTTTTGTATAAAATTTTAATAAAGCAGCTGCCAAAAAACTTTTATTAAACTGACATTAAAAATATTAAAATATTTTCAAATATTAAAAACAAATACTATATATTGTAATATTTAAAATATAAAATTGTATAAAACTAAATATCATTTTTATATTACTTTTTATTTGATTCCTCATTTTATATACATATTTTTTTATGAAATATTAAAATTGAATCTTTTATATTGTAATTTTTTTTTGGTTAAAATTGTAATAAGGCTAAAAAGAATTACAATGACTTTGATACGTTAAAAAACTTGTCTTAAAATGACATTAATGATATTAAAAATATAAAAATATATAATATATATATAATAATATATAATATATAATATAAAAATATTTTTAAATATTAAAAACAAATATTATATATTGTAATATGGAAATATAAAACTAAATATCATTTTTAAATTAATTTCTATGTGATTGCTCATTTTATATACCTAATTTTTTCTGAGTGTATCATAAGGAAGCGCCAGTTAATTATCCTTAAGTCGCAAACGTCACCCAGCCCATTTTTGCCTCGTTTTTCGCATTAATTCTGCTAAGATCGTTGATTTTTCCATAAATTTCTGTGCTTAATCCTCCATCCTTCTCGATCCCTATTTTTAGACTGCCCCAACTGCGTGGACGAGTCCCAATACACGCCGAACAAATGGACGATGCCGCTGCTGAAACTCGGGGAGAAGCGCTACTACCTCGGCATCTTCTTCAAGGTGAGCCACTCAGTCGCATTCCACGCCCCACAAAACGGTCCATAAACATGAGCAAACCACAGAGCAACCGACCGACCGACCGAATGCAACTGACCCAACGGAGCTGCAAAGCCAACGGTTCCACAAAAGTCCGGTTTGATGGGTCTCGCATTTCTCAGCTGCCGTTGATTGCAGATGCCTTTTGCATATGGAATATTACACGCAGGGGCGGTTAAAGAAGCTTAACTTCATATATTACACTGGTCAACAGGTTTCTGGTTTGGTCGGGGGTGTGGGAGCAGACAGAATATGGGGTTACATAATATGAAATATTTATTTTCTTAAATTTTGTTAGTGATGTTTACTTAATTAAGCAATCAAGAGTCTTAGGCGTTTTTACATCTCATTATATAGTGTGGCATATTTATATCTCTATCGCAAAATCATGCTCTGTTTTTCAAAATAATCTTGACAAATTTGCCCATCATCGTTTCTTTGTTAAATGACATACAACTTTAATATCATATCGATAAAATTAGTCAAACCAATTATGAATTTAAAAATTATGCAAAAATGTTTTTTTAATCAATAAACTGAAATATTATAATACTATTAGTGAGGTCTGACGTCAATGCAAATTTAAAATTAGGCATAAATTATCGATTGACTTATTTACATACACTTTTTCTTAAGAGATAAAATATTTTTCAATTACAAAAAAACAATTCATGTGTTTGCAATGCAATACAAAATTGATATGATAATAAACCGCCTTAGAATTATTTTAAAATAAAAGCTGTTGACAGAAACATAAAACCGAGCAAAAACTAAGCAAATTCACACCAAATCGACCCTGAATTAATTCATCTAGGGTATCAAAAAGAGGCGCGTGTTTGGCCACTGATCAGTGGATTTGGCAAAAATCGATAACAAAGTGGCTATTCATATTAAAAACGAATTAGTCAAAGCATCAAAAAGGCGTTCACGAAACCACGGGTCGTATGAGTAATATTTTACTGCTTCCACGTTAAAACTGAATTATATTTTCATATTCATAAAACGAGATGTAGAGTCTCCTTGAACTTTAAAGCGAGTGCCATAAAATTGAAACTGCTTCACCATTGTAAAAATAATCAAATGCATATCTTTAGTATTAATCAATGGGGCAGAGTCTTTCAGGAAGAGGCTAAACGTTGGATTTATAGAGGTTGGATTGGCGGATTGATATATTTGCAAACTGGAACCTTGTCTTCTTAAAATGCAAACTATAAATTTTGGATGGGAAGGTTTTGTGTTTTTTCGTTCGTTAGGTAGAAATAAAAAATACAAAAATATTCACGCATGTAAATTCCATATAAACCAAACCTGCAATAAATATCTCACTTGAAAACCAGAATCGTTTAATCCCAAACGCAATCTCTCAATTGCTTGAAATAATAAAAATGTTTTCGTTAATTTTTTATTCGAAAGCGATGACAAATAAATCCCCACGATTTTAATTCGACATTTGAACGCTTTAATTGCAGAGCACAAAATAGCACAAAAGCACAAATAAATAAATATTTAATCAACTTTCGTTGCATATTTTTTCGTTTATGAACGTTTTCTGGGTAAGCGCGTAAATAAAGCAATTCTTTTTGCTGTTTGCCGCCGGGATAAACAAAGAAATGAATTAATTATTAGCTCGTTAATTAACTAAAAAAATCCATCTCCCTCTAACCAGTCGGCTGATTAGGCGTTTAGATACCGAAAGCCACCCAGAAAACCGAAACCGAAAAACCATAAATATTCCCAAATTTGTTTTCTCTAACGGTAACTCGCTCTATAGCTATATATGTAGCTATCTCCCTCTTTCCAACACCCACAATTGCTTAGCCAATTGTCAAAGCGATTAAAATTTTAAGCATCTCAAAAGCTCAGAAGGTTGGCATTTTAATTTGAATTTAATTTTTAATTCGTTTTATTTGTTGTTACCCTAACGGTTATAGGGATTCCAGATTTTAATGTTCACTTTAAAAATCGTATTTATGCATTCCATTTAAATTTGAATATTTATTATGATTGTGCTTATCTTTACGACCCGCCTTTTAATTAATTGGAATTTAATTATTAAATCAATTAATTTTGATTTTCAATTATTGTTTTCAAGAAACTAAAAATGGATCAATATTAATTCTAGAAATTTGTATTTCAGTTCAAAGTTCTTATATATCAATAAAAAGAAATTTGAATATTCATTGTTATTGTGATTATCTTTACGACTCTAAAAAATTATCATAATTAATGTGACTTAACAAGTTATAACATAACGGTTTCCCTTAGCTAATAATACATTTTTAGAGCATTCCCAAGTTCAGAAAGTTTTAAGATTTAATTCCTATATTTCTTTTTCCCTCGTTTGTTTTTGTTTTTCTTTCTTTTTTTCATATTTGGCCAGTTAATTAAACACGCATATCAGTTGCAAAGTGTTTTCCGATTATTTATGGGAATATCTAATTAAGAATTCTGCCGCTGCCTTTTATGAATATCTCAAAAGTCATTCAGTTTTTGGGTTTTTTCACTCTCTTTTCGAGCAGTGGCACAATGTTATGCAATACATATGAGCAATTTAATGCAAATTCATTTCGCGTGTAAATATGCAAATGAAGCAATTAAATTTTTTTTGGAGAAAATAAGACTTGACAACCGCACAGTCGGCGGTTCGGAGGCAAAATGTCATTTTGGGCTTCACGCAGGCGCAAATCAAATCAAAGCTAATTGAGAGGTGGTCGGTGTGTTAAGGTAGCTGCTGCTGCTAATGACATTAACAACACGGCCAATATTTTGTTGCCACTCAATTGAGTTTTGTGTAAACTTCAGTCGCCTAATTGGTAGCCCGTTGCCTATTGCAAATGATTTAACAGAATTTTGTGGGTCGCAATTTCATTAACGGAAAAAGTGTTGCAATAGGTTGAAGACTAGATGATGATGGAGAAATCAAAAATGTGTACACTTTAATAAAAATTGTTTACAAATAAAAAAAAATATATTTTTCAAAAACAAAAAAATTAAGAAATTAAAAACCATAAGATATTTTAAATTCCTTTTTAAAGCTATCTAAAAGTATGCAACAGAATAATAACTACTTCGTTCTGTTTTTACTGCATACTTTTAGACACCTTTATAACTAAATTTTCTAGTAAATTCCCTTCAACATCTTTTAATGAGAAGCTTACATTTCTTAATTTTAATTAAGAATTTAAAATATTTTTAAAATCACTTTTAAAGGTATCTAAAATTAAAAAAATACTTAATAAATCATAAGATTTTGTGAAATCCTTTTTAAAGCAGTCTAAAAGTATGCAATAGAATAAGAACTCCTTTGTTTCTGTTTTCTACTGCATACTTTTTGACACCTTTATAATTAATTTCTCTAGTAATTTCTCTTTAACCTCTCAAAGTTTCATGAGAAGCTAAAATTCTTTGACCTCACCACAATCATAATATTTCTAAACCAAACAAAGACTTTCTTTGTAAGTTAACCTTGTCAAAACCTTGACAACCTAAGGAATTGCTTTGAGGTTTCTTTATTCTTTTTTTCGCCTCGTCCAAAATCAAAATGCGAGTCAGACAAGGCATTAACCTTCCTGCAGTTTCCCTGACAGCAGAAAATTCTGGGCCCATTAAAGGGAGCCAAGAAACAAGGGGCTTTGTTATGAACCAAAGAAGAATACCCGTTTCACCTCGGCACCTCACCAGACTAATTGACTTCTCGGCGGGGCGAGATGAACCTTTTACAGGCCAATAAACACTTTCAGGGGGAAGTGAAGGCATTAAACACCTTCCATCTTTCATTTACCACCTTTCCCTGGTGTTTTTGCCACATGTGGCATGTCAGGATGGCAGGATGTGCCGCATCTACCGCGTTTATTCGCGCTCAATTACGGCTAATACAATTAAAGCCAAGTTAGTGGGCGGGGGGAGAAAGCAGAACCCATCCTGCGATAGTTGCGTAATCGATTTATGTGCACATCAGCTCACAGCAGGAGATATATGGCCATCCGATTTTTTGTGTGTGCTCCAAACAACCCAACCAATTCCTGCTAATGACCCAATGGCCAAAGTCCATTAGAGTTAATTGAATATGTTGTTTTGCGAGGTTTTTAGGGGCTTTCGCCCCTCAAAACCAATTCAGATTCAGATGCCAATTTCGATTCTGATAACATTTAGATAGGCCAACCGCATCAGATACAGAGAAACCAACACTAATTGGCTACAAAACTCAATTTCCATGCGAATGCGTGACCAATGCCGCCCCTTTCACACATTCTGTGTAGGAAAAGCCAGGAGAAAACAAATCTCTGGGTTCCTTTTTTTCCCCCTGGTTTTTTATTGACAAGTGTCGGTTGTTGGAACACCGAGATTCGAGATTGAATGGCACCTTTCCAGTGGCTGCCAGAGGATTGAGATCTCTCGACTCTCTAAAACTGGGTCAACCGATTGCGCAAACACAATTATATAAACTTTAACTTGGCATGCATCTTAAATTCAATTCAATTCAATTTCATGTGTGTTTTTTCCTACATTTTTTTTTGCTTTTTTCCATTACAGGCAAACTGGTTCAAAGCCACACAATATTGCCGGTACCATGGCATGCATCTGGCCAGCATTTCATCACAGGAAGAGAACGATAGACTGGAGAAGCACATACGTGACTTTGGTAAGTTGGCAAAAGGAGTCGGGGTAAAAAAAACGATTTCGTAGGGCTAAACTGATTAAAGTGAGAAGCGTGCCTAGGATGGCATTTCATGTCGGGGGCAATCAACGGTATTTATTTGAAATATGCTTTCTAGATAGTTTAATTTTAAGGCAATGAAGATTGACATTAATATTTCTAGAGAAATAAAATCTCTGGAGGAAGTGTCTAAAAGTATGCTATAAAAATTTGAATCAGTTTTATATAATCTCTGTGTCTAAAAGTATGGTTAAATACAGTTTTAGCTATTTAAAAAACTTATTTAATTTAGTGATTTTTTAAATAGATTAAAAATGTTGTCTAAAATAAAATCTCTGGAAAAGATGTTTAACAGTATGCTAAAAAAAATTCAAATCAGTTTAGGCTATTTTCTTAAATTTTAACGCAATAACGATTGACATAAATATCACCAGAAAATTAAAATCTCTAAAAAAAGGTGTCCAAAAGTATGCTATAAAAATTAAATTGAGTTTTAAAGAAAACCTTTTAATTTACTGATTTTTTAAAATAAGTCTCTGGAAAATGTGTCTAAAAGTATGCTATAAAATAAATAGTAAAATAGTAAAATCAGTTATAGCTATTTTCTTAAATTTTGAGGCAATAAGGATTGACTTAAATATCTCCAGAAAAATAAAACCTCTGAGAAAGGTATCAAATTTATGCTATACAAATTAAATATATAGTAAAGATCATTTTTTAATTGTACCTTCGAATTAAAAATATATTCTTCCATGTTTCAAGACACCTTATAATTGTGGTTTGAAATCTCTACGAAATTTAATAGGTCTTCAAAAATAATAGCTTTTTCTATTGCAATTTAAACACCTAGTAACTATAGCCCCGAGTATTTACTGAACTAGAAAGTCAGTTTAAAACCCTTCGCAGCTTATTGTTATTTTCTCCGCCCCCTCGTGAGTGGGCGTGGCTTTTGCCCATGGCCCTGCGGCGGTCAGCTTTCAACAAAAATGTGCAACATTCACTTTTTCCGTTTGTCTATTGCCATGTGTGTGTTTTTATGGAGATTTATGCAATGGAAAGTGCACTGGAGTTCGTTACTCCAGCGCCCAATCTCCGATGCTCCAATGCTCCGACCCCCGAGTTTTCTATGGGTTTTCGGTTACCAACTTCCGTGTATTATGGCACTAGAAAGTCCACTGCAAAGTCCAGTCCCCAGTCCCCAGTTCACAATTCCATTTTCCCCCATGGTTCCATTCCTGCGGCATTTGCAAATGCCTTTGTTTGCTGGCCGGGGGTCTCTATTGTCATATTGATCGGCTTTTCAACCGATTTCAGTTTAGTTTTGTTGCACGCCGACCAGTCTGTGGGGCAATATGAATGCAGCTGTCCAGCTGTCACGAGAGCTGTGTTTTGTCAGGGCAAAGATGTTTTGATTGGCTCCGTCGGACAGTTGAAAGATTTAATTTAATGCTTTCCATCAGGCAGTAACTTAATCAATTTGTGTGAAGTTTTTGTGGGCTGTAAATCAGATTGTGTCTATCGGATTTTAGTTTTTAATTTATTTATGTGATTTAGGTTGAAGTTATAAATTTGCAAATGTCATTAAGTAAGTTGTCAGCCCTTTTCAATTGAAATTCTGTTTTTAAAATATTTTCTAGCATACTTTTATGCACTTAAAAAATTAGAATTATTATAATCTTTTTTGTAGCATAGTTTAAGGATTATTTATAAACGATTTCTAAGCATTACCAATAGTTTCGGAAAAGATTAGAAAAAGTTTAACATATATAATAAAATTACATTGAAATTTTGTATATAAACTATTTTGTAGCATACTTTTGCCCACCTTATAAAATACTATAAATTATAAATGTCAGAAAATATTTTGTAGCATAGCTTTAGGATTGTTTATAAACGATTTCAAACCGTTAAACATTTTTTTATACAAGTTTAGGAAAAGTATTAAGTTTTTGCATAAATTTCCTCAAAACCCATATACCTTTTTTGATAGTAATATCCCAAAAAAAATCACAATTTGCATACATATGTTTCTCAAGCATAATCCGATGGCTTTTCATTTAATTTCCAGGCCTGGGCCACGAACATTTCTGGATTTCCGGCACCGACCTGGCCGACGAGGGCAACTTCTTCTGGATGGCCACCGGCCGACCCATCACATTCACCAACTGGAACGCCGGGGAGCCCAACAATTTCCGGTACGAGAACGGCGAGGAGGAGAACTGTTTGGAGCTGTGGAATCGCGATGGCAAGGGCCTCAAGTGGAACGACTCGCCCTGCAGCTTCGAGACCTACTTTGTCTGCGAAGTGCAGCCCAATTAGGGATTCATAACCCCAATCCACATGCGATCGAGTGATTAACTAGTTGGGCCTTAACTGGCGGTTAACTGGCGGTTAAGTGAAGGTGAATGTGAATGTCGAACACTCACAGCTGAAACGATCTAAATTCGCGTATTCTTAGCTTAGTTGCGTAAGTGTAAAAAAATTCTTGTTGATAATTAGCTAGTAAACCTAATTAAATTATGCCTAGGATTGCCTGTATTTTCTCATGTAAAATATAAATAAAATGTATCATACAAAAGAAGAATTTATTTGCAGTCCTTTTAATATTAATTAAAATCTGATAAACCATTTGGTGGTCAAGGACATCATTAAATGACATTCAACTGGTAAGGATTATTTTCACAAATATTAATTAGCAAACGTTAATTGAAACCCACAAAATAATAATATTTTGGCTTATTTCTGCAGCTTATTAAATTTGATTTATCTGTATAATTTTATCAAGGACCTAAAGTGCCCACTTAACTTGTAACTTGTAAAGGTTATCAAGGATTATTTCCTCACATTTTAATGAGCTTTGCATTTTCAGGGAAAATTAAAATCACGAAACTGTTATTCCCACATTTTGTAATTAGCCAAATCGATGGGCAATCTGTGTAAATTTAAACGGAAAAATAATATCCATCATAGGTTCATCGTTTTGTGGGAAATATAAGCTCATTCCCGTGGGGTGCAACGGTGCGTATGAGCAATCCATTTTGAACAGCTCACCCACTTCCCTTCGTTTTCCCGCCCTCAATAATAATGTTTTGCCATAATGCGCGCAAATAAAATTGAAAGTGGAAAGTGCCTGTCAGCAGTTTCCCCCCCCCCCCCCCCCCCCCCCTTTGGAAAATCCTTCACTCTCTTTTCACCTGACATTTTCACCTGGGGAAAAAACGGAATGCAGCCACCTGTCTGTGTGGCAACCAGTGGCGGATCCAGGATTTTGTTGTGGGGGGTGATATCAGAACAATTTTTTTGTTGCATACTTTTTGAGTACCAAAATTTCTTTCATTTTTCACCCGAGTGGGGGGTGATATATCACCCATATCACCCCCCGTGGATCCGCGCATGGTGGCAACTAAACAAAACTAATGCCGATAAAATAATCAGCTGGAGAGGAAAAAGGAAAATGAAATAAAATAAAGGAAAAGGAAAGGATAGGAAAGGAGTCCTCCGCTTCGAGATTTCCATCCTTGATTTACTTTGTTCTGCTCCAGCGATGAGAGAAGAGCTTTTGGCGAACATTGTTGCCAGCGATTCGCGACTTAGGCGTCTGTCCCGTTTGTCCTCATCCTCATCCTTATCCTTTTCCCAGTGGGCCGTGTGGATGATGTCCTCCCTGCTGTCCTCGAGTCCAGCTGTTCGCCAGGTTCCCCCGCTTGAATCCCGCGCAATTGTCGCCGCCGGCAAGGGCTAGTCACAAAAACAGGACCCGGGGGAACAGACAGCAGGACTTCGGTTCGCAAAGAGCCAGGATCAAGAGAGGACATGCGCAGAGGTTTTGGAAAGAGAGACGAGCGGAAGAGAAATCAGCTGGTGCTGCCAGGACAATAAACTATGGGAAGTGCAATAATACAATGCCCTTTAAAGAAGATAAATTCCCAAAAACAAAAAATTAAATATTTGTATATAAAATATTTAAATATTTATTTATAGAAAATTTTGTAAAAATGATTGTTATCCAAAAATATTTTGTAAATAAAATACAATTTATACACAACATTTGTAGTCCATTTTACTCTACTAAAAACATATGTATATTTCTATTTTCCAATGCTTATGAAATATTTTAATTATAACTACCATCTTAAACAGTTTTTATTTTATACAAATAAAGTATACAGAAAAGAGTACCATTCAAATAATTGCACAGAGAAAATTATACGACATTTTAGGTAAATGTTTTCTTGTAAAAACGTTTTAAAAATAAAATTAAAACGTTTTAAAAATCAAAAGTAAAATAAAATGTGTATGAAGTGTTTCACTTTTTAAAATGTTTCACCCCTGATAATTTTCTCTGTGTATCTTCCCCTTCTTACGAAATATTTTAAATAATATTTTAGTATTTTAAACATTATTTAATTTAATATTGTCTGCATCAAATATTCATTTTCATGAATTACCATATTTTAAAGTAATGTTATCCCTATAGGAAATAAAAGTATCAAGTATCAGCAAATATTACACTAATTTATTTCTTTACCAAATCATTTTGTGTCCAACGTAGAGTAGCTTATTTTCTTAGAATTAACACTTTCCATTTTCGCTCGAAAATTGAAACCGCACCATTATGGCCAATTAATCAATCACTTATCACCCGTCATGGCCAGAACATTTAAATTCCCATCAATCAGGCGTCGTTCAATCTTTCCAAAATGGTATTTCTCTTTTCTGTGCTCTCTTCAGAGTTAAAAAAAGGAAATTGAATTTGGCTGAATGGTAAAAATACGGCCAAGAGCACGAAGAACAATTTATCCGACGACGCATTCCGTGTGGTGCGTTCTCAGTAGTCGATGCTCCTGAGTACTCGTACTCGTACTCGATTCCCCTCGATACTCGGGCCTCTCATTTTCCGGCGTAGTTTTCTCCGTCTCAGTCGGCTGTAGACATTTTCCCGGTGCGGACGTGCGTTTGGCGGTGGAAATTCTCAAGCATTCGGGAAATTCGGAAAACAAAAATCGGGAAAAAAATAAGACAATACCACCGCTCGTTGTAACACTCGGTTATTTGCGGTTTTTCGGTTTTTTTGGTTTTTTCGCTGGCTGCACTCTAATTTCATTAGCCGGAAGGCAAAGGAAAATGTCCACCGGGCAGTGCAAATAATCCGCAGGCAGATGAAGAAGTGCGTAAATTATGACATCGGGATGATTTAAAAAAAAAAATAGAAAATAAAAGAGAGAGCGTTTGTCTCTTCGGGATGGTTGGTCGTCCTGCAAACCCAAAAGCCCAAAAGTGTGTGTCCTGATAACATCGCTTCGCCATCTCGCAGAAAGTAAAATTAGGGCAAAATGTGCTTGGCAGAAGAGTATGTGTGTGAGTGTGAGTGTGTTTGAGTGTGAGTGAGTGTGCCACTCCCACCACTTGACCGCCCTTTTCGCTTAAAGTGCTCCTCGTTGTCGCAGCCTAATTAATTCAATGGCCCAAACTCCAAGGCACCTAAATTTAGGGCCACGTTTTTAAATTCCCATAGAGTTTGGTGGGGGGGGAATATTTTTAACCCAGAAAACCTTAAACAGGGGTTCTGAAATAAGGAAAAAAATATATTAGACTCCTAAGGAAGATAATTTAAATTTTAAAATAATTTTGGGAACCAAAAAGGTTTTTGTTTGATATTTAATTAATCACTCTTAAATTTCCCTGGCAAAAAATTCCAAAAATATTTTAAATTTCCAACAAGTTGGCCTAAAATTTTCATAGAATTTTGGGATACAAAAAAATCAAATATATTTTTCCCTAATATTTAACTAATCACTTATGAATTACCTCTGCAGTTACTTGATATTTTTATCCCAACCCACTACACATTTACAGCTTCTTCTTTTGAGCAAACAACATTCTCGCTGGGTTAATTATTTTTAAATTGCAAAAACATTTCATACGCAAAGCCCCGCAGAGCAAACGCAAAAATGTATAAATAAATTTGCCGTTTTTCATGGCCACACACAAAAATGAGCGACAAAAAATCGGCATCGCCGTTTTGTAGGGCAAAAACCTCGGCAAACAAAAAAAAATCAACCCAAAAAGCCCAGAGAGCAAAGTGAATAAAGAATGGAATGGAAAAGTGTTCAAAACTGAGTGACAAGTGCGATTCCGAGGGAATCTCGTTTTTCCTGTGACAGCCCGAAATGTGCGAGAATTTATGATGCATTTAATTAAAACGAATTTCGGATGGTTCGGTTCAGTTCAGGACATCGGGACATTTGCTCGCAAATTTGATGGTCAACAAAAAAGGGACTAAATAGGGACTCGCAATGCGGGTGACAACTGCGCCCTTAAACACTGTACTTCAAAATGTGATGGTTATTCGTAAATATTGCTTAAAACAAATTCAGAAATTTTTAAAAGAATTATGTGATAAATATGATGGGGCTTTAGAAATCACCAGGGGTTTCAAATCACTTTTTAGGGTGCCTAAAAGTATGCAACAAAATATGTTCAGTAGTATGGCTATTTTTCATTGCATACTTTCAGACATCTTGGGTAAATTAACTTAAATATAGCTTAAATGTAACTTTTAAAATTCCAAAATTAGTATTTCTAGTGCCTTTTTTCTAAATAAAGATATATAGACTCCAAAAACAAATAAAAAATCGATTTATTAGGGAGCAACAAAAAAATTTTAGTAGTATAGTTATTTTTCATTGCCTACTTTTAGACATCTTGGGTAAATTAACTTAAATAAAGCTTAAATGTTACTTATAAAATTGCGAAATTAGTATTTCCTTTACTAAATAAAGATATATAGACTCCGAAACCAAATAAAAAATCAATTTATTAGTGAGCAAAAAATAGTTTTAGTAGTGTAGTTATTTTTCATTGCCTACTTTTAGACATCTTGGGTAAATTAACTTAAATAATGCTTAAATGTAACTTATAAAATTCCAAAATTAGTATTTCTAGTGCCCTATACTAAATATAGATATATAGACTCCGAAAACAAATAAAAAATCGATTTATTACAACCCCACCTGCCTTCGCATGACTAACTCAACTCGACTCGCGTTGCGACTTTATTAAAAAATCCTTACCGCCGCCGAAATTTCTTGTGGTTCTCCGGTTTCCTTCCTGCGTGCCAAGTGTAATTTGGGCATGTGTTGACACGGCCACCTATTAGCCCACCACCACCACCCACTTCATAGAACCCACCCAGTATTCCGACCTTTTAGGCAAATGCGTGAGTCACAAGTCATCGTACCGCCAGTTCCATCCAGTATTCCGTATTCCTCGTATTCCGCTCCATCTCGACCACTTCACGTCATGTTTTTCGGGGGAGCCCGCAACAAACATGACATTTTACGGTTCTTTTATGCTTGCCACATGTCACGACACAGTTAACTGCCGCATAACGCAAAAACACCCCGCACAACATAACGCAACTCAACCCAACTGAACTGAACTGAACTCAACCGAACTGAAACGAGCCGAAGCAAAACCGCAGTAGACATATGAGGCTGTGTGACAGGAGGCACTCTGGGTTGAGAACCTCTTCCTGTCGAGAGATCTATGACATGACCGCTCTGGAAAAAAACAGCAGCATACCACATATATAAACCCTCATATATTTATATGGAATATATATAAAATATTCGAATAGAGCGGCCCAACCAGGTATGCAATTATGCAAAAAGGGGGCGGACCTTTGGGCTGTCAATCATGGGGAAATTGAAATTGCTGTCGACAATCGTGAGCTTTTAGGGTTAAAGTTGGGATAACACTAAAGGGACATCAATTGATGAAATGCCAGGTGAAGTGATGGTAATGGTTGGGGATTTGAGGGAAAATTGGAAAGGGACTAGGGGACACCCTTTTCTTTTTAGAGATTTATGAGGTTCTTAACTTATAAAATAAATTCTAAGTATCTGTTGGTATCTTTAACATTAAGTTCTATAATGTCATATTCGGAATCTTAATAAGAGGGTAAAAAACAATGCAGAAAACCTTTGAAATAATTTATAAAGGTGTTCAAAAGTATGCTATAAAAATCCAATTGTTCAAAATAAAATGTTGCATACTTTTAGGCGATTTAAAAATTGAAAGGTTCTCAAATAATACAATGAATAATAAATAAATATTGTAACATTAAGTTCTATAATGTCATATTCATCATCGTAGTTTTTACTACGTGAAACAAATATCAAAAATGTTTGAAACAATTTATAAAGGTGCCCAAAAGTATGCTATAAAAAAATAAATTCTTTAAAATAAAATGTGGCCTACTTTTGGGCGATTTAAAAATTCAAATGATTGAATAGTTTTGAGAGATTTCCGTGTCACCTCCCTAATAATTACATATACCCAATATATCCTGCGAGTACCAGGTATAAAAAGGATAACCCTCAGGTGCTCGAGGGCTTTTCAGGAAGGGACAAACGACATTTGCCGGGTCTGACTCTTTTATTGCCGTCACTTGAGCCAATATTTGCACATTTCAACAATGTTGCCATTTTTTCCACGTGGGCGTTACCCTATCTAAGCTGATAGGGTAAGCCACCCCCAAAAGCAAACCAAACCCGAGCGAAGCGAATCCTCCCATTCAGCCATGCATGCTTAAATGTAATGAAATATCCTGTTCCGTCTCCAGTGTTCCCCAACCCCATCCATCGTCAGTCTGGTCGCATAAAAAGGCTCAATTCAATTTTTCCAGCGGCCCCCAAACCATCCTTCAACCTCCTTCCCATTTAAACTCCCCCTCCGCTTCGGTCTGCTGCCAATTCAAGTTTCCATTTTCATTAGGGAGTCCAGAGCCCGGAGGTCCTTCAGGTGGTGCTGGTGCTCACATGCCCGCTCTACACAATGCTCAACTCGTTGAGCTTTGTTGGAGTTAACCAAGTGGGAAGGGTCCTTCATAAGGAGGGGAGTCAAGAGAGCACGAGGATGTGGATGTGGCTGCTTGCTGCTTGGTGCATATAATTAAGTCATCCGGTGCATGCATCTTGTATGGAAATGCTCGGAAATGCTGCAGAAAGTTGAGCAAATTATGTTGCAGTGCAGCAGCGCAGCCTTCATGGTTTGATAAATAATTTATTTGATTTAATTATCCCAGCCGTCGCTGCAGGAGAGTTTCTATGCTTTGTGCTTCTAATTTCTGACTTTTATATTTTATATATATTTCCCTGTGCAGGGATTATACCCAGCAATGTTCTCCATTTCGCTTTGTTCTGCTGGAATTTTAATGAAACTGAGCTTTCCTTTTTTATTCTAATATTCCAATTAGAAGCTTCTGCTTTTAGCAGAAAGAATATTTTCAATTTATCATGTTTCTCTATTGATGTTATGTATTTCTATAAAAAATAGTGGGATTTTTAAAACCACTTTTAAATGTAATCTCAAAATAGGTGTCTAAAAGTATGCAACAGTATATTTTTAACCCAAAAATAATATGAATTAATAGCAGAATATTTCATAAATATCATATTTTCTATCTTTCAAGTTTTTTTTATTGATTTTCTATTGTATAAATGGCAAACGAGGTGTCTAAAAGTATGCAACAATATATTTTTAACCTTAAAAGAACAAGGAAACTTGACTTTCATTATTCATTGCATACTTTTAGGCACACATTTTGACATTAAAATATGATTTTATTCAAATTTTAATTGATCAATAAATTTAATACATTTCCTTTTCATAACTTTTGCAACTACTCTAAATTCCCTAAACTTAAATATCTCTAGAACCTCTTTAAGTTAGTCATCCTCCCCAGATCTTCTTAATTTGCTTGATCTTTTTCATTTTCTATTGCTTTTTTCCATTTCCATTTCATTTCGCAAAGCTCTTTTGAGCCTCTGCGCAATCTTTCATTGGTTCGTGCTTCTTTCACTTCAATTCCATTTGATGCGCCACAAGATTTCCCAACCCGATTTTGTCTCCCGTCGTCCAGACGTTTCAATCGCTTTCCACCCATTTTCTATTTTCTATTTTCCATTTTCCGCTTTTCCGCTGCAACGTGAGCTTGTAAGCTGTGAGAGGCCCGTATAAATGTTGACCAATTCCTTGCACTTGCCTGAACACACTCACCACAAGCCCTGTTTACCAGGTTTTTTCCTAACTTTCCTCGGTTTCGGGGTCTTGTTCTTTTGTTATTGTTGGCTGCGCACTTGAGTTGTTCGGCTCGCCCTTTATGGTGCCTCCCTAAACCCTAAACTCATTCCCCCCCTAACTTGGCCCAAACCCATTTGGGCCTCGACACGTGAACGTGAGCAAGTGGCCCGCCCGAGCGCCCCTGGCTTTTTCCCCCGGCACGCGATGCACTTGGCCAAGATACCTCAGCACCTCTTTGCCTCCTTTCCTGTTTGCCCCTTTGCCTTTTTGTAGCCGCCGTCAGCTGCAACTGTTGGCAATTTTTTTATGCCTTACCTGTAAATATCAAGGGTATATGGTTTTTTGGCAGTGAATGTAACTTATGCATTTTTCTATTTTATTTATTAAATTTTATTTTAAATTTAGTAGGTACATTTTATTTTCAAAATGTAGCTTATCTCTTGAAGCAAACAATATTTTATTACGATTTTATTTTATATCTCCTTATTTTTATATAAACGCGAATTCTTCAGTATCCCTTCACCTTTCAAATATAAGCTGATTTATGACCTATTTTCATTTGATTATTAATTTTTTGGGAAAAAAATAAATTTAGATAAATTCTACCAATGGTTTTAAATCTACATATTTTACAAATCTTGCATTTAACGTCTAATCAGGAAATGAAAAACATAAACTTAATTTTTTGTATTGTTAAAATGATTTAAATAACCTTTTTTTTGTAATTTCCATGGGATGTGCTAGAATCTTTAGAAATTTTCACTTGTTTATTGGGTAACAAATAGTCTATACACTCGACCTTACTAATTTCACCCTGCTTTATTGTGCACAATAGCAGGGGAAAAGAGTTTTGGAGGCCAGGGAAAATTATTTTCATGCTCATGGACGGCGACGAAGTCGGCACTCGAGGGCATTTTTTATGAGATTCCTGGGCAGATGTGGAAGTTAGAGCCCCGGCTGGTTAACTTTCCCAGTTGATGAATAATTTAATGGGAAAACACATGTTTCGCCCATGCCAAAAACAAAAACAAATCGGTCGTTGAAATTGTCTGATATGAAATTGCCTATTTCCGGCTCAGTCTGGCTGCAAAAGAAGTTGTCATGGAAGTGAGATGAAGGTATCCAACATAAAAGTTGCTGGACAACCAAATTGAAAGAGCTTTTTCTCCTGTGGGTTTCGAGGCAACCGAGAGATAACAATCAACAAAAAGTTTCCTCTTACTGAGTTCTGAGTTTCAAATTACATGCGATAAATTGGATAAATTTGCTTAGTATCAAAGTTTAGATGTTTTTAAAGGTTATCGCGCCTACAAGTAGGCAATATAAATCGTTAATGAATGAAATTGAGCTTCTGCCAAGGGGAACCTATTAATTTTTCAAGGACCATCTTTTTGATCCGCCTTCGGCTTGAAGCTATACAAAATATTTTAATTAATTTTTCACAATCATAAAGTCAGAGACTTGAAGAGGAAATTAATTGAATTTATGGCCTTGAAAACTGGGGGCCCCCGAAAAAGGAAATGCGACCGGCCGGCGGCCTGTGGTATTAAATTGAAATATGAACATGAAAGCTTTTCCTTTTCCTTTCCATTTTGCCATTCATCAACAGGCCACGACGACCTTTAGACATTAACACATTCACACGCCATGTTTTACGTATGTACGCCCCCAATATCGTATACACTATACTATAGTCTATAGATATATTTAACAAAACAAGTGGGGAAGACGTAAAAAAAGCAGAACGTGTCGGGGTCACCAACTTATCTTCATCTGGGAGGGAGGAGGAAGGAGGACCAACCCTCGTTTGTCTGCCATTGACGGTCCTTAGTCCTCTTTTCTCCCTATTTTTCCTGCCATTTGGACTTTGGCCAGACGGCGATAATTTAGGGCACCACGTAACGAAGAGCGAAGTTGGGCAAGAAGTGGGTCCTTCGTTTAGGGTTTGGGTTTCCTCATTTCCTGCGCGCGGAAGTCCCTTCTCCGCGTCCTCTCGCCGGGACATTAGGGATAATCATTACGATGATAAGCACGAACGATTTGATTTCTCCCGTTTATGAGGCCGTTGTCATCGACAGTTTCACTGGGGCTACACGGTTAAAAAATATTTAGAGAGATTATAACTAATGGGTTTCTTTCTCTTTTTACTAACAGTCAATTTAGTAGCCATTTTGCTTTTTTCTCTCTTTTTCGATTTTAGAGACTTTTTGAGAGAATACTAGAATTTCCAGATTTTCCAGAATAAACATATATACATACATACTATCTACATGCTTTCTACTTAATTTCTACATACTATCTACATTTATTAAATATCAAGAGTATCATGTTTGAAATAATACTAGAATTTCCAGATTTTCCAGAATAAACATCTTTTCTGCATGTTTTCTACCTACTATCTACATGCTTTCTACACAATTTCTACATACTTTCTACATTTATTAAATATCAAGAGTATCATGTTTGAAATAAGGTAGTTCAAAATTCGAATATGTCTGTCTCGCTCTTACTTACAGTAACCTGAGTCGCCATCTTGCTTTTCAACTATTTTTCAATTTTATATAAATTTTAGAAAACAAAAATCTATAATATTACTGAGTTTTTGTAAACATCTATTAATCTTTTCAGTATAAAAAGGTTATATATTTTTTTCTCTGTGTAGCAAACTCCACTTCCGTCGATCGGAAATGCTCGGCCTATGTTTTGGGTCTTTGGGCCTTTGTTTGTTTGGCCTGCCTTTTGTTTCGATAAGTGACTCAAGTGGCTTTTGTAGCTTTATTTTTATGGCGCACTCTTGGTGGTCTCTCTTCCCGATATTGAATAGTTCACAGCTCATTTCGTTTACTATTATTTTAGTTAGTTTATCCTTTGAGGTCTTAATGCAATTTTATGGCAGTTTTCAGTTTTCAATTAGAAACTTGATAAATGCATCTCGTCTTTGTGGTCGCCTAAGTTGCCAAAAAAATCCACATTATGGTTTGGCTTTGCCATTGTTAATCCACCAAAATTCTACTTTCCGCCTTTTCACTTCAACCATTGCACAAATGTGTTTTCGTTGAGCTTTTTAAAAGTTTCCGCTTCCCCTTTTATATTATACTTTCCTTATATATTAGTATATATATAAATTTCTCACTCATTGTTTGGCACTTTTTTCACAATTTGTTTTTTGCGTGAACTTTAGCGTTGACCCAGTTTCCTTTAGCATTTTTTGTAAAAAATTCACTCAGACAACGTGGCGTATGCGTAATGTTGAAAAGTTAAGGCCGCATTTGCGGGGGCAAAAACTAACAGGCAAATTTGCTTTTAATTTCCAAAATTCCAAATTCATGAACACAAATATTTGTCGAGCGAAAAGAGAGAATTGGGCGGGGCGCACACTTAATGACAAAGTAAGTCAAAATGTAGCGACAACATTTGCCCATACATCATGGGATAAAACGGGGATGCGGCTGCGGATTAGGGATTGGGGATGGCTGACTGGGGACTGGGGGACCAAGGATGGTTTAAGGACTTTGCTAACAAATGGCATCATCACTTTCACTCACCAAGTTGCACTAGACGAACAGTGCGGTTGGCAACTATAAGTCTGCGTCGCTAAAATCAAGATATCAACTTGGCTAAGCTCTAAATTCGGGAACAATGGAAGGGAAATATTTATCCTGCTGCTTTCTAATCTTTTTATTGACTTTGAAATGTCGAAAGCAAAAAAAATTTAAAAAATATTTGTTGAGAATAACATTAAAAGTTAGAAATAAAACCAAAATTACTTATTAAATATTTAATCAAGGCCTTGAAACCTCATATAAAGGTGTCTAAAAGTATGCAACAATATTTTTTCGATGCCTTTCTAATTTTTTTATTGACTCTATATTGTCGAAAGTCAAAAAACATAAAAATATTTGAAGAGGATAACATTAAAAATTAAAAATAAAATCCATATTACTTATGTAAATAAAAATAAAGGTGTCTAAAAGTATGCAACAATATTTTTTCGATGCCGAAATCAATATTACTTGTGTAAATTTTTAAAATAATAAAAAAATTGTACATTTTTGAACAAAGGCTTTGAAACCGCAAATAAAGATGTCTAAAAGTATGCAATACTATTTCACAATACCAAAACTCCATGTATTTGTTTCAAGGAGTGATGTTCCTTTCTATTGCATACTTTTAGACACCTTGTATAAATTATTAAATCATTTCCTCATATAGGATAAGATATAATTTATAATTTATAGACCAACTTAATGCAATTTATTTAGCAAATAATGCAAGGAAAATTACCCATAATGTTTTGGCTAGTAGCGTAACTTTTCCCGCCCACACCACCCACCTCTTGGCTCACTTAGGTTAACCCACATTGACAATGAGGCAAACAACAGTCGAGTCGGCGAGGAAAAAGAGAGATGTTTCTAGGGGGAAAACAGACATGTTCCCTTTGCCACGCGGCATCCTTAAAAATCCACACGGCGAACAGAGAACTCTTTCATCAGCAGAAGGAAAAGCAGAAGCAGAGAAAAAGCAAAAGCAGAAGCAGAAGCAGCACTTTTCTTGCTTTGCCTCCATTGTGTCAACAAGCGAGGTCACCCAAAAGTGGGTGGAAAATCCAAGGGGGGGTGGCATTAACTGCAGCACATTAATGTTATTGTAGGCGTGGTTTTCGCAGGCGACTGACTGACTGACTTTCCCGACTTTTCCCACTTTCCCTCTCTCTCTCTCTCCAACTCCCTCTACTTTTTTTTTCGCCGTGAAAGGAAAGGAGCTTTTGTTGTTTGGGCGATTAAAAGTTGTTGTTGTCTTCCTTTCGCTTTTGGCCCCATTCGACTGACATCGTGGCGGGGCTTCCCCCACTTCGTTGTTGTTCTTGCTTGTATTGTTGTTGTGGCTGACCCGCTAACCCCAGAGCACACAAACACACATAGGAACCCAAACCCCAGCTACACAATGGGAAAAACATGAGAATGGCAGTCATTCATGTAGTTTGAACTCTTTTGTACTAGCCAAATAATGCTACTTAATCCTGGAACTAATTTTAAATTGATATTTCATAAAAGGATTTTTTGAAATCAGCACCCTATATTTATAAAATATTTATAAATATAAAATTCAAATAAACAAATATCACTAGTTTACAATTTTTGATTTTTTTTTATATAAACGCTGGGACCCATTTTTTTCGTTTACTATTGGGCCAATATTCGGCCTCAACTTTTTGGGACTAACGGCCCTTTAGATCTGCATACTCAAAATAATTTAAAAATATTTATAAATATTATTAAAAAATTATCAAAAACTAGCTATGAAAAATAAAAGCCAAAAATGAAACTTTTTTGAAACTTTCAGACGCTATATGTCCATCAATTTCGGTCCGATCACAAAGCGCCATACCTTTTCGGAAAGGTACATATATTTTCTTTCAAAAGGTGCCAAATAAAAATTTTTTGGACCATCGGTTTTTGAGAACTGTTACATTTAATAAAACAAGTGCTCAAAAATCTAGCTTTTTCAAATATCTCCAAAACGATTCTTTGGAAAATTTTTTTATTTTTTTCATCGTGATCAGTGACCCAATAGTAAACGAAAAAAATGGGTCCCAGCGTTTATATATTTTGGCTGTAAACTAGTGTATTCTTTTAAAATTTGTGAAGAAGTTAATTGATCCTAATAACTATTTATTATTTTAATTACTTCACAATATACATATAATAATATAAATAAATATTATTTTGAAATTTTTGAACCTACCTACAGTTATTATTTTAACTAATTCACAATAATATTAATAGTATTTTGTATAAATTCTTTAATGAATACAAAATTGAATTGTGTTCTATTTATTAGTAGGCTACATAAATTGAGTAATTAAATGGATAAAAGCATTTGTCACGCAAAGAATAAAAAGCAAAAGGGAAATACATAAAAATATCCCTCAACTATTCTACAAAGTGTGACCCATTTTCAAAGAAAAAACATCCTTTTTCGCGACCAATTTGGTTATAATTTTTTCTCTGCACAGAGAAGGCCACTCACCCACTCACTCCAGCGAATATAAAGCAATAAAGCGCGCGCTCGGTGAAAATCGCCCACTTGGCACAGTTTCCTCGCACAATTACGGGGCAATCAATTGGCCAAGCTGTCAATAGTTGCCAATAAATTTATTGAGAGCGCGGCAATCGAACTTGGCAACTTGGTTGCGACTTGCAACGCCGCGTTTTCTGTGGGCGCTGCAATAGGGAGCCAAAAATCAAATACCATAAATAAAAGTAAAAACTTATAGCCAATTTTTGTGTGCTTCTTTTTTGATTTTTCTCAACAGAGAGGAGCCAATGAACTTGTGGACAACTTGAGACGACCGCAAGAAGGGGAATCCCCTTTTTTGGGAGGTCAAGGAACATCAAGGAACGTCAAGGAGTCATGGGCGACCTACAGGCCACCATCGAATTCGTCGTCGAGCTGCACAAGTTCTTCAATGTGGATTTGTTTCAGCGCGGGTGAGTCTGTCGCTTGTGTTTTAAGAGCACTCAAAGCCAGTCGTGTATTCATCCAATGAATGTAAAGTTAAGCAAAAAAGTAAATCCCAAGAAACTTTTATTTGAACGTCGCGGAAATTGATGGATTAGCTGGGATATGCCTTAGTCAAAGTAATATCTCTAAAAAAATGTTAAAAAAAAGAAACAGAAAACGTCTTTAAAAGAATTACTTTAATGGAAATCAATGGGAATTTAAAATTTGATTATAAAGGTGTCAAAAAGTATGCAATGAAATTGGTTTACATCGTATTTATTCCGAAAAAGAAAGTCATTTTATTTTATTGCATACTTTTAGGCATATTTTCTAAAGTTTTTTAAAAACCCCTATAATTTTTTTTTTTGATTGAATTAAATTTTATTATTTTATAAAAATGTAACTAAAATTCTTGAGTAAATTTTAAATTTTTGCGATAATTTTCCAAATCAGTTCTTGTTCAGCTTTAAGTGGTTAATAAAAACCTAAAATTCTTTCACTTGATTTTTCCCCCACTAAATATTTAAGTGGCTCATAAAAGCTGTCTACTAAAATGCACTGTTTGCCTTTCCGTTTTCTATATTTCAGACTTTAAGTTTATTAAGGTCTTTAAAGTTTAGTTCCTGCAATTAGCAACTCTGTGTGTTTGCAGGCAGCCAACGATGATGATTTGCACTTCGTAATTATGTGCAAACATCGAAGAAATCCGGGTCGATTGCGACATTGCACACACATTACATACACACAACCAACCAATGGCTATTGGTACAAAATATTTCAAATAAAATTGTTAATTTTTCTCCAATTTGTTGAGCATACTGGTCGACACACACGGAGACCTTTGAAGTGTTGGGCAAACAGAAGTGCAGTGCAATAAGCAAATAAAGAGTGCACCACCAATCAAGAGCAGAAAAGGCAAAATGGGGGTGGAATGTCGGGGGTGCCAGTAGGATTTATATAGTATATACTATATAGTGACCGACCGTAGCACTCACTAATTGTCAGCCAAGTGTTTATGGGATTTCAATTTGTCGCCGCTGCTGTTGCTCTTGAAGAAAACGCTGCATGTGTTTTAAAAATACATAAAAAGGGGGAAAAAACAAAGCACAAAATGTGCGCAAATACACGAATCGTCTGCGTGTGCCAGTGAAAATGAAAATGAAAAAAGAAAATAAACCAATTGTTTGGGCTGATTTTTATGTGTTTTCCTTTGATTTCCCTTTGTTTGCCTGTCACTGCAAATGAAGCTGCTGAAGACCAAAGTGTCAGTGGCCGACGAAACTGCTGGGAATTGAGGATTTTTGATCTTTAAATGTTTTGACAGCCAGTGAATGACGGAGGAAATTCGATACGAAGAAGAGAAAATATGCTATTAATCAGAAAGATATATGGATTTACAATTTATAGTAAATTTAGCAAAAATTTGTAAGGCATTTAGTAATGGACATTTATTTATAGCACTTAAAATATTTGTTACTTTTTATTTTGTGTAAAAATATTTAAATACCTACCCAATTTTTTTTTTTTTGTAAAAATTACATTTTTCTTAGGTTTTTTGGCTATAACTTGGTTAAAAATTGTCACAAATCAAAAAGGCAAACTGTTTTATACAGCTAACAAACTAATAAATCGATCCCCAAACCATTCCAAATGATTTAGGAAAAAATAATTTTTTGTCAATTTTCGCATTTTTGATAAGGGGTACCATCATCATTTTTTGCGAAAAATGGCCAAAATTTAAAATGTCCAGATTTAAATGCCAATCGATTGGGAATTTCATTACGAGCACGGCAAGGTATCACAATCCATATTTGGATCATTATTTCTCTTGTTTTGAACAAAATACTGTGTTTTTTGGTGCGAAGTAATATAATAATAATAATAATTATTGTACCTTAAAATCCTTTTTTAAAATTAATAATATTTATAAGATAGATAGTTTTAAAGAAAAGTTTACAATTACTTTTACAAGGTATAGGTTAATATTATAAAAACATCAGCCTAAAACTGGTCCTTTTAGAACTACACCTGCCATTCCTCACACCTGTCGCCCCAATTGATAAAATATATTTAATTAAATGAAACCCCCCCCCCTCTTTGGTTTTTCCCAGGCTCTACCAGGTGCGCTGTGGCCTGCGTGTTTCGCCCCGTTTACCTGTTCAGGTGGAGACGAGCATTCCGGAAGCCAGTGGCCCCGGAAAACAGAACGGACACGCCAACGGGGGCGGAGGAGGAGGAGGAGGAGGAGGCGCCACCGACCATGGAAGCAGCGACAGCGAGAGGGGGGAACAGCTGTCGCCGGGGGAAGTGCCACGCCTCCACGAGGCGCCACCGGGGGGCAGCTGCACATCCGCCTCCGTTATCAACGGCAGCGGCGCCTCCCGCATCTTCCAGATACTCTATCGCAACGAGGAGGTTCCACTGCGCGACATCATCCACTTCAGGTGCCATTTACTAGGTGAGTGCACTGGGAGAAATATTTATACATCTCATGGGGGAACAAAATTAAAGTTAATATTAATATTCATAAAATATTATATATTTTCAAAAAAATGTACGGTTTTAAAAACGAAAGGATTTAAAATGAGTATTTAAAAATATTCTATAAATCCACTAAAAAATATTCCAATTCTTTTTTATGTTTTTGTAATTTCACCAAAAATTAAATTAGGATTATAATCCTAATAATTATTAGCTTGCCCTGTTTAAAAAAAAATATTCCCCATTAGAAAAAATATAGTAAAAATACGTTGTTTTTTTTTAAGGAAAGGTGACTAACCTTTAAGGGAAAATCAAAGGCGAAAAGTGATGTTTTTTAAGAGTGTGGCCATTGGCCAAGTAGGCTAGCGCATAAATTGCACTTTCGAGTGCCTCTTGCCAAGAATGCGAAAAGGCATTGCGTTCTTCCGCATTGTTGACATTGCAGTGTTTGTTTTATTTTCGAGAAAAAGCGTGTCGACAAACATTATAAAGAATTTCAAGCTGGAACTGCTTAGTTCTAGTTTTATTTATTATTATATTATATTCTATTATTATATTATATTCTGGGTAATTGAAATTTAAAGGAATAAATTGAATGCCTAAATAAATTAATTTAATTTAAAATATCAGAGTGTATTTAAATTAATTAATTAAAATTTAGAAAATCAAACGTTTTTTCAATTATTTAAAAATATATCATTTATATATTTTCTAAGTTATGAGAATTTCAATGAATAAATTTAAAGTACACTCTGAAATGGATTTTGAAAATTTAGAAAATCAAAAGTTATGTTTAACTATAGTTCAACTATTTAAAAATTTAATAGTTATACATTTAAAGAATATAATCAATTATTTTTATGTTTATAAAATCAAATATAATTTTCTTTAATTACTCAAAATTGAATGAACCCTTTATAAAAATCCCAAATTAAATTATAGCAATGTCAGCTAGAAATGTGCACTTTGGCTGGTGCCAAGAATGCCGGGGAATTCCCCGTTGCCGCATTGGTGGCATTTTGATGGCGAACCGGGGAAAACGGAACCCAAAGCGGGTAACCAGACACCAAATCATTCTCCTCAGTCAGCGGACAGCGAAACTTTCAGTGCCGAAATGAGTTTATTGTTCGATTGGAAGTATAAATCAAATTGTCAGGCAGACCGAGCAAAGTTCTGCTGCTGGCCAGAGTGAAAAACAGAGAAAAAACTAAAACTTTTGAGCTCCTAAGGGAATGGGAGTGGGAATGGGAATGGGAGTGGAGTTGATGACCACACGGGACAGATGCCGAAGACGTATGGCCCAGGACACGGGACACAAACTTGAGTTTGGAAATTTCCCTTCCACCTAATTGCATTTATTGCTGACTGCAGCTAAAAGGATTTTTGCTGCCCTGGCTGCAAAGCAATTACGAAAAGTTCTCGAACTCCTTTTTAGAAAGACCCTCTTTCCAAGCTAAAGGAAAAACTTGGCCCACACACACTGACCCAGTTTTTGTTAATAACAAAAAGAGAAGACGCTGGACGAAAGGCAGAAGGCCAAGTATACGGTGAAATCTAAAGTGAACAATTTGGTTATAGATTTTGGTAGTTGGTCGACTCAAAAGCTACCTATAAAATGTGGAATAAATAAAAAAATTTTAAAATGTAAATTTTTTTTTAAATTCTAAATACATTTTGAGGAAATCTAAAGTAAACAATTTGTTGATATATTTTGGTAGTAGATCGACTATAATGTTACCTATACATTTTTGGAAGAAATAAAATAGTTAGAAATGTTTAAAAATTTAAGTTTCAGCACAATTTTAAGGAGAAAATATTTGTTTAATGTTTTGCAAAATTTTATTATATCTCCCAATACTTTTTAAACTACACACAGAAAAAAAATTCTATTTGAAATAGGATATATTCTACCTTATTTCATATTAATAATAAGCCGATACGATTTATGTCAAATTTATGATTTAAACATATCATCTTGATATTTTATCATATCATTTGAAATACCAAATTTAGTATTTTTTAAACAAATAATGTAAAATAAGGTAAACATAATCTTTATTCATATCAAAAGGATATGAATAACTTGATCTTTAAAAAATATAAAATTGACCAGCACATATCAATGTGATCTTTTGTGAATTTTTTTTCTGTGTAAAATTTTTTATAAAAATAATATATGTATATTAATATAATTTTTTTGTCAAGATTTTTAGATGAGAAATATTTTTTCTATGAGGCTCCCATAAAATCTATAAATAAATGCCATATAAACTTATTCATTTATTCTCATGTTTTTATAGTTTCCATCGTGTAAGCTTTAATCCCCGTTTATAAAACAATAACATTTAAAAAGATTTTGCATACAGGGTAGCCCATGCAACATAAAACACCATAAAAACCTCATAAAAACTTAACGGGGCAAAAAACAAAGGCGATGTGGAAAAAGGCAAATTGAAAGTAAATTTCAACAATAACAAGAGGTGTGGAGAGTGAGATGATGGTGATGATGATGTGATGCTGGCGGAAAATGCGGAAAAGCCCATGAAAATATGTATATGCAAAGCAAATGGAAACGTTGGATAAAAATATAAAGAGATATTTTTATTCGCATATTTATGGGTATTGTGTAAAGATATAAAAGAGCGCAAAGAGATTTTTTCTTTGTATTCCGAGGTGTTTGAAGGCGAAAACTCGCTCTTGAAAAAGTGCGTTAAACGATGATGAGCAGTTGATGGATGCCTATCCCTTATCCTTATTGTTTTTCCACACAGTTTTCTTGCTTTATTTTTTCTCGCCTTTTCCACATCCTTCAACAACAATGGAAACATCATCCACTTGGCTGCCGAGTAAAGTGATTAATTCATTTGGACAAGTTTCCCACGGAAAAGTGGCGAAGGGGAAATCTAGAAAAAGCCGCACAAACAAAAGTAACTTTTCAGTTGACAGCTCTCAGTCTGTTGTTGTTGATGCCTCGCATGTGTGTTGTTGGGTTTTCCCCGGTTTTCCCCGGGTTTTCCGCCTCCTAACTGGGCCATTTATCTTTCGTATAGTTCGCATACTGGGTTACTGCACCGCAGACAATAAAATAAACTGAGACCCTTGTGCAAATCCTCGGCATTTAAATTATTCCGGCCAAAAGCAATTGTCACCACGGACCACATGGCGGATGAGTGATGCGCAGGCAGGCGAAAGATCCCAGCAAAAATCTCAACAAGCTAAGAGATCTCCCTCTCTTTTATTGCCCTCTGCCATAAGTAAATCCCTATTTTACGAAAACAAATGAATTTTATGGCCCCACAAGAGAGGAGAAGGAGGTCTGCAGGAATCCCAAGTAGCTGCCCCATAAACCTCCTCCATCGACATGTGGAGCAAATTGAATTTGATTAACATTTGCTGGCTGGGGATTATGGAGCTATAGAGGTGGCTATATAAGGGGGATTGGAAAAACATTGGTAAACTCTGATGGTTATTATTATGGAGTGGCAGGTGGAATAATCGCTGGTATTGATGAATATACTAAGTTTTGGCCCACTTGTTGAGTGTCGAAATGAGGAAACCAACATCACAGGCATAAAATCTTGGCATCTTTAATGGCTCTAGATTTTTTAAGGGGCTCTTAAAAATTTCAAATGCAAATTCCGCTTTATGAGACCTTAAAAATAAATTTAATGACATACCAAAAATATATCTGTGTAAAATGGTCTTTAAAGATAAGTCTTATTGATTTTTAGAGCTTCTACTTGCTTTACAAATGAAATATATATATAAGGAAAACAATTACCAAAGGTGTCTAAAAGTATGCAGAAAAATAGGAAATCTTATTTCCCAATGAATTTATATATCTTTGGTTAAACAAAAATATTGTAGCATACTTTTAGACACTTCTATTAATAAATTAAATAGTTCCCACTTTACATGATCTATTTATTAAGTAAAACAATTACCAAAGGTGTCTAAAAGTATGCAGTAAAAAAGGAAATCTTATTTCCCAATGAATCTATAGATATTTTGTATTAAAAATATATTATAGCATACTTTTAGACACTTCTATTAATAAATCCGCCTCAGATTAAATGGTTCCCACTTTACATGACCTATTTATAAAGTCCTAAGCTAATTTTCCACCCAAATTTCTTGTAAGCCAACATCATTATTATTTAATACTGGAACATTTGGCTTGAATCGACAATGAAACCTAATTGATTGAGCTCCCAAACACACAAATGTTGGCAACTAGGACAACATTTTCCTGACTCATCGATTCACTCGCTTTCCGGCCAACGATTTGCGGTCTTCGCAGAATTTTGATTTGTCTTTGTCGCATGCACAACTACATGGACATTAACCCATTTTGTATGGGGTTTGGGGGTTCCGACCTATCCACCCACTTACCGCCTACCCACCAGTCCAAACTAAACGAAAATCAATAGAAAAACAAATAAGCCAAAGACGGAATTGAAATGGGAATTCTCGAAGGGAGGGGAAGCGAAGGGTTTGGTTTATGCAGGATGTTTGCATGCAGGATTTTCTGCCGCATTTATCCCGGGGATTTGCAGTTCACTCAACCTCAAGACGGATATTCACTACACCCAAAAAAAAATCAAAACAGGTGGAATAGAAAACGGATAAAAATTGAAAATAAAGTGCACTACCAATAAAAGTAATTTTGTCCGTGAATTTAGGTGTCCGCTCAATAGAGAGATCTTTAGTATTGCACCCAAATTCTTAATTCTCCAAGCATTGTATTAAAAATGTATTATTATAAGTAAGTATTAAAAAGGGGTATTGACCTAATACTAAATAATACAAATTCTATACTCAGTAGTATTAATATCATATGAAATATTATAAACTTAATATTTTCTAGGTTTATTTCTATAGCGAAAGTTATCTTACTGATGCAAATTTGACATTCAATAGTGTAAAATTCATGTAACAATAGTTTATTTTTTCTATGACTATTTTTTTTTGGGTGTACACTATTTTTTTCTGATTTTTTCCCTTTCATTCTTGCAGTTGACAGTCGTCACCTGAAGGAGTCCATTGAACGGGCCGAGTTCTCGCTGCAGTTGGAGCTCTGGTTTGGCGAGCAGAACGGAACGAGCAGCCTGAATGGCAATGGAATGGGCAGCTTCTCGGGACCGAGTAGTTCCACCCTGACACTGGCCTCCTCGAGGAACCTGCAGCTGAACTTCCATCCGGGACGCGGCCTTCACTACCATCTGCCGGTGCTGTTCGACTACTTCCATCTGGCGGCCATCAGTGTGGGCATCCATGCCAGCCTCGTGGCCCTCCATCAGCCGTATATCAAGTGAGTAGTGGAGCAGTGGAGGTGTGTGCACTCGAGGTGCACTGGGAAAAATAATAGCAAAGGAAAATATCTATAAAAGAAATGTTTAAAATAATAATTGCACAAATAGTGAAAATGGTAGAAAATTGCAACTTTATTTAGAAAGTGTAGGTACCCAAAGAAAGACAGAGAAATATCTTAAATGTTTTTATAAATAATTCTTTTTTAGGATCCTTTTGTAATGATTTAAAGAAGATATGTTGTGAAATAATGGTAATAGAAAAATGTTTAAAAAGGTTTTCACAAAAATAAATAAAGTAAATTAATGCGTTTAAAAATAAATATTAGTTAAAGATCCATCCTCATTTAATTTTAAAAACTCTTTATTTTTATTGTCAAAAAATATAACTTGGCATATAGAAATATCTATATAACTAAAACCTACAAGTTATTAATTTAACATATTTTTTCGCCCCAATCTTTGATTAAAAGTGGGTTGGCAAACAGTAGATTCTATGTTTAAAAGCTACTTTTGGTTAAGCATGGGTTTTTATTTTTATAGAATTAAAAATATTGTACCTCCAGATGTAAAAACAATTTTTTTTAGAAAGTTTTTATTTTTATAAAATTTAAAATATTGTGTAGATGCTCAAGTATATTTTTTGTTCTTTTAAAAAGTAGTTTATAAATCGTGGTACATTTTCCAAAAAGAAAGAAATATATAAAATATATGAAATATATTTTTTCCAGTGTAATTATGGGTTTAAAAGTCGTTCGCTGCAGGAGATGCAAAGTGGAGATGACAACATGATCTCTAATGTCAACGTTGATATAGTCATATTTTTCACAGTAAATTGAACCCGCTGCGTGGGTGGGAAAAGTGGGCGTGTCACTACCACCCTTCCACCCCCCCCCCTTTCTTTTTTTATCGTGTCCTGTTGCGTGGGGATTGCAGATTGCAGCATCAGCAGCGGCGGAGAAGAGAAGCTGGGGGGAATTTCGTAGGCCAGTTACCCGCACAAATCATTTCCAACTCATTAAAATTGCACACAGGCTCCCCAGGATTTTCTCCTCCCTTTCCCCCTTTTTCTGTCCACTGTTCATACAAAAAAAGAAGAAGAAAAAATGTCGAGGCATAAATTTTAATGACTCTCGCAATGCAATTGTCCTTTGCCTTCTGCCGGATTAAAAAAGTCGGGGGAAAAAAACTGGCGATATACTCGTATACAACACACAAAACTTGCACGTCTAACAAGATGCAAAAGGCGTTGCAGTTTCCCCAAAAAAGGAGGCGGGGCTGTATCCTTTCCCCAGTTGAGTCAATTTTTCCGCCGTTTGATTCGGCAAAAGTTTTTCATCCTTCTGCGCCTTCTGCATTTTCCTCTTATTATCCTTGACAAAAAGTTTACCCCGTTTTTCTTTTTTCTGCGCTGTGAGTAATTTTCTTTAATCTGTTTTGTATTGCTAAAAGTTGTCGGCAATTTTGCGTTGAACAAATCCTCTGCCACTTTTCAAACTCAAATTCAGAACGAGGAGGTCCTCGCACGGCAAATCCTTTGGCAAACGGCAAATATGAAACGGAATTTGAAATTGACTGAGTCTATCTCTTTCGTATGAATAAAATATCATCTCAGCCTCTGGAATTCCTTGTTGACCTTGGCCTTTTCTCTGCGGAATACTCATTCTGATTACCAAATCTCCAGCAAATCCCCTCCGAAATCCCCGCAGTTTCCTCCTCCTCGTGGGCAAAGCCGTAAATTGCCTGATTATCTCGGCAGGCTGAGGTCCAATCATGCCCAGAATCCAACAGATTTTCGGGGGCCGAAACTTTAATATTTAAAACTTTGGGATTAAATCTTTTCAATATGATTCTCTTGCCCGTTTCCAATGAAAACTTTTCAGGGTTTAGTGCTGTTTTACTATAAAACATCCTTTTTTTCTTTTAGTTATTTTTTTACAAAAGGTCCTTTTTTAACTTTGGCTGTTGGCTTAGCCTTTGTAATCCTTATTTAATAGGGTGTTACTGTCTTGCTATAAAAACTAAGCAAACAATTATGTTTTAGTTACTTTAATAGGGGAGTTCTTAAAATGAAATAGTTAACATATAAAATGTTAAGTTGAAATGTCCTTTGTAATCCTCATTCAACCATTTCTCTTAGTGTATTTATTTTTAATTTTCTTTAGGATTTATTTTCCTGAATCTTTCCAATTTTTTCGGGCATGGACTTTAAATGAACTTAGTTGATTTAGTTAGTTTGTAATATTTTGTATACAAAATAAGTGCATTCCTTTCCATTTTAGTCATTTATTAAAGGTCCACCAGTTTTTATATTTTTAATTATTTTATTGCATAATTTGTATTAATTGACCACTGGTTTTAGGATATTATACTCCGCATTCTAATTTTAATAGATCATTTTCTTATAGACACGCATTAATTTAAAACTCATAAATTTTTCCGCATATTTCCTGTTAGTTAGTTACAGTTTTAAGTCAACCATTTATCATTTTCTATAACCTCCGATACATTTATCTCATTTTTTGCGCGCCAACGATATTGAAATAAACCCAAATATATGTATAATCCATACCAATATCACATTGTAACGGATCTAACTTGAACAATTCAACACTGAACAACTGAAAACTGGTTGCGGTTGCAGGAAAAGCATGTTCTCGTATATGAAATTCTGGTAAGAGCCCATCATAACTCCATCGTAACTAAATCTCCGTAACTGTGTAAATTCCGAACTCTCGCTCGGTTCACGTAGTTGGTTTCTGTAGTAGTATTTTCTCTGTGGCCAGGAGGGCTTGCTTTATGTATCCGTATTCGTATCCGTATCCGTCCGTCCGTCTCCGTCTCTCTTTTTATGTGTAACTTTATATGGTAGATATGAACTGGATGTTCCGCAAGCATTAAACTTTAATTGTGGTCTTTTATGGCTTGCTCTATATATATTTTTAGTGCCCCTCGCAGTTCGAAGCCGTGGAGTGCGGGCAAGCTGAGCTGCCGGGGAAACACTTCGCCGGGACCCTTGGAGGCGGTGTTCTTTGGACCCCAGATCGGTGGCACCACCAAGTGCAGCGGCGGTCCGGCGGGCAGGCTGCTCCAATCCAGAGCCATTCACCGGGAGATTTGCTGTTTGCTGCTAGGTATGCACTCTGGAATTTATCGATATTTATCGATCTACATTTAAAATGTTTAAAATATTAATATTTGCTTAGGATTTATTATATTATTATTATCGCTGCTAGGTATGCATACTAGAATGTATCGATATTTATCGATATATTTTTAAAATGTTTAAAATATTAATATTTACTGAGGATTTATTATATTATTATTATTGCGGCTAGTTATGCATACTAGAATGTATCGATATTTATCGATCTACATTTAAAATGTTTAAAATATAAATATTTTCTTAGGATTGTTAAGATATCATATATTTATTACATTTTAAATTTCGATATTTCAATCGATACGATATTTTCTATATAATGCTTATTAAAAGTATTTCTTAATGAGAAATCTGAATGTTAAAATTGCTTTAATTTGTATGATATTACATAAAATTATATTATATAGTTCGGTTTATCTATCGATCACAAAAATGGTTACCAAGTTACATATATTTTGGTTTTTCCATCATTTCGATATTTTTATGATACGATAAGTTCGATATAATTTGAAATATTTAAAGTTATGTGTTAAATAACCAATAAAAAGTTAGATTTCTTATTTCTTAACATTCGATTAATTGATCGATACGATACTATCGATATAATGATATATTTTACAAAACATTTTATCCTAATTAATATCCCTACTCATAGGTGCCATTGAACAACTGAAGGCCACTCTGAACGAGTTCAGTACAGTGCTACCTCCGAGTATAAACTCGCAGATAGGATCTCCACCCCTACGAGAAAATGACACGGGAGAAAGACTGCAGCTTTTGCTGGAACAGGCGAAGCAACTGGAGGCGGAGGAGGATTTCGCCATCCGGGCCAATTCGGATATAGCCCAATTGTGTGCGGAGAGCATTTTCTGGTGGCGTCGAGTGCTCCTGGCCTCCAGATCCTCCACAGCAGTTCACACACTCCTCGCCCGGAAACATCACATACTGAGGGTTCGTCGCTTCGCCGAGGGTTTCTTTGTGCTGGAGCAACCGCGTCATGCGGCGGCAGCTGGTGGTCAGGATCAGGCGAATGGCTCACCATCACCTGGTCACTGCCAGGGCTACGTGGCCATTGCGGAGTTGGCCAGGAGAAGTCGCTACCTGCAATCACTGCCTCCTCTGCCCGTTCATTGCACGCCCATCGATGGGGATGCCTCCTCGTTACCCCTGATCTTCGAGGATCGCTATGTGTCGCCCAATAATTCCAACTACAGCAGGCGAAGATCGGGCAGCGATCCGCAGCTGGAGGAGGGCCCAGTCAATCCCAATCAGAAGAAAAAGGTGGACAAAACCCATTCGAGCAGCAGTTTGAATGGCATCAAGGATTGCCTGGCCTGCCACTTCGACTACGATTATCCGCAGACCAATGGAACGGGAGGTCCAGCTCATCCGCATGCCAAGTGTGTGATTACCCCGAGATTCGCCTTGGGTGGAGAGGTGCTCCAGGCCAGTCTGACCATAGCTCCCAGCAAGGAGGCACCTCTGGAGGTGGCTCCACCATCCACATTGCGTCACAATCTGTCCAGGCATTCGGTCACCGGTTTGCTAGAGGATCTGGATCTCGATGCCAATCTACCGGCGAGGCATAGTAAATCCCTGGATCAACTGGATGGGTGTGAGGTTACCCTGACCAATAACCATACGCTACCCCGTCTCCAGGCGGATGATCTGATGAGGAACATCTGTGAGTTTCGTCAGAGGTATGGGAAGTTCGACTATCTCCATGAGATCAAGCTGCTGAATCCCCCCAAGCAACAGGTGGTGGTCACGGCTCAACCACAGAATCATTATAACTCTTTGCCCAAGTCAATGGTGCCGCCCAGGAACTCCTATCCACCTCCTCCTCCCACTCAACACACCACCATGCCCAGGAGCAGTTCCTCCCAGATCCCTCGAGCTGTGGAGATAGCCAGGGTGAGGGTTTCCGACATCAAGGAGATGCTGCGACAGGGTCAGTTGAGGAAGGAGTCGAGCAGTTCCGAGAGCGACATGATGCAGAAGCTCCAGATGCTGAGTTCGAATAGTGTGCCCTTTCGTTTGGAGGGAACCACGAGTAATAATAACACCACCACCAGTAGTGATCCGAATACCAGTGGTTTCAGTGAATCTCTGCCTAATCTAGCTCCACCACCAGAATTCGATTCGGATTCGCAGTTGAGGAGGCAGAGGAGCAACTCCACTTCGTCCCTAAGCGAGGAGAGTGGCTGGGTGAGCAGTCGGAGGAGCTCGTTGGCCATCTCTAGTCCAGATACCATCACCAGTACGGGTTTAACCAATCGGCAGAGGCATACCCAGTTGAATCTTGGGATGGGTATGGCCATGGAAACTAGATTGAATGGCGAGCAATTGAGATTGAGACTCCAGAAGGTCCTGGAGCAACAGCAACTGCAGCAGCAGCAGCATCCTCATAAAACCAGAAAAAGACAAGCGGTGGGTTCCTCCAGTCAAAGTAGGACACCTGCCCGCCAGCAGAGCGAAATGCACAAGAAGATCTCCTCGGTGACGGTGAATATCAAGAGGGAGCGTTCTCGTTACCAGTTGGATAGACTGCGTCACCTGCCCAATGGTGAATCCACGGAGGTGGAGGAGATGGAGCCACCGCCGAGGAGAAATCGTCATAAGGTGACGACCTCTGAGAAATCCAAATCCGATTTTGATATCACAAGTCTGAAGGAGATACAACCTCTGGAGGCAGTGTGTCTACCGCCTCCTCAGCAGTTTCAGGATCAGGAACAGCAGGAAATGGGTTTGGTTTTGGCCCCTCCGCCACCCGATGAGTTCCGTGATCCGCCACCAGAACCAGCTCCTGTTGCACTTCCTCCAACCAAGGCCATCATACCCTGTCACATGGCACCACCTCCTCTCAAGGAACGACAGCCCATAGGTGCCATAGACAATCCAGTTTACCACATCTACGAGTCACTGCGTCCCATCTCCACGCCGGCCATCTTCAGCAATAAACCGGTGCTCAAATCCCATAGCCTGGCGGAGTTGAAGAGACCTCTGAACCCAACTAATCCATCTATTAATCACCTATGCAAAACCCATAATGGTTTGGAGAACGGTTTGGACCACGAACAGGATGAGAACAAGGAGAACTCCAATGGCCAGGTGACTAGGACCTCGAAACAGGGACATAGTTCCAATTCGAATACTAATTCGAAACACAAACGGAAGGGAGGAGGACATTCCGCCGTCGTTCAGGAGGCTCCTCCCAGCATCTCCCTGCTGGAATTTGAAAAGTACCGCGAGGAGTTCCGCAAACAGATCAAATACCAGGGTAGCATCTACTCCGACTACGTCCAGTTGGCCTCGGAACTGCCCTACTTCTATATAAGTGACGAGTACCGTGCTTTTTCTCCCAATGGAATGCACCTGGTGATCTGTGTCCACGGGTTGGATGGCAACTCAGCGGATTTGAGGCTGGTTCGCACCTATCTAGAACTGGGATTACCAGGTGTTAACCTCGAGTTCCTCATGTCGGAACGGAATCAGGGAGACACCTTCTCGGATTTTGATACCATGACTGATCGGTGAGTATTATTTGGAAATCACTTATCAAAAGTGCATAAAAGTATGCAATAAAAAATATATTTCCTTTTTCGGAGTGATTCAGTAAAGCTTTCGGACAAAAATTATATTGTTGCATACTTTTAGACACCTTAAATCTATTTTGAAAATCTCTAAAAAATAAAATACCACTATCCCTTTAAATTTGTTTATACTTTAAGGCTGGTAACCGAGATCCTCTACCATATCGATAGCTGCGCCTTGAATCCCGCTCGCATCTCTTTTGTGGCCCATTCCCTGGGAACAATCATTGTGAGGAGTGCTTTGGCCAGGCCCCAAATGAGACCTCTATTACCACGTCTGCACACCTTCCTCTCGCTATCAGGACCTCATCTGGGAACACTCTACAATACGAGTGGATTGGTTAATATGGGTAGGGAAATATCACTGATGAAATCATTAATAAGGGATCCTAAAAGTATGCAGAAAAAAGCTTGGCTTTCAGAACCTTTATAATTGATTTCAAAAATGCAAGAATATCTTTTAACAAAATATTTCTTAACTTTTCTCATAGGAATGTGGTTCATGCAGAAGTGGAAGAAATCGGGATCCCTGCTGCAGCTGTGCATGCGCGATACCACCGATATGAGGAATAGTTTCCTGTACAGGCTGAGCCAAAGGAGCACCCTGCATCATTTCAAGAACATCCTGCTCTGCGGATCCAGCCAGGATCGCTATGTTCCAGCGCATTCGGCTCGATTGGAACTCTGCAAGGCGGCCATGAGGGACAGCTCCTCGCTGGGCACCATTTACAGGTGATTATTGAAATATATCTATTCTAATGTGCACTATATAGAGATTTCTTTTCCTAGGGAAATGGTGCACAATATAATCGCTCCGATTTTGGCCAGGCCTGAACTGACTTTGGCCCGTTTCGATGTGCATCATGCGCTGCCTCATACGGCAAACACTTTAATTGGTCGGGCGGCTCACATTGCTGTCCTGGATTCGGAGTTATTTATAGAGAAATTCATGCTGATCGCGGGACTGAAGTACTTCAGTTAACCAGATCACTAAGGAACCAAAAATACTGCTGACTTTTAAGCTGTCTTTGGGAGAGTACTTGAAAAGAGTCGAAGGGGTTAATAGATTTATAATTAAAACAAGACAGGTCAATACTTAATAAGTTTTTAAAGTTTGACACATTTAAGTTTTAAGTTCAAATTGATATTACATTTTTTTTCATCAGAAAAGTTAGAAAGATCTTTCACCCTCAATTGTATATATTCAAAATTAATCTGTACATTTCTATTTACTTTAACAGTACTTTTTATTAAAAAGAAAAAACAACTATTTAGATACACAGGGTACTCATACATGAATCGAAGACAACACAAGAACCAGAGTCATCAGATCAATCAACTGATTCCAATTGATCTGCGATTGGAACAAGGAATTTATTAAAGCAAATCGTTAGACTTGACTTTTTTACAAATGCAACTCTTTTGTAGCGAATTGATATTCACACTCACACTCACATACGAAAAAATCAAAAAACCAAAGAATGTTTAATCAAAAACCTATAACCAAAATGGCAGCATAACTGTTAAAAAAACACACGTGTTAACGATAATTACATTTATAGCTGTAAGAGTTGAACGCCTACAAAGCAAAAACAGAAGCCAAAGACATCATAAGTAGTGTTAAATTCCAGTTCAAAACTATAAACGAGACTTTTTCGAAACGGTTGAATTGCAAAGGGAAAGTGAACGAAGAGGAAAACAAGAACGATCATGTTAAGTATACGTAAACTATCGGTTATCGATAGGAATTGAGCACGGGCAAGGCAAGGTTGCATTTTGACGAAAGTAGCGAAATAGTATTAGCAATTTTTAAGACTAATCGAAAACACAAACAGAGACAAAATGGTTTTTTCCAAATCTTTTTACTGCTAGACAAGAGAACAAATTTAGAAGATTTAGAGATAGAGTAGAGGTAGTGTTGAACTAGTCGAGTTGTTGGTAGCTGAGTGCATTATTGGATCGTCAATTAGGTTGAGAGAAAGGTTTAGTTGCGGATTTAGATTTTTCATTGGGAACAAGATCGATAGAGCAGTTAGGACGAAACTTTGCAAATTCATAGCCTAGTCTTAGCCATATAACTCTGTGTTTTCTGAGCTTTTTCCAATCGCTGTTGTGAACTACTTACTATTTGTGACCCTACCAGAAATTGCATTCTTCTTACGTGTATAACCGTCCTAAATGTAACTACTTTATCAACTTGCTAATGCGACAAAACAAAACATGTGTAACTGGTTTTTAAAAGTGTTTGTGTGCAGCCGAAAACAAAAAACTGAATGTGTGTTGAAATGTTTCCTAGGGCACTACGAGATTTTACTAATTGTATTCGAACCAAAATTGTGCAAATTCCCCTCAGTTGCAGTTTAAATGTTTTCTTTTCAAATAAAATATGCTAAAATTCAATTTTAGTGGAACATAAAGCGATTGTGTTTTGATTTTATAAGGGGTTGAAAAGTGCTCCTAAAAAGGAATTCCCCTATTAGGGAATGGGAATCCCCTTCAAATGAACCGAACTGGTTCCTTTTCCTTTTGCGAAATAAAACGGGAGAACTCTCGGTCTAAAAATATATTGTTGCCTACTTTTAGACACCTTTAATCTATTTTGAAAATCTATATAAAATAAAATACCACTATCCCTTTAAATTTGTTTATACTTTTAGGCTGGTAACCGAGATACTCTACCATATCGATAGCTGCACCTTGAAAATATGCTAAAATTCAATTTTTTTGATTTTATAAGGGGTTGAAAAGTGCTCCTAAAAAGGAATTCCCCTTTTAGGGAATGGGAATCCCCTTCAAATGAACCGAACTGGTTCCATTCGATGGGCGGTTACTTAAAGCCGGCGAACCAGCTCATCTCTAACTGCCACACGATGTGCCACCACTAGCTGACCATCTGGCAACGCCGTCAGCAGGCGAATTATTTATCTTTAGAATTCACTTCACCCACGAAAACAAGAGGAAACAAAGGGATTCCCGGAGATAAGCGGACGCAAATCCATAACCAACCAACCCAGATGTCGACGGCGGCCAGACCTCCTTCCCTGCGGCTGGGACAGCAGGACCTGAAGTGCCGCACGGGCTGCGGTTTCTATGGGACTCCCCAGAACGATGGACTGTGCTCCAAGTGCTACCGCGAAAAGTTCCATGATAAGCAGCGGAAACTGAAGCGTAGGTCCCGGGGGAACTTAATGATAATCATAAAACCCCTTGCAGCTTTTAGTAATGAAGTGGTTTCTTACAGAGAAGGCAGGCGAAACGGTGGCGGGTTCCTCTAGCTCCCCACTGGATCGAAGGTCCCCACAACATGGTCACAATCAAGGGAAAGCGGAGCCGAAAAAGGAGGATCCCTCGGGAACGCTGCAAAAGAAAAAGTTCACCGCTGTGCTGCAGAAGACCCTTCAAGCGGGAGCCCAGAAAAGTAGTTTCCCATTGAGATATACCACCTCCTATAGATTATAATCCTGTATTTCCTAGTCACCCAACAGCGTGGTCATGTCCCCGATCCCACCGAGGGTCAGTTCCTGCTCCAATTGCGCCAGCTACGCATTCCCGACGACGCCAAGCGCAAACTCAAGCTGGAGATCCAGCGTTTGGACAGCGAAATACGCAAGTACATGAACGGAAATGGCGGCAAGAACATCAACGAACTCTCCGATTTGGTGCAGAATGCCTACACCAAGGTCTCCGATATAGTGCACAATGATCCCAGCTTCGAGATAGCCACCAACGAGGATCGCGACAGTGCCATAGACTTTTTTGAGAAAGTGGTTATGACGCAGAACCACAAGTGAGTCATCTGTTATCACATGGAATACTTATCTTTAAGTCTCTCTTCTTGCAGATTCCTCTTCAGTCCCTACTTCACAACCGACGAGGACAGCGATGTGAAGGTCCAGAAGCGCATACGCCAGCTGAGCTGGATTACGGCCAAGCATCTGGACTGCAGCATCGATGAGGTGAACGCGGAGGCCAGGGATCTGGTCTACAACGCCATCTCCGAGCTGGTGGGCATCGATTCGTACTACTCGCCGCAGGAGAAGCTGCAGTGCACCTGGCGCTGCTGCAGGCACATCTTCGAGCTGCTGAAGCGGGCCACCGGTGGACCGGCGAGTGCCGATGACTTTCTGCCCGCCCTGATCTTCGTGGTGCTCAAGGCGAATCCCGTGCGCCTGCACAGCAACATCAATTTCGTGACGCGCTTCACGAATGCTTCGCGTGTGATGAGCGGCGAGAGTGGCTACTACTTCACCAATCTCTGCTCGGCCATTGCTTTCATAGAGAACCTGAATGGCGAGAGTCTGGGCATCAGTGGCGAGGAGTTCGAGGCTCTGATGTCCGGCCAGCAGGCCTACAGTTCGCCCTGGGAAAGCGCCTTGTTGGCCTGCGAGAGCCTGCACCTGATATCGGAGAACATGAAGCGCATGGAGACGCTGCAGAAGAGGAACGCGCTGATTAGCTCTGGCATTGATACATTCGAAAGGGAGCTTATTGACTTCCAAAGAGAGGTGACCGAACGCGTGGACACGGTGATAGCCAAGGCGCCGCTCAACCTGCTGCCCATCAAGACACCCGCTTTTCTGATCGGCCAGGCACGGGCTCACCTCCTCAGCAGCGAAAGCGAAGCGGGGCATTATCAGGCCAATATGTTGACCTCCCAATCACTGACTGCCGACTCTGGTTTATCCCTCAAAGACACCAGCATGGTTTCCATGGGTCGTCTATCGCCGCTGCAGCAGAATATCCAGCCAGCCGACCATCTGTTCGCCTCTCCCATCTTCAATTACGCGGCCTTTGATGCCGTCTCCCTTTTGGAGGAGCCCTCGACCTCGGATGTGCTCATGCTGGGCTCCGAGTTCCAAGGAGGGCTGACCAACATCAACTACGACTTTGATTTGTCGGATCAGAGTGGCGAAAACAGCACGGCAACGGATGAGCACAAGCTGAATCTCGACGAATTCGACCCTTTGGCGGAGAGAGGAGCAGTTAACCAGGTGGAGACCAGTTTGCTGGACAGCACTGCGGATAGCCTGATCGACAGCGAAGTGCCCGGGACAGCTGTGCTCCTTCCATCGCCTCTGAAGCCCGAGGTGGCCAATTATAGGGGCTTTTCGAACTTCGACATACCCAGCATCTCCTGCAACACGGGGGATTTTAGTTCGCTGGGACAGGACGGCGCCGAGCCACCCAAATAATAGCCTTATGCAACCAATTCCGATCCCTAACGGCAGCACCTACACGAATGTAAATAGAGATAAGTGATATATATTGTAGCTAGCCCATCGCTTCAATTCAACAGTTTGCACATATTTATTTGTACAATATTTAAATAGCTTTACTGAAAGGACGTTTAATAAATGCAATCAGAAACCAATGAAATAGGCATACATTTTTATTTGATATTCTGGGCAGTGACAAAAATAAAATTTATTAAGAGATTTCAAAATTTTATATTTATAAAGGAATAATTCAAGTCATGTCTTAAGTCATTTAGTGGCCTGATTAATACTACATATTTTTTCTAATACTTTAAAGTAAATGAAAAAGAAAATTCCATATTTAGCGATTTTAACATATTTCTTCTTAATTTCTTCTTATAAATTAAAAATTGAGTATTACTTCAAAGTAAATGAAAAAGAAAATTTCATATTCGTTTAACATATTTCTTCTTAAAATTCTAATAAATCGAGTATAACTTCAAACTAAATGAAAAAGAAAATTCCATATTCGTTTAACATATTTCTTCTTAAAATTCTAATGAATCGAGTATTATATTTTATAAAATAATAGTTTTTTTTTGTTACTTAGGAGAAAGTATATTTTTGAAATTATCGCTCAAAGTCTTAAAATTTAGTTCTACATTTCTCTTTTTTTCAGACAAAATTTTTAGCTTATACGTATTCACCTGGCTCAAGAGACTCGATATGACATCATAATACATTTCGATATTCATTTCACTGACAAACCGAAAATAATTGACATTATCTGTGAACAGTTGACAAAGTTTTCCCTCCTTTAGGTGACTTTGGAATCTCTGCAAAACCCTGACAAAAAACAGACCAAAGTCAGTCGGCATCTTTTCCTTTAGCATAGCTTGTACCAATACGGTTTGGATCACGTCCTTCGGTTTGGGAATTTTAATACCCGTTGCAGATAGTAGAGCCATCATCACAACCCGCACCTTTTTGTAACTGGGATTCATTTCCATAACCCAGCGCTCCCAATCCGGCGACCAGGCCATGAAACTTCGTTGGTCTATCGGTGTGATTGCTCGAGAAGCGGCGTACCAAGGAAAGGATTTGAGAGTCGATTCGGGGATCTCCGGAATCGGCAAAGGCCACTTGCTGTACTCAAACTCCACCATGGGCCAAATGTGTAGGTGAATATCGCCCTTTTCGTTGCAAATTCGTACGAATTTGACGTCCAGGCAATTACACGACGTGAGTTTAGGACCAGCAGATGGGTATATGGGCTTTAAGATTTTACACATCCAAGCTTTAAGGGCTGCCCGGTCTAGGAATCCATTCACAATAGCAGGATGTTTCGCATTATGTTCGGCTTGAAGCATCACGAATCCCTTGCGCTCATCATCGCGGATCGGTGTTAAATCAAACGGGAATTTAAAGTTTACATGCAACTCGTATTCATTTTCACTGATCTTCCTTAAAGACTCGGAAGTACTTCCTGAAATTAAAAAAATTAAAATTAAAAATGTTTTACCTGTATTAGGCATGCTTAGTAAGCATTGCTTACCCATTATTCCATAGGTTAAAATTGCATGCTTATCCCTAAGTAAGTCCACTACTTTTTTTTTGAACGCTATAACTTCATCTGGAATCACATTTTCTTTAGCACTTCTTTCCAAGTAATCCCCAATCATCTCATTTAAAGCCGTAGAGAGTGATAAGAAGGGAACGTCCGTCATCTTTACAACTCGATCGCCAAATTCGAAGTGAGCCGTTCCTTTCGTTTCCGAACGAAGTCGACTCTGCTTCTTGGTACTCCTCTAATTCCGAGAAATGTGGCACGCAGCAAACTTGAATTATCATGGGTGTGGCTAAGGGGGGTTGTTTTTACCCCTATCTACGATTGAATGCCACTAAGAAGTGTCTCTTGAATTGATCCCAGCCTTTTAAGAAGTGCAATAGTTTCGATTTCAATTCACTCTATCCCCCTCGAAAAGTTTTCAGCTACGCCCATGGGATGCAAGCATAGTCGTTACGATTCTAAGCAGGCGTTCGTAGATTCAATTTTCTAAGAAATATATGTACATATATATGTAGTTTTAGCATGCTAATACATTTAAATTGAGTACAATATTTCATCAATAAAGTTTGTCTCTACTTTAATCTTATTACGACAAATAACAAATTGCCACTAAAAAAATTGTAAATTAATCAAATTATTTGGAAGTTAATGTACATTTGTGGGTGTATTGGTCCATCCAATATTTAAGATGTGCTACTTTATTTATATTATTTATAATTAATACTTAATATTATTATTATTTAATACTCAAATAATTCTTTTCAAGTAATCAAATTATTTGAAAGTTAATGTACATTTGTAGGTGTATTGGTCCATCCAATATTTAACATGTGCTACTTTATTTATATCATTTATAATTAATACTTGATATTATTATTATTTAATACTCAAATAATAATTTTCAAAAGTCCCGCCACATGAGTATACACAAAGAAAAAAATTTTGTAAATTCAACTGTTATAATTGTCAAACATGCCCCAACCACAATTAGCGAAGACACACACCTATATCCTTGACAAAATTGACAATTTTTTTTTGTGTGTATATACGACGTATAACCCAGGGTTCCGAATTTAACACACATGTTAAAAACATGTAAAATTGTATTTTACAGTGTGAGCAAAGTTCTTGACATGTGTGTCAAATAAAAAAGTGTTAAATGTGAAAAATAATTATTAACACACACACGCACTGGTCACACTTACGGCGTCCAAAAATCAGTGATCCCCTATCAGGGGTTTTCCCCCCAGATTTAGGGGTTTTTTGACGTGCTAGGGGGAATTTTGGAGGAGAAATTTTTAGGAAGAAAGTTTACGGTTTTTTTTCAAACATTTCAAAACTATCTAAAAAAAATCTTAACATTTCTACAACGTCATATTGAGAAATTTATAATTTATTGTACATGTTCGAAATTAGCTGATTTTTTTAATTTAGGGGGAAATCTGAATTTTTTAAGGGGAAATATCGACTTTTTGAGATTTTTTTTAGGGGGAAAGCTGAATTTTCATCTGGCAACACTGCCAAATATTGCGCATACGCCTCTCATCACAAATCACGAATGCCTTTGAATTATTCTCAACTTGCCTCTCGAAGCGAACGGACGCGAAAGCCACATCGGAAAATGGCAGCAACCGGAATTCAGCGGCTGCTACTTGTTGTTGCGCTGACGACGGCGGCGATAAGTGGAGCAAGTGCCTCCAGCATCCCGGAAGAGGTGCCCGTGCCCCTCGAGTACGACTCCCTGCACGCCAAGCACTTCGACGGGGGCGAGCACAACGCCCAGTTCGATCACGAGGCCTTCCTGGGTCCCGACGAGTCCAAGAAGTTCGACGGCCTGACGCCCGAGGAGAGCAGGCGGCGATTGGGCCTGATTGTGGACCGCATCGATGAGGACAAGGATGGATTCGTCACGCTGGCCGAGCTGAAGAACTGGATTGCCTACACCCAGAGGCGCTACATCGAGGAGGACGTGGGCCGCCTGTGGAGGCAGCACAATCCGGAGAACAACAAGACCATCAGCTGGGATTCCTACAGGGAGACGGTCTACGGATTCATGAACGATCTGAGTAGCGACGAGAGGGAGCAGGAGGAAAACGGTGAGTAACTAGGGATGCCATCTAGGGATTAGTGTAATGTACTAGAACTAGGTATATCATAATGATATTATCATTGTAAATTGAAAAACTTTGGACTTTTAAATTCTTAATACCTATTATAATAGCATAATCTATCAGAAATAGGTATATCATTATGGTATTACCTATTATAATAGCATAATCTATCAGAACTAGGTATATCATTATGATTTTGACTTTCTTAATACCCATTATAATAGCATAATCTATTAGAACTAGGTATATCATAATGATATTATCATTGTAAATATAATTAATACCCATTATAATCGCATAATCTATCAGAAATAGCTATATCATTATGGTATCACCATTTTTAATTGAAAATATTAAATTAAAACTTAAAAAGAAACCTAGAACATAGATTGTGATTGAAATACGTATTACCTTTTATAATACCTCGACCTAAATTCACCTTAAATATTCCGATTCCTTCACAGGAATCAGCTACAAGAGCCTGCTGAAGCGCGATCGCAACCGCTGGGCGTCGGCCGACGAGGATTTGGATGACAACCTCACGCGGGAGGAGTTCACCGCCTTCCTGCATCCCGAAGAGCATCCCCGGATGAAGGAGGTGGTGCTGCGCGAAACCTTCTCCGATTTGGACAAGGACCACGATGGCAAGATCTCGGTGGACGAGTACATTGGCGACATGTACCGAGCGGCGGGCGGCGAAGAGGATGAGGATGAGCCCGAGTGGGTGGCCAACGAGCGGGTGTCGTTCTCGGAGCACCGCGACCTGGACAAGGATGGCTATTTGAACGACGAGGAGGTGAAGCAGTGGATAGCCCCCCACGACTTTGATCACTCGGAGGCGGAGGCCAAGCATCTGCTGTTCGAGGCGGATGCGGATCACGATGACAAGCTGACCAAGGAGGAGATTCTGGACAAATACGACGTATTCGTGGGCTCCCAGGCCACCGATTTCGGCGAGGCCTTGGCCCGCCACGATGAGTTCTAGGGCAACCAGGTGGAACTAACCAAATACCCAGCTTCCCTGAGATTAAGATTGATCCTATGAATCTCCCACTTCGCATGCCAAATAACTTGTAAAACTTGCCTAGCTCCTAAGACCAACGAAAGTGCATTATAAACCGACTCGAATGACACCACAGCTAATTGATTTGAGGTGATTTGTTTAATTGAAAGGCGTCCACGTCAGCTTCTGGAGCATCAGTGGCCACGTCACCGGAACACGAACGCCCCATCCACATCCCCATTCCCATCCGCACACACACACATGGCGGCCACTTGAACCCTCCTCTTTGCCCCCGAATCTCAGATACGCCGCATTTGCCTGTGTAACATATAAACATAAATGATTTTCGCTGTAGCCCGATTTATTTCCAGCTGCGAGAACATTCCGAATAACACACACAAGCGGAGAAACCGAATGGGAGAGAGTACACTGCGGAAAAATACGGTTTAGGATCATAATTGTGTATCCCATCATTTTTCTTTGCATAATATTAACTATTTTTAAAAAATATATACATAGTTCTGAATTTATTACTTTTGGACTTCAGCAAGTTACAAATTTTAAATGTGTTCAAAAAAAGTTTTTATTAATACAACAAATAATAAAAATATGTGTTATATGTACTGACCTTTCCAAACATTTTCAGTTATTCGGATACATTACACTGCAAAATATGAAGAAGGCCTAAAATATATCTAAAATGTAATTATATATATACTATAAAAATGTGTACAATAAAATAAATATTTTTTAAAATCCTAAGATGTCCCCATATTTTCTTCCTGTGTAAAACAAGACATGAACAGAGGGGCTACGAGAATCGGTTATTTTGTTTCAAGCTGATTTAGATTATTTTCGGTTCTCGACTTTCGCCGAGATAAGCAAATAATTCTTTTTCGGGAGCTGATAAGTCCGTCTCCGTTTTTCGAGTACAGTGAGCACTCGCGATTGAGGTCGGCCATTGACAAGTGGACTTTGATAAACGGTTTCCAGCCTCCATGAACTCTTGAATGCTTCTGTGCGTGGGATAAGTAGTAAGATTGTTCATATGGTGTTAAGAACTTGGAGAAGAACTTGAGATAACTCAGCTGAAACCAGTTTTACGCTCTTTTCCATTCATAATTCCACATTATGCCTACTTTTGCATAACATCTACGATGGTAATAGATCATAAATCAAGTTGTAGCCATTAGTTCCTCGAGAAATCGTTTCAAGTCCACTGACCTATGCTTGAAAAATATTTCTAGTAGACAAACAAAATATTCCTTTTATTTATGCTTTATTAATTTCCATTGAAATAGACACATTTATATAATTATCTTGGTTTCGTTCTTGTTTTTGTTTTTCTTGCGGTTGGTTTTCTTGAATATCTGTCGTTTTAAAATACAAAGTATTCAAAAGTTGCTCAGTTTGATGCCTTTAATTTCAGTACATAGTATACGAAGGACTTTTCATCTTATACATACATGTATACATATATATATGGTATGGTATATATATATTGATAGTTCCTGGATCTAGCAAAAGTTTAAAAAGTTGTTACCCATCCGCGCAGTCGCTTCGATATCCAACAACATCTAAATACAAGTATGTGTAATAATGTAGGTGTAATTGCAATGGAACGTTTACTTTACTGACTCTCAATATCTCAATATCCAGATCCTGGCTAGAGGACCCTCGATCTATGCTTTTTATGCTCTTTATGCGGCTATTCGCGTCGTCCTCTCTTTTTTTTGTAGGTTTTTCCTTTGTTTTTTAGGTTTTTTTCTTTTTTGGTTTTACCTCAGAGTTTTACAACATTAATTTTAATTACAAAAGTTATTAAATAATACAAAATACAGTTAGAGTTTACAGTTCTCTTCGTTTTTTACCTAGAAACAGCTCGCTTTTTAACTTTTAGTTGGAAATTAATGCACGGCTAAGAACAGAATTGGATTATGAATTACAGAACAGAACGGAGAACACACGAAACGAACTTGTGGAAACGAAAGCAAAGGAGTTTGAATGCATTAGCAGCGGAAATTAGTGGCGAAAAGTGGTAACAAAGAAACTACGGATCAGCCATTTAGCCTGGCCAACGCTTAGGTTACATAATGTTTTCCCTTTTGTTATAGTTAATAATATTACGTTTAAACAGAGCTCCCTGGCGCGGGGAACTCCAACTCTCTAACTCTTTTAGAGCAGGGCGCACTTGCGCTTGGACTTGGGCTGCAGCACGGGGCACAGCACCGACCGGATGGCCTCGTCGAAGACCGTCTTCAGACCCTTCTGCGTCAAGGCCGAGCACTCCAGATACTTCACCGCCCCGATCTCCTTGGCCATGGCCAGGCCCTGGGGATAGGTGATGGGCGCCAGCTTCTTGTCCCGCAGCTTCTCGATTGTGTTCTTGTCGTCGCGCAAATCCAGCTTGGTGCCCACCAGGATGATCGGTGTGCTGGGGCAGTGGTGGCGCACCTCCGGATACCATTTGGCCCGCACGTTCTCGAACGAGGCCGGATTGACCAGCGAGAAGCAGATGAGGAAGACATCGGTTTGGGGATAGGACAGGGGCCTCAGCCTGTCGTAATCCTCCTGACCGGCCGTATCCCAGAGGCCCAGATTGATGGGCTTGGCATCCACCATCACGTTGGCCGAGTAATTGTCGAAGACGGTGGGTATGTACTCGCCGGGAAAGGCATTGGTCGTGTAGCTGATCAGCAGGCAGGTCTTTCCCACGGCTCCGTCGCCCACGACGACGCACTTGATGGCCTGCATGGTGAGGAGGAGGATTGGGATTCCTTGGTTTCCGGAGCTTCAAGATTGGGGCTGCTCTTCTTCTTCTCGTGGCTGCTTTTCTCTTCTCTTTTTTTTGGGCGGCGGCGGCGGAGGGCTGTTGCTTGTCCTGGCTCTTCCTGCTCCCCGGTCTCCTGCTGCTCTGCCTTGTGGTCCTCGGGGCGATTGGTAATCGCGGTGGCGCGTTTTGGGCCTGTTTATCTGGCCTTTTGTGCGTTAAATTCCCTAATTTTCTTAACAAAAAATGTAAATTTTCTGTGTACTGCAGTGTGACCGCGGCTGGACTGTTCGAAAATACCGTCCGGCGTGGGGGAAATACTAGAACTGGTAGTATGTAGTAGATACTGATACAGTGAGAACGCCGCATTTCTAGTGGTGATGGGCCACGAGTGCGGTTCTGCAGCCACCTGGTCACACTCCCGCCCTGCAATTTTTCGAAAATTAGAATTTTATTTGCAGCCCATTAGCGAAGTCGTAAACACCTGTATATCATCCCACCAGAATGTCTGACGTGTTCATCGTGTCCGCCGCACGCACGCCCATAGGTAAATCGAAGAAAAACCAGCTGATCCACACATGATATCGAAAATCCCCTGCCCAACTTTCTCTTTCTGTTTACTAAACGACAAACTAAAAATCAACAGGTAGCTTCAATGGAACGCTTTCCAAACTAAAGGCCTCCGATCTGGGCAGCGTGGTGATCCAGGAGGTGCTCCGGCGGGCCAATGTGGAGGGCCAGCAGGTCAGCGAGGTGATCTTGGGCCAGGTGAGTTCGCCATTTGCATTTCCATTCTGCCTTTCCCCATCTTACCACTCTTTTTGTTATGTAAATTAGGCCCTAACCGCCGGCCAGGGTCAGAATCCCGCTCGCCAGGCTGCGCTGAAGGCGGGTCTGCCCATCCAGGTGCCCGCCTATGGCATCAACATGCTCTGCGGCTCCGGCTTGAAGTGGGTTTGCCTGGGATTCCTAGAGAAATCATCCTTTTAAAACGTTTTGTAATCCCCTCCAGAACTGTGGCCTTGGGCTACCAGGCCATCCGCTCGGGCGATGCCCAGATTGTGGTCGCCGGCGGCCAGGAGAGCATGTCCCTCGCCCCGCACGTCATGCACCTGCGACAGGGCGTTAAGATGGGCGCCGGCACCCTGGTGGACTCGATGATCCACGACGGCCTCACCGACGCCATGGAGAACATACACATGGGCATCACCGCCGAGAATCTGGCAGAGAAATACCAAATCAGTCGCGAGGCCCAGGATGCCTATGCCGTGCAGTCGCAGAATCGGGCGGAGGAGGCCCAGAAAAAGGGGCATTTCGACCAGGAGATTGTCTCCGTGGAGATCAAGGATCGCAAGGGCACGCAGCTGTTCAGCAGGGATGAGTACATCAAGGCGGGCAGCACTGTGGAGGGCATACAGAAGCTGAGGGCAGCCTTCAAGGAGGTGAGAGAATCCAAAGATGAGCATAACCAAAGGTTAACCCACTTTCTCTTGCTTATTTAGGGCGGCTCCATAACCGCTGGCAATGCCTCCGGCGTCAACGATTCCGCAGCGGCAGTGCTGCTCGTGTCTGGCGAGGAGGTGGCCAAGAAGGGCCTCAAGCCGCTGGCCAGGATTGTGGGCTGGACGCAGAGCGGCCTTGAGCCCAAGGTGATGGGTCTGGGACCAGTCACTGCAGTGGAGGCCTTAGTAACTATCAAAATATACCTCTTATAGGTGTTCTTACTAAGCTCTCCCATCTCTTAGCTCACCAAGATCAACTGGAAACGCGAGGAAGTGGATCTGTATGAGCTGAACGAAGCCTTCGCCGCCCAATCCCTGGCTGTGCTGCAGGATCTGCAGCTGGATGCCAGCAAAGTGAATGTGAATGGCGGTGCCATTGCCTTGGGTCATCCCATAGGCGCCTCCGGAGCCCGTGTCCTGGTCACTTTGCTCTATGCGCTGGAACGCACTGGCGGAAAGCGAGGAATCGCCTCCCTTTGCATCGGTGGCGGCATGGGAATCGCTTTGGCCGTGGAGCGCGTCATCTAATCATTCTAATCATTGTCACTATTTATTGTCCCACTTAAGTGTAAAGTTTTCTATTTCCATATTCGTAGTATTCCCACGTACTTAAAGGCACAACCCATGTCACAAAAGGTCTACTCAATTAAAACCAATTTTTAGTTGATTCTGTAATTGAAAATGATTTGGAACACCTCTTTTTCCGTCTCATTCCTGGAAAATGCAATTGTTTATGATGATGCACAACCCGTTTTATTTGCTTTCTTTTAACACACATGCAATATTTCTGTACACTGTGAATTAAATTAGCGTTTCATGTTCACAACGTGTCAATTCTTAACTAATTACTCAAATAAGGCATTTAAATAAAGGCATGGCATCATTATAAAATCTGGAAAAGTCTGGAAAGTTAGTAACTTATACAATAAATTGGGCTAAAGTATGGTAAAATGTTTGATTATCTATAAAAACTATTTAATTTCTTAACAATTGCATTGGTATATTGGCTGCAAATCCAATAATTGTGCAAATACTTTAATCGGTACTTTTTTTGGACTTTGGAATAAGACCTCGAAAGTCATAAACCGAAATAAGATAAGGATTTGGGTAAAATAGAGCAGATACTAAGAATTAATGAATCATTTATGTTTTTTACAATTTACTGAGGAGAATTTGGAAAAACCTTATAGCTATGGCATGCACTGTATAGGCTAATTGAATATTCCAGAAGTTCGCCTTGTTTATTGCTATCATCAAATACAATTTGTTGTTTGTACGTAAGAATTTTGAAGAGGTTCCGGGATCGCAGGTCGTTTATTGTCTCCGGGAAGAAGATTACGAGGCCACTCATCCCCGCCAGCAGCTCTTCAGCTGCACCGTCTCCAGCTCCTTGGGCAGCCGCGGACTGAAGCCGTACGGATTGGAGCAGATGATACGCTGGTCCGGCGAGGTCTGCGCCACTTGCTCCACCGACGGCACGCACAACTGGGCGTAGCTGCTGATGAAGCTGGCCCACAAGGTGGGCGTGCAGTCCAGGGCGAAGTACGAGCCCCACAGCTGCGAGTCCAGCTCGGCGACATACGGATACTTACCTCCTCCGTCCTCCAGCAGCAGCTCCTCGGCAATGGCCACGGCATCGAAATCGCGATGTTTGACGGGCGTGTAGACATCCTGCACAATGTTGTCACCGAAATACAGAGCCTTCGCCTGGGATGGCTCCTTCTGGAGCAGCTTGGCCAGTTCCGCGTGCAGCTGGTGCCAGTTGCCCTGGGAGTAGACCTCGCCAGCCCTTATTTCCGCCGCCTCCTGCGGCAGTTCCGCCAGTCGATCCACATCCACGCTCATGAAAGGCCGCTGCAGGGTGAAGAAACCCGGTTTCTTGGCGTACGTCACCACGAAATCAAAGTACTGGCGCCAATCCTGGCCCAGCGCCTGCGTGGCAGTCAGGTTGGCAAAGTCCACATTGGAGCCGGTGAGCAGGAACAACTTCTTGCCCGCTCTACGCAGCTCCTCCAACCATTTCATCACGCTGGCATCCGTTTGGAGCACAAACCTATCGGGTTCCGCTCGCATGCTCGTGAAATACAGACTCTTGCCGTTCGAGAAGTGCTCCCGACTGTAGATGTTCATCAGACCCGCCTGCACATCCTGCCAGACCTGGTAATCCTCGCCAGCCGCCGGCTTCTCTGCAGTCCTATCCACCTGATCCACCGCCTGGGCAAAGACCAAGGCACTGGGCATATCAAAGTAGTCCAGGAGCGAGCGCATTTGCGTGGACGCCTCGCCGTTCCAGGTGGACAGGGGATCCTTGTGGAAGGCGGTGGTAATCTCCCATCTCCTATCCTCCCCATAGATGGCTTGGATTTCCGAGTCGCTCAGCAGACGAGTGCCATGGGTGGCTCTTAGGATCTGCGCCTCGTTGCTCAGCTTCAGGACATTGCCACGTGGTCCATCGAGGAACAGACCCTTCTGCAGGAAGTCCAGCTGGAGCGGCTGAGCCAGCAGCTCCTTGTCGTAGCCCCGCTGCTCCACGAGGAACTGCTTGAGCACCCCGTAAATCAGGGCAGACATCTCGCGGAGATTGTAGCGCAGTAAGGTGCCATCCAGGTCGAAGCCCACTATGTCGTAGTCCTTGAGGAGCAGCTCCTTGTGATACGAGGTCATGATGGTGCTGGCCGAATACCTTGACTTGTCCGCTGACCAAATGTGGAGGCGCCTGCTCGTCTGATGTGAATGTGTGGCTGATCCTCTGCCCGCCGGCGGCGTCATTGAATTTTGCGCCAAATTGGCGAGATTACGTAACGGGCGACAAACATCTGTTTGCTGCCCCTGTTGTTTGTGTACGTTTGTTTTTGTTTTCGTTCGCGTGGCCAGGTGGGGAAGGGAAAGGGGGAGGGGGAGGGGGAAAGGGAGAGCCCGTCCAAGGGCGCCCATCGAGGCCGTTCTGCCCAGGGCCAGCATCTTATCTTATCCGCTAGCACATCTCACTTGTCCGCTGCGTGATCTAAATTTAAAATTAAGCCGAATTTCACTATCTTTCAGGTGGTTTTGACAACATCATTTTCTATCTATCAATTTTTATTGCCTACAACTGGCCAGAGTTGCCAACCTTTCGCAGGCGCAAAAGTGCTGAGCCAGGGGATGTAGCTAGAAATAGCTAGATTTAAAAAAAGAAAATACATTTATTTTTAAAATAGATATTTTAAATCTCTATTTTAGTTGTAAAGAAAATGCATATGTAAATGCACGTCACTAGATTAGGTAGCAGACATGTTTTATGTTAAAGGTTTGAGCGTCAATAGTTTCTAATTAGTTTGAGATTATTTACTATAATTTGCTTATACATATGTACTTATGTACATCACACTACATATTAACTACTAATTCATAATACTATAGCCAATTATATTTAGGAAAATTCATCAGGAATTTATGTACATATGTACTTATGTGTATGCATGGAATCAGAGCTGTTTAAATGTCTGTGCACTGTAGCCATGTTTTTTTGCCAACGTCTGCATAAAATAAATAATAACAAAAAGTGTAAGCTAATATCCCCAGTTCCCTATTGCATAGGCGTAGCCAAAAGTTTTCGAGCGAGATTTAATTATCTTAGTGGTTAAAATGTTGGAACTAATTCTAGGCACAGTTCTTAATGGTCTAAATGTTAGACTCTAAAATCGTAGATCGTTGGGGTAAGTAACCCCTTTGGCGGCACCCATGACGGATAAGTTTATTGCGCACTGCGCAATATTTCTCGGAATAAGGGGAATACCAAGAAAACGCTTCGTTCGCATTCGGCAGAGCTGACTTCGTTCCGAAACGAAATGAACGGATCATTTTGAATTTGGCGATCGAGTTGGAAAGAACAATGTCGGAAGTTCCCTGCAAGTCATTTTCTGCGGCTTTAAATGCAGTAGTCCGAAGTCTGTTGGATAAAAATACAGGAAATTCAATCTCAACTCAATTACCGTCCGTTGTTGAACATTTAAAGAAAGCACTTAAAGATGTGACTTTTAGCCATGGAATACTGGGTAATATAATATACATTCAGGTGTAAAGCATTTATACTTACATATGTGGTTTTTTTTTTAGGAAGTACTTCAGAGACTGTAAGGAAGATCAATGTAAATGAATATGAGATGCATTTAATCTTGAAATTCCCGTTTGAATTAACTCCGATTCGGGATGATGAATGCCCTGGATTTGTAATGCTCAAGGCTAACGAAAAAGTAGAACATCCTGCTATTAAGAATGGATTCCTAAACCAAGAAGCCCTTAAAAATTGGATTATTTCGTATCTAAACAGTTATACTGTTAAAGACCGTTACGGAGGTTTAGTACAGCAGATCGACGCATATGAATTTAAAAAATATTACAAAGTTCGTGAATTCCAAAATCAAACTTTTAAACTAACCTGTTTGCCCGTTTTGGAGTTTGACTACAGCAAATGGCCTTTGCCATTGCCTGGATCCGGATTTGAAGCTCTTTCTTGGTACGCCGTTCCTCATCCGACTTCTCCTTTCGACCAACGAAGCTTCCTGGCCCGGTCGCCGGAGTGGGAGCGCTATATGATGGAAAAGGATCCCAATTGCCACAAGCTTGAGTTCTTGATAAGTGAATTTCTCTCTGCTTATAATATAACATCGGCCAACATAAAATACGTGATCCAAACTATTATAGCTCAAGCTACGTTAAAGAAAACGATTCCTCTTGACTTGGGCGACTCACTAATTATAATACTTGAAAGTTTGGCTTGTCACCTAAAAGAAGGCAAATTAAATCCTATTTTGGCAAGCAATATTAATTTATTTCAAAATGTAAATGAATATGATATGTGTTTCGTGCTTAGTTTGATTTCGAATTTTGTTGTCGAGCTAAAGCAGTATAAATCTAAGGCCTTAGCGGAAGAAGTTAAAGATAATGCAACCGCAAAACAAAATGTATTAATCAATCTGAATAAAAGTTTTAAATTGTAATTGGTGCCAACGCTGATAGGACCCATTTAACGATTCATGGAGAAATACTGTGTAGCATAATTTTTTGTTAAATATCGGCAAAAACAAAAACCATTACTTTGAACAATGTTATGTTAAACACGCCACACAACGAATTTTAAATTTTGTGTTTCACTATATATTAATTTTCTATGAAGTATTTAAGAGATAATGGTTTATTAAAAAGCCACTAAATGGCATTCAAAGCTTATTAAACAGAAAGATAATGAAATCTACCTAATTATGCATAAGACATTGTACTTGAATTATCCTCTTATAATAAAGGAGTTTTAGTTTCCTAATAAATAAAGATTTCGTCAATGCCAAGTTTATCAAAAAAAAATAAAATATGCGTACTTTATTTTTAGATTAAAATTAAAAATGATAATGTTTATGGGAAGTTAATTATCTCTTAATTTTAAATGGAATATTACTGCATTACATTCTTGTTTGACATTATATAAAGCATCATTTGAACAATTAATTTAAATTTTAAAATGACGGGTAAATAAAAAAGGTGGTAATAAAAAAATTTCAAGGCACTTGGCTTGAAACGAGATGAGTTGACATCTCTGCCACAGGCCCAGCATCGTTATCGAAAATCGATAGCAGGTTAAGACTCGCTGTTATCGACTCTTCGGCCATCTCTAGGCAAGCGTACCGGAATGGAAAAAAGATTTTAATTTAGCTGATTTCGCACATTTTCTCGAGTTTTGGGGGCCGTGAACCGTTTTTCGCCGCTCAGTTTGTTGGCTCAGGGCCACCGCAAGCGCAACCATGTCCAACTGCATAGAGATTCCCCTGCAGGACACCGATGAGGTGAGTTACGATGGCAGCCATCGCAGATCCCAGTGAAAGGTTACTTATCCTCCGGGTTTCTCCCCCCATTTCAGGTGATCGAGGTGGACCCGGATCAACTGCCCGACTGTCCGGAGGTGCTGAGCATCCTCAAGCAGGAGCGGGCGCCCCTGCATGTGTGGGTGAATGTGGCGGTAAGTCCTAAGAAGGTTCTCCACATGGCCATGTGTGTATGTTCCATATTCCCTTCCAGCTGGCCTACTACAAGCAAAAGAAGACGGAGGACTTTGTCACCCTGCTGGAGGAGTCGCGCAGCGATGACGCCACCAAGGATTACCGCGACTCCGACAAGGACCTCATGCGCGCCCTGGACATGCTGGCGGCCCACTACGTCCAGGAGGCCTACCGCGAGAAGTCCAAGGACAAGAAGCGCGAGCTCTTCATGAAGGCCACCAATCTGTACACGAGTGCCGACAAGATCATCATGTACGACCAGAGCCATCTGCTGGGCAGGGCCTACTTCTGCCTGCTGGAGGGCGACAAGATGGACCAGGCCGATGCCCAGTTCAACTTTGTGCTCAACCAGTCGCCCTCGAATATTCCCTCGCTGCTGGGCAAGGCGTGCATTGCCTTCAATCGCAAGGACTACCGCGGAGCGATGGCCTTCTACAAGAAGGCCCTGCGCACGAATCCGAATTGCCCGGCGAATGTGCGGATTGGCATGGCCCACTGTTTCCTCAAGATGGGCAATCCCGAGAAGGCCAAGCTGGCCTTCGAGCGAGCCCTCCAGCTGGATCAGCAGTGTGTGGGCGCCTTGATTGGCCTGGCCGTGCTGAAACTCAACCAACTGGAGCCGGAGTCCAACAAGCTCGGTGTCCAGATGCTGTCCAAGGCCTACACCATCGACAATGCCAATCCCATGGTGCTCAATCACCTGGCCAATCACTTTTTCTTCAAGAAGGACTACCAGAAGGTTCACCACCTGGCGCTGCACGCCTTCCACAACACCGAGAACGAGGCGATGCGCGCCGAGAGCTGCTACCAGCTGGCCAGGAGCTTCCACGCGCAGAGCGACTACGACCAGGCCTTCCAGTACTACTACCAGTCCACCCAGATTGCGCCGGCCAACTTTGTGTTGCCGCACTACGGCCTGGGTCAGATGTACATCTATCGCGGGGACACCGAGAATGTGAGTTGCCTAGGGAAACTGAATCCTAAACTAACGCTACCACCCTTTCCAGGCCGCCCAGTGCTTCGAGAAGGTGCTGAAAATCCAGCCGGGCAACTATGAGACCATGAAGATCCTCGGCTCGCTGTATGCGCACTCCAACTCGCAGACCAAGCGCGACATGGCCAAGACGCACCTGAAGAAGGTCACCGAACAGTTTCCCGAGGACATTGAGGCCTGGATAGAGTTGGCCCAGATCCTGGAGCAGAACGATCTGCAGGCCTCGCTGAATGCCTACGGCACTGCCTCCAGTATTCTGCGGGACAAGGCCAAGTACGAGATTCCCGCTGAGATTCAGAACAACGTGGCCTCGCTGCACTATCGCCTGGGCAACCTGAAGATGGCCAAGGACACCCTGGAGTCGGCCCTCAAGCATGCCACCTCTGAGATGGACAAGGATGTCAAGTACTACGAGTCCATTCAGGTCACCATGAAGTACAATCTGGCCCGGCTGAACGAGGCCATGAGCAGCTACGATGTGGCCGACAAGCTGTACAAGGAGATCCTCAAGGAGCATCCCAACTATATTGACTGCTACCTGCGGCTGGGCTGCATGGCCAGGGACAAGGGTCTGATTTTCGTGGCCTCGGATTTCTTCAAGGATGCGCTGAACATCAACAACGACAATCCGGATGCGAGATCCCTGCTGGGCAACCTGCATTTGGCCAAGATGCAGTTCGCCTTGGGTCAGAAGAACTTTGAAACGATTCTCAAGAATCCGGCTACATCCACGGATGCCTACTCACTGATTGCCCTGGGTAACTTTTCCCTGCAAACGCTCCACCAGCCGAGCAGGGACAAGGAGAAGGAGCGGAAGCACCAGGAGAAGGCCTTGGCCATATTCAAGCAGGTGCGACTTTACTATATATAATATAATATTCCATTTTACTGAAATGTATCCCTTGCCAGGTTCTCCGCAACGATCCCCGCAACATTTGGGCCACAAATGGCATTGGCGCCGTGCTGGCCCACAAGGGCTGCGTGATTGAGGCGCGGGATATCTTCGCCCAGGTGCGCGAGGCCACCGCCGACTTTTGCGACGTTTGGCTGAACATTGCGCACGTCTATGTGGAGCAGAAGCAGTACATCAGCGCCATCCAGATGTACGAGAACTGCATGAAGAAGTTCTACAAGCACAACAACGTCGAGGTGATGCAATATCTGGCCAGGGCCTATCTGCGGGCCAACAAACTGGTCGAGGCCAAGGCGGTGCTGCTTAAGGCGCGACGCGTAGCTCCCCAAGACACCGTGCTGCTCTTCAACATAGCCGTGGTGCTCTCGCGATTGGCCATGGCCATACTGAAGGACGAGAAATCTACGCTGGAAGTTGTGCTGCAGGCGGTCCACGAACTAGAGCTGGCTCAGAAGTAAGTAATTAAGTTAGCCCTGTAGTTAAGTACTTAAGGGGGGGTAGGGTCTTTGGCACCAAAAAATCGACTAACTTTGCGATTTTTTCTATAAAAACTGGTTGGATGGATTTAATTCAAACCTTTTGTATATTATTAAGTGTCATTTAAATAATATCCACTAATTTTTATAGCCGATACTATCGGCTAATATATCGGTGGCAAAGCGATTGCTGGAAAACTATTAAAAAAAAGGCGTTTTGCGGTGTTCACTGTACCTCCGCTAAAAATGATCGGATTTCCATTTTGTTTTTACAATTCGCTTAAGAATTAAAAAAACCCGCCCCCTGGGAAGCCCTTTTTTTTATTTTTAAGAATTTTTTCCGAAAGTCCAAAGTCAAAAATGCGTTTTTCACCTAAAAAAATTGACTTTCGGCTTAAAAATAAAATATTTAAAGTTAAAAAATAAAAAAAAACGCTTCCCAAGGGGCGGGTTATTTAATGCAGAAAAATATGCGACAAATTTGAAAACGATCGGTTGAGCCGTTTAGAAATGCCGATGAACACGGACTTTCAAAACGTGGTTTCGAGAAAAACGCACTTAAAGATGCACTTACGTACCTAAAGTCTTAGAGGTAAGGGTACTAGTTTTAGCATAACTTCTAAAGTTGTTGTCCGATTGACTTAAAACTTTTTTTGTATAATCTTAAGATGTTAATCTACAAGAAAAAAAATTAATAAAAAAATCGAATTTTTTTTGCAAGACCCTACCCCGTTAACGTTAAGTCCATTGAAACTGTGTTAACGATGATGTACTAAACCTTATCAAAGTACTGGCTTAGATTAATGCAAAGTAATCAGCATGAATTTGAGGAAATTTCAGATAGGATTAGATTGCCTAATGATATAATAGATTGTGCAGAATAACCATATTCATATATATACACATATATACAAAGAAAAAAAATGACAAAAGATCAGATTGATATGTGCTGGTTAATTTTATATTTTTTTAAAGATCAAGTTATTCATATCATTTTGATATGAATAAAGATTATGTTTACCTTATTTTACATTATTTGTTCAAAAAATACTAAATTTGGTAGTTCATTTGATATGATAAAATATCAAGTTGATATGTTTGAATCATAAATTTGACATAAATCATATCGGCTTATTATTGAAATGAAATAAAGTAGAATTGATCCTATTTCATATCGAATTTTTATGTGTATAATCTAATATCCTCTCCAATCTCCCTTAGATACTTCCAATACCTGTCCGTGCACGGCGACAAGAACCGCTTCAACATCGAGGTGGCCGGCATCGAGGCCAACACCTGCCAGGATCTGCTCTCCCAGGCCCAGTACCATGTGGGCCGTGCCCGGCGCATCGACGAGGAGGATCGCTCGCTGCGCCGCAAGCAGGAGGAGGAGCGCGAGGCCTTCAAGGTCAAGGTGGCCGAGCAGCGCAAGCGACGCGAGGAGGAGGCCAAGACCTCCAGGGACCAGTTGCTGGCCAAGCGGCAGGAGTATGTGGAGAAGACCAAGAACATGCTGATCATAGCCGATTCGGCGCCCGAAAAGGAGCGTAAGAAGGGTGGCGGGCGACCGCGCAAGGATGACTACATCTCGGGCAGCGATAGCGACAATGAGGCCCCTCGTCGCGAAGGCGAGCGTCCCTCGAAGAAGAAGAGCAAGGGGGAGCGCAAGAAGGGCAGCGGCGGACGGAAGCGCAAGACGGAGAAGTACGAGAGCGACAGCGAGGAGGAGCCGCGGAACAACAAGAAGAAGGGCAAGAAGCCCAAGCCGGTTAAGGAGACCAAGGAGAAGCTCTCCGCCAAGCAGCGCCTCAAGGTGCTGTCCAAGGAGACGATCTCGACGAGTGAATCCGAATCGGAGGGCAAGCGCAGCAAGAGCCGGAGCAGAAGCCGCAGCAGGAGCCGCAGTGGCAGTGGCTCTGGCAGCGGCAGCGATCGGGATGCCAGCCGCAAGCGCAGCAGGAGCAGAAGTGGCTCAGGCAGCGGCAGTGACAGCGAGGGGGCCACCAAGCGCAAGCGGGCCAAGAACCGCATCGAATCTGGCGGAGAATCGGATAGATCTGGCTCCCGTGCTCGCTCCAAGTCGGGATCGCGGTCGAGATCGCGCTCCAAATCGGGTTCGAGGTCAAGATCGCGCTCAAAGTCGGGCTCCCGCTCGAGATCTCGCTCCCAGTCGGGCTCGCGGTCAAGATCTCGCTCTGGCAGCCGCTCCAAGTCGGGTTCCCCACGCAGCCGGTCGGGATCTCCGGACAAATAACGCACGAACTAAATCACTTTTGACTATATTTAGAGTTTCCTTCGAGAGTTGCAAAAAGATACTAATAAAAAACGAACTAATTGCCACACAAAGGCAGTGGAGGAATTGCTAGGGGGTATCTATCATCCACGTCGATGCTGCTGGATCATGTCCCTCACAATGCCCGCCGTCCGCTGCGAGTGCCGCAGGACGAAGGCGTGGTCGATCTTGTGGGTGTCCAGCTGGGCGTCCACCTTGGGGTAGTCCCTCTTCAGCTGTTCGTAGTAGGAGACGGGCACCCAGCCGTCGGTGGTGCCGTAGTAGAACTTCAAAAGGTCCAAATTCTGCTCCACAATCTCCCTCTGGAGGCCGCGCACTCGGGCCATCTCGTCGTCGGCCAGGAAGACTATCTTTTCCGAGACCGAGGCCTTTGTGTACTTCAGGGCGGAGCCCAGAAACTGTCGTGGTATGGAGAAGATCAGAAAGTAGATCTGTATCATCAGCAGGCGCAGCCAAACGGGCAGGAAGTTGAAGAAGCCGAAGAAGATGTAGCCGAAGACCGAGTACAAGGGCATGGCCACCTTGGTGAAGAGCCAGCCATTTGGCGTTTCCATCATCCGCTCGACGGTGGGGAAGAGCAGGTAGCACTTTTGGACGCGCTCCCTGATCCGCTCGTTCTCCAGCAGCTGCAGGATCATCCAGGCGCCGATGGAGTGGCCGATCAGGTGGATTTTCACATCGCTCGGCACGTACTTCTCGATGAAGGCGATCTTGTGCCGGATTTGTCCGTCCAGATTGAAGAGCTCCTCGTTGCCGCCGAGCTGGGGAACCTCCCGAATGCTGGCCTCTGGCGGATCATCGTGCCCGGCGTGTCCTGGCGGAGGAGGGGAATCCCAAGTTAGTGATTATCTTGAACAGGGGGACGCCTACCTATCACCCAAACTGGAAGATCGCCCAGCTCCCGCTGCAAAGTGCCCGCAAACTCTGTGTAGAAACCCGGCAAACCGGGATTGCCGGTTATGCAGATGACGATCTCCTTCTCGCCGATGGTCTCCTCGATCCACCTGCCCCACGTGAGGATGTGGGTGGGTATGGAGTTGATGTTGACGTAGGCCTCCTGCATGTTTTCCGCTGCTGTTGGCGTGGCAAAGTGAAAATCAATCGATGTCTTGTTGTCCAATCCCCGTGGCAACCGGTTTTTCCTTTGTTCAATCGCCGCAGGTGCAGCCTTTCGCCACTTTCGAATCTCTGGGATTTGCGCGGTATATCCAGGGCTGATGGCTCGGATAAACACTACTATGATACGACCAATCTTTCGAGCCAAAATGACCAAACCAAAGGTCAGCAGTTCAGCGGGTGCGGTTTTTGTAGTGCAAAACGGCTGACATGGAAAGAACCAGGGATGCAGACTCCCGCGGAATCAGATGTTCTGGATTGGCGGGTATTTCCCTCTATTCAGTCGGAAATTTACAAGTTTTTGCTCTATAGAGTTATCATAAGTTTATTAAATAAAAGTTACATTATCTGTTACAAAGAATGGGATAATTTCGTTATATCTTAAACTTAGTCCTAAGATTGAATTGGGTAATTTATGTGGATATTACAAGTAATTTAGAAGGTAATTATAAACTTTTTAATAATAATAATAATAGTTTAATTGCATTATACATACATATTTCGTTTTCATTAACAAGTAATAGATACTTTTCTTTTCATCTTAAACTTTGTTGTATATCGTCTGTAACAAGACTGATTTTTGATTTTGCTGATAGAAGGAATATATTCTTTTAAGTTGCGTTACTACATACATATATGTTATTTTTGTTGACTTAATAAATTTTGTATTTCCAACTTCCAATATATAGGTGGCCTAACATTTTTAACTTCACCAGCTAAGAGCTTCGATTTAGTAACTTCCTCAGTTAAAACGTCATATTTATAATGGTAAAACGTGGCAAGGAGATCTCTAGCGGAATTATAACACCGCGTGAGTTCAAGGACGTTTAAATCACGAATGAAATTAGTGCTACTTGTGAAATCACGGTTACGTTTTTTCTCTTTTAAGAGAAGAAACAAACTCTCCAATACTGTAAATAAAAAATCGGCGAAGTCACACTGAACTTTATGTTTGGGAATAGCCTTTGATATGGCAGCTTGGATCATGTCTTTTATGTTGGGCCACATCCATGTTACAGATCTAGCAGAGAAGTATTTCATTATAAAGATCTCAACCTTCTCGTAATGCGGACTAAACTCCATGGTGCAGCGATTCCAATCAGGCGTCCACGCCAGGAAACTTCGATCGTCTTGAGGTGATGGCACTAGGGAAACTGCGTACCAGGGAAAAGCCTTTAAAACCGATTCAGGCAATGCCGGAACCGGCAAAATCCATTTGCTGTAGTCATATTCCAGCACGGGCAACACAATTAGAGTATAATCTTTGTGAATACAACGAACTTCGTACTTCCTAAGTCCCAATTCTATAATTATATTTTCCCATAGTACATTATCTTTTAGGATCGTGAAAATCCATTCGTTGAGGGCGTTTCGGTCAAGGAACCCATTTACAACAGCAGAATGTTCTACCTGTTCGTCAGCTTTAAGCATAACAAATCCCGGGCGATCATCATCCCGGATCAGTGTTAACTCGAACGGGAATTCCAAGTGTATATGCATCTCGTAAGTTTTATTACCGATCGCCCTTACGAACTCGGAAGTACTTCCTAGAATCAAAAGCTATAATATGTTTTCATCTGAATGGTTACCTGCTTACCCATTGTTTTTATATTCGTCGCCACCTCTTGAAGTCCTTTTCCTAACTGTCTTTTGAGAAACACTACTTCACTTGGAACTGAATTTAAATTTGCATCATACAGAAGGTCCTTAACGACTTCATTTAATGCTGCAGAGAATTCCGACATTGTTCTTTTCAACTCGATCGCCAAATTCAAAATGATCCGTTCCTTTCGTTTCGGAACGAAGCGTTTTCTCGGTATTCCGAAAAATATTGCGCAGTACGCAACAAACTCTAGCATTCATGGGTGTCGCCAGAGGGGTTTTCCCTTCATTCCTTCTATCAATGAGTTTTAATTTCACTTTAAATTGAGCCTAACTTTTAAACTACTTTGATTACTAGATTTTAATAAACTTAAAAGACCCCTTTTTAAGTTCCTGACTACGCCTATGGAGGGCAATCGCCAGAGACATGCACAAACACATGTACATATGGAATTATGGGAAGGATTGGATTGCGGTTGTTGTTTTTTAATTTCAGTATTCCGGAAACTTCTTTGAGCTTCTATAAATTGAGCCTAACTTTTAAACTACTATGATTACTATTATATTCATAAACTTGAAAGATCCCTTTTAAAGAGAGAAAGAGAATTACAAATGAGTGTTATTTTAAAAGTATGTAATAGATATAAATAATAGATATTATTCTACCAATAAACATATGATATATTTCAAATATTATAGAAAATGTTAAGTTTTAAATTGTTTAAATCCTCATGCAGCCCTGGTTAAAGCCCGCACACAGGGCTGCCCACTTGGCAAAAGTGCCTGCTGGCCAACAAGTTGGCAGCGCCGCCATTATTTGTTGGTTTTTTGTTGTTGCTGGTTTTTGAGTTTTTATATTTTATTTTTCTAGAACAATAATGCAAGCGTAAATTCCAGTTAAGAGGCGTTTTTCTGTGGATTTCGAACAGCAAGATTAACCAGCCATTGAACCAGGAGACTCGCACACACCGAAAGTCTGGTGAGGCATGAGCAGAGAACACAGAAACTGGGCAGCAAGTGGACAGAAAAGAATGCAGCCAAAAGTTCGGGGACTTTCTCGAAAATTCTCGTAGCACCGACATCGAATATCAGCTTGCCACCGATAAAACCGAGGAGCTGGAGTCAGGATCCGGAGGAATGGCAGCCGGCAGGGAGCTCTACTGCTGGGGGAGCACCTCCCACGGCCAATTGGGACTGGGCGGCATCGAGGATGAGCAGGTGGGATGATGATGAGATGAAACCAGGATCGTTACTTACCCCTTTCTCCCGATCCCCCCGACAGATCCTCACGCCCAGCCAGATCCCCTGGTCACCGGACTCGGCCGTAGTGCAGGTGGCCTGCGGACACCGGCACACCCTCTTCCTGACCGCCAGCGGAAAGGTCTACGCCTGCGGCAGCAACGACCACTCCCAGCTGGGACACGAGCTGCCCACCAAAAGGCCACGTATGTCGCCATTTCGTATGTAATCTCCATCTATCGTCTTGTCCCTCCACTCACTCCACACCTCATCCAATAACGCACTGCTGTCCAACTGGAGCGTCTAAAGCACCGCACTCACTTCTCTGCCGACTCTTTGCAGTGCTCATACCCGAACTGCAGGACCATGTGGTCATCCAGATCGCCTGCGGCAGCCGCCATTCGCTGGCCCTCTCCGAATGGGGCCAGGTGCTGAGCTGGGGCGACAACGACTGCGGCCAGCTGGGACACGCCACCGACCAGGACATCGTGCAGCTGCCCAAGGTGGTGCGCCCGCTGATCTCCAAGACGGTGGTGCAGATCGCCTGCGGCAACAATCACAGCCTGGCGCTGACCAGTTGTAAGTGGGGAGTGCAGATCTGTATGGTTTAAGCTCTTAATAAGCTCTTAAAGCCTTGAATTTCATTATTATTATTATTCGATTATTGGGAACCTATCTTTGAAGACCCCAACATGATTAAACAAAATGCTATCTACTGTAAACATAGCCATAGGAGTAAACAATTACCCTTCGATACGCAAAACTTCTGAGTCATCTTGTTTTACGTTACTTAAAACTTAGGATTATTATCAAGCAGGAAACTTGATTAGATAGCAGGTTTCATAAAATAATACTACTATTTAAGGGGGAGGTAGGGTCTTGCAAAAAAAAATTCGATTTTTTTTAAATGTTTTTTCTTGTAGATTAAGATCTTAAGATTATACAAAAAAAGTTTCAAGTCAATCGGACAAAAACTTTAGAAGTTATGCCAAAATTAGTACCCTAACCTCTAAGACTTTAGGTACGTAAGTGCATTTTTAAGTGCGTTTTTCTCGAAACCACGTTTTGAAAGTCCGTGTTCATCGGCATTTCTAAACGGCTCAACCGATCGTTTTCAAATTTGTCGCATATTTTTCTGCATTAAAAAAACCCGCCCCCTGGGAAGCGTTTTTTTTTATTTTTTAACTTTAAGTATTTTATTTTTAAGCCCAAAGTCGAATTTTTTAGGTAAAAAACGCATTTTTGACTTTGGAAATGCAAAAAAAAATCTTAAAAAAAAAAATTAAAAATAGCGCTTCCCAGGGGGCGGGTTTTTTCTTTTCTTGAGCTAAATGTAAAAGCAGAATGGAAATCGCATAATTTTTCGAGGAGATTCAGTGGTCACCGCAAAACGCCTTTTTTTAATAGTGTTCCAGCAATCGCTTTGCCACCGATATATTAGCCGATAGTATCGGCTATAAAAATTAGTGGATATTATTTAAATGACACTTAATAATATACAAAAGGTTTGAATTAAATCCATCCAACCAGTTTTTATAGAAAAAATCGCAAAGTTACTTGATTTTTTGATGCCATAGACCCTACCTTAAAGTAACCTTAGGATCATTGTAAAACCATGACTAATCTATTGCCTCTCCAGGTGGTGAGCTCTATTCGTGGGGCTCCAACATCTACGGCCAGCTGGGCCTCCAGTCGCCCAAGGAGCTGCCGCACAGCAACCATCCGCTGCAGCTGACCACGGTGCTGGGCATTCCGATGGCCGCCATTGCCTGCGGCGGCAACCACTCGTTCCTCATCTCCAAGTCCAGCGCGGTGTTCGGCTGGGGCAGGAACAACTGCGGCCAGCTGGGGCTGAATGACGAGACAAACCGCGCCTATCCCACCCAGCTGAAGACGCTGCGCTCGCTGGGCGTTCGCTTTGTGGCCTGCGGCGATGAGTTCTCCGTCTTCCTGACCAACGAGGGCGGCGTGTTCACCTGCGGAGCTGGCGCCTATGGCCAGTTGGGCCACGGCTTCGGCTCCAATGAGATGCTGCCGCGCATGGTGATGGAGCTAATGGGCAGCACCATCACCCAGGTGGCCTGTGGCAATCGGCACACCATGGCGCTGGTTCCATCGCGTGGCAGGGTCTATGCCTTTGGCCTGGGCAGCTCCGGGCAGCTGGGCACGCGGAGCACCAAAAGCCTGATGCTGCCGCAGGTGGTCATTGGTCCCTGGGTGTCGCCCAGTGGATCGGCGCTGCTGCAGTCGAACGATGCGAAGGTCTCCGTGGTCATACATCAGATTTTCTCAGGCGGCGATCAGAGCATAGTGACCACCACCCTCTTTGTGGACAAACTGCCGCCCGAGGATTTCAGGAACTACAAGTATTTATGGCAATCTTTATGTAGAAATACTATTAATATTTTCCTTACTTTGCAGACCCAAATCCCAGATTCTGGCCCTAACAGCAGACGTCACAAAGCAATGTGCGCATTTCAAGCAGAGCGATCAAAGCGACATGGATCTCCTGAGCTCCATTGAGCTGATCTTCAAGAGCCAGGCCTGTTGGAATGGTTCCTTCCTCTTGGATCACGACAGGCACTTTGGCTGCTCGATGCGCAATCATGGCTTGGATCTCCAGGCGGCTCAACTGGCCTTTGACAATCTGCGCGCTGTGGAGAACGAGTCCATTAAGCAGGTGGTAAGTTATTATCACTCAAAGTCACATAAGAATCTTTCTAACCTATGAATTTCCCCAGATCTGGGACAATATAACCAAGGAGCTAGTGGCCTCGCTGGTTAGCTCGCCGGCGGATGTGGAGAGCATGCGCTTGTACCTCCTTTTACCCCTCTACCATGAGTTTGTGAACTCCAAGCACTACAAGGCACTGCAGGTTCCGTTCGCCCTGGCCATTTTCAAGCTGACGGAGATTCCGCGCAAGGTGCTGATGAAGTGGCTGTCGCAAACGCCGGCCGAATACTTTGAGCATCTGGTCCAGAACTTCTTGCATGTCGTTGTCCACATTATAAGCTTCAAAATGGGCCTGGCTGCCGTCAATCCCAGCGCCGAAAGGCGTCACAGGGTTTGTAGTTTCCCATGCAATATGAAATGTAAGCTAAAGTACCACTTATCCTACAGCTACTGCCGTACAACAAGGAGCTGGAGGTGATCCTGAAGCTGATGCAGACGCTCTGCGTGATTAACAACCTGCGCGACGAGCGGCTCAGCTACCAAACCTTCTACTGGCCCGATCTCGCCGACTATGCGGACGTGCAGCAGGAGTACGTCAAGTGGATCATGGCCGACACTGCCAGCGAATTCAATATTTGCAACTTTTCATTCCTCTTCGATCCGCCCGCCAAGACGGCGCTGCTCCAGGCGGATCAGGCGCTGCAGATGCACTCCGCCATGGCCAATGCGGCCACCTATGTGGGTTAATCTTGTCCAGAAGAGAGTGATTTCCTTGCTGATAGCTACTCTTTCCCTTCAGCAAGCTTATAGTTTCTTGAACTACGGCATGCCCGTCTCGCAGTTCATTGTGCTCAATGTGACGCGGGAGAATCTGGTGCAGGATTCCCTCAGGGAGCTGCAGCGCTATTCGCAGACTGATCTCAAGAAGCCGCTGAAAATCAAGTTCCAGGGCGAGGAGGCCGAGGATGCGGGCGGCGTGCGCAAGGAGTTCTTCATGCTGCTGCTAAAGGATCTGCTCGATCCCAAGTACGGCATGTTCAAGGAGTTCGAGGAGTCGCGCCTGCTGTGGTTCGCCGACCTCACCTTCGAGACGGAGAACATGTACTTCCTGATCGGCGTGCTCTGTGGGTTGGCCATTTACAACTTTACCATCATCAATTTGCCATTCCCTTTGGCTCTTTACAAGAAGCTACTGGGCAAGTCGGTGGATCTCAGCGATCTGCGGCAGCTTTCGCCGCCGGAGGCCAACTCCATGCAGTCGCTGTTGGACTACCAGGGCGAGGACTTCAAGGAGGTCTTCGATCTGACCTTTGAGATATCGCGCGACGTGTTTGGCGAGGCGGAGACCAAGTGCCTGAAGCCTGGAGGAAGTGAAATAGCTGTGACACTCGAAAACAAGTGGGTTTTCATAGGCTATTCTATCCTCACAAACTTGTTCATATATCTGCTATATTTTAGGCAGGAGTTTGTGGATCTGTATGTGGACTTTGTGTTCAACAAGTCCGTCGAGCTGCACTACACGGCCTTTCACAAGGGCTTCATGAAGGTGTGCTCGGGTCGGGTGATCCAGATCTTCCAGCCGGAGGAGCTGATGGCCGTGGTGGTGGGCAACGAGGACTACGACTGGCAGGCGCTGCAGGATAACTGCGAATACCGCGAGGGCTACACCTCGGGCGATGATACAGTGAGTTTTGGTTGGGAGAAATGCTATTTATACCCGTAACTCGTAGAGTAAAAGAGTATATTGTATTCGTGCAAAAGTATGTAACAGGGAGACCCTATAAAGTATATATATTCTTAATCAGGATCACTAGCCTTCCGGATGAACGCTGAGATCTCGGAAACTATAAAAGCTAGAAAGTTGGGATTACCAACACATATTCTTGGGATTCCTACGCAGCGCAAGTTTATTTCAGCCGAGCGCCACGCCCCTCTGACGCCCACAATCTCCCACAATCGATACTAAAATGTGTCTGGCGCCCACATTTTTAAAGATTTCAGAAAAGTATAAATGCTATTTGGATGTGTTTAGTTATACCTATCGAAATGTAGAAGAAATTTTTCAAATCGGACCATTCGTTAAAAAGTTATGCCCGCTCAAAGTTTTATATCTCCATCTCCTTCGCACTTCCTTTAGCTGAGTAACGGGTATCTGATGGTCGGGGCACCCGACTATAGCGTTTTCTCTTGTTAAGGTCTAAAATTGTTCTCGATACAGATCAAATGGTTCTGGGAGGTCATTCACGATCTTTCGGAGGCGGAGAAGAAGAGCTTCCTGCTCTATTTGACCGGCAGCGATCGCATACCCATCCAGGGCATGAAGGCCCTTAAAGTGAGTTGATAAATTTAACTTGGGAACTGCTAAATTAAAAGTTCTATCTACAGCTCACCATACAACCCACCCCGGACGAAAGATTCCTGCCCGTGGCTCACACCTGCTTCAATATGCTGGATCTGCCGCGTTACCAAACGAAGGAGCGCCTCAAGTTCAAGCTACTGCAGGCCATCCAGCAAACTCAGGGCTTCAGCCTCGTCTGATCTTGGGCCATCACAGCCCCAAAAACCACATTGACTTTCAACTACAGGTATTTTTTCGAAGCTTTTCGTTCAACGCATTTCTGGATCGAAGCATGACTGGCTTGCAAAGACGACACACACTTGGAACACACACATTTATCAGCGATCAAATCAACGAGTATAATGTTGTGTTATGGCTTTAAACACTAGACTAGTTATCAGTATCACATTTGTTATGGAAAGGAAGCAAGTGAGGGAGGAGAAATAAAATTGGTGAATCAGTCTGAAGACGATAAAACTAGTGTCTTATAATTCTAATTAGATTATGAGTTAAACTTTTAGAGTTCTAAAATATCATCTCCAGGATCTTGAAGTACGGTAAGGAAAACTGGATATCAAACCCTATGAAAGATTTTAGCATGTATAATTATAATATTTAACCATGGAATATTATTTTTTAATAATATTTCTTACAATTGTATTTATAAAGGTAGGACAAGGCCCCGCTCCAAATTCAAAATGTTCTAAAATATGTTCTAATCATCTCCAGGATCTTGAAATTTACATAATTCCTTAAAATAAAAAGGCAAACTGGATATTAAACTCTATGAAAGATTAGTATACAATGATTATAGCATGTATACTTATATTATTTAACAATTGAATATTATTCTTTCTAATACTTCTTACAATTGTAGTTATACAGATAGGATAAAGCCCCGCTTTCAATTCAATAACAATAGAATTATATTTTTATAATACTTCTAAAAATTATAGACAATAGGACCAAGACCCGCTTTAAACTCAATGAATATGTAGTATTATTTTTATAATATTTCTTATAATTGTAGTTATAAAGATAGAAGAATTCCCGCTTTAAATTCAAAATCCGAGCTGCGTTGGCAGCACTGAGCGCGAAATGTGGAGAGACTCTTTGTGAGAGACTCTCCATTTTCTTACGCTTACGCTCTGCTCTCTCTCTCTTCGCTCTCCAAAAAACGTATTGCACTTCACGTCTTTCCTTACGTTTTACGTTACTCAGCTTTGAAATGTGGCGGCAAATCTAAACGATACGAAACGCAAACCATCGAAGTCAACGCATTTCAACTTCAACTTTGGCAAGGTGCGCGTTCGCGTGCGGAAACCGCTTGTTATTTCTTCATTTCGCCGTCGAGAACTTTTCGGTTGCTCATTTGCATGCGTTGGGCGTGCGGTGCTTGACATTAACCAGCCGATTTTGGATACTACACACACATATTTAACATATATAGCCTCGATTTTCGAAATTATCCACAACTACAAGTTCGCTGCTAACATTTAAAACGTCACCTTTACCGGGTCAAGCTAACGGTACCCGCATCGAAAAAGAAATTCAAACAGGTAGAGCAGCAAAAACAAAAACAAAATCAACAGAAACAGAAAAAAGTAACGACTTCTCGGTTGACAGTTTGTGAAATTATGGGTACTTAGCCCCCCGATTACAAATATGCCCGTCTGTCCATCTTGTGACGGCTTAGACTTCTTAATTCCCCGTGAACGAAGCGTGATGGCCTATAAAATCAATTACGATTGCAATTTTTGCATATCCTGACAGCTAACAAATGTCCGGAGCACCGAAAAAACCAGTGATTCCAAGCCGCGCACATGAGTTTATAACTCAAAAAAACGAAAAATGAACAAAATAACACAAGAAACTAAGGAAAAAAGCGGTTCTGCCGGTTTGCCCGTGGTCGTGATCTGCAGCGTCTTCCGCTGCTTTCTTTCCTTTGCACGATTTGAACTTGGACACCAAACGCAACAAAAGCTACAAAAATCACAAAAAGAGCCACAAAAGCAGGAGTGCACTGGGAGAAATGTTTCAAAAATATTTGGGTTACTTAAACAGTAGAGAAATTCCTTTTAAGAAGTTATTAAAAAACGGAAAATGTTAATTTATTATAAAAAAAATCTTAAATTATTAAAAATTTTTTTTACTTTTAATGGGATTGTATTTTTGTGTGATCCCAAAATGTTTAAAATTTAATGGACTAATAATTCTTTTTTATGATCAATTAAAGATCGATTGAATTGTTCTTCCATTACTTTAAATTCTGCTTAAAACTATAGAATTGTGTTTATAAAATTAGTGACTTTTACCTTCATTTTGTATACTAAAGATTTGGTTAAAAAATATTTCAAAAATTTACCTGCTAGAAATTGAAATAGGGTACGCTTTTCTCTCAGTGTGCCAGCCACCGCAATTCGAAGAGATCTGGTTTATGGTGATGCTCCTCTAATAAAGCGGCGTTTAGGCACCTCAATTCCGCCGTCTCTCTCCCTCCTTCGTTCGCTTCCTGGGACCCCACACCATATCCTCTATGGGTTGGGATCCACCTGTCTGTCTCCGTCTCCCTCACTCCCCCGGGAGTAAGTTTGTTTGCCCAGGTTTTATAGCAGGAACAAACAGACAAGACACACACACACAAAGCGGGTCAACAGGGCGTATGAGTGTGTGTGCGTGCGAGAGCTATGAGTAATCGGTATTCCATGGATGGAATGGATATAATATAGGGGATATATCTATCTCCTCCTTCCCTCCAGCCATTCGTTTGACCAATTGAAATTGTATCAAATTTCAATTTCATTTCCACACTCTGGCGGCCCTCCATTAATTTGACCCAGTTTTCAAAACAGTGGCAATAAGCCGCTTAAAAATAACCAAACAACTGCAACGGTTCGAAAACGAAACCAAATGATTCGCCAAATCTGGCAGCTGTTTAAATACAAACAAATAACAATAACCAAACTCCGCACTCGGAAAAAATGGTCTATAAATTGTAATCAAATTAGGAACTCATCTATAATATTTAAAGGGAATATTATTTAGTCGAATCTTAAGATGTAAATTTTTTATTAGAGAGTTAATACTTGTTTACAATGGATTGTTAAAGATAATGCTAAATATTATCGTAACAGAAATTCCAAAATTAATGATTATATGATAATATGGTCTATGATATATGATCTTTTTTAAGATATTCTCATCTATAATATTTAAAAAGAATATTATTTAATCCAATCCTACATTTTTTATTAAAGATTTAATAACTTTTTTCAATGGGGAATTTTTAAAGATAATGCAAAATATTATTATAATAGAATTTCCAAAGAAAATGATCATATAATAAGAATTTCTTTTTTAAGAAATTATATTTAAAAGAAAAAATCCTGTTAAAGGGAGCTTTAAAATGTTTTGGATCTCCTTCTGATTTCTACATTTTTAGAACACCTTTTTTCGAGTGCACAAAGCATTGCCCCCAATGTCATTGCCTCACACTTGGCAGCCAAATTAAACGAGTTGGTAAACCAAGGGAGAAAAAACGAAAACGGCTTAACCAAAAAAAGACAGAATATTTTGGTAATGATGTAATGCCAAGTTTTTGCCAACTAACAAGCCAAACAAACACAAAAGAGCCAAAAGAACAAACGAAGAACCAAAAACCGAGGAAGGAAATAAAATTGCACGCCTTTTGGTTCGGGTAATTGCGATATTTATTATCGCCCAGCCTTGTGTCATGCGGGTGATTTGACTTTGCGGCATATAACATAACCGAATCACCCACTCGAAAAATGTTCAAAATCGCTGCCTGATGACAAACTTGAACTTTCTCTTATCGGAACAGTCAGCGTTATCTTTTCGCTGGGTTCAACCAGTTTCACTGATATGACTATTGATCGTATACAATGTACATATCATACATACAGGGTGCATTTTCCAGCTGCATTATGGCACTCGGTAATTTCCCTTTAAAGCGCTGATTTGATAAGATACAAAAGTTAAGGGGAAACGACAAAGGACCACAGCGATTGTCATAAACGTCCATATAGCCATCGAAGCACATCGTTTTTCCACGAAAGATTGGCACAAGACTTCAATGGGGTCTTGCTGGCAATGGGTATGCCCTATTTTATGAATGGATAAAGAATAAGGTGGTCTTGGGATTTGATTGGATTTTTTGGTTAAGATAGTAGAATTTTGCTTTTTAAGGTTCTTTAATATAATTTTAGATACTTAGATCTTCAAAATCTTTTCTATTCCTATACCTATACCTATATTTCTAAGCACTAAGATAATAAAATTTTGCTTTTTAAAGTTTATTAAGGCTCTTCAAGTTATGGAAAATATAATATTAGATACTTAGATCTTTAAAATCTTTTCATTTTCTATACCTTTACCTATATTTCTATGCATATATGCACCAAGATAATAAAATTTTCCTTTTTAAAGTTAATTAAGGTTCTTCAAGTTATGGAAAATATAATATCAGATACTTAGATCTTTAAAATCTTTTCTTTTCCAATTATATTTCTATCCACTGATTCACTATAAATATTTATTTTTTATTTAATTCAGAAGAGTACTGTTAATCTCTTTAGAACTAAGCAAGATTTAGTTATGAGTAATCTATCCCAATTCCAATCTTTTATAATTTTTTGTTTACTGCTGATCCACCCTCATAAAGCGATAAACTGCCATATGGCCCATATGCCCCACACAAAAATAAAAAACAAGTGTAGCTAAAAATCCCCACTTGTCATAAAAAAACACTTCGATTGACGGGCCCCAAGAACCCCGAGTTCCAGCGGTTCCATTTCATTTCTTTCTTTCGATGGAGGAGTGAGTGGCAGCTCGTGTTGGGATCACAATTACATTACATAGCACCTCGGATCTGTTCAGTTTGCGGTAAAGTGCAAAGTAAGGGCTTTTCGTGGAAGCCCCAGAGCAGCAAAACTCTTATTCAACGTGAGTTTCGTTTCGGAGCAAAAAGTCTGTTTTGAAAAGGTAAAAAACGAAACCTTTTTTATTTTGGCAGCACTTTCAGCAGATTTTTCTTTATTTTTTTGCAATTGGCAGTAAATCGCGTTCAAGATCAGCCTCAACTGTTGACGCTTTTTATGGGCTAAAGAAAACAGCGGGCTTCGCTGATTGTTTAATACTTAATGGTTGTGTGGCTATATGGTATATGGTTATCCGAGACCCAGACACTTGGCATGCGTCACAAATACAAATGCCGGGGCAAGATCTCCTCGAACCGGGCCTCAGAAACCTCGTCCCCGAAAGCTGATGACTCACCCAGCGGGTCCAGATTTTTGTATTTCGTTGTACGACCAACGACTCGATAAGTCAAACGGCCGTTTGAATTTTAATTTCCAGTCTTGGCGAGTGCGAGAATTGGCGACGACGATCGTTTGCACGAATTCGATCATCGCTTCTTTTCGGTCAGCGGCCTTTGTTGAGTTTCCCCTGAAGATCTAATGATCCATTCATCTGGATGATCTTGCAAAGTTTTGTATCTAAAAGATATTCTCATGGCTTCGGTGATTGATCTTGGGTTGATTAAAAAGAAACACCCTTTTTGCCTTTCTATTTACCTAAGATTGGTTTCTTTTATTATACGTTTCTTGTGAAGAGATTTCCTTACACGTTCAATTTATAAAGTTTGTGGTTCAAGTTTAGAAATCATTTGAAATTACCCTTTAAGGCTATCAAATTTTTGTATTATTTTCATGTTTGAAATAGTTTTATTTCCTTATCAAGGGTCTAAAGTCCATATTGTATTTTATTAAAAGCCATTTCTTATCGAATTAACTATAATACTCCTAAGATTATGTTTTCTGGTAACAAATAGCAATCGGCAGTAAATGGTTTAGAAAAATCGGAATGCTGATATCAACACATTTTAAAACCACTGAGTAAGGTTCTTTGTTAAATATGTTCTGGAATTATTTTAGTTGGTATATAAGACGATATAATTTGATATAAGATGAATCACACAGTTAATCAGAACTTGTTTTTTTAAGTTACCCCTTTGAACAAGTAAAAACAAGTCTTTGAAACCCAATTGTATTATATCATTTATTCAGTTTAGGGATTCGCACACTCTAATCTAAGCCCTGGCCATTTGGAGCAGGTGATATAGGGGCACAATGTTGGCACTGTTCCTGCCCTCGAGAAAGTTGGGTTGCGAGAGTAGAGTGGCCCTGCCCTGGAAAACGCCAGGAATGCCGGGGGGTGTCAGTCCCTCGGGACCGCCGGGCACTGGGCTATCCAGCTGGTTATCCCCGCCAGCCGAGGAGCGGTAGTAGGGATAGTAGGGATAGCCAGAGTAGCCGCCATAGCCGGGATAGCCATAGTACCCATAGCCATAGCCTCCATAGCCGCCGTAATAGTTGTACCCGTTGTAGTAGGGATTGTAGTAGGGTGAGGGGGGTCCTGGCGGAGGAGGAGGTGGAGGAGGTCCTGCTCCTGGTGGCGGCGGTGGCCCCCAAGGACGCTGCGGTGGTGGAGGCGGGTAAATCGGAGGCGGAGGACCATAGCCGTACTGCCGCGGATGCTGCTGATCCTCTGGTGGATAATAGTAATGGTGTTGTACTGACGGTTTCGGCGTGGTCGTCGGGGCGCCCGAGGACATCACCAGCTTGATGCCGCCCTTACCAATGGTCTTCAGCAGATGCTCATCGATGCCGCGTCCACTGCCCAGCGGATCGTCCAGGATCTGTTGCTGTTTGTCGTTCCTGGCCTGTCCGGTGATCAGGCTCGTCTGCCCGGGGGCCTTCTCCTGGAAACAGAAGGTGCTACCCAGCAGGGAAAGGATAACTGAGGGGATATAATCCTCTGTATAAAGATCTCTTTCTGGGATATATCAAAATTCCATACTTACCCAACGAAATAGCTGCGACTCTTCGACCCATGATCTCTCTCGGAATAACCTGACCATTCCAACTGCATTGCCCTTTTATACCTAAGATACGCAATGCATCTTTGAAAATCTTCTTTGAAATCTTCCACCCGGTTTTCTCATTAGAATAAACCCAAATTTGGGTTCCCTTTCTTTTCTCCATCTCCATCTCGAAGTTAATCTCGAATCGATCGAGCACCGTTCTAATAACTGCGCTCATTAATTTGCATATGATCATGGGGGCTCCACTTCTTGCCCTTCTTTATTCTCGATTCTTCAGTTCTTTAATCGTTCTGCCAGCCCTGCATTTTCCCCATCCCAACGCGAAGAGTTCAATATCCCGCCATATGACATCATTTGTATGCATATGAAGAAAGCTTAAAGCACTGAAGTTTATGAGTTGAGGGAAGAATTGCATTTTTTATTAAATTCCATTCCTGATTTATTTACAACTTTATTTCTTGAAAAAACTGACAAAAGATCAGATTGATATGTGCTGATTAATTCAATATTTTTTACAGATCAAGTTATTCGTGTTGATATGTTTGATATTTTATTGATATGAATTAAGGTAGAATTGACCATATTTCATATAGAATTTTTTTCTGTGCATATTTTTCTTCTCATTATTTTTCCCGGTGTGCGATTAAAAGTTTCAAAGAACCTTGTCGTTTGGGTGGGACTCGTGATATTGGGTTCCGTTATGGGTCGTGTGTCGTAGACATGTTTACGAGTTGTTTGATACCACTAAAAGCTGGAGTTCTGTGTTACATCACTCGGTGGAGTTTTTTCTGGAACGGAGAAACCAGTTCTCCACTCAATTACTGAGCTGAATGGGGATAAAAGAATGCGTAGAACAAGCCGACAAAAAAGCGACTCCCTCAGGAAAAAGATAAAAACTGGGCCAGTTTTGATACCCATTTAAAATTACAGGGATATTCGTTAAGAAGTTAAAACCCTATCACAACCTTTAAAATATTATTTTGATATTTATTAATTAAATAGGTACTTGGAAAGTTGCTTATATTTATGATACAACCCATTACTCATATCTGTTTATTTATTTTTATCAATATCCCCTAATAAGTTTATCTAATCATAATAATATCTGACCGTTTGTTCCAACAAATAATCAAATGTTTCTGTGTGTAGAATCCCCCGCTGTTATCACATAAATTCCATATGACGGTTATCTCTGGGTTCCTCAACCTAATCAACACCTTAAATAGACGTAGCATAATCATAGGCGTTCGTGGATTTGATTTAAAGGTGCTAAAATGACTGCAAATGGCAGTGCCCATTATGTCATTTGTTTATATATGGTTCTTAAGCGAGTTCCCCTATCCACATCAATCCAATGTCCTACGTGCAATTAAACAATTATGTGACAAACATCGACTTGCATTGATCTCGGCCTTTAAAAGTGGGACGTGTCTGCCGGTCTCTTCGAGAATTCCTGGAAAGTCTGCGAGTCTTGAAATGTCGGCAAACATTTTGTAATTAGTCAGGCATTCCCATTCTCGAGCCCGATCCCCCCTACACAGAAAAAAATAGAGAAAAGATCAGATTAATATGTTCTGGTCAATTTTATATTTTTTAAAGGTCAAGTTATTTATATAAGTTTATCTTAGTTTTTCAAAAAGTACTACATTCGGTTTATTATATGATATGATAAAACATGAAATTGATCTGTTTGAATCATAAATTTGACATTAATCATAACGGCTTTTTATTGATATGAAATAATGTAGAATTGATCCTATTTTATATAGAATTTTTTTTCTGTGTGTTGGAATCGAACCCCTTTTTCTGAATTGAGCAAGAGCAATAGCAAGAGTAAATAAACAATAGCGACATCAATTGAAAACGAGTGTGTGTGTACTTACAATGTTTGCATTCGGCAATGACTTATTATTTAGCGCACTGATAGCTGATAACACAGTGCTAATGTGCGCTGGAGCACTTTTCTGAGTCGGGGTTCGCAATTCTGACTCAGAAATATCCCGAAAATACAGCCAGCCAGTCATCTAGAAAACTCTGAGCAATTAAGTTCTAATTTCGGTTTTGAGCGGAGAACTTTTAGTAGTTATACATCCCTGATCCCGAGTGAAAGTGTTAAATTAATTCCGGAACTAAAACTAAAAATATTTCTTAACGTATATGGAAATCCATTCTTTAATCGTTGGACTGATGGAATATGATGAGTAAGCTATAGGGAATTGGAAAGAAGTGAAAGTGAAGATGGTTTCGTATAACTAGACATAGATAAAAAATAACTGAAATTTAATTTAAATTAATTTAAATCCAATCTTTAATCTTTTGACTGATGAATAGTAAAGAATATGATAAGTAAGCTATAGTAAATTGTAAAGAAGTTGGTTTCGTATAACTAGAAATTGAAGTATTAAAGATCAGAATTAAAATAAGTGAACCAAATTTAATTTAATTTAATTGAATCCAATCTTTAATCTTTGGACTGATGGATAGTAAGGAATTTGAAGAGTAAGCTATAGTGAATTGGAAAGAAGTGAAAGTGAAGATGGTTTCGTATAACTAGAATTTTAAGTATTAAAGATCAGATTTAAAATACCTGACTTAAAATTTAATAAATGACTTTTTAGTGAAATTAAAACTCTTTAAGTAAGTATTTTAAGATCTCTATTACTCTCAAGATTTTTGGGATGATTCAATTTCTTAAAAATTATGATTTACTTATAAATTATAGTTATTCATAATGTTTTTCTCCTTAAATTCTATCAAAAACGTAGGGTTATTTTACACTTGCGGTTGCATTAATTGTTTTGTAGGAAGTAGAGTAAATAAATAAATATTGCATGCATTATAAAGCATTAAAATTGTTATCTAAATTACATTTGGCACCCTTCAGCTGAAGAAATAAATCAGAATATTTCTCAATTAGCTTTATCTAAGCTTCATAACAAACACACTTGAATCACGACTGTGATTCATGGCAAATATCTTGAGCCATTGAAGAGATGAGAGCGTAGAACTTCAGGATTGACGCATACGAATGAAGACTCGTCGTGATCTCAGATACTTGGAACTCCGGAATTCTCTGCTTGGCTGCGTTTCTGTCATGGTTTCCCAAATCGGGTCCCGAGTTTATTCGCGAAAGGCACTATCTAATCGGGGACTGATTGGCGGCATATTCCCCTCCGCCCCATAGGTGTATATTATCGTTGATAAATGTGCCGACTAAAAAAAAAAGAACAACAGAAACACAGACGAGGCCAATTGATATGTAGAGTAGAGGAGTATTGATGGTTAAAACGCCTCAACTGCCAGCGGATCGGTTTAGTTTGCCAACGGAGCCGTCAAAGGGCGGAATATGCGTGCATTTTGACATCTCCTCCAGAGATCCCAGTTCTGTAAACCCAAAGTGTTGTGGAATAATCGAATAAATCGAAGCGGAATAAGGATAATCGAATAATCATGGCCAGGTAGTGATGGATCTATAATGATATTATCGGGAGATTAAGACTAAAGTGCCTTGGGTAGTGAGAAAATGAGGTTCCCCCACCAAATAAGACTTTGAAAACTCCTTTATAAGATCGCTTTTTCGGTTGTTTCTGCCAAATCCATTGCATAATCGCTTCTTTTATGGATTTACCCGACGCGTATCAGTAGAAAACCGTAGCAGTCATCCAATAAAGCCAACTCTTACCTCCTTCGCCCAATGAAATATGGCATCGATAAGGTGAATTGCACCTGCCCACCATTATTTCTATACTTCTATAAATACCAAAGATTTGATTGCATTGGAAGGCAGATAAAATATTATTGGATATGTCTGCTGATGAAATCATGGCATTCGGAATCGGAATCGGAATCGGTCAAAACAAAAAGTATCAGTGGGTCACTGTCATTCATTTATTCCCTGCTCAAGTCCTCATTTCCGCAGGGCTGTTATGAATTATTGTTCTCATTCGTACTCTATAAACTTTACGTAAATCTTATCTATGGGTTTTCGGCTTTCTGTGGGCTTTTCTATGGTGCTTTTCAAGAGGTGGTTTGTCCTAATCAAGGTGGTTAAACATGGCAACCCTTTCTGGTGGACTGTAAGATTAGTTACGTGAAAGATAAGGTTTTATGGAGAGGGTTTTCTCAGAAGGTGGCAAAAATAATAAAAATTGGCTTTTTTGGAAATCTGAAAATCTTTTCGAGAAAATTTAGAAATCTTTTCAAGAAAATCTAAATTGTTTTCTACACACAAAAAAAAGCATGTTACCGTAAAATCGATATGGCCATGTAAACTTCAGGTCATGCAAAATCCATATCGTTTTTACATGAAGTACCAGGTCAAATTTATCTGGCCACATATCAAATTAAAATTGATCTTAAATAATGTGAAATCGATCTACGTTTCATATCGTTTTTTTTTGGGTGTAGAAAATCTTTAAATTAAACTTAAAGATCTAGTATAATTTAATACCTTTTATTCTTCTTCTAATCTCATATTTATGTTTATGCTTATTTTATTTTTTCAGTTATTCTTCCCAAAAGAAAATGGAGACGGGCTTGCACGAACGAGATCGTGCTGGAGTCCAGGACTTTGTGTTGCTGGAAAACTACCAAAGCGAGGAAGCTTTCATTGGGAACCTGAAGAAACGATTCCAGGAAAACCTGATTTATGTAAGAAAAAAATATTTTTTTAACACTCTAAAATAATATTTTAATCTTTTTTTCGCAGACCTACATTGGCCAGGTGCTGGTCTCCGTGAATCCCTACAAGCAGCTGCCCATTTACACCGACGATCATGTCAAGGCGTACAGGAATAAGCATTTCTACGAGATGCCCCCACACATGTGAGTCTTATATGGTGAAAACTATGCCAGCACAGAAAAAATATTGGAGAAGAAATAGGGTAAATTCTACCTTATTTCGTATCAATAAAAAGCCGATCGTATTAATGTCAAATTTATGATTAAAACATATCAACTTGATATTTTATCTTATCACATAAAATACTACATTTAGTATTTTTTGAACAAATAATGTAAAATAAGATAAACATAATCTTTATTCATATCAAAATGATATGAGTAACTTGACATTTAAAAAATATAAAATTGTCCAGCACATATCAATCTGATCTTAAGAACCTCTAACTAAACCCCAATCCCCTCCAGCTTCGCGGTGACCGACAATGCCTTCCGTTCGCTGATCGAGGAGAATCGTGGCCAGTGTGTCCTGATCTCCGGCGAGAGTGGTTCCGGCAAGACGGAGGCCTCCAAGAAGGTCCTCCAGTTCATTGCCGCCTGCTCTGGCAATCAGACGACCGTCGAGGGAGTCAAGGATCGCCTGCTGAAGAGCAATCCCGTGCTGGAGGCCTTCGGCAATGCCAAGACGAACCGGAACGACAACTCCTCCCGCTTCGGCAAGTACATGGACATCCAGTTCGACTTCAAGGGAGCCCCGATCGGCGGCAATATCCTCAACTATCTGCTGGAGAAATCCCGGGTGGTGGCCCAAATGGGCGGCGAGCGCAACTTCCACATCTTCTATCAACTGCTGGCCGGCGCCGATGAGACTCTTCTGCAGGAACTGCGTCTGGAGCGGGCTCTGGACAAGTATAGCTATCTGACAGACGGGGTAAGTTACAAAGCTTCTGATCTTCTGAAGAATATGATGCCGAAACATGACAATTTGAGGTTAGGATGCGATTTTTCACGAAAAAAATGCATTATTTGGTCCGAAACAATGCATCCAATGGTCTAAATATAGGTTGTCATACCTTGTTGAGTTCGTAATTAAATTTCCAATCGATTGGCATTTAAATCTACCAACTTTATTTTTTGGCCATTTTTTGCAAAAAATCATGATGGTACCCCTTATCAAAATTTCAAAAATTTGTGAAATTTTTTTTTTTTTTTAATTTACCTAAAAGTGTTGTGCTTCGTTAGTTTAACTTGTTAGCTAAACAAAACAGTAAATCTTATGTCTCAGGCTCTCTATTTAGCCGAGTTATAGAGAAAAAACCGAAAGAAAAAATATATTTTTTGCCAAAAATCCAAATAATTTTTTTTCATCGAAAATATCAGTATTTAGAACAGAAACAATGCATCTAATTGTCTAAATAGGGGCTGACATACCTTGTTGAGTTCGTAATCAAATTCCCAATCGATTGGCATTTAAATCTGCAAACTTTATTTTTTGACCATTTTTTGCAAAAAATCATGATGGTACCCCTTATCAAAATTTCAAAAATTTGTGATTTTTTTTTTTAATTTACCTAAAAGTGTTGTGTTTCGTTAGTTTGACTTGTTAGCTAAACAAAACAGTAAATCCTATGTCCAAGGCTCTCTATTTAGCCGAGTTATAGAGATAAAACCGAAAGAAAAAGTATATTGTTTGCCAAAAATCCAAATAATTATTTTTCATCGAAAATATCAGTATTTAAAACAGAAACAATGCCAAATTGGGTCCAAATATGGGTTGTCATACCTTGTTGAGTTCGTAATTAAGTTCCCAATCGATTGGCATTTAAATCTACCAACTTTATTTTTTGACCATTTTTTGCAAAAAATCATGATGGTACCCCTTATCAAAATTTCAAAAATTTGTGATTTTTTTTTTTTTTTTAATTTACCTAAAAGTGTTGTGTTTCGTTAGTTTGACTTGTTAGCTAAACAAAACAGTAACTCTTATGTCTAAGGCTCTCTTTTTAGCCGAGTTATAGAGAAAAAACCGAAAGAAAAAATATATTGTTTGCCAAAAATCCAAATAATTTTTTTTCATCGAAAATATCAGTATTTAGAACAGAAACAATGCAACATTAGGTCCAAATATGGGTTGTCATACCTTGTTGAGTTCGCAATTAAATTCCCAATCGATTGGCATTTAAATCTACCAACTTTATTTTTTGACCATTTTTTGCAAAAAATCATGATGGTACCCCTTATCAAAATTTCCAAAATTTATGATTTTTTTTAATTAACCTCAAAGTCATGTGTTTCGATAGTTTAACTTGTTAGCTAAAGAAAACAGTAACTCTTATGTCTCAGGCTCTCTATTTAGCCGAGTTATAGAGAAAAATCACAAAGGAAAAATATATTGTTTGCCAAAAATTCAAATAATTATTTTTCATCGAAAATATCAGTATTTAGAACAGAAACAATGCAATATTAGGTCCAAAAGTGTATTGTCATACCTTGTTGAGTTTGTAATTAAATTCCCAATCGATTGGCATTTAAATCTACCCCTTATAAAAATTTCAAAATTTGTGAAATTTTTTTTTTTTTTAATTTACCTAAAAGTGTTGTGTTTCGTTAGCCTATTAACCTATTAGCTGAAAAAAGCAGTAAATCTTACAGCTAAATCTCTCTTTTTAGCCACATTAAATAAAAAAAAACCGAATAAAATTATATTTTTAGCCAAAATTCTTAATTATATTTTCTATTGAAAAAAAATGTGTTTTGTCCAGATTTTTTTTTAAAGTTCAAAATTCCTTTTTAAAAGAAATAACGTTTATATTTATATCTTTACTTTCGAATAAAACAATCGATCTTTCAATGGATGATAATATTGCTTATCGATAATTTCGATGTTTTTTAAACATATTACCCTGATTTTGCAATATCCAGCTCAATGGCAACGTGTCGAACATCAACGATGCGGAGAGCTTCAAGCAGGTGCAGCAGGCGCTCAGTGTGATTGACTTCAGCCAGGAGGAGCAGCGCGAGATCTTCGGGATTGTGGCTAGCATCCTGCACCTGGGCAACATCGGCTTCAACGAGGTGGAGGGCAATGCCAAGGTGAACAGCAGGGATCTGGTGGTCACAGCCGCCCGTCTGCTGGGTGTGAATGCCAGCGAACTGGAGGCGGCGCTCACCCACCGCACCATCGATGCTCGCGGGGATGTGGTGACCTCGCCGCTCAACCAGGAGCTGTCCATCTATGCCCGGGATGCCCTGGCCAAGGCGGTCTACGATCGTCTGTTCTCCTGGTTGGTCCAGCGTCTGAACATCTCGCTGCAGGCGAAGGAAACCCGCGGAGCCAGGAACAATGTGATGGGCATCCTGGACATTTATGGCTTTGAGATCTTCCAGAAGAACAGCTTCGAGCAGTTCTGCATCAACTTCTGCAACGAGAAGCTGCAGCAGCTGTTCATCGAGCTCACCCTGAAATCGGAGCAGGATGAGTACAGGAGAGAGGGCATCGAATGGATACCCGTGGAGTACTTTGACAATAAGGTGATCTGTAATCTTATAGAGGAGAAGCACAAGGGTATTATTTCGATTCTAGATGAAGAGTGCCTGCGGCCGGGCGAACCCACCGATAAGACCTTCCTGGAGAAGCTCACGAACAAGCTGTCCCTGCATCATCACTACGTTTGCCACGAGAAGGCTCCTCCACACGTCCAGAAGATCATGCTGCGGGATGAGTTCCGCCTGGTTCACTATGCCGGCGAGGTGACCTATAGTGTGAATGGTTTCCTGGACAAGAACAATGATCTGTTGTTCCGGGATCTCAAGGAGACCTTGAGCAAGGCGGGCAATGGGATTGTGAGGAGCTGCTTCCCGGAGCAGGAGCTGCGTAGCCTGAAGCGCCCGGATACGGCCATCACCCAGTTCCGGGCCTCCCTGAACAACCTCATGGAGATCCTGATGTGCAAGGAACCCAGCTATATACGCTGCATCAAGCCAAATGATCTGCAAACGCCGAGCGCCTTCAATGATGAGTTGGTTTTGCATCAGGTGAAGTATTTGGGTTTGATGGAGAACCTGCGGGTGAGGCGAGCTGGTTTCGCCTACCGTCGCACCTACGAGCTCTTCCTGGAGCGCTACAAGTCGCTAAGCAAGTCCACGTGGCCCCATTACAAGGGTCCCGGCGGTCCGAAGGCGGGAGTCCAGCAGCTGGTCAAGGATTTGGGTTGGGAGGAGGAGAAGTACCGAGTGGGCGAGACCAAGTTGTTCATCAGGTGGCCTCGAACCCTCTTCGACACGGAGGATGCCTACCAGCTGAAGAAGAACCAAATAGCTGCTATAATCCAAGCTCATTGGAAGGGCTTGATGCAGAGGAGGAGGTACCTCAAGCTGCGCGCCCAGGTGATCGTCCTGCAGAGCTACTGCCGCAGGAAGTTGGCCCAGGAGGCGGCCAGGAGGCGCCGGGAGGCGGCCGACAAGATTAGGGCCTTCATCAAGGGTTTCATCACGCGGAACGATGCTCCCAACGGGTTCAACGAGGAGTTCATTGCCAATGCCAAGCGAATGTGGCTACTCCGGCTGGCCAAGGAGCTGCCCAAGAAGGTGCTCGATAAGAGTTGGCCCCATGCCCCTGGACACTGCGAGGAGGCCTCCGGCCTACTGCACCGCCTGCATCGCCTGCATCTGGCCAGGATCTACCGCCTCAAGCTGACCGCCCAGCAGAAGAGGCAGTTCGAACTGAAGGTCCTCGCGGAGAAGGTCTTCAGGGACAAGAAGAACAACTATCCGAGCAGCGTGGCCAGCTGGTTCCAGGAGGATCGCATACCCAAGGAGCACATCCAGAAGGTCAACGACTTCGTGGCCAGCACCTTTGGCAGCGAGCAGCTGAAGTACCAGTCCTTCTGCACCAAGTTCGATCGGCATGGCTACAAGTCCCGCGAACGCTTCATCCTGCTGAGCAACAAGGCTGTCTATGTCCTGGATGGGAAGACCTACAAGCAGAAGCACCGCCTGCCGCTGGACAAGATCGACTTTACGCTGACGAACCACAACGACGACCTCATGGTCATCCGGATACCGCTGGAGCTGAAGAAGGACAAGGGCGACCTGATCTTGATTATCCCGCGCCTGATCGAGTTCAGCACGTACATCATCGATGCGGTGGGAACTGCTTCTATAGTCTCCATTGTGGACAGAAATTCGTGAGTTCCTTGAAGGTTTTTTATATACTTTTGCAGGAGGTATTATGTCCGTCTGTCCGTTCGCTAGTCCGTCCGTTTCTACGCAAACTACTCTCTCAGTTTTGAAGCTATCGGTATGAAACTTTCCCAAAAGTCTTCTTTCTATTGCATATAGTATATAAGTTGGATCCGGCCGGATCGGACAACTATATCCTATAGCTTCCATAGGAAAGATCGGAAAAAAAATTATAGCTTCTGTGTTTTTTGATATATTTCCATATACTCTTGGGAATATTCATTTCTAAATACTTCTGAATTTCGAATTTAATTTGATCAAAATCGGACGACTGCCATAGGATCAATCGGAAAATTAATGGGAAATTAATAGAAAATAAATTAATTAATTACTCATTATATAGCTGTCATGGGAAGGATAGAAAAATTAATATTTAACATTTTTGCGATTTTTAAATTATTGGTACTTCTACTTATCACCTGGCTTACTTAATTTTTTAGGTTGGAACACAATGTGGTCAAGGGCAAGGGCGGCGTCATCGACATCCAAACGGGCGCCGAGCCGGGAGTGGTTCGTGATAAGGGCCATCTAGTTATCGTAAGTAACGTCCAGCTCCATCTTCCCCAGGGAGAAAACACTCCTTATCGTAATGACCTCATTTCTCCATACTATTCCCCTTGCAGATTGGAACGCAATAAGGAGTGCACCATGGACTTTCAACGGCAAAGTGGCTTTAAAACGACTCTTGTTTTGTTATATTCGTGTAATTTATATAGTCTACCTATGTATTTTTGTTACCGCAGCGCCCAGCGAGTTGTGTAATTTGAATTTTATATGGATAATGTTCCCAACTAAATGTATATTGTTTATAAAAAAAAAATACCTATAAATATATGACAGTTTGTATATGAAGTGGGCTCTTATCTTGGTTAGTTACCATTACTCACGTGACTTTTTGCTAAGTGCAAACGTGGCAGGGGTATTATAACCACTATATCTTATGGCTCCCATAGGAATAATCCCAAAAAAATATAAAAATACATTGTAACTTTGTAGAAAGAAGGCGTTTTGATTTTTGACAATTTAATATCAACATTTTTAATAGGCATAATATATTTGGAATCCCAGGAACAGCATTGATCGGGTACGGTACTCATTATAACTGCAAGAGTATATAATATAGCTTCCTTTCTTGTTTCTCATATCTTTTTTTGAATGAACCGCCTATTCGATTGGTGCAAACAGGAAATCGATAACGGTATTTGCGGTATTATGTTTAGTATTTTTAGAGTACTGGGTGCAAAATAATTTTGTAAGGGACTTTTACTCAGGAGAACCCAATTATCATGGAAAACTAGAAATGGGGTGTGGAAATTTTTGGCTTTGTACCTTTGTGCGATTAACAGCTGACCAAAATTCAACAGTTTAGGGAATCCCCTAAATGTTTAAGAAGACCGAATGTTTTAGTATATTTTAGCATTTGGCGTTAGTGGCAAAGTGCTTGGCCAAAGAGCACTTTCCTCGAAAGGGGCACACTAACTTGCTGTCTTTCACTCCAGAACTTTTACATAATCTGAAAACTCAGTGTAAATATCACTAAATACCCGTGTTTTGCATTCCGTGTGGCGTGTGGAAGGACGCGATATTAATTCCCCGTGAATTTCCCTTCCAGGAGAACCGAGATGTCGCTCACACAGATCGCGCGCAGCTGCAGTCGACTGGCCGCCACTTTGGCCCCCCGAAGGATCGCCTCCGGCGCCCTCGTCCAGTCACAGGCCTCCAGGATGCTGCACAGGATCGCCGTGCCCTCGGTGGCCAGCCAGTTGAGCCAAGTAAGCGGTCGCCCGGTGGGCTAACTTCCTTGCGGAGGAGCCCTTATCCCAAATCGATACCTAACCTCATTGGTTCGGCGATTTGGGAGTTCCAAAACGTAATATCCACAACTTTGTAACTCCAAAACGTCAGTAGAACCTCGCCATGCGGCCATCGAACCATCCAAATTGATTGCATCACATTGTTTTGCATAAAACATGATTGTTTCTATCGTCTCACGCACACACCTGCAGCACCGGTGATTGTCCATGTGTGCGTGCTTGATAGTACTACAGTGGAAATTGGCTAGAAGGGAACTAGGAAAATCCACTAAACTATAAATGTGATTTTAGGAAATCGGGAAATTATAATTATTAAAAAGCTATTTCAATTTTAATCATTTTAAAATGTTTAAAAAACAATCAAAACATATTTTTTTCAATAATTACCATAGATTTTAATATTAAATATTTACTTAAAATCATTTATTAGAATTAAATGGCCTCTAATAGTATAGCCACTTGATAGTACTACAGTGGAAATTGGCTAGAAGGGAACTAGGAAAATCTTTAACAAGTTTGCAAGATAAATCTAAAGAAATCATTTTAAAATGTTCAAAACACAATCAAACCATATTTTTTTCAATAATTACCATAAATTATAATATTGAATAGATTTTATTAGAATTAAAAGGCCTCTAATAGTATAGCCACTTTTTAAACGCTTTTTCAAATATCAAAAATAATTTATTTAAGGCCAGATTCCTTTAAATATTTGTTAAAAATGTATTGTTAGGGGAAAGGCAAGATCAAAGCCCAATCGAGTTACTCAATAAAAGGCCAGGGATCACATTGATTAGCACCTATTTCACCCCACTCGTCATTAAACATTGTAATTCGCAGAAGTTCGCTGTGCGCAGCTACTCGGCCAAGAGCACCATCGAGGACATCAAGTTCCGCGTGCTGAAGGTGGTCTCCGCCTACGACAAAGTCACCGCCGACAAGGTAAACTATCCCACTTCGTGGCGCCACTAACCCGGTTTCTCTGTGTTTGTTTCGTTGCTTTCTTCTCGGGCTGGCCAAATAATGAAAACCAGGAGTGCTGTGGTCGCTGGCAAACGCAATCGGTGCGCAGATACTCGGCGAAACCGCCGCTCTCGCTGAAGCTGATCAATGAGCGCGTCTTGCTTGTCCTCAAGCTCTACGACAAGATCGATCCCAGCAAGGTAAACGCCACACATTGCCTTTGCCAGTGCAATGGTCGCCTCAGAATAGAACTGAGAACTGAACAAAGCTCATTTCCCCCCGTTTGAACAAACAAATGCTAATGCCCTGCCCATTTACAGCTCAACATTGAGTCGCACTTCATCAACGACTTGGGACTGGACTCCTTGGACCACGTGGAGGTCATCATGGCCATGGAGGACGAGTTCGGCTTCGAGATCCCCGACTCCGATGCCGAGAAGCTGCTTAAACCTGCCGACATTATCAAGTACGTCGCCGACAAGGAGGATGTGTACGAGTAAATTGTAATTGTAATGCTAGCCATTCAACGGATTACACTTAAATTTAAATAGAAAACAAGTCAAATACAATTTGAACAACTGAATAAAACCAAACGTTAAAATAGCTCTTTGTGGTTTGTGGTTTTGGTAGATAGTCAGCAATAAATAAACAGAAAACGCTTAATAACAAACAAATGAAAGATAAAATTGATTATAACCTAGTTATTTTTAATAGAATCTATATATTTTCTGCAATTTCAAAACAAAATGTTATTTCGAGTTCAAATACCGATAGCAAATCGATTAATTTGCGGTATTTTAATAAGGTTTAGTATTTTCTTGACCCTAAAAGCCAAGGTCACTCTATTTTTGCGGCAAAAATAAAAACAAATTCGAAATGTCGGACGCTGTGGACAAAATGTTGGCGGGAATGGGTAAATATTAGTTAATTAACCAATAAAACTAGTGAGAAAGATGACTCCGCTTTGCAGCCATCAACCGGCAAACGATGAACCGTCAGTTGACCAAGATAGACGAGATAATGGAGCGATCTAACAACACTTTGCTGCACATCGAGTCCAACAGCAAGGCGCTCAGTCAGAATGTGTCTCCCGCGGAGTCCCAAAAGGTGTACAACCTTCGCCCCGAGGCCGAGATGTCGCTGTCCAGGATCCTGGAGAACTTCAAGCTGCTGATGCGGAGCAGCGACCAGCGGGAGGAGGCCTTCAGCGCCTTGGACGGCTGTCTGGCCTACCGACATCGCGTGGAGCACCTGGGCAGCTCCGTGCGGAAGCTGGTGGCCCTCTACGACACCGTTGGCCAGATGAGGAGCAGCCAGGAGGAGCGGAATAGCAGCGATGAGTCGCCCTAATCGAAAGATCTAGCTTCTAGTATATAATTCAGGCTGTTTTATAATAAATTGAATAACTTAATGGATAAGAAGCGGGATCAGATCAAGGCCATGTTGTAGCTGCTAATCTGGAGCAGCGTATAGGTGAGCACCTCCACGAACATCTCCAGGCGGGCGGCCAGACTGCCGTGGGCCAGTATCTCGCTGGGATTGGGCAGCTGGAGGCTGTTGGAGCGCAGGTAGTTCAGCTGCTCCATGTTGGCGGCAATGGTCGATAGTTTCTCCTGCTCCTCCGGTGTGAAAGCATCCGGCGGGGAATCGACGCCACTGGGCATCAGTTTCTCCAGCTGCAGGGCAAACCCATGCACTTGCGACAGCTTCTGTTTGTATATGGATTCCGTGGTGTCCAGGGCGGCGGCCTCGTCGTAGATCTTGGCCAGCTTGCGCTGGAAGGCCTTGAAGTCGTTGTACACATCCACGGCACTGCGCTGCTCCTCCAGACGCGTCAGGCTCAAGGAGACATTCGAGGTGTTCATGGCCATGGCCACCGTCGAGTCCTCCGCTCCTCCTCCTCCCCGCAGGATTGTCGAGTTGGTGCGCTGCAGCTCTCGCTTCTTGGGCATCCTCTGCAGATTGGCCGGGTACTCCTCGAGGGTTCGGAACAGCTCCGCATACTCGGCCACCGAACCCATTTCCTTTGAGGGCGTCGTGGCCGCCGCCTCCTCCTCCATCATCAGCTGCAGGCTGTCGAAAAAGGCGCCCAGCTTCATCACCGTCTTGGAGACGCACACGTCCTTCAGGTTCCTCACATGCTGCGGGTATTTCTGGTACAACTTGGACGAAATCCTGCTGAAATCCACATTGTTTTCCATTTTCCTTGACGCTTTCTTCCCTTTTCCGATAGATTATTTTGAATATCTTGCGCTGCAACTATCGGAAATCGATAGCACCATTAGTGACAGTTTAATTTTTCAAAATTATAGAAGTTTTGAAGAAGTTAATTTTTCAAAATTATAGAAGTTTTGAAGAAGTTCACTTTTCAATATTCTGACAGATAATTAAAGGATTAAGAATTATAGAATAGAATTTAAAGAACTTTTAAAGAAGTTAATTTTTCAAAATTATAGAAGTTTTGAAGAAGTTCAATTTTCAATATTCTGACAGATAATTATAGGATTAAGAATTATAGAATACAATTTATAGAACTTTTAAAGAAGTTAATTTTTCAAAATTATAGAAGTTTTGAAGAAGTTCACTTTTCAATATTCTAAAAGATAAATACAGGATTAAGAATTATAGAATAGAATTTATAGAACTTTTAAAGAAGTTCATTTTTCAAAATTATAGAAGCTTTGAAGAAGTTAAATTTTCAATATTGTGACAGATTAAGAATTATAGAATAGAATTTATAGAACTTTAAAAGAAGTTCATTTTTCAAAATTATAGAAGTTTTGAAGAACTTAATTTTTCAATATTCCGACAGATAATTATAGGATTAGGAATTGTAGAATACAATTTATAGAACTTTTAAAGAAGTTCATTTTTCAATATTCATACAGATAACTATAGGTTTAAGATTATATAGCTTAACTAATACGATCAGGCTTTATTCAATTCTCAGTCACCGACTTTAAACGCGGCAATCATCCGTACTCCGACTGGACAGTGAGCGAGAACTGGCCCTTGGGAATGGTGTTGGCATGATACCAGATGCGCGTGTCCACCAGAACAGCGTCGCCGGGCTCCACGTAGAAGGAGAAGGGCTGGCACTGGTGATCGCACTCGGGGGCGGGGGCCAGGAACCAGCTCTTGTTGCCCCGCAACTGGGCCTGCCACATCAGGCGGGGAATATAGTCCAGCTGAAGGAGAAATCAAGAGATTAGCTAGGGCTAAGTTCAAAATTCATACAAGACCCACATGCATCACAGCTCCCTGCTCGTAGCCCATCAAAATGAAATCCGTGTGCGGCATTTCGGCATCGACGGGCAGAAAATGGGGGCGTGGATACAGCTTCCTGAGCTCCGCCAGGACGGCCGGCTGGCAGACACTCCAGCCGACGAACCAAGGCACTCCCCCGCTGAGATTCGAGCGCTCCGGCGACATGGCGAACACATCCTTCAGCGCCTTGAGATCAGAGTTGAAGTGCAGGAACTGGCAGTCAGATTCCATGGCTCCCGGGACATTCTCGTACAGCTCCTTGATGTAGGCAAAGCTGAGCTCCTGCTGGGCCGGCCAATGGGCCACCGCCCGCTTCACGATGATGGGCAGCGAGGAGTAGGCATGTGGGGCAAACTCCTCCATGGTCAGATTGGCCAGGATCAGCGGGGCCCGGACGCCCTTGCAGAACTCACAGTCACTGATGGGTCGCGTGGCCTCCCAAACGAGGTAGTTGTTGGGCAGGAAGCAGCGCACGCCGAGCAGGAACGAAATGGTCTCGTAGAAGACCGGCGTGGCCACCAAGATGAAGAAGACGATGCCCAGCAGCCAGAGCAGATTCAGGCGGTTCTGGTTGTGGTCCCTGTCGCGCGTCTTGCGGAACGCCTCCTCCAGCTCCTGCGTGGAAACCAGCCCGGTGCGCATCACATTCCGATGCAGTGCGTCCAGTTGGTCGGCCAGGTCCGGGCCCAGCCGCTCGCGAACCGCCTGCATCCGGTTGCCCAGCGTCCGCGTGGGACGGCTGATGAACTGGCGGATACATCTGGAGGTTATAATTATGTATTTTGTGAAATATTGCCAATTTCTCACCAGAAACATTTAAAGTCCGTTTGTTTTTCTTCTTTGTTTTGCTTCCGAACAGCTGAGTCCGATAGGTTGGGCGCGAGTGCAGTTATCGAATCTAGAGTGACCAGGTCTTGTTTTAAATAGTAGTATTTTTCAAAAAATTTATTTAAAATTAGATATGGTTTTAAATTAGAATAATTATTAATGATTATTAAATAGCTTTATTTAATGATTCTCAATTTTTAAGTTTTTGTTTTTTTTAAGAGAGTCTTACATAAATCTAAATACAGTTTACAAATGAACATAACTCATACTTTAGCCAATTTAAAATAGTTTGAAAAGTACGACATTTATTTTAAGTTTTTATTGCCTGTAGGCTGCAGTTCAAATGGAATCTTACATGGCATACACATTTTTCATAAAATATTTCGAAACTGAAATGCATTTTTAATGCAATACCGACTCTAAAATAACTTTAAAAATCGTTCCTAACTTTATATACACTTTTTTCAGTTGTTTTTTAATTTGTTGTTAATTTTAAATTGTTGTCGGTATTTTTTAAGTGCTCTGGCGTTAGCCCCAAAGTGTCTCCATGCACTAGGCAACCCACCCACGTTCGTATATTTTAACAGTCCGCCCGCGGTCATACTTATCATTCACTTTTTGCTCTTTGCTCGGTCGTAGTATCGGCCAGCAGCTAAATTAAAATAAATAAAATAAAATAAATTAATAGTACAAAGCCAACGTGACAATAACTTCATAATGTGTCTTGAATAGTGCGTGCATTTACGTTTTCATTCATCGTTCATCCGGGCTGCCTTTCATCTCCCTCGCACTCGCGTCTTTTATCTGCTGCCAACGTGACCCCGAAAGCTGTCCTTCTCGCGCACACTTTCACTTTGCACCAGAAACAGCAAAAACAACAAAAACAACAGAAACAACGAACAAATAACCTAGCATAAACAATTATTGTGCAATACTGATTAGCGAAACTTTAAGTCGGTCATAATGTCGGCGCAGGAAAAGGTTATTCGCGTTGGATCGCGAAAGAGCGAGGTAAGAATCGAAATTTATGTGCATATGTACATCCGCTTGAATTGGAAATGCAATTGGAATGCTGCATTTGAATTTCAATCACATTCGTGGGCTCTGGCTCTCTCCTTCCCGCCCCCTCTCACTCCCTCTCCCGCAAATGCACGACTTGTTGCTCTCCGCATGGTGTAGTTGTAGTTGTTGTACTTGCTCTGCTTTTTGGTTACTTTACTGTTACACAATTCGCAATAGCAACAACACGCACTTTTGCGGGGGGAGTGAGAGACAAAGAGAGAGGCCAAACTTATACAGTGCACACTCGCAAAAAAATAAGTTAATTAGGAAACTAATTGCCAGAAAAAATAATACAAAAACTCAGTTAAAATATTTTTACATGACTTTTATAGGTCAAAAGTAAAAAGGTCGTTTAAACTTTAAAATTAAAGCTATTAAATTTTTTAATATGTTGTAAAATCCAAGTACATATATTTACATTATCGTGACCGCACTGTACCTTTTTTTGTGATGCTTTTTATTTGGCCACCGCTCTCTTGATCTCGGTTCCAAAAAACTTGATTTTAAGCTGGTGCTTTTTAATAATTTTTGTGTTAATTGCACCAAGTCACCTTTGATCGTGCTTGAAACGAAGGCCACCTGTGTGCCGCTGGCATTTTAATGTGAAATTACTTGACTTATTTGCAAGCTGAGTGCCCCACTCTCTCTCGCTCCTTTTCATTCGGTTCATTTGCATTTAGCATTTAATGTACACTCTATTAATCAATTAAATTATCCCCTCTCGTTTCAGCTGGCTCTGATTCAGACCAAACATGTCATCGGCCGACTGCAGAAGCTATATCCCAAGCAGAAATTCGAGATCCGTAAGTGAAAGTCTGGGGGTAAATATTGGAATTGGAATATGGGGGCTGGGACTGGGACTGGAAGGGGAAATTGGAAACTCATGCCGCGTTAACAGACACTAGAAGCCGCCCTTCCAGGCAAACGCAAACAGCCAACTCACGCTGCATAAAGAGGTTTGGAAACTGGAAGCGAAGCATGACTCGTGGAAATTCCAGCTGGATCCGTAGGCTTATCTCACTTTTTTGAAGATAGTGGTCAAAACAAAAATATTACGATCGTTTAAATGGGATTGCATATGATCGGTATTATTTTGTATACATATCTCGGTTTCTTCTGTATTTCCTCGGCTCTCTCACTCTTTCGTCATCTCTTTTCCACTCACGTGCCATTTTGGCAAAGTTTGCTCAATGTCAATGCCTATTGTTGTTTTTGTTGCTCTCGAGATTAGGGAATGCCGAAAAATGTTATGTCACACATACACACACACCCACAATCATACAGTGGAGGGTAGTAAAATAGGTTTGAAAATTATTATTACTTTCATAATTAACTAAAAAAACTGGTTTGACAAGATATAAAGTTACTGCTCAATTGATCATTTATCCCTCAATGGAATAAATCGAATTTTAATTTTAATTACAACGGGTTTAAAAAAAAATCTTTTTCTTGTCCAATTCTCAGTTTATTCAAATTTGACTACTACATTTTAAAAAATTTAATTACAATTTTGAATCAATTTCAAGTTGCATAGTACTGATTTAAACTCTTTTAAAAGAGTTTACAAGATGATAATAGACTATTCCTCAACAGTAGACATTTTAAAGGAAGATTTAAATAAAACTAATTTCTTAAAAATATTGTTTTTAATTTTATTTAAATTTTATATTTTATCTTTAAAGTTTAGTTCCATTTGTATGCCAAATATTGTAGACCTACTTATGCGCTCTGGCATTACGTGAGCATTTTTTGTTTGGATGATATGATATCTGATCAGTTTATCTGATCACTGCCGTTCTGCCACCGATAACGTAAATATTTCCGATTAGATTTACGCTTTCTGTCGAAATATCAGGGGAATCGGTTGAAATTGTATTTAAACAGGCATGTTTGAGTACCTTTGAACCCGATAAGATTGGAGAGTTTTTGGAAATACTTTTAGCAGCGCTCACGATGAGTCAGTTTGATTTATGGTTTTAGCATGGCGAGCACGAACAAACGTAATCTACTTGGATTACTTAGAGTTCACTTGCCCTATCGATATTCCATTAAAATGAAATTCAGCAAGTGCTTTATTCAACACCTCGCACGCAATATCCCCTTTTGATATGGACATTTATTCAAATTGTGTTCCCCGTTCCGATAAGCAAAACATTTGGAAAAGACATTATCGTTGCGTGTCCAAAATGAAAGAAGGGGAAGTTGGGGAGATATAGTCCGTTTGCATGTCTCGCTTGATTGCCGTCATAAAGTCGAGATACTTCGGGTGCTACTGGGTCCCTTATCAGGTGATGATGACATAACCGACTGCAATTATAGAAACCCCGCCCCCCAAAATGATCAATTTAAGATGTTTTACTTTCAAGACTCTCGGTTTTAGGATTTTTTTGTGGGGGTAGTAATAGTATAGCATTTTTGGCAGGAGTAAAATCATTATGATAGCAAATAGGCCACTACTTATCAAAGTAAAATATTTATAAAGCTTAAAAAGGCAAACAAAATAAAGTAATTATAAAAAATCCCTTTACAAGGTGATCAAGTTAAGATGTTTCTCTATAGATATTGACTTTCAGGACTTGTAAATGGGTTTAGGATACAGCTAGTTGTTAAATATTGCTATTATACCATTTTTAAACAATTAATTTGAAATTATAAAGAAATTTAACAGGAACAAAATCATCTAGATAACAAATATGCAACTACTTAAGAAAGTAAAATATTTATGAAGATAAATAATACAATCAAAACAAAGTAATTATAAAAAATCCCTTTACAAGGTGATCAAGTTAAGATGTTTCTCTATAGATATTGACTTTCAGGACTTGTAAATGGGATTAGGATACAGCTAGTTGTTAAATATTGCTATTATACCATTTTTAAACAATTAATTTGAAATTATAAAGAAATTTAACGGGAACAAAATCATCTAGATAACAAATATGCAACTTCTTAAGGAAATATAATATTTATGAAGATAAATAATACAATCAAAATAAAGTAATTATAAAAAATCCCTTTACAAGGTGATCAAGTTAAGATGTTTCTCTATAGATATTTAGTTTCAGGACTTTTAAATGGGATTAAATGGATTTAAATTAAATTAAATGGGATGTGGTTAAATATTACTATTATACAATTTTTAAACAATTAGTTTAATATGATATGATACTTATCACATTAGAATATTTACAAAGATAAAAAAAACACTTGAAAAAAAGTAATTTAAACCTGGTAAACATTGGATTATTAAAAAGACCCTATTATTATTTTGCAGACACCATGTCCACCTTTGGCGATCGTGTGCTGAACGTTTCCCTGCCCAAGATTGGCGAGAAGAGCCTGTTTACCCGCGACCTCGAGGACGCACTGCGCAACGGGGGAGTTGACTTTGTGGTGCACTCCCTCAAGGATCTGCCCACGGCACTGCCAACGGGAATGGCCATCGGAGCCGTCCTAGAACGAGAAGATGCCCGGGATGCACTGGTGCTGCGGGAGAACTTCAAGGGTCACACGATAGCCTCGCTGCCCAAGGGCAGTGTGATTGGTAAGTAAAGATAATGGATAAATTGTAATAAATTCTATTTACTAATTAACACCCTCTTATCTTCAGGAACCTCTTCTCTCCGTCGCACGGCTCAGATCCGCCGGATGTATCCCCATTTGACCGTGTGCGATATCCGCGGCAATCTAAACACCCGATTGGCCAAGCTGGATGCCGCCGACTCCAAGTTCTCCGGCATAATTCTCGCCCAGGCTGGCCTGGTGCGGATGGGCTGGATGAGCCGCATTAGCCAGGTGCTGGAGCCCACCGATCTGCTCTATGCCGTCGGCCAAGGAGCCCTGGCGGTGGAATGTCGGGCCAATGACGACCAGGTGCTGGCCATGCTGCAGAAACTAATGTGCCTGAACACGACGTGCCGCATCCTGGCCGAAAGGAGCTTCCTGAAGACCCTCGGCGGTGGCTGCTCGGCCCCAGTGGCAGTTGAGAGTAAGCTAAAGGGTGAGCCCTTGAATGGAAACAGCCAGGAGGAGGTGGGACTCTCGCTCACCGGCGCAGTTTGGAGTCTGGATGGCGCCATCGAGATAAGGAATCACCTGGCTTGTGCCTTAAATGAGCAGAAAGCGGTGGAGCAGCCCGTGGAGCAGCGGAAACGAGGAGCCCAGGTGCCCAGGGATTCCCCGCCAGCCACAAAGCGTGCCCGCAATGGCAACGACAGCTCCTCGGGCTCGGATTCCAACTCAAGCAGTCCGCGTCAGCGTGGCAGTCCACCGGTGATCTGCGAGGATGTGGCCGCCTGCGAGGCTCTCTCCGGCTACAGTGTGGAGCAGCTCTCGGAACTGGCCAGTCAGTGCCCGGTGCTGGGATCCTCGGGGATCGGTGGTGGCGATGCGGACACCAGCAATGCCAATACAACCACTCCACGGCAGTGCCCGCTGCGTTTGGTGGCCGGCCAGGAAGTGATGGGTCACAAGGCACCCGCCAAATGTCCAGTGGCTCATGCGGAATCCGGCGACTCCTGCAGCCAAAACAATGATAATGGCAATGGAAATGTAGCTGCCTCCGCTGCCCACTGCCCGCTACAGATGCCCGTGGGTCAGGACTTTATGGGCGAGTGTCCGTATGTCAACAAGGAGATCAAGGTGTCCTATGCCCAGGCGGGCAAGTGTCCAGTGACGGGAGGAGTAGCAGGAGCACCAGCAGGAGCACCTGCATCCATTCTGCCCACGCCGCCGAGCAGCAGAGCCAGCAATGCCAGCAGCATAGGCGATGAACTGGACAACGCGGCCACTTCCTCCAAGTGCCCGTTTGCGGCCATGCATCAGGGCAGCGGTCTCGAGGCGCCGGCGGCCAAGGATAATGGCAATACCACGCAGGCCAAGTGCCCCTTCCTGCAGAAGACGGTGCAAATGTTCGACTACGCCGACGAGGAGCAGCCAACGCCGCAGCAGGCGGTGCTCATCGAGGATGTGGACAACCTGTTCTGCGGCCTCTTCCAGCACGCCTGCCACAGCCGGGGGATCTACGAGAAGGCCAACCAGTTGGGCAAGACGCTGGCGGAGGACCTCATTCAGCGGGGAGCCCTCGAGGTGATGAAGGTGGCCCAGGCCGAGATTCACGGCAAGGTGGCCACATCTTGAGTTCTGGTGGTCAGCCACCTCCTTTCAGCCCATCATCAATGCATCATTGTTTACATTAAGTAGAAAAGTGTAACTAGACAATACTGTTTTCATTTCACGCCCGTTGTTGAACTCCTGCGGAGAATCCCACATGCTTCCCCAGATCTAACATCTGTATTGTATTCAATCCTTGTGCTCTCCTAGGCGAATATTGTTGGTTTAGTTTTGTTTTTGTTTGGGGAATATGACAAATAAATGTATAAGAAAACCGAACTAAAGATGTTTTGTATTAGAGCCCTGCTTGAATGGATTCAATGAATGAATTAATTAGAATTTTAAGTTTAATAGAATTGAATGAATTTGAATTTTGAGTTTAATAGAATTGAATGAATGAATGGCATGAATTTCAAAATAATTCAAACAACATTCTCATTTAAAGAATTTTATTTTCTATGCAGTTAACATTGATTTGTTAAAAATTTTCCACTTTTTGTTCTCAAAAGAAAGCACAAAAAAAATCTGGCAAATTAAAAAAATTCATAAAAATTATTCATTCATTCAATTCGAAATGAATTAGAAAAACATTCAATTTATTTCACATAGAATTGAAAGAAACAAATCAAATATATCGTAGTCATTTGACATTTTTATTAACAGTTTATTGTTCCGTACAAAATAATGTTTCACAACTTATTCAATTTACATACTCTTGTGAAGTACGTATAATTCCGACTGAGGTTTTTAGTCTTATAAATTTAAATTGGTGATCGTGTCCCAAAGTTATTCAATAGTCAAAAATGTATTAAGGTATAAACTGGTTATACATTGCATTTCAGTTTTCAGCCCAGTTAAAAGTGTGTAAAAACCTTAGGAAACTACAAATAAATGTACTCGCAGGATACATTAGCTAATCAATAACCTAACGTAAAACTAAAGTGGTCAAGATGGATGTGGATAAACGAATAGAAATGGAGCCTAGGCCAAGAGGTGTCGCTTCCGCAGGTGGGAGCTCAGGAAGTTGGCCTCCGTGAAGTACTTCTTGCACTTGGCCACGCCGCAGGGCAATCCATTTTGGGCCACGCAATCCGAAAAGTGACTCACATAGGCCAACTGATTGGGGAAGCTTTCCCGGCACGTGGGACACTTCAGTTCGGTGGAGTGCTTCCGCTGGATGTGCAGCTCCAGACGTTGGCGCGAGTTGAAGAACTTGCCGCAGTCCTTGCAGCTGAGTATGGACTCGTCGTCGGCCGTGGAGTCGCCGCCAAGGGACTCCAATCGGGCCTTCTTGTGCGGCTTCACATTGTGGTTTACTTCATCCAACATTATTATGTCAGACGAAGAGGCTGTGTCCTCGAATTTGTCTTGCTTCTTGCGTTTTTCCTGCTTCGAAGGGGTTCCCCCATTGGTGGTGGCTTCCGAAAGGTCTACAAAGCTGGTTTTGGCTTTTTTTGCCTTCTTCGCGGGCGACTGAGGAGCAGACATAAGTCCACCCTTTACGGAGGTATCTTTCTGCGATGTTTCCCTTATGATCTTTTCCTCCGCAGGCCCCTCATCTTCGTTATCTTCGTCGATGGTGTTGTTCTGCTCTTGAAAACTACCCTCAACATCCACGTCCTCATCCTCTTCTTGCAGAATCTTTCGCTTGCTGGACTTGCCCACCACCTCATCGCCCTCGTTATGAAGGGTGACCAAATGCGTTTTCAGCGACTGCTTGGTGGTCAGGCTCTTTTCGCAGACGTGGCACTTGAACACCTTCGGTTTGTCAATGCCGTGGGCGGTCTTCATGTGCTCCTGCATCTGCTTGGCGGTCGCCAGTTCGCTGTCGCATATTTCGCACTGGAAATTCGGCAATTCGGCGCGCGGAGTGGAGGCACTGGATCCGTTGATGGCAAACGTGTATTCCGAGTCGAGCACGTTCTCCAGCATCCTTTTGCGCATTAGGGATTCGTTGAGGGCCTTGAAGGAGGCCAGTTTGGGACCCGCGGTCTCATCGGCACTCTCCTGGCTGAAAACCGGTTGCTCGATTGACTTCTTTGGCCTTTCCTTCGACTTCAAGGAGGCGCCTTTCGGCTGCGGGGTCTTTTCTGCTTTCTCCTGGCTAACAAACGCTTCTTCTGCTGACTCGGGCTCCTCTAGACTTTCCTTTGGCTTGGTCTCCGCAGGCTTTTCTGGCTTCTTGGCCTTCGACTTCAGTTCCTTTGGTTTTTGACTCTTGGTCGGACTACCAGACACCTTTGGCTTGCTGCTCGACTCCTTTCCCTTGACTTTTTCCTTCAACGCGACCTCGTTCTGCAGGATGCGCTTGTGGACGTCCCGCAAATGATCTCGGAAGGTCTTCAGCACACCGAAAGCCTTGGTGCACTGGGTGCACTTGTATATGCGAGGCCGCTGCTGGCCATGCTCCTTCTGCAGGTGCTCCTTCATGTGATTGCCGAACTTGGAGTGGAACTCGCACTCCGGGCACTGGAAGCTGTTCAAATTGATGGCGATGGGTACAGCTTCCCCGGCTCCCTCGTTCTCCTCCTCATCCTCGCTCTCGGTCTGAATTTCCCTGGCCATGGCATCATCATCGCCGTTGCCAAAGAGATTTATGAACACCTTCTTCGTGGCCGAGACATTCGTGGCGGGCGTCAGTTTCACGGAATCGTTGAGATTATCCTCTAGCACGAGGGACAATTGGTTTTTGCTGATGCTACCGTCGAGTTTTTTCGGCGAGGAGTTTCTTTGGAGTTTCTTCGGCGAAGCCGCTAGGGTATTGAGTTCTTTGAGCGCCGAACTCATGGAGGAGCTGTCGGGAAGGAAGGCCACCGATTTGCTGCGCTGACGGATGGTGGTGTTCTTCTTGGCCGGCGTCTTCTTCTTCTCCGTCTCCGCAGTGAGATCCACAATCTCCGCAGTTGCTTCTTCAGCGGACTCCTGATCCTCAGCCTCTGCTGGCTGCTCCTTTTGTGCCTTGGAGACCTTGCCCTTCTTGGCGGGCGCTGCCAGGATCCTGTCCACCGTTTCACGGACCCTTTCGATCAGGGCGGTGGTGGACATGAAGCCCGAGGCGCAGATGAAGCATATCTTAATCGGCGCATTGGCTGGGATCTGAAGAGGTCAGTAAGTTGGGTGATAAGAAGGGGAAACCGAAATGCCGCTCTTTCATACTCACGCTCTTGTGGGTGACGGCCTCTAGTATGTCTACCACTTTGGTGCCCAAAAACGACTTCTGGGCGGTAAAAATCATTTTGGACTCAAACGCCTTATGACAATGGTCACAAGCTATCTCTTTTTTGCCTTTACTGGCCATGTTTTAAGTCACTTTTTTACCAACCAAAAGAAAAAGACAAATAAACGTGCGCACGTTTTTTTTTTATAGCTGTTAACAGGGCTGCAGTCGCAGTTATCGAACTTAACATGGCTCTGTTCCTCAACAGCAGTGTTACCAGATTTTTACAACCAGAAACTAGCAAATATACTAAACATTTACAAACAAGTTTTAATTGGACTAATTACCTTTTATTAATTAATCTCCACCAAATTTATTATGGGTGCTTAAAAACAATATTCAAACAATTTAACATAAAATTAGTATTTTTTAACTTAACAGCGACTTAAGGCGACTCATCGCTGTTACATAACATCTGGGCAGTTCGATAAGTTAATCGATAAATGAGCGTTACACTTTGAAATTGGTTTTGTAATTTCAAAAACATTTATTTTGGCATTAGAAGCTACAGTAATGCGAAATGATATGTTAGATTTGTTTCTTTGTGTTGGTGCTGGACTGGATGGGCGGTGCTGTTACTTAGTCTTGGACTTTTTGTGTCGATTTTCGCGTCTGAAAACAGATAGAGATGAAAACATGTTATGAATGAGTAAGTAAGTAATACGCCAAGTGCAAGCGGTTCGCAGTTTTCGTGTCTTAAATGATTAGCTTTATTTGAATACTTTCTCTCACTTCGTTTTCCTTCTCTCATAGGCATTAAATATATATAGTACTTGTGTTGGTTTGTGTTGTGTGGTGTTTTGCTTTCGATTTCTCTCAGTGTATGGATGGTGTACTTAGCCGACGTTCAGTTAACTAGGCATTACTATAGGTATTGTTCATGTTTGTTACTTTTTACTTTTTACTGTTAAATATAATTAATATAAATATGTATTTTCGTTTATTAGTTATCCTCCTTGGCGGCTCATCCGATTTCCTTATCTTTCGTGGGTGGTTACTTGAATGTTCGTTAAATTGTGGGCTACACATATAAAAAATAATTCCTTTTTTGCGCCTCTCACGCTACACGTTTATATAAATATGTTTCTTGGGATATTGGGGTTACGGGTTACACACTTACTGGCTACTGGGAAAAACCATTGAATAGTCTTCCGCCTTCTTCCCCTCCTCTTCAAATGGATTTGCTATGGCAAAACCTGCATTATAATTAAATCATACACCTATACTTCGCTTAGCGACTCAGTAAAATATGCTTTAGTTTAATTTAGTATGGTTACAATTTGGAAAAGAATTACTTTATTTTGATTTCAGATGTCAGATGGTTCGAAATGAATAATTTTGATTATAAAACACTCCTTAAAAGCAGGCGATAAACGAGATATAGGTGTACTTTGTGCTATTTTTGCTTTTCTTTATATTATTGCTTTTTAAAGACGATTATTTTTCTAAACACAACAATTCAAAGTTAGTACGGTTCGGGTTGGCAAAGTAAAATTAAAAGTCATGAAGGGCTTTTCATACAATTCTCCGTTTTTCGTTTCGTTTCGATTCGTTTCTTTTTGGCACATTGCTGCACTTTATATATTTTTTGTTTGCCAAGTACTACAACAAGTGTTTCGTTTCGTTTCTCATAAATCTTCATAAATAAATATACATAGGTCGTATGCTATAAGAAATTGCTGTACAACAACAAGTGAAGCGTGTGTGAGTGGATGTTTGGGGGGTTTGTTTGCTTGAATCGTTGATATTTTTGTTTGTTGTAAAAGGTATAATCAATTTTATTGCATAGCGAGCGAGTGGGGGGAATTTCTGGTCTGTGTTATCAATCCATTTGTTAGAGTGTAGAAAGTAAAATTTGTTCTAAAATGTCAGTCTATTGCGCAAAATCTACATTTCGACGTGATTTCTACCCGATTCTCGTTTAGTTTAGTTGCATGTTTCCTTTTTCAATCTTTTCTTTTGTATATAAAAAATTCCCTAATATTTATGCATCGTGTATCGTTCGTTCAGCTCGATCCGCCATGCGACTCCATCCGATCTCTGATCCTAGCCTATCCTATCCGATCCGATTCCTATTCTCGTGTGCCTCTCGTCGTCCTTGATTCGTGGCCACACATTTTATGCCAGGCCAGGCGGATCGGGGATCGGAGGAATCGGCGATCAGCGTGGGTTTGTGTTGTCCTACGGCAACTAAATACGTCATACAGCTATTGCTACTACTGGTCTCTACGACTACTTAGTGGCTACATGGGGGGCGGGGCGGGGGCACTTATCCTAGCTTCGTGTATGCGTAGGCGCAGATCACGCCAACCACAACACCAGCGGCAATATATGTGAGTAATGACCTTCGTTTCTTTGCCGCCAGCTGGCTGTCCTCGTTCTCCCGCTGCTTCCGCTTGATGTCGTTGACCTTCTGCTCCAGACTGGCCTGGTATTCGTTGCGTTTCCGCCGCTTCAGCTCGTTTTCGGGGCTGGAAAAGGGATAAGAGAGGTGTTAGAGATATAGGAAGACCTAAAAACTAGCTTCTTACCTGGCTGGCAGCTGGCCTGGAATGGGCTCTATGCCATTGGCCTTGTGCTGCTCATCGACTGGCGCCGCTGGCTTCTCGCTGTTGGCGTTCACATCGTCATCGAGCGCCGTCGCCAGGGGCACATGGCCATTCACCGGCTCGGCGTCGTGCTCGTTAATGGTCTCGTACTCCTCATCCTCATCCGAATCGTCCTCCTCGTCGTCGTCATCGTCCAGCAGATAATCCTCATCGCTGTCCGATTCGTTGAGAGACCTCACGGGTATTGGCGGCAAGGGACGACTGTCGGCCACCTCGGCATCGTGGATCATATCGTGCTGATTGATAAAGTTGTTCAGGGCATCCTTGCTCAGCTTCTCGATGACATTGTCGGCGGCGGCCCCACCATTCGCCTGGGCAGCGCGCATATTGAGCGAGAGTATGCCACCCGAATTGGGGGCCAGCGGCAGGTTGAGCGATGCAACGCGAGGCGGCAGAGGCGGCGGCTGCTCATCCAGTGTGTGGGCGTCTGTGTCGTTTGCAATGATGGGTTCCTCAGCGTCGAGAAAGGCCTAAAAGGGTAAGCAAAAATCACAATTAGTTTGGGATAATAATCGGAGCTGCCACAGAAATCTCTACCAACCGAAAATCAATGTCATCTCCTTCTTTGCATCAATGAAATTGAAAATTAATTTAGTTTATAGTATCAATATTGATTGTTTTTAAACTGAATAGGATTGCTCAGTCAATGGAAAACGAAAACAATAACAAATCATACGGTTGTGGTTTAAAAATAATACAAATTCCAATTAAATTGAAAATTAATTTAGTTCATAGTATCAATATTGATCGTTTTTAAACTGAATAGGATTGCTCAGTCAATGGAAAACGAAAACCATAACAAATCATACAGTTGTGGTTAAAAAATAAATCAAATTCCATTGAAATTAAACTAATATTTGTATTAAAAACAATTAAAAATAAAAAGAAAATCTCTAGAAACTCTGTGTCGCACAGAAAGTACATATTCGAACAATTTACAAAAGTCTCTACCAACCGAAAATCAATGTAGTTGAAAATTAATTTAGTTTATAGTATCAATATTGATTTTTTTTTAACTGAATATGATTGCTCAATTAATGGAAAACGAAAACAAAAACAAATTATACAGTTGTGGCTAATAAATAATACAAATTTCATTGAAATACAAATAATATTTGTATAAAAAATCTCTAGAAACTCTGTGACGCACAGAAAGTACAAATTCGAACAATTTCCCAAGCAAGTGATGCCACAGTCTCTAGAGATCTCTGTGACACCAAATGTGAACGGCGGCGCCTGGCAGCCCCCCGGGGAAATTGGCTCCCAGACGCCGGCCGCTGGTCGCGCATACATACGGGATCGTGCAGCTTCTTGATGCCCTCGATGATCGCCTGGTAGGAGAAGTCCAGCTGGTCGGCGGTCTGAATGAGGCCCATGCGGTAGCTGCGCAGCTCGCACAGCACCTTGGACACATTGCACTCGCCGTACTTGTCGATCAGCACGAGGCAGCAGTCCACGAGGCAGAAGGTGCCCGATCGCCCGATCCCGGCGCTGCAGTGCACCACAGCGGGTCCCACGTCGCGGCCGAGGCAGTCGGAGTCGCGCACCTGCTGCAAGAACTTGAGGAATGCGTTCGGCGAACTGGGAATGCCGAAGTCCGGCCATGTTGTGTAGTGGAACTGCATCACCTCGCGACTCTGCTGCGTTTCGAGATCGGTGAGTCTGTAAAAATAAAACATATATTAGTTGATTTAGTACTAATGCAATAAGACAACCACATAATAGACTTATTAGGTAATAAATACTAGTTAAAATTAATAAAAATAAATATAAGTTTGAAAACTTAATGAAAATATGAAACTATTCCAAGTTAAGCTCTCTTTTAATGTGGTTATATTATTTGATATTGTATTTAGGAATAAAACAACCACATTAAAGACTTATTGGGTATGTAAAGGTAAGAAATACTAGTTAAAATTAGTAAAAATAATTATAGGTTTGAATATCCAATAAAAATAGGAAACAATTCATAGTTAAGTTCTCCTTTAATGTGGTTATTTTAGTTGATATTGTATTTAGGAATAAAACAACCACATTAAAGACTTATTAGGTACGTTAAGGTAAGGAATACTAGTTAAAATTAGTAAAAATAAATATGGGTTTGAAACCCCAATGAAAATTGTAAACAATTTCAAGTTAATCCCTCTTTTAATGTAGTTCCCCAGAAGATTAAGACTTACTTGAACCACCGGCGCACGAAATTCTGGTATGTCTCGCATCTTACGAGCTCCACGGTGAGCTTTACATTGGGCAATTTTAAGGCCTTGTCGGCTCCCATCTCGTTGGGCCAGTAGAGGTGGCATTTGATCTGCTTCTTCTCCATCAGCTTGTTGAGCATCAGAATCGCCTTGGACTTTTGCTCCCAGACCATCAGCCAGAAGTGGCCCACCGTGTCCACCAGCGGTCCCTGGGTCAGGATGTACTGACGCTCGGCGCGCTCCAGCTGAGGAATGTAATGGAGTCCAATGTTAAATAAATTAAAACAGAGTAAAGGGAAGAAAGTGACCCACCTTCACCAGGTTGGCATTGATGTAGTCCACGCTGCCGCGCTCCAAAACAATGCGGGAATGGTCATAGGGATTCACATCCCGGTAGCGATTCAGTCCACGATTCGTGTGACGTTCCGACTCCGATGTGCTGAACTGTTTCTCCTTCGCCTCCCGGTCGCACTGCTCGCAAATTTCCTGGAATTCCAAAATACAGGCGATTAGTCTAATCGAAATTACCCATAACAACAAGAGGTTGAGGCGAAGCATTAAGCATTCGGTGGTTTTACTTTTCAAGTTATCAGTTGATTGGATTCTACGTTTTTGAAATTGAATTTTAGGCCTATAATCAACAAGTTCTTAAATAACAATGCCCCATAAAAGTACTGTGAAAATGTATTATATTTCTTGGAATTAGTTAATGGCACAATAGAACGTTTTGTACATATTTCAATAGCTAGTTGAACTCGGTTTTAACTGTATTTTTGTGGAAAATATAGGTTTCTTGGTAATCAATCATATAAGCTTAAATTTAAAGCAGTTTTTAAGACCTTAAGTCTCAATTATTTAACTAAGTGTATCTGATGTGACTCAATGCATTCTTAAAACAAAAACAAATATACCAAAATGATAATCATAATAATAATATATTAGGCACTTAAAAAATAGAAAAACCGGAAGTTATTAAACGAATTGTAAGAAAAATATTTACAAATACTGAATTTATTATGGTATTGTTAACTAATATACAAGAATTTTCTAAGTATTTAATATTTAAGGCTCTTAAAAAATAAAAAAAATATTGCAGGAAGTTATTAAACATGTAAACATCGGTTTTATATCAAATTTAAGACTCATATTCACAATGAAGTATCTCTTTGCATTATGAAACAAATAATTTCCCAGTAAAGTATCTCTCTATAGAATGAAACAAACAATTTCCTAGTAAACGAATTGTAGGAAAAATAATTACAAATACAGAAATTCCCGGTTTATGATAAATGCGAAGTATATTCCATTCTTGGCTTTGCGAAAAGAAACCAACATTTAGCGATTTGCACCCATGAATAGTATGGGGGTTGCCCCATTTGGCCGTGATTCACCACCTGGCCCACTCAACAAGGGGCTTCTCTGGGCTGCCCAGCCCTCCTACGGCCAGAAACTTTCGACTGTGAGGGATTGGGTGGTAACTAGAACCTTGCCGAAGCCCACCCAGCCAACAACAAACCGGGCGTGACTAATTAGCCAGGCTGTCGTTAATGGCATTATCTTGGGCATGACCGTTTGCCGGCTTTATCAGCCGATTGTACATATGTATATGTGCGTCTATATAATTGCTGGCACAGCTGTAAAGTGTCATGGACAATCGAACCATCGAAAACTAAACACCGAAAACAAGGTCAATGGCGCCGTTCCTCAAAAACTCGGCTCAAAAGTCAGCGGATAACTTAATCACATGCCTGCAAATCCGTTGATGAGTAATATATATAACCAGACAGCTATAAAAAAAGAGCGATTTCATATTATTTCTCCTGCAGCTCGAAAATCAGTTGTTAATTGTCAGTTCGTCATGTTTCAAAAGTGAATCAGCTGCTGAAATTCACTTTGAAAGCTCCAAAACTCTTACGTAATCTCCAAATCTGATGGGGAGTTCAATGTGCGATAAGGTGGAATTCTTAGAGAGAAATATTACGGGCATATCTCGCTGCTATCGGATTGATAATTCTCTAGAAACGGAAAGTTAAGTGGGGTTGCATTAAGTATTCCTCGAAATTCATCAACTCAAAGTATTTTCTTTAATATTATCAATTGTTTGACGTCTGATAATCAAAATGTCACGTGAGTGAAGAATATTCTATTCAAATATTTGCTAATCATAAATGTCTTTAGAACATTTCTCAGAATTCATATTTGCCATCTGTTTTGCTGGTGCGTAATTTATTCTGCACTAAACTGAACCTGTTATTATTTATTTAAATGGGCATTAACTTTGATATTTGATTTCAGGCATCTCTTCGAGAAAGAGAAAACAGTTCTTCGGCTCCATTGAACATCAAGTCTTGGGCCGTTTACCGCGGCTACAAACTGTTTTTTATGCTCTGTGGCTATCCAGGTGACTCTTCTGAACAGAATGGCGAAATCTTGGGGTCTTGAATTTCCAAAGCGTGTCTTTAAAACTGTTTTATTGTTGTTATTTCTTTCTGCTTTGCATTGTAACAAAAACATTGCATGTAGAGCATAATTGCAACAAGATAGGAAGTCGGTTTTGATAGGCCGAATTTTATATACCCTATAAGAAAATAATTTAAATTAACCTTATTCTTTTTTTTTCGGAACATGTAATTCTCTGATTAAAGCGGTTTCAAATATAAATGATATAGGATATAGGATCAAAACAATAACCTGTTGATATCAACTTGTGGTAAAGATTATAATACCTTTTGATACCCTATATCAAAAGTAAAGAAGCTTTGTCACAGTCGACGGACGTTGTCATAATGGGTGGGATGATGGAAAGGATGGATCGAGAAGGCGCTAGGTGTAAGCTGATAAGCAGGGGGATGGGAAACCCAGTAACGGGAGTGCGTTCAATGGAAACGATTATACATGGAGTGCGCAAAAAGCATAACAAAACAATACGATCCAAATGCGTCATTGCGTTTTCGGCATACAGTCTAACCACACTACGCTGGGCTATCATATGGAAAATCTTAAAAACTGTTAGGTAAAGCTATCTGTTCGAGAGAATCTTAAAAGTTCTTATGACGTCCCTATTTTTGTTATTTACTCAGAATTTTTTATATTCAGAATTACAATACATTTGTCAATTAATAATTATTCCATTTCCGTAATGTTAGACTGTAAAATACCTTTGAATTACGTCACGCCTAATCTTAAGTGACCTTTAAAACTGTCTTGGGAACATAATAATCTTTATGTTCGCAAATTAGTTTTGTAGTTTTTTAGAAAATTGTTTTTAAAATATAATCCTAATCGCTTTGAGATACAAATAGCGCTTTCCAAATTTTTTAAAATGAACTTTGCGAGGATAAACTTTTTTAAAAACTGTTTCCAACTGGATTATATGAGTCAATATCCGTGTACTAAGAACTATTACAAAATTTTATAAAGTTAAACTTGTGTAACTAAATACCAAGAACCTATTAGAAACTTTCTACTTAATTTTTGGAATTTTCAATGCCTAACTTTCAATAGAAAACTTTCTATTCAAGATTTTTAGAGGAATATTTATGCATTTTTAAATAAAAAATGTTTTCTATGAAAACCAAATTCCAAAAAATCGTATGATTTAGCCAGGCTAGACTGTATTTCAATGGAAATGCCTGTGGCTGCTGGCAATTTTTCCATCCAGTCGCCAACGCACAATTGCGAGCGAACTCCTTTTCAGTTAGCTGGAAAATTAGATTATCCTCGGCGCGGTCACAAAAGGATGACGAGGATGCCCGAGGAGAGGGTCCAGAAACGGGTATGTGTATGCATGGTATACCAAATATACCATATACTGTGTCATCCTAACTGCGGAGTGGAATTCCGTGAAATCCCAATTCAAGTGAGTGGAAGCACTGGAAGAGGAACGAGGAGAAGGAGGAAGAGGAGAAGGAGCAGCTGAAGACACAGTTCGCCGGAACTGGCTATAAAGCAGAAAGAGAGGAGCAGGAGGAGGAGGTGGAGGAGGGGGCAAGGAGAGGATTCCGATTCCAATTCCGACAGGCAACACAAGAAGAAGAAGAAGAAGAAGCAGCAGCCCAAAGCGAGACTCAAAAAACCAGACGCATGCCCTTTGTGCCCCTGTATGCGTGAGCCTCTCTCTTCTAGTCTTCCATGTATACGTAGGTGTGTGTGTGAGGAGTTCTTAAGTGGAGAACACACAATTTATATTTTGTTTTTGGGGGGCACATCCAGCAGCAACAACAACAATCACAACAACAAACGAAACGCTCTTCCCAGAAATCGCCTCCAATTTGATTTGGCCAAATGGGGAATGGGAATAGCAATGGAATTCGCGGAAAAGCTCAACGCTCTATTGATAGTCAAAGGAAATCGTTTTTGGGGAAAGGTATAAGCTTATATAGCAAGCATAAATATGCCAAATACACACACACACACACATACATGCACACACGTGAACCAAAGAGAATGCAAAGTAAAGTGCAGCAGGTGAGCAAACGTGAGTGTGTGCATGTGTATGGGTGAGAATCTGTTTGTACATTCTTTTTCCATGGCTTTTGTTTTTGTTTTTGGCCCAAACCAAAGCCTGGCTGTTGAAGCAACAACAACACAGACACACACAAACACACACGGACACACTGAAAGCTTGCTGTGGTATTGGTGGCATCTGCAGAAGCCTTTTGCGCACTCATCACATTTTCGTGGAAATCGAACCGCCAAAGGAGCTCGGCGAAAGGTGTGTACTTCGCATATAACGAAGAAGATCCCTGGTGAATTTCACGATTATCCAATTTTCCGCCAGGTTTTCCCTTGCAATCGGATTGCAGTTGTGTGTTGTTGCAAATCCAATCCAATTTCCATTGCCATTTTTACCTTGTAGAAGCGATGCCAATACGCCTGTTTTTCCTTGTACTCCGCCTCGATTTGCTGCCGCGCCATCTCTATCGCCTTCAACTCGCTCCACCTCGATTTCTGCTCGCTCATTGTGCACACTTGGCTGCCGTTTTTGTTGCGATTTAATAACTTTTAATTTGGTTGCTTATCAGGCGGCTGGTTAATTTTTTTTCTGGAAAACTTCTAGAGTGACCAGGCGGCGGGGGAGCACTTGCACCGACTTGTCAGCACTAGCGCGTTCTGGCCCGTACAAAAAATACCGTGCTTACACTGAAAGCAAAAATACTAAAAAAAATACAGTGTTCGCACTGAATGCTTACAATTGTCGAGAAGAAAATGTTACAAATAAGAAGAAACCAATTTTGACACACTTTAATGGTTAATTATTAAAAAGTAGATTTCTATATTATTCTTATATATTGACAGTTCGATAGTTTTTTCTTTTTAGCCGATAGTTCGCAGAACATCGATATCAACAAAAGCTTTGGAGAATAGACCGTCACTAACCCGGTTTTTGCATATACTGCAAATACTTATAACCACCGAAGATTTATGATATGGTTTTATCTGCCGGATTAAACAATTGGCAATTTTTATGGAAATCGGATAGGATAGGAATGACTTTTGCAAGGATTTTCAACCAACGGCATTTTTAAAGGACCTGCAATGTGCTAACTACATTTTTTGCAGCTAGATAGTAGAAGCCAGCACAGACATACATATTACTACATTTGAAACCACTGTTTTTGTTGTTAAAAGATCACTTTCTAAATATATTTGTTTCCCACATTAAAATCTTTATAATATTTTTATATGTACAACGTATATTGTACATATGTATATTATGCATAGGCTTTTTAAATCTGCCGGTGGTCAATTTTTTGCAAAAATATACATATCAAAGTTTCTTCTTCTTCCTTATTTTCCACATGCGCGAATATTTTTGCGTGTCTTGTTTGTTGTTTTTGATCTTTAGAATATATATTTGCGAATGTATACACTGGTAAAAAATATGGTAAATGTCACCATTGTTTTAATAATTTTTCTCAGCGAAATGCATATGTAGGTCCTAATATGAAAATAGTAAAATCGTTTGTGGCATATATTTAAAGGTTTTTGTATTTGATTTGACCTTTTTTTTCGCCCAGATTCCTTTTATATTTAGCCGAAGGTTTAAATGTGCATTTTATTTAAATCAATGGTTTATTTATTTTGGTTAACTATGAAAAGTAGTAAATGAAATCAACTATAAAAATATTTAATTTCACTATGCGTTTTTTTTACCAGTGTATGAATAAAATATATAGATGTGTTTGGCAATGTTTATACTTACTGCTGATTTTATCTTAAGAATATATGTATATTTTCTTAGAATGAAGTATGAAATCCCGCCAATTCGTACGAGAACTTATCAAATATCAAATTGGTGTATTTATATATTATTATTTATTAATGCCTTCTTATTTTCACAATAAATACATATGTAAGCCCTTCTCTAAATCAAATGTTTTTGGAACATTTCATAATTTGTAACGGATGTTACTTCATCATTAGTTATGTTTTTAATACACCAACTGTAAGGAAGTGGATTTAAATTCGGAACGACCTTGAACTCTGGACCCGTCAATAATAATGTATTATAAAAGCAAAACATTTTGGGTTTTTATGTGTTTTTTAAAAAAACATTTCATCTACATATATTTTAAAACAAATTTTCTGGAGATATAAAAAAATAGAAATAACAATATTAGGATGAGCTAGACCACGCCCCACACATCCCCGAAGGCGGTGGTGAGTCTGGAGCACACATCATTCGCGGCCAGTGGATAGCTGCTGAGGGAGAAGAACTCCTCGGTTAGGTCGGTCTTCAGGTTGCCAAAGGCATACGTTCCCATCACAATGACCACCGGCTCATCCTCCTCCTTGGACACAATATCCCGGAGATTGGGCAGCGGTTTGCCGGCGGCACTCAAGGCGTACCGCTTGCATCCCACCGGCAGATGATCCGAAATGGGATTCTGGATCACACTGAACAGCTTTTGGCTGGGATCCTCCTTGGACAGAACCTGACCCTCGGTCAGCAATTTCACCATTAACGGGGCAAAGCCCTTGAAAGTCCGGGGAATCAGGGTCTGTTGATTCACTTCGAAGAGCAGATCCTTCTCGGTGTGCACGAAGACCTGGAGAAGACCGGCCCGATGGAGGGGGGAATCGTAGAGCATCAGGAGGGTCTGCAGGGTGATGTCCGGGCGACAAGTTGCAGGATCTCTTTGGTTTTGGCGCAAAAACTCCACGTGATCATCGCAGTTGAGGAGTTCAAGGGTGTCGTTTACCTATGGAGCGTTATGATTAGGTTTCCCTTTCTTATATAAAAGCTATAAATACCCACCTTGACCGTCTCCAGTTGAGCACCCTCCAAAACGACGATTAGCCGCCTTTTGGTGTTGTCCAAGTGGAGCACCTTGAAGCGACCCCTGTCCAGATTGACTTCCTCAATATCAGCCATTTTTTGGATTGGATGTTTTGAGATGCAATGCGATCGCGAAATTCCGCATTTTTGAAATGAGCAGGTTCTTTTATATTTGCATACCGGGTTAGTGATGTGATTTTCAATATAAGACTTCTATTGTAAGGAGATGTATCGATGTTTTGGTCGTTGTCGATGTTTATCGATCGTATGTTAAAAAAATGTTATCTGATCGATGAAGTAGTTGACATTTTGTGTTCACACTACTGTCCAATTTATTTTTTTAATTGTCAGATTTTCAAAAGAAATATACTTTTATATGTAAGTATACAATGTTCCAGTTAGTTGTTAGTTGATTAAAGATCTGGACGCTATTAATAAATATAACAGTTTAAATAAATACATGTCTTCTGCACCTACAAATTTGTTTAAAACTAAAGTAATATATTTAAAACGAAATTCAAATAATGTTAAAAATATAATATACCGTTATTAAAATACTAAAAGATACCAACATCCTAAAAAACATACCAAGTTACTGAGAGGGTCACCCTACGCCTGGTCGACAATCGTTTATCGGTCTTCAGAAATATCGAATAATACGGACATTATCGAATAAACAAACGATCCACTTGTTACTTAATTAATTGTTAAAAACTCCGTAAACCAAACAAAATGCTGACCCGCGTCTTCCGCCTGGTCCACGACCAGCGGCTAAGTGTGCCTTTCCTGCGCTGCTTCCACCACGAGTTCTCCAAACCACCTGGACAGCCTGAAAGGAGCGAAGAAACTCAAGGTAATCCCGGCAAGAACTTGGTTTCCGGCGTGCAGGACAAGTACAAAATATTCCGCGACGAGGAGGCCACAGAGATCTTCGATGTGGAGGAGGCGCGCCACCAGGAGCAGCAGCAGCTTCCCGAGGATTCGGAACTGGAGCAGGATCACTACTATGGCCTGAACTTAAAGCGTGAGTAAGGGATTCTCCAGGAGTAACCCAAATTTAACATGTAATCGCTATTTCTAGGTGGCGTTCGGGGCGTCTTCGATGTGGAGGACTTGGTGGAGCTGCTGCGCCGCGAGAATGTGGACGACATATTCGTCTGCTATGTGCCGGAGAACCTGAAGTATGTGGATCACCTGGTGGTTTGCAGTGGCCGCAGCTACCGGCACATGCTGACCACCGCGGAGTTTGTGCGTCGCATGTTTAAGATCAAGAGGAGTAAGGGCGATATTCTACCCCGCATCGAGGGCGAAAAGAGCCGGGATTGGATGGCCATGGATTTGGGTAAGTCTGGGGATGCATTTTAATCCCTTAAAACATTAAATCCTAACTTATATCTTCTATCCCCATTATTAGGCAACATTGCCCTGCACATATTCTCACCGAATGCTCGCGAGGAATACGATCTGGAGTCGCTGTGGGCCATTGGCTCCGAATTTGATCGGGAAAGCCAAAAGCCTCACAATCCCTATGGCGATATTTTCATGGCCCAAACTCCTCTCTCCTTGGAGGGAAATTCCAAGCTGGAGAACTGAAATTGTTTTGTACTAATAGTTTAATATGGGTACAATGTACCTGGTACATAAATTCGATCATTACCCCAACGAGATTTTCTTTGAAAGGGTATTTTGGCCAGGAAACATTTAGCTATCTTTTAAACTAATTATTTTTCTAGCCAATATTATTATTATTATATTTCGGCTCTGTAGTTTTTCCCATTTTTTGATAATTTCTCCAACCAGTTCAGTAATTTTGTTAAGGGTATTTTCAAAAAAAATGTAGCATACTTATTGTTTACCTGATCATTTAGCATACGATTTTAGCCGAGTGGGAAGGTTTAACCCCATGAAATTCCTATACATTTTTCAAACCAACAAATTTATTGGCTTAGCCTCTCCCCATAAGTAATTAGGTAATTTAAGGAGGGCAATAAAAGTTCTGTAGTAATATTTATACGGAAGAAATTTGGTCTTTATGAAGAATTGATAACGTAATAATTGTTTTGGGATAATTGCAAGTCTCCTTTTATGACAAACACGAAATTGGAAGATCATTTCACTAAAATAAAAAAATATATCCAGAAAGATTTAAATATATTTTAGCTAATCTATAAAATACCCCAATGTTTTGCCAGTTTCCAACCGAATTTTCCAGTCATTAAGAGAACGCGTCCATTTAACTCATTTCTGATGGCTCGAATATATCCTGCGGCGTTTTTTTACGATTGTTTGTTATAAAAAAACATTCAGCATTTGTATTCCCACTCAATGAGTTTCAGTTGTTCAGTGTTTTTATAGTCATCATAGGCGAGGTGCAAAGAATAATTTAGGGTCGATGATTGAATTGATTTGTGTGTTTGCACCGGCTGGCCAAGAATGAATGAAAAATCGCTGAAGGAAGGAGGTCCTCCTCCTCGAATTTTTGGCCACCATTTGGTAACCATTTGTTCGCAGGCAATCATCGCATTCGAAATTTACTACTTTTGCGTCACGTCGAAAACTTAATAATTCAAAAATACTTGTTCGAAATCAAGTTATTTGTGTTTGTGAAAACAAACAAACGGGGCAGACACATGATAGGCGTAAAATTTAATGAAATTGTTGAAAATTTCAAAATGCCAATTAACTTGCTTTTAATTTGTATTTGTCGACGTCAATCAGTGAATGATTGAGGAGGAGGAGGATGATGGATGGGGGGATTGGATTTACCACTTGAGCATGTGATATGGAGAGGAACTTTCCGCTGGCGGATTTCGTCTGTCCATAATCAGCCCATAATCGCTGAATTTTCGATGGGTTGAAAAACAAATCCCTGGCTGGGATTGGATTGGATTGGATTGGATTCCCAATGGGTCAGAGGTGAGCGAGAGCAAGTGCTGAGTTTACATCTCATCACCTGTGGCACTTTGGCGGGGTATTTGGAAAACGGAATATGGAATCGATTAAATATGCTTTAATGACCTGACAGGGGTCAGCAGTTGTTGAGTAGTGCCCTCAACACTTGGGCTACATAACCAGGAAAATCCGATCTTTAATTTGATATCGAATGGAAAACAAAATGTGCTTGATTAGCTGAGGTATTCATGATTAAACTCATTAGTTTAATTCGATTGAAATATGAAGTTAAACAAACAAGAATATAAACATTGATTAGTTTAAACAAGGTGATTTCATTTCTTAAGATTTTGAATTTACAACAAATATAATACAAATATAGGGAAAAGATACGAAGCACTTAATAATTTCATTTGAAGATATATCTTTTATTTTTATGTATTTCAACTTTTTATTCAAAATATTGTTATGTTTTTGAGACTATAAAATCATATTAATTAAAAATATAAAAATATTATTTAATTTATTAATTAATCGATTAATTGCCAAAAATCTCAGAAAATCTTGTTTAAGATTTTATATTTAATACAAATGTAGAAAAACGAAACGAACCTCTTAGAAATTTATTTCTAAGAATATTGTAATAAAATATTACAAATAAAATATTGATAAAATAATTAAAAAATCAACTCAAAAACATATAAATGAATTATATAATTGGTAAAAATATATATTTTTTCACAATCTTTCAAAAGACCTGAAGATATACAAGTTTTAATTAATTTATAATCGATTTAGTGCCAAAAATCTCAAAAACAAACACCTGTTATCCATAAAATGTCTGTTCTTTTGAATAATCCTAGTGTTTATCCATCAAATCTGTACACAAAATGTTAATTTATCCAACCATTCGATCACAACATAAGGTGGAAAATGGCCAGTTTATCGTTTGGAACCGAAAAGAACATCAAAAGCGCGACCAACGGGAACCACCGGACTATAACTTTTCACCAAGTGTCGATTTTAGAGCCATAGATTGCTCTTTTTTTCGCCTTATGCGGGGGCGTTTGGCCAAAAACAAGGCGCAATTCCCGTTAAATACAAATAAATAAATTCTCCCCCAGAGAGACCAAGTTAGCCAGTCAATCAACCAGGTAAACACGAGATTTTCTGCACTCGCTGTAGAATCAGAATTATTCGTAGAAATGCGATGAGATGACCACCCAGTGATCCCAACGATCAGTTGAGCGATCCAAGTGACGTCACTGAGGTGGCGAACCAGATAAATAATGCTCGCAAAACCCCAAAAATAATAAATAGATATATAGTATAGGATCGGTGACGTTAGCGCCGCCGCCGCCACGTCATCAGTAGCGTCGTGTGCCCACGAGAACTTGTGATTCTATACGATATATATATTCTTTTTGGATCCTCTGCCAGCCAGGCAACAGAAAACAAACTCAAATTCTATTTTCAGAGGATTGCACGAGAGTTTATTTCAATCGGCTGGCCAGGTAAACAAACAACAACGCCAAAATCACCGCCATCCCCATAAGAACTTGGGATTGGGATCACTTAATAATGTTCTATAATTGATGCCGTGACGAAGAGGGTCTTTTCTATGGACTGTAATCGAGTGGGTGGATGGGTTGAGTTGGTTCGAATGTGAATGGGTGGTTTCCTCCAAATGGCCACTGAGTGATTGGCAATTTATTACAAAACAATTCAGCTTTCTGTTGAAATAATATTTCAAATCAACTTTCCGCAGAACTGGTTGTAGAATTATGGGGATGTTTCCCTTGATGATAAGTTCCTTGAACTCATTTTCGACGAGTTAATTGATGGTTCCTATCAGGTAAATTATGATTAAGGCAGTGCTTCATCGAGTTCTGGGAACTTCTTCCTATTGCTTTTTGATTTGGTTACTTAGGATTTGGAAAGTGATTTTTTCAATTCTCTGGATGGTGAAATTCCTTAATATGCCAAAATTATATCTTTTTAATGGGAAAAACTAAATGATTCTATCATTAATTGGATTACTTGGGGGTATTTTCCAAAGCAACGGGGTATTTTTATAGAGATTTCAGATTAAGTTGATTAAGAAAAGATATTTAAAAAGAAGTGTTTTCAAAAGAGTGACGAATGGAAATATTCAAGAAAAATATAAACTTTTGGAATAAAATTGCTATAAAAATCTTGATAATAAAACAAAATCTTTTCTCTGACTTTTTTTTAAAAATTCTTTAATAAATCTTATAAATTATATTTTATTATTATAATTCTTAAGTTCTTAAATCAAAAACTTTTAATTTAATTTTTAAAATATAAATAATAATCTCTACGCTCGCTGATTTGATAAAATCTAAAATCTGAAAATAATACATTTTGTTTTAATATTTTAAATGTAGAATTGGTGAATTCCTTTTTCTCCGATCATTTTTTCCTTTCTGATATACTATCGAATTTTTAAAATTTTAAAATTAAATTGCATTAAAAAATATTTTGTATATTTTATAAAATCTTAAATAATACTGGCGATGTTTTCTTTAATCCTATATATTTTTATCGGATTTAGTTTTGTTCGATCCCTTTTCCTGTGATCTATTTTTCAATTCTGAGTGTCTCACTTTCTTGTTTTAGTTTTCGCTTTCCTCTGGGTGAACTAATCTCGTTTCTTGTGCCGCAGCACGTGTCCTGGCATTCTGTTCCAGGATATACATATGTGTATCCCCTGCACTTGGGACTCAGATAGTCCTCCTCCTCCTCTTTCCCCCGAAGATTTTCCGCTCTTCCGGGCTGTGCGTGCAGTTCGGCCTAATCCGCGGGTTAGTTTTCTGTCTTTCCTTAACCTGAAAGGCAACCCCTGTTGCTGCCCAGGGAATCCCCCGGCCAAACTTAGTGGCCAGTCATCGTGATGTGGCGAATTTTGAGTTTCCTCGCCTGACAAACAAATTAATAGCGGGCCGGGCCTTTGGGACGCGCCCCTTTTTGGCTAAAGACTCCCGCCCCCTTAGAACCCAACCCCCTTTTCTTCCTTGGACTTTCCCCGCCTGTGGTCATAATACGCGCAATTTTCCCTGCTTTGTAAGGATGTGGATGATGTCCTTGGCTGCCACATAATGACTTTTGATTACTGCGCCATTAAGCGTTCTCTTGAATTCGAGATTCGAGTATTCGAATGACTGTTTATCCTGCTGCTCGTACATCTGTTTGATTTTTCCACTACACACAAAAAAAAACATGTCGCATGTAAATTTCTGGTTATGCAATACGCATATCGTTTTAACATGATATACTCATTTCGAGCATATCGAATTTACGGGGCCGAATATAAAGTTAAAATTGATATTATATAACGTAAAATCGATCTACGTTTCATATCGATTTTATTTTTTGGATGTATCTTTGGCATATCGAATTTAAAGGGCCGCATATCAAGTTAAAATAGATATTACATAATGTAAGATCGATCTACGTTTTATATCGATTTTTTTTGTTGGGTGTACCTTTATCATATCGAATTTACGGGGAGGCATATCAAGTTAAAATTGATATTACATAATGTAAGATCGATCTACGTTTCATATATATTTTCTTTGGATGTACCTTTCGCATATCGAATTAACGGGGCCGCATATCAAGTTAAAATTGATATTTAATCGATCTACGTTTCATATATATTTTTTGTTGGGTGTATCTTTGGCAGGGGTTTGGCCATGACCCCTGACCCTTGGCAGGATGTCTGCGTTGCCAGGCGAACTTGTTAAATGGATCAGGGTAAATCACTTTGGTAATTCGTTTTGCATTCAATTTCAATTGAAACTCAGAGAGAGAGATTCCCCCCCAATTAAATTGTTTCGCCTCACTTTTAACTCAATTGCGTTTATGGAGTTCGTTTCCCTGGGTTTTTTGTTTACGGCCTTTCAGTGCGCATTCTTTGCCTAATTTGATTGCCTGTCAGTTGCTGCTTAGAAAAGTCAAAGAACAAGTTAAAGATTGCCTCCTTTAACCCATAAATTAGGCAAGTTTTTCAATAAACTGCACAAGTTGCGCATACGACGCGTGTTCCCTCGAGAGGAAAGTGGGGTGAAAGGTGGGTTAAAGGTGGCTGACGAAGCCAACAAGGTGCAGCAAATATTGCCACATCAATTGCGGCTGCCCCGCCCACCCAACCACACATACATATGCCGCCCCCAACATACACATCAATTTCAAAGTGCATATACGCAAAGAAATTATGATAGATTTTTAATATTAAAATATGATTTGAAGAATATTTATAAGTAGACACTAAAAATATATATATGAAGAATGAAATGTTTTTCATTTTCTAAAATTCTAAATTAAAATTTAGTAGATAAATCGAATAGTTAGCTGGATTCATTAAAAAGTTTTTTTTAAGCAAAATATATTTTAAATGGAATCTAAATAACTAAAGACAAATAAATAGGAATAATAAGTTAAAAATGGAACATAAATATATTATTTAAAATTAACTAAATAATTCAAAATGTAATGCAAATAAACGCTTATGATGCAAATGGTTTAAAATCCAAGTTAAAAGTTAAAATCAAACTAATCCTAAGACTAAAGAATTTATAGTAAAGGTGTCTAAAAGTATGCAATAAAAATGTGTAAAATGTCTTAAATCATTTTATTGCATACTTTTAGACACCTTTATAAGAACTTTTATAGTCTAATGATTTGAATTGATTATTTTTTATATATTACCTTTATAAATTTTCCCCCAGTGTGCGACTATTTCCACAGCTTAGGGAAAACAGTGAGGAAAGCAGGCTACCAAGTTCCACCTCCAAGTTCCTCCCATAATTCCCCATCAGCCTCGACTGCAATTTCGACTTCTCTGGCAGGTCGCACCGAAAGTCTTGTAATGCTCGTGTAATCTTCGAGACAAAAAGTTATTTGCTCAAATGGAACTCGTTGCAATTTCCTTGGGTATCTATAGAGTATGCTATAGTAGTAGTACTAACCCTCCCCCGAATCACCTTTATCTTTATGTTTAATTCTGTTTTTGTTAGGCGCCTCATCCATTTCGCTGCACACACAAAAAAAAACTTTCTTTTCTGCCCCCCGAAAACTTTTTCGCCCAGAAGTTTTGTGCAGTTTTCAGGTGTCAAAATCAATTTCGAAGCTGCGATAAAAAGCCGGAAAGCTGGAAGGAAAAGCGGGAAACTTGGCGAGCACCTTTTGCGCAGAGGAATGCTAATTATTCAGCTTAATGGAAAACAATCGCGAAAAGTTCGTGAAAAGGGAGTAGTAGAGCAGCAGAGCGGAAATGCTGCTCAGTTTTTGCGTAATTTTAAGATTCCGATTTTCACGGGGTGGACAGTGGATGCACAGAAAAAGAAATTTGAAAAAAGATCAGTTTTAAAGTGGTTGGTAAATTTTATATTTTTTTAAAGATCAAGTTTTTCATATTGTATTGATATGAATAAAAATTATTTCTATCTTATTCTACATTATTTGTTAAAAAAATACTACATTTAGTATATGAAATGATAAAATATTATATTGATATGTTTAAATCATAAATTTAACTTTTTATTGATATGAAATAAGGTAGAATTGACCCTAGTTCATATCGAATTATTTTTCTACGTGCTAATCCCCTGGATTCTTTGGAATTCCGAATTCCGAGTTCGTAGTTCGGAGGGCTAATTAAAAGCGACACTCGCGATGCATTTAATTTAATTCCAGTTGTCCAGTCAATCCATCCACCAATCAATCAATCCTTCATGCGGGCTACTGATTTTCGGTTTTTCCTACTTTTAAATAAATTTATTTTGCCGCCTAATTGAAATGTAATTTTTCATAATCACTCCTAATCCGCTTGTCATCATCTTTCTGCATTGTCAGTTAAAATTAATTGAAACACATGGAAATTCGATGGCAAAACCAAAATCAAATCAAGATGACAGCACCACAGAGTGCGGGATGAAAATGTGCCGGGAAATGCTGGGATAATTCTAATTTTGTAATGGCCTGTGGGCAATGTTTGATTCTCACAGTTAGTCTCTATTTTATTTGCATTGATATTTATGGCCTCGAGATGTTTTACTTCATTATTGCCGTATTTTCGGTTTATTACAAACTCCTTGTTGGCTAGAAAATGAATTTATTAGACAAAGAGGCAAATGTAATTAACTTGTAGCTGGAAAAATTAAAGTTTAACAGAAGGCTGAAGAAATAACAAAGCTTGTTTTCATTTGCATTTCTTTGGATAAAATAAATTAAAAGAGATTTTTTTTTATTCTTCGCCTACGCTGTTTTAACAAGTTTATTTAAAATCTGCAAAATATTGTAAGCTTTCTTAAAATTTAATAATAAATGTTGTTCCTTAAAATTCTAGAACAAAAATTTAATTTTTTACAATTTTTAAGTTATTGCATTTTTAATATTTTACCACATTAAAAAAATAAGCTTAAATGTTTAGGAATCGGAAACTAGAGTCTTCCATATACATTTTCAGAATAAAGGAAAGGATTTTGTAAAACTGTTGGATTTAAAATATATTGTTGCATACTTTTAGACACCTATTTTAACATTTAAAAATGAATTAAAAAACCCATCTATTTCTGTGGCAATAATAATAATATTAATATAAAGGTTATTTTTCCTAAAATATATTGAACTATCTAATCTAACTCTCTAAGTTTCTTTATGTCTAATCATCAATTAAATGATTACCTTTAAATTCCAATCATGTATTTAGCATTTCAAAGTACAACTATAAGTGTCCTTTAAGGTCCTTTGACTCCCGCGAACACAGCAGTTAAGCACTTGGATTGCAATTAGGCTGAAGTAGACGGGGAAGCGATGCTCCAGTCGATTGGAACTCGATGGACCCTTCCCCTCGGAAACAGAAGCATTGAAAACCACCTGCCCGCATTTGGAAACCGAGCGGCAAACACAGGCAGCACATCCTGCAGACAATGGCAGCAGCCAAATCACACCTTGCCCTCTCTATATGGAAACCCCCCCCCCCCCCCCCCCCCCCCCCATACCGCAGACATCTTGGCAAACAAAGTCTTCGAAGGATAAGGCTGCAGGGATGCCGGGATGCAAGGATAAGGAGCTCACAAACACACAAAAAACACACATGGGTCTCGGGACTCGCTATCAACTCAATCGCAAACGGAATCGCAGTTGCATCTCGGGATCTGTTTGTGAACAACTCGAATTACCATTTCGATTCAGTTTTAATGAGATTTGTCGCCGACTCCTCTGGCATCTCATCTGCCGAATGGAAAGGAGGGGGATGAGAAGGATGGCAGGAGCGTGCCAGAGGTCCTGGCACTAAGATCTGGGTTCCCGGGGTCCTCGCTTCTGGGCCACGAGTTATGGCAATGGGAATGGGTAATATCGTGTTTTCCGCTCGTTAGCCCGGCTTCTTTCTCCCGGCCTTTCACCGCAGCTGAGACTTGTTTGGGCCAAGGATGAAAGCACTGAGAGAAATAAATAGTACCAGTTAAATATTTTTCAACTATTTATGTACATTCATCGTTTAAAAAATCCATACAGGGGCAATGAAAATTAATTTTGATTATTCGAGGAGCAAAAGAATACCCTGGAGCTTATAAAGGAGTCTAAAAGTAGGCTATTACACATTTAAAATTTTCAGAGCTAGTAAATAATATTTAATAATTAATTTACTCCAGTCATAAGAAAAATCAAAACAAGGTCGAAAAAAAATTAATTTGTTTAATTTTAAGTGAAACAGGATCGAGTTTATGAAGGTGTCTAAAAGTAGGCTATTATATATTTTAGATCCTCAGAACCGAAATATATCGTTTATTTCCAGCATACTTTTGGGCTTCTTTAAAAGTATTTTAGAAAACTAAAGATTTTTTGGGTGAAGTTAAATACATAAAAAATAATAATAAAAAAAAGAATTAAAAATTAACTACTTATAAATATTTTTTAAAAAATCCGTATGTACAAATTTCTGAGAAAGTTAGTCTACTCTCTTTCTATCCCGTAAGTTTTAAATTCAGATTGGTTCAAATATTTATCTCAAAATCGGTGCGATATAAAGTTTTTTTATTAATTAGAAAAGGGGTTATTTTATCTCAGTGCATTTATATCTTGTGGTGCATCCTTGGCTTTTCTCTTTATCAGCACGGCTGCATCTTTGCTACAAACATGTGACAGGCTGCATTCCCTTTCTCCCTTTTCTCCCCTTTCTTCCCTTTTCTCTTCCCCTTCTCCCTGCAACTGCAACACTTCGATTATCCTGTGCCTGCGGTCGACAGGTCCTGGCTTCGATACTCCCGTTCCAGTTTACTTACTTTCCTGAACACTGAAACGCTGCCAGTTGGCCATAAAAAAATCACTGAACCAATTAATGCAGTGCGCCGATTTGGCGATGTCCTCGTCCACATTGTCCACATCGACAGGATGTCGAGCTCATTGTCCGTGTGGTTCCCCTTTCCCTGTTCCTGGTTCCTGATGTTGTTGTTCCTCCCAACTTGTGTTTCTGTGGCTGCGGCATTTGCGCGTGCCTCCTGGCTTATGGCTCCTTTCTTCTGATTCCGTTCCTTTCTCCTGGCTCCTTTCTCTTGGCACCTTTTTCCTGACCCCATCAAACTGACTGCTGCCAAATGTTTTCCTCGCTGCGCATTAAGCACACAGCGCTTCATTTGACCAAGTACAGTGGAGTAGGGCTAGGAAGAACACGAGGACTTTTAAGGAAGAAATAACTTATTTGTAGGATAAAAGTAATTTAAGCTCTGATAAAAAAAACCCATGAAATGTTGACTGTGAAGTTAAAATAAAAGTGATTTAAGAAGTTTTTATTGGTAAATGATCTAAGGTTCGTTAAGGTAAAAGAAGACTATATAAATTCCGAAGCAGAATTTTTAAGAATATTTAAGATTTTTTAGGAACTAGATCAAATGTTTAACAAATTTTTAACCATTTTATTTTTAAGGTAGCGTGATCATAGAAAAATCCAAAACGAATATTATTAAATTGAGAATACTTAAAAAGACATTATATTTTATTTTCCTAACAAATTAGGCGTAGCATAAAACTCATTGAAAATAATAATTGAATACAGAATATGAACCTTTTATTTAATAATTTTGTTTGTAGTATTTTAAAAAATTAATCATTTTATACAGAATATGAACCTTTTATTTAAAAATTCTTTTTGTAGTATTTTAAGAAATTAATAATGTGATACAGAATATGAATCTTTAATTTAATAAATTTTTTTGTAGTATTTTCAAGATTAAAGGTTTTAGCCCATTTATTTGTATTAAAATATCAGATATATTCTTTCTTGTAATTTTTTTAACCCTATCTTTTTTTCAAGACCTTAACTATGAAGTAAGACTGTAGTGGCCTTCCTCTTCTCCTCCAGCTCATCCCTTTGCCCCATCATCCCTCCTGGCTGCCACTTGTTCCGGTGTCGAGTTGCACACGCGCTTGTTCTGCCCTTCGCTACTCCTCCTCTTCGTCCTTCTTTCGTCCTCCTTTGCACTTTGATTTCCTCCAGGTGCACACATCTGCTCCTGCTCCTCCCCCTGCCCCCTTATGCTCCTCCTGCCGAACGCTAAATGAATTGTGTTGAAAATGTTGCTGGTTTATTGATTCGCAAGTCGAAATTTAATTGAACCTCCGGCTGGCTGCTCGGGATTTATGAGGCCAGAAGGTAGTAGTAGTGGTAGTATTGGTAGTATCCATATCTGATGGTGGTCAGGCTCATATTTTGCGGTGCACTAATTAGAAAATGCTGCCACCCTTGCTCCCTCACCTGCCAGCCCACCGAAAAAAACCTGTTTACCTGGCCACGATGCAAAAACACACAGAGAAAGTGCACGAGTTGGCTCTAAAATCTAATTACTCGATATGGTTTGCAGGTCAGCAGGAGCAGGAGCACGATCCTGACCAGGAACTTATCAGCGTCCTAACAGGTCAGTGAGCACAAGGATTCGCTGGCTGCCCAAATGAGGCGCCTTTTTTTATTGTTCAAACCAAACCAAAACATATTTGATGAAAAAATCTGGTCTAATTTCTTAGCTGCTGGAAATTACTTATACAACTAGGGAAATATATAAAAAATTATAATTTAGTTCTTTAACTTACTTAAAAATTAATTTTATATTAAATATTTAAAATTTAGAATTGTAAATATTTTAATATGAAATAGAAGTATAAAAAATTAACTTCGAAAATTCCATTTATATTTTCCTAGACTTTTAACTGTCTTTCAAAACTCAGAGGACAATGTAGACATTCCTAAAAAACCCATTGCTAAATCTTTTTTTATTTTGGAGCTTCCAAAAATGATTTTAAAAATGACATTTAATTTCAAAGTCGTTATAAATTTATAAAAAGTAAAACAAAATATTGTTTAGCTTGCTTTAACTTTACATTACAATTTTTAAAGAAAACTTCGGCTCTTTAGAATTTATTTTATAGAGAAACTAAATATAGGAAAAAATGTATAATATGTAAGATAATTTTTCCAAGTCTTGTAATTGTCTTTGTAAATCCAGAAATTAATGTTTCATATCCCCCGACTAGAAATTCCCCGACAAAGAACCCCCCCGAAAACCCACTTGTCTTGGGTCAGAACCTCTGTCCCATAATTGGGATGCAAAACAATTGGATTCGGGGGAAGCACACCATAAAGGATAATAATAATAAATCTTGTGGTACCGAAAACCAAAACTATTTCGTAGGTTAAATGCCTGGAGAGGAGATCAAAGAGGAGCAGGAGGATCGAAAGGCAGGGGGATGCACTTCCGATTTGCTGGCGGCACACGCGTTCCTCTTCGTTCTCAATAAAAACATCTGTTCCCCGGCCCAAGGATTTTGGAATCCCTCGAAAATAGAGGGTGAGGACCTGAGATTTGCCCCTCAATCAGTGCGCTTCCTGTCGGCAGAACATGTGTGTGTGTGCCTTTGTCCTTTGGTGTTTACAAAAAGGATGCGCGTGCTGCTGGGGAAAAACGACGGCAGATGCCATTCGGTCCATGAAAAAGGACATGGAAAGCAGTTTGAATTGATCGAATTTGCACATGGATCGGCCGGAGATCGAATCGCAGGAGGAGCAGCCTCCTTTGGCCCGAGTCAAAGGATATTTCCCTCCCGCAAAAACAGGCGAGGGATGAATGCCAAATTTATAGCTCATTAATGGAGAAAAAGGAGCTGGGGACAGCTGCCTGGGTGTTCCAGCAATTAAACCGTTCCACGTCAAAGTTGCACTTAATCAGGAACGTCGCAGGATCAGAAAGGACATGCCTCGTCACATCCATTAGCAGACGAATACAAAGGTAGCTTTTCAGACAGGACAACGAGTTTTAGAAGTTTCACTGTGAGAAATATGGCAAGGATTTTTAAATTCATTAATTAAAAAAGGTTTTGTTTAAATTATGTTAAGTATAGGATCATAAAAAGTGTACTAAATTTGACAATAAAGTTTTTATTATATTAAAGAAGGGTGAAATTTTCCAAATACAATTAAAGTAACATTTAAAAATGTATTCGTAATTTTTTAAAATATAATATCATTTTTAATAAATATATTATACAAGTTTATTTGAAGATCTGTTAAAATATTAACACATTTGAAAACGAGACTTATTTATTTTGTATATTATTATTATTATTCCTTCAAAAGAAAAGTTAGATTGCGCAGGATAGATTAGTAGTTTTATAAAAACCAAAAATGAACTTCAAAAAGAATAAAATATTAGGTATAGCTGGCAAATAGTTTTATTGTAATGGTATGTTTGCAAAACAAATTTTCCAAAGTGTTTCTGGATCATCAGCTTAATCCCCTTTCGAGGGACTTGTATCGAAAGGAAAGTTGCTAGCGGAGGGGTTCTCGAAAAGAAGAGCACTTCATGTACTCCACAACTCGTTATCGCGTCGCTTAAATCGCTTATTAACCCCGCAGCTGGAAGCGTCAACACTCGCTTTCACTTCCCTTTCCATCCTCCATCCACCGACATCATCATAATCCCCCTATCCCACTCCATAATGCAGAATATCCACCGCCACGCACTTGCACTTGCCGGATATGCTCGAGATGAAGACCAAGATGATGTTCCTATCAGATTCCAGCTGCATCCCATCCCCCAAACCCTCCTCCACTTTTCTTCCGGTGATTGTGTGCCCTCTTCCTTTGTCTCCGCTTTCGTTGTCGTCTTTCGGTTTCGGTTTCATCTGCTCCTCCTCTTTGGTTAGGAAAACTCTCGAGGAGTTGGCACGAGCGCTGCCAGGTTGAGATGTGGATGCTGGATTTGGATGTGGATGTGGATGTGGATGTGGATGTGGATGCTCCCCCACTTCACTTGGCGTCTCGTGTTCCCGGCTTAAGTGCAGTTGAGGTTGTTAATGGCTCGCTTTCGGTGCTTATTCTCCTCCAAAAGCTGGGGTTAATCGAAGGTTTCCTTGTGGCAGAGGCACTTTCAGGGGTTTGAGTGGTGTCCAGATAAATTTGGGAATTTTTGGGGTGATTATGAAGGGAGAGAGTTTATTATCGAGTAAGTTATTTGCCTTACAAAATAAGTTACGTATACCAAATCTCAATTATTATAATAGTATTAGTATTATAAATTCCGAAAGTATTCGGAAATAATTTAGGAAATAATCTTAAAAAAAATATAAACAATTGTTTGTGTTTTTACTTTGATTTTATTTTTTATTTTTTTATGAATAAGAGTTGTGATTACAATAGTTTATATAAAAATACACTTACAAAAAATCTGTATAATTAAATATTTTTTATTTTTCGATTTTTTAGCTCATCCCTGGAAATTTATATTTATTTTAACAAAAATATAAGTAAGATAATGGGTTTATTTAAATGCAATTTTCAAACTTTGTTTTTATTTCTTATGGCATATTAATTTCTATATCATTTTAACACTTTCGTGTCTTGAAGAACAGAACCCACTTTACCCACAAATTAGTTACAAAGAATGCAATGAAAGTTCTTTAAGTTTGTTTACATTCTCGTCAACCATTTAATTCCGTTGATAAAATACCATAGAAATACTTCCATTGTCTTGCATTTGTTTGCACATTAGTCATTCTCTTACAATCTCCATTCAAGTACGTTTATTCCATTCACAGTTCTTTTCATTCATTTATAGCTGGCTTGTTTGCTTTTATTTAATTTTATTTCACTTTTGTTTTGAATTCTTGTGCCATTTGAGTGATTGGAAAATCGGAAGGTAAAATCGCCATAGGTGTTGGGTGTTTTTTGTTTTTTATTTCGCCGCCGAGAGTGCATTAATCGGGGGAATTTGCAAAAAACGATATGGAGAAGCCCCACGACGAAATGGAGAATTCAGTGGTGGAAAAAGTGGAAAGTGTCCCTGTGATTCTCATACCTCCAGCTATCCAGCTATCCATTCTCTCGTTGAAAAGTAATCCAATTGAATTAAAATGGAACTGAGGGCGATTTGGCAGGTGTTTAGTCTTCTCGCTATTGATTCTGGATTCCACATTTAAATTTGCTGCCTTTTACAGCACCCTTCTACTTTTGTTTTGCCTTGGATTCGATTCAATTTAGTTTGATTTGATTTCGTTTTCGTTTTTTCCACTTTTTCTGCTTTTCTGCTGCTACTGGCAGAACATCCGCATTAAAAAGTTTCGTCTATTCGAGCGGAAATCAAAAAGTTTTATTGAGTAAGGGACAGCGGCCTTGATGGGAGGGGATTTTTCCGGCAGGAGGAGGCTGTACTTATGCAGCCAGGGAAACTTGAAAATCGAATAGAAATATATATTGTAAAACGATGGGGAAAAAAGAAGAAAAACTGTCGATGCATTTTATTGCCACGTCCTGCGGACACAAACATGCAGTTGAAAATTGGAAGGAATATTGGGAGGAAAATCATCGTGAGGAGACACGAATTTCCGATTTCACACTACGTCGCTTTCTATGTCTTAAAGTCATTTCCCCAATTTCCCTGAGTATGTTTATTTACTCCAACAATTTGCATTTCAATTCATTCAAATTTTTCCGTTTTCCCCTCGAAGAAAAGAGAGAGGGGATTGCGTATACGCCTCGTTGAACGCAAGTAAAACTGATTAATTGCCTTGCAATTAATAATGAGGAACGGTAAATGGCAGGTAATAAATTGCACCAGCTCCCTACGGCGAACTCATGGGTCAACGGGTGAGTTTTCCTAAAGGGGGAAAAGATTAGATTTAGATGTGGAAGAAAATCCTCTGCATCATCATTCGCAGCTGCCAGAATCGGGAATCCGGAATTTTTGTTTATGCACCGCCAGTGAAGAGAGATATTTAAAGGAAATCAGTCGAGGAGGCGTTGCACTGTGTGAAAACTTTCCACTTGGCAACCCGAAATTGGGTTAGAGGTCATCTGGCCAACGATCTGGCCAATCGAAGATGAATTTGTTTAATAGCGATTGAAGGAACTTGTTTTACTGAAGAAAAATAAAGTAAAACGTGCACTATTTTGACTTAAACATTGGTAATAATGGTGGAAATATGGAATGTCTTACATTTTCGAGCTCGTACAAACATTTTTATTTTTGACCATTTTTTGCAAAAAAATCATAAAAGAAATTTTAAAAAGGGAAAAAAAATATAAGTTCTGTTGAACTGGCTGTAAAATACACTGGTTCTTGTAGATGTGGGATCCTTTTTGGACAAGCTATAGCAAAAATAACATTTAAAAAAACACACTATTTTTAGCGCAAAGTAATCAGTATTTTGCTCAAAACAATGGAAATAATAGTCCAAATGTGAAATGTCATACCTCGTTGAACTCGTAATAAAATTTCCAATCGTTTGGCATTTAAAACTGTAAACTTTTTTTTTTGCCTATTTTTTGCAAAAAATCATGATGTAACCCCTTATAAAAAATGTAAAAATGGGTCAAAATATTAGTTTGGTTAAATTAGCCAGAAAGTGATAGGAATAAATATTTTGGGTTATTAGCTGTAAAAAAAACTATTTCCTTAAAATTTAACAAGATTTTTGGCCAAGTTACAACACAAAAACAGTAAAAAAATGCAGCAAAATTAGAAAATTTCAGAAAACAGTTTTTTTCTATATTTCCCCTATTAAATGTTTTAGGGTGATCGAAGATTTTTCACCACAACTTTTCTGCCTTCATTGCAATAATCTTTCGAAAGTACTTTTAAAATACCTTCCTCACCCTACTTGATATTTAGTTTTCAAGTAATGCAACCTATGTGAACTAATGCCTGTGCTCCCTTATCAGCCACTTTTGCCCCCTCCATATAATTGATCATCTTTAGTGGAGTCCTTAAGTTATTTTCGTGGAATACCGCTAAAATACCTAGTCAATTACAAGATGATTTATGAAGTCCGCGGCTGGAAACCGCAGGAGAAAGATCTATTGCCACCTTTTTCGGGATGATGCCCCACACTCGGTGACTGATGATGGTGCCTAAAAGGTTCCCCAACTCCTGCTTTTTTTCTCTGATTTTCCCGCCCAACCTCAATAAACATATTTCCTATATTTTCTGTTCCGGCTGCGCCTGCGCACTCTAATTTTTATTGCGCCCTCAGGGTCGTGACTTTTCCCCTCCCTCCCCTTCCGCCTTTCACCCCGGTTTTCCTCTTGGTTTTCCCCTTGGTAAATTTTTTATGAATTGTCTGCCGCCTGTTGTTGTCGGTTGTTTGTTTTCTTTTGGCTCCTTTGGTACGCGCTATTAGCATAAGTTCCTTGTTATTACTTTTCTATTTTCGGTGCCAGTTCCCTCGAGTGCAATTCAATTGCGACTTCTCTGCGTATCTCTGTGCGTTTCTCTAGAGAATCTCGAATCTCCGTCGACAAGTGTTTCTGTCCCTCTAGAAAAACGGGGGAATCATCTGGGCGGTGATTATGTTGAGTGGGCTCGGAAAATGAACTCTGAACTGCGAGGCTGGCTCCTTTGAAGTTTTCCCTTCTTTCTGCTTGGAAAACTGCAGCTGGAGTTGTGGAAAACAGAGCAGAGCAGAGATTTTCCTGGGCAGGTGTATTGCAATGCAATGGAAAAGTTCTTGTAAGTTCTAGCAAAATATTATAGAAGTTGGGTGTAGTTAAAGAAATCTTATTGAAAAGCGTTTAAGTATTTTGAAAATAGTTTTATGACCTGTAAAAAAGTATGTTATTTTTTAAAGTTTCATGGACAACCGGATCTTAAATATTCTTTGACATAAAAAACAATTATAAAACTATTTGGAGAGGTAAAACAAACAATGGAAAAAACTCCTTGAGAAACCCCGAATTCCCACAAATTAATCAGGCTGAATGTCGCCTTTTTTCCCCACCCATATAAGTATGTGCTACACCTTTTGGATTCCCTCGGTTGCGCCTCATTAGCCACGACGTGTTAACCATTAGGACAATAGATCTACCCTTTCTTTCTTATGTAGAAACTACCCTTAACCCTAAAACATCTTGGAGGCTTATTAATGATGTGGCTGCGACTTGATGACTCTGAACTCTGCTTAACGGACAACGGACAATACTTAACGGACAAGCAGAAATGGCAGGTAGCACAGGCATCTCAGCCTTCCAATCACAGGCCAGCGAACGAAAGAGAAGGGAAATCAGAACTCAGAGAACTCAGAACTCAGAACCCAGAAACGGGTTTCGTAACCTGACCCATAAAGCCTTGGTCATCCGCAGATGCTGCCTCTTTCTGACCCGAAGACTTTTGAATCTCCCAACTGGACCCAACTGAACCACTGGGCATTCGCCATTGCTCCGATCGGAGAGGCCACGCCCACTCCTATTGCTTTTCTTTTCGGTTATTTGGACACTCACTAGCTGCAACACTGGTGCAACATATTTTGATTTAATTAAAAACTATGCAAAATGAAAGGAAACTAGAAAATTAAACGGGAAAAGGGGCGGAGGAGGGTAGAACTACAGGAGCCACTTGCAACTTTGTGTTTTCTGTTATTAGAAAGAAGTCAGAAATGGTCAAAATAAAAAATACTGAACTAAGGGATATCCTGTAAAAATTAAAAATAATAATTAATAATAAGAAACAATTCATAACATATTATTAAGTATCTTATACAGAAATATAAAAACAAAATATTATAATGAATAATAATATAATAATAATAATAATAATAATAATATAAATGAAGTATATATTTTTGAAAATCAAAGGAAATGCTAAATGGAATATAAAAGATACTCATGTCCTTAAAAAAAATAAAATTATCCAAATAAATAACTAATAAGGAATAAAATATAAGTCATCGGAAGAAAGTAAATTAAAAAAATATACAATAAATAATATTATGATATGATATATGATTATTCCATTATTCAATCTTTGAAACTCCTTTTACTATTATTCCCCTAATTTAAGTTAATTACCTTCCTAAGTTATCACAACGCTTGTAATTGCTTAAGCGGCTTTCCAGTGTTATAATTCTTATTAGTATTATCTCACACCTTTCCATTCTTCCCGCTATCCCAACTAACCCCACCCAAAATGGGTTCTCCAAGGGGTAGCAGAGCCCCATGAAAAAGGATAAAGTTAATCTGCCGAAATTGCAGAGTGGGTGGGTGGAAATACGAAAACCAGACAGCCGGGGATCCAAAGATGTCAGACATTTGTGGTTTGTGGCCAAGAGTGGGCGATGGATATGGATACATACATAGATAGTACATACTATATAGAGTGGAGGGTGCCAAATATTTAATTCAAATGTAAATTTTGCATATGCCAGGACTGTCAAATGCTCGGCTGCACTTGGAGCTGCTGCTGCAGAAACAAATCCCCAAAGTTTCTCCTCTATTTTTGCTCATACAGCCAATTTCCCGAGATGTTTTTCCACAGTCAATACTCGGTTGACGTCACAGATTCTCCGATTCTCTAGCCATGGCACGATTTCTACCCACAGTGACATTCGCCTAATCCCTAAAACACTCTGCTTTTCCACATTTCTCAATTTCGTCTGTCTCACAGACTGCACACAAATAAAAACTTAAGTATTTTCCACTGCTAAATCATAATAAAAACAGAGATGTTTAGGAAAATCAGTTGGTTTTAGTAGAGTGAGGCAAAAAATGGATAAAAAGTATAATTTTAAATATAGAATCTAGATATTTGTAAAAAATAACGCCAAAAAGATATAAGCTGTGGTTTAGTACATTTATTTTGAGTTTAAAAAATAGAAATAATATTTGTTTAGCCTTTTTCCAAGTTGTTTGGTGAATTTAGAGTATAGTTTTTTTATAACGACTATTTGTATTAATTTTTTTTAATTAAAATTTAAATATTTAAGTATTTTATAATAAATTTAGTTAAAGAACCTTAATTAATTTAATTTATAATTTGTTTAATATTTTTTTAAGGTCTATGTAGAATTATATTTTTTTTATAAAAGTTTCTTTTAGTTTAAGAACCTTAATTCTATGTAGAATTAAATTTTTTAACAATTTTCTTTTAGCTTTAGAAACTCAATTAATTTAATTTATTATCTATTTAATGTTTTTTTAAGTTCTATGTAGAATTAAATTTTTATAACATTTTCATTTACGTTTTCTGTATTTCTTACATTTACTATAACTTATAGGCCTCTTGAATTTTTCTCTCTGCCTTGTTAAAAGTCATGGAATCGAGTGGCTGCGACACCTTGACTTCCTTTTGCTCAACGTTTTCGTTTTCATTTAGTTTTTGGCGGTTCTCCTGCTGGGCTTAAATTCCCATTTGGCTCGAAACTAGAAAGCAAAGGATCCAAGTGTTTTCATACAATTAGGCAAAGGGGAAGGAAATGGGCATGGAAATGGGGAATATGGGGTTCTGGGTATTCTGGGGGTAATTCCAAGGCAAATATGAACTCCACATTTGACTGCCGAAAACTTGGACAAAAGTTTCGACCAAGCCACTCAGGAGGGGGGATTTTCAGGGTTTGGGCTTGGGTTTGAGTTTGAGTTTAGTTATTTTGTTTCATTTCGGGTAAATTGCATTTTATTTTGGCCTGCAAAGGAGGGGGTTCTAAAACGTTTCTTGCCTGCAGTTTGAATCTTATGCAAATATTTTTCGGCTAAGCTTTTCAAAATGGCATTGGCCGGGTGGAAAGGAGGCCATTGTGTGTGCGCAAAAGAGGAAGAGGAAGAGGACGAGAGATGGTTTTAAATTGAGCCTTGTGGGCTTCGTTACCCATGTGGGGAAAATGGGAAAGGGGTTCCAACGTTTTATGGCTGAAATATAAACTCTAATGGATTTCATTTGAATGGTTTACATTGAATTAATGGACACAGGCACAGTTGCCTCTGCCAAAAAGTTCTCCCCCAAGAAAAGAAAGCCTTTCGTCGGAGGGAAAATAGATGGAAAGTTTGCATTTGAACAGGTGATGGATGGCAGCTCAAGAAAACATAGTGGAAATTCGAACTTTTAAATGGTAAAAATGTGCAGAATGCGTAATTGTTTTTGTTTTGAATGCGTGTTTTCGGAAGGAAACCGAAATGTTTACTTAAACACACAAATTAATTGATCCAATAAACTATTACGAACCGGTAGGGATTTTCCGCATTTTTTTCTGCTCTCTTGTTTTCGCATTTATTTGAATGGAAAAGTAACTCATTGATGGATTTTTGAACAAATAAAAACAAGAAGAAAAAAATGTTTTGAGGGTTTTTTTCATTTAAATACTGAGTAGATAGCTTATTATCGCAAAATGTTATATTTTCATAATTTTTAAATCATTTTAAAGAATGGTAAATAGTAACTTAGCACTAAAATATTTTTGTAAAACCATAACAAATAAATAAATTAGGTTTTCGTTGCTTATTTAATTCTTAAAAATCAAAGAAATCAATGTTGATTTTTCTTTGATTTCTTAACCTTTCTTGTAGCTCTCTTCTAGTATTGCACAAATACTTGAAATTATTTCACCACCGATCATGAATGATCGTGTTTCGTACTCCCCCACACTCATTCATCTTTTGTTGCACTTCCCCTTCCCACTTCCACTTCCCTTTTTCCCCCTTCCATTTGCCACTTTAAAAAAACCAAGAAAAACAACACTTGTCTTCGAATCTCAAAACTTATACGCTCTTTTATGCTCTCTTATACGCTCTCTTATACTCTCTCATACGCAACACGTTCGAACAGCTGTTGCAACAACTGAGAGAGAGCGACTCATCGAACATGTTCGAGCGTATAAGAGCGCGTATCTTTGAGATACAATTTGTATTTTTGTTTTCTTCTGCATTGTTTTTTGTTTTCCCTTCTTCTTCTTGACTGTTTTCTGTTATTTTGTTTGCCTTGGTTTGCTTTGCTTTTCCTTGGCTTTTATGGGGAGCGTATCTAAAAGATACTTGGATACTCGATTCCTAAGATACTTGCATCGGCTTTGTTGTTTTGTGTTTTTTATTGTTTGTTATTATGCGGCAGGCGTCGCATTCCTTAAACATTCGTACTTCTTGGCTTGTGCCCTCTTCCTTTGGATTTCTCAATAAAATTACTACCAGCCACTTTCCGTTTTCCGTTTCCCCCACGTTTTTTTTAGTATTTTCGTATGCGAAGAGTGTTTTGAAAGGGATTTTCGGAGGGGGAATGTCTAGAAATGTTTTACAGAACGAATCGCACATTGACATTGGCGATATATCCTCTGTCCTTTTCTCTCAGCACAGTGGAGACTCAATTTTTAAAAAACCAAAGTTAAGTTATCAAGCTAATATCAAAATATTTATTTACGTAGGTGCCAAAAAACCTATTGCATATTTTTTCCTTTCACCATATCTTTTTGCTTGCCTTAATAAACAAAATATCTTCGATTAAAAGTGTATTATAAACTGCTGCTTTCTGTTTACATATATATTTATAGAAATATAGAACATTATATTTAGAGGAAGTGGAGGAAAATTATTTTTGGTCTAGCTGATGACGTTTTTCTAAAGAAATTGCTAATTTTGGGCTATTGGATTATTGTTTAATTTGAATTTAGGCGTTTCAAAGAGTTAGGAACTGTTGTATGATATAGAAAAAACTTCTTTTTACATATCGTACTACTTACTGTACCTCGAGATCCTCGTCCTTTTTCCATTTTTTTTAGATAGCGTGTTGCAACTATATATCTCCATCTCTTTCCTTCTGTCTGGGACGGAAGCAGACACCAGGGGAGGGGTTTCGAGGGGGGCGCTGCATGTCATAATAATTATTTTATGTTATAAGAAGCAGAGGCCGCAGAGAAATAAGAAGGAAGCAGTGCGAAAAAAAGGGAAGCAGCGAAATTTGAGCGGCGGCATGTGGCAGAGGCAGGTAAGGCTCAAGACCGACGAAAAAAAAAAAACAAACTATAGTTGACTGAAATCCTTGATTTCCTCGCTCTCTTCCTGTCAAAGGATATCTTTGTAGTTGGCCATGTCCTTCTTCGGCACGAGCAGCAAACAAAATAAACAGCAAACAGGAGACGCAGAGGAGAAAGAAGCAAGGAACAGCTCCTCCAACTGTTGTTGCTAGCAGGGGCGTGCAAAGGATTTTACCAAGGGGATCTAAAATATAACAATACTATTTGAAGTACTTTACAAATCAATATTGATTTTAGTTGTAATTGTATTCTAAATAAAATAATTTAAAAAAATCTTAGAAACAAAACTTGGTAAAAAATATATAAAAATTAGATCATTTATTTTTTTTAAATATTTGAAGTAATTTTTAGAAAAACATCTTTCAATTTAAGAACAGGACCCTTTTAATCAGATTTTCTAAGGTAAAATTTAAATAATTTAGGCAGTTTTTAAAAAATGTTTTAATAAGGATTTGAACCCCCTTATCCCCCCCACCTACACCGCTGTTTGTTACTGTTATTCTTGTTGTTTTTGCCCGTGTCGAACATCTGTTTCGATTCGCCCCGTCCCTTTTTCACTCCCCTCCAGTAATCACATTTTATTGGATTTTATTTTGCGTGCGTTAAATCGCCTAATCGTCTTTGTTATTTTGTTTTTTTTGTTGTCTTTTCTTTTTCGGCTTAAATGTATTTTGCATAAATCGCTTTTTGCTTTTGCTCTTCGTTTCTGTTTGAATTTGTTTGATTTTTCGCTTAGCCTCTTTTGTTATTTTTGTGATTTTTTATATTTTGCTTTGCGCAATATTTTCACCTTGTTTTTGTATGTAGTATTTTTGGCTTTTATGATTTTTTCTTTGTTTTCGTTTCATTTTCTTGATTTTTTTGCGGCTCCGAGGGACGGCAATTAAACACGTTAAAAACGGGGAAAAAAGAAAATAAATGGGCGAGAGTGGAAATGAGCGACGAAAAAATATACAAAACACGAAACAATAATAACAACTTAAAAAAATGTCTTTTTAGCCAATGCAATTTTTATGGGCAAATGTTTTCTTGTGTGTTTTCCTTTTTTTTTACGACCGAGCGAAATGGAATTGGATTGAAAGTGTTTTCTTTGGTCGCGTTGAAAAAACATTTGCACAAGAAATTAATTATAAGCTGGTTTTTTTAGGGGGTTTGGCTTATAACATGAATTTTTAATCCTAAAATAAAAAGGTTTTTGTTAAAAAATATATTAAAATTTAATTTAAGTATAATCTCCCTTTTTATGTCCTTACAGCATTTAAAAATAATCTAAATGTAATTAAATAATTTCTTTGAATTTTAAATTATATATAATCCCCCTTTTTTTGTCCTTAGAGAATTTAATAATAATCTAAATATAAGTAAATAATATAATCTTTATACCCTTCCATATACTCTAATTTTTCCATACATTTTTCTCCTACTTATTTGAAATAGATTATATTATTTTAATCTATTTGTAGCTGGGAATAATTAGGAAGTAATATAACTGTTTTCTTGCCTTGCTGACAGCACCCCCATATCATAATCATCAGTTATCTTCGGGCTAATCAGGGTTATATTCCTTTCCGTTAGGATCTAGGCACCCCTACTTTCTATAGAGGAAACCCCCGTTCAACTGCCACTTAATTCGGCACTCGAAATCTGTGCGAATTGAAATAGGATTCGCTTGGGGTGCAAGTGAGATAGGGGCAGTGTGTGGGAGTGAGAGGGAACGAGGGCCCTCATCAGCTGTCAGCGGCAGCAGAATGAGGCCCATTTGATGAAGATGTTTCTCGGCAATTGTTAATGTATCTCTGGCTCTTTCGATGTTTGCTATTTGCCATTTGAGCTGGGAGGAACCTCAGAAAGCAAAAGGCCACAACATATCAAAAAATTGTATTCGATATGTTAACAAGTCGCGCTACAAAAGAGATGAGTGGTCCCAAGAGATCCCCAGAGATAGCCCACATAAATAAGTATCTGGTAGCTGGCAGTCCGTATCTTGTGCCATGTATCTTGTATCTGATGGATGCACCTTTTGGCACCCAATAAACAAGTCGAAAACAGCAGCTGAGTTCGAAGTAATTTGATTTATTTCGGCACGGGCGAGAAATCAGCTTTGGAATTTTCGAAAAGAGGGTTTTTATCAGGGAAAGGTAAAAGCGGGAATAAATATATAATATATTTAATAAATTTTAATGAAATTTAATTCAGAAAATATACATTAAAAATTCAGAAAAATATTAAACTAATAAAGTAAATGATATACTTAAAAGTTAATTATTAAAATTGAACCTTCACTAAATGGTTTTGTTAATGCAATAATTAAGTTAATTAACTAAGAGGAAAAATATCTTGTTTTACAAATGAGTTGAGTGGAATGATGGTTCTTTCGCACACTCTTTCCCTCTCTTTTAAACACGCGACTTCTTGAGGGTTTTACCTTTACCGTTCACCGGATGGATGGCCAAAAGCGAAAAGCCACGACAAAGGAAAACTTGGCAACGCGTTCGAACTTCGAACATGTTTGTTGCACCTGGCTTTATTGTTCAAAAGGGGGTTTTTAAGAGGGGGTTCAGGTGTACCGAAGGGGGGCGGTTCCTTACCTTGGCCAGAAAGAGCCGGCTTTTCGAGAAAGGGGTGCAAAATAAAACACACAGCGGAATGTAACCCCTTTGGTAAGAGAGCCTCTACCCCTTTTCTTTTTTCTTTTTTGTTTTTTTTTTTTGTTTTGGCCAGGCCGGCACTTTGCGAATCTATAAAAGTATCGGGCCGCATAAAAAACGAGCTCAGTTGTGAACGGTACTTTGTAAAGGCAACCGGCGGGCAGCACGCGCGACTAACGGTTAACTGGAAAATCGAGGAAAAGCCCCTGAGGAAAAACGCATTCGTACTGCCAACTCAAATTTACTGCTCGGATCTACTGCCGCAGTAACTTGTCGCTTTTCAGCTGGGAAACAGGAATAAAAATAGAAATAGAAGAAGAAAAGGAAGCTGCATCCAGTAAACAGAATCCTCTTCAACCCCGGATGTCCTGAAAAAAGTCAACACATTTCTTCGCCCCCTTTTCGGTAAGTCATAACACACCCCCGCCTCGGATCCCAGCATCCCCACTCCACTTCTATGTCTCAACCTCGGAGATCCCCAGCCCCGACAACCCCCCGAAAAAATAAATCTATCGGCTTAAAACTTGGCAAAACTCAACTCCAAACTGAACCAAGCTGAGCTGAACGTATTTGAGTAGAGTATGCACTGAAAAAAAAATAATATAAACTTTTGTAAAATATAAAAAATGTTTAAAAAAAATGCAAAAAATTTTAAAAATGTTAAAAACTTAAAATTTATATTGAAAAATAGGTGTAAAAAATCTACATAATAGGTAAATATTTTGGGAATGAAGAAGAGAATAAAATCAAGAAAGTACTAACCATTTTTGACTCTCAAAATATTATTATACTTAATTTATTTATTTAACTTTTATAGCTACATTATAAATATTATTGTTTTAGGAATATATTAATTGAATAAATTGTAATGGTGTTTTTTTAATATTTTCTCATTGGAATTTGATATTACAAATGGAGACCTTGAACAAAAATCTTTCTTGTATTCGAAACTGCAATACCGATTTTTTATATGTGAAAGTCTTTTAAAAACGAATAATTTAAGCAGATTCGACAACAAGTAATTAAAAATTATCTTACATATTAATCTGTCTGTTGCTAAAATTAATTGTAGTTGCCAATTTCCCCCATTTTTACCACCTATTCAAATCTCAGTGCAGTTAAATCTGCATCTGTCAGTGCGGCAGCAGCTTCAGCATCAGTATCTGTGTCTGCTTTGTATCTTCTGGGTTGTAAAAACATCTGTGCTTGTCGTTCGGTATCCGTATTTGTTGCCGCTTTCGGGTTTGGGATGGGCCAACTACATTTCCTTTTGCAAGCAAAAACCCAGCAGCCACCCACTAGTCACACATTGCGTATACGCAACGTGGATATAGCAGCGTTTTTTGGAGGAAAATGTTTGTGAGCGAAAACGCGGGTTTAACTAAAAACCGTTTGCGTCGGAGCTGTCAGCAAATGGCAAGCACTTTCAGCAAAGGTCTCCCCCGAGATTCCCAGAAGTCCCCACTTTTAATACCCTTTAATCGTAGATTAAACAGGGTATATTGTATTCGTCGAAAAGAAGTAATAACATTTGGTTGTCTTTGTTTACATATAACTACCGAAATGTAAAAGAAAATCCTAAAATCGGACCATTCATTAAAAAGTTCTGACGAAATAATGGAATAAAAGCAAGCAGTGCAAGCAATCGATTTACTGCTTGCTCCCCTTTTAGCTTAGCAATGGGTATCTGATAGTCGAGTTGCTCGACTTTAGCGTTCCCTCTTGTTTTATTTTTATGTGGGCTGCCCTGCTCCATTTTTCTATATCTTTTGTGGGATCTCGGACAAGTGCTACTTCTGGCCAACTTCTTGGCCAGCTCACAGCTACTGGTTGGCTGTTCGATTTCTATTGTATTTTTGTTTTGGATGGTTGGAAGGTAGGTGCGTGTAGGCAGGAGTGGCCAACGATCGATTGAGGGTCTCTATGAAGTGTACATATAGAGTTCCATATTTATGGTGGGCGTTCTTCAAGCTCCCAGTTTGGACATCCATCTTGCCACCAACTAAGTTCGATTGTCTCCACTTTTGTTTACTTTTTGATTTATTTACTCGGTCTCAAAAAGTATCTCATTCAATCGCATCGATGCGAATTTCATTTTATTAACTTTCCAAATACTTTTTCGGTTTTTCTGTGAAAAGTTTGGCTCCATCGAGTGCAGAAAAGACTCAGAATCAGATTCAGATACATAAATCATCTACCCAATGACAATGCCTTGGGCTTTTGTCTTCGGTTAAGTTTTTTATTTATTGTCGAGTGCATGAAAAATACGGAAAAAATTAATGCGTTGGCTATTTTTAAAAAAATCATACGCAATGCATTTTAATTTTCGCTTGTCTCTTGTTCGTTTTTTGTTTGTAATATATATGGTTTTTTTTAAATATGTCAAGTTTGCTTTTTTACAGAGATCAGAAGCCGAAAAAATTAAAACAAAATAGCGAAACAAACAAAAAAGGGAAAAAAGACCCAAAGACCTGATTTTTCTGAATGACTTAGTTTTGTTTACCCGAATTTTGGGTTACTTTTCTTTTGTTATTGTGTGCAGAAAAGTGGAAAAGTTATAGGGAGAGAAAGATATGAGAAAAAGTTTTCTAAGCCATATATTGAATCAAAAGGAATAAGCAAAAGTTAATCTGGGTATTAAAATTACCATCGTAAAACTCGTAAAACTTTAATTACTATTTATTTCCTCCTCCACTTCCTTCTGAACTTAATTTGGCCCAAAAACTTCTGACTGCCATTAAATTCAGCAACTGATTTGTGTTATCCCCCCTTTTATTTCTCAAGGCAATTTCAACGCAAAAGTCAACAGTTTATAGTGTTTAATCATTCCTAAGCTGTCTTCAGCCCCCATTTTCCTCGCTTTTCCCCCCTTTTCCGCCCTTTTGGACCACCTTTGACCTTCATTAGTGTCAGACCCTCTCGCACTCGCATTAATCTAAGCAGACATTTCAAGTTGAGCTGTTGCCAAAGACAATGGCTCAAACAGTTTTGTAGTTTGTCTTGTCGGCCAAGGTGCACACGCACACTCTGCTCCAAAGACATAGATACGAATACAGATGGTATCTACGAGATACTCGCAGAAACGCATACAAATCAGAGCTAATAAATTAGTGCACTTTATGCCAGAGCAGCGAAATAAATTCAAAAAGTATTGTGCAAGCTTTTGAAAGATGAAATAATTTTTTAAGGATTGAAAAAAACTATGCCTTAAAAAATAATATCTTTAAAATCTAAATTATTATAAAACTAAAACTATTATACAATTTAAATTTTTATATACATTTTTATTCCCAATTTAGTTAACATTTCGTTAGCTTCAAAACAAAGATACAGATATTATCTACAAGATAATTTTCAAAATCACAGCAAATAATTTATAATAATTCCTTTTAAAAATGTAGAAAATCAAAACATATTTTTAGAGGGGACAGAAAAATATCTTTAAAAAAATATAAATCTTATAAGAAATATTTTTCTGCCAAAATTTTACATCTTCTAATTTGACTTCAGATTAATTTTATCAGCTTGAATATTGATCCAAAATGATTACATTTTTCAAGCAGAACTGAAGATACTTCCCAAAATCACAGCAAATAATTTACAGAATTTTAAGCTTAAGAAATTGAATAAATTCCACTGAAAAGTGCCGGATTATGCAACCATTTGAAGTCGCAACACCCCCAGAAGTTGCACCCCCGCCCAGCGACTGGCCACGCCCCCTTTGCTGAGGCGCCCCAAAGTCTCAGGGCGACACAAACAACAAAAAACAACAAAACAAAGAATTCAGTGTGTTGCACAAAAAACCAAACCGAAACGAAAAGTCCGAAAAAAACCAACACACTCGGCGGCGCTGAAGGAAAAACCTTCGCGGCTGAAAAACAAAAAAATAAGCAGAGCAACGATGTGAAAAGTTGAATGCCTAACAAGTTGAAACACGCTGAAAATGCTGAAGAAAAAAATCACAAAAAAACGTAAAAAAATAAATAAAGAAAAACAAAAGCTCAAAGATGGAGCACACAACCATAATAACAACAAGAACAATGACTTGGAAAATGGGGAAATGTCTTGGGAACCTTGCAAAATGGATGAAGCTGACGTTGTTGTGGGCCCTTTGTTGTTGTTGTAGCTGCAGTTTGTTGAATTAGATAAAAGTTTAGGAAATGTTTATGCCAAAAAGTAAAGGCGCAGATGAATAGCGAAGGAAACTCCTTTTTGGCCCAAAATATCCTTGATGGAGAGGTTCGAAAGTCTCAGGGGATTTCGATGGCCAAGAATTTGGGTTTTACTGCCTTCAACTCGTAAAACTGCAAGTGAAGTTTGTTTTGTGGGAGCTGTAATTATTTAATGAGAAGAAGTCTCCTTTTTGCTTATCAAGAATAGATTAAAAGTGTCCCTATTTTTTTCTGGAAGTTGAAAGCTCTGCGAAAACTGTTCGATATAGAAATCTGAAAATAAAAACCGAAATTCGGTAATAATTTGTAGATGCGAACTAACTAAAGACCCCTTCATAAACTAATTTTGTCCGACACTAAGTTGATTATCCTTAAAATTGTATGTGAAAATTGTAATAAATATTTGTAAAAATAAAAAGGAATAATTCTAAAATTTATTAAAGAAAATATATGTGTTTTTAGTGTTTAATATGTGCATACAATTTAAAAAAATTGTATCTTTATAGTGTTCTTAATTTTTAATTGTACCGTTTTTGTTAAAAATTAAATAAATATAAGGCTCTTAAAAAAATTGTAATACCAAAAATGGTTTAGAGTACAACATATTTTTTTTAAAGAACTTTTTGTAGAATTTTTAAATGCCTGAAGTTTTTTTCTACGTTAGTCCATTTTCAATTCTAAACATTTTTCTTAGATTTATTTGTCTAGATATACCTTTTTTACCAAATCGCAGAGTGATGTAAGGGAAAATGGGTGAGGTGTAGGATAAGGTAACCAGGCAAATGGCATGCGGAAATGCACCGAAAATAAATGTGGGTAAAAATGCCAAGGAAAACTGAAAATCTCTGTGTTAGTATGAGTGCTCGCAAAGTTTGTTTCTTTTAGTCTGGGATTTCAGTTGGAAGAATGTTGTCTGCACGTAAATATTTCACACCAAACACAAAAGGGGGTTCTTCAAGTGCCCGAACAGAGGCGTAGCTGCGGGGGGTGAGCCGGAAAAAATGCCTAACCAGCGCAATGTGCAAATGCAAATGCAACGGAAAAAGCGACTGCGGAATATGAATCACAAGAATCACAAGAAAAAAGTGCAGCCACCAAGGGAACTCCGCACACTCATCGCTTATCGGCGATTTCCCCCCTTTTTCACCTGTCTCAGCCCCTCTCACCTGAATAAACCCCCTACCCCTGCCCCTTCCCCCTTTTCATTCATCAATGCTGTTCGACGGAGGTGAAAATTTCGTGCGCGCGACTTAAACAAAAGAAAAAGAAATCTGAAAAAGTTCAGAAACGAAAGAAGAGCAGCCAGAGATAAGACAACAAAGATTCGCCAACTGGCGATAAACAAAAAAAAAAAACAAAGCAAACAATTGCGAATACTGCAGTGCAAACCACAAACAAACATGCCAAGAATGCATCCCACAGATACATTTACAGTGCCTACAGCGCCGAAATTAGAAATTCCATTAAGAGAGAAAAATAAATATTTTAATTAATTAAATTCTAGCTTATAAATCAAAATGGGTTTTACATTTCACACCATTTAAGTTTTATGTAACAATTATTTAAACTTGAGAAATTTGGTCTTTTGCCTTTATAAATAAAAAATTCATTTATTTCTGTAGGGTTCTTCCGGGAAAAATATTTTAAAATTCTTTCTTAGTTTGTATCTACAAATTATTTCTGAATTTCGGTTTTTATTTAAAGACTTCTATGTCAAACAGTATTCGCTGAGCTTTCAACGTGCTGAAAAAGTAGGCACACTTTTATAGTTATTAATTAGATAATTTATTATTTTCCCTTAACGACATATCACTGTAGGCCTGCATCTTACGTGTGAAATGACACTAAACCGTCTCAAACAAATGCTGTTAATACTGCAAAAAGAATGCAAAAATCTGGCGAAAAGTGAAACGGAACTTTGCCAGGGTCGAATTCTATTAGAGAACCGACCCAAACCAATCCAATCCGAACTGCGTTGAGGTGAATTTCAGGTGAGTCAGGCCCACGCAATGCGAACACCTGAAATCCGCAACGATAAGAAAAATATGAGAGGGATTCGTAGAGCCCCAAAACGAGTTTCTCACGAAGCGTGGGCCAAAGTCTTTGACGTCAGCAATTGAAGTTGGTTGACAACTATCAAAGCCAAACTATTGACACAATTTGTATAAATGCCTTTGGTTTGAAGGGGGTATTTCCTATTTGCACTAGTAAAATCGGTCACCCTCATGTGAAAAGTATTTGCCAGCGGAAGATTGTTCAAGTATTTAATTAAATAAATCTGAGCTGGTTAAAATTTCACTTGATATTTATAGTCAAATTACGCATATAATTCAATAAACTGAATGGGTTTTAGTTTACTTTAGAAAAAGTAGTAATATAAAATATTATAACATGATGATATTTTTATTTTATTAAATGTTTTTCCCTGTTAATCTCTTTTACCATTTTTTTTTGTTACATTTTGAAACTATTTGATCCAATGCAACGCACTTTTGTCATGTAGTATTTATGATGGAATTAAGCAAAAATCACGGACAAACCGAACGCAAATCGTTTACAAAGAGTTATCACCGCTATTTGGGTTATTATTTTGCAATGACAAAATGTGAAAAACATGAAAAGAACGTCAGACAAACAAAAAAAAAAGGAAAACAGCCAAGCTGAAAAACCAAAATCGAGAAACACACATAAATGCCCGACAAATAGCACAAAAAAAGAAAAAATGCATAGAGAACTCATATATATGAAATGAAATATTCTGGCAATTAAACAGCAAAAATTGTTGGTTTTTCTGTTTTTGTTTTTCTTCCTTTGGTTTTTGTTTAATTTTAATGTTTTCAACCGCAACACGAATTATGCAGATTTACAAGCGCCGACAAAAAGGTGAAAGGTATTTATATAATTAAAACAGTATTCTCGTCGAGGGATGTGCAACTGCTGACCACCCGTAGATAGTTGTTCTCGATGATCAGATAGATGCACTTGCAGATGCATAAGTACATGTATCTGGCGGATACCAAAGCCAATCTGCATCTGCAAATGACCACAAAGTGAGAGCGTTGCACAGTTAACTCAATTAACTTATAAAATGTAAACTATGCGAGGCAAACAGCTATGGTTTGTATGTTGTATATGTGGCTCCAGCTCCCAGACGAGAGATCCAACTGGAGCCCCAGCAACAAGCTCAGTGAGCTAAACGGCAACGGTGATTAACTTTTGTCCATCTACCAAGGCGATGGTTACGTGACTCACGGTTAAGGAAAAGTTAAGAGTGAATAACGGGAAATACCAAACATATATTAGATTTTTTATTAGAAATTCCCTAAATATTTTTAGGAATTTTAATCTTTTTTTTTTATTTATTATAAAAATATACTAGCGATCTAAGAATATACAATTTTTCGCTGAAATAAAATGTAACCTGGATATTATATTTCTGATTTATGGGCTCGTTAAGATCAAATCATAAACTATTTCCTATTAAATTAATGGAATTTAATCTTATATCTTAGAAATCATTAAAATTATTTCACTTTTATGATTTAACCAATTATATATTTCCAAAATATATTCTTAAAGCATTGTGTTCCCCAAGTCATAAAAGAAACTATTAAAAATAGTTATTTTTTTCCTTTTTAATATTTTTTTTATAAACTAATACCTTTTTTTTTGTACAGCTTATATATATCTTAAAAACAAAATAGTTTACCAACCACTTTACAAGCTTTAAAAAAAATCTTAAAAAATCATACGATAAATATCTTAGATCGCTAGGATTTTTGGTATGGGGAATATATGTAACATATTGTACTATTATACTATTCCAAAACTCACCTGTTTATAAACCCGCTCATCTCTAGCGGTTTTCACAGTTTCCAGCTTCGGCCCATGCCCATGGTTTTCCATATGTAGATGCGTGCGAAGAGATACGTGGATGTATCTACAAGCTACAAGTTACGCTTTGCAGACTCGCGTATTCACCTGAGCGCGAATAATTACCACGCCAAGAAAGGGGGAGTGAAAGGGGAGGGAAAGGGGCGGGGCAGGTGCGAGGGGGGGTATCCATAGGCGCCGCTTTCGTCCAAAGAAGTGGAAGAAGAGGCGGTAAAGGGGCGGAACGGGCAACAAAGTTAAAACCAAGTGAATGTCGAGGAAGCGAATGTAGATCGGTGGATATATATACTATATAGATATATCCCGTGGGCGAGGGGTCAAGGGGGCGGGGCAGGTGGGTCATCGGCGGTTCGAGGGCAGCGCCAGCGGTGCTAATGTGGTTATGAACGCCAGTTGGCAGGTCGACTTGGAGTCTCCGCCGTCTTCGTCTTCGTCTTCGCTAATCGAAATGTGATAATCGGGGCGGGGCAGCGTCCAGTTCATTGAGCTCTGAAAAGGGCGGCGAAGGGGGGAAAATCCGGGTGTGAACCACATTTGCACCGACTTGGCCGCAGCTATTGAACCCATTAATGACGCCGCTTTTGCCCGCGATTTTCTCGGCCTGTGGAAAGTCGCACGAAATATGGATCGCACATTAGCTTGGGAAAACTTGACCAGCGGTGAAATCGCTAGGGAAATCGAAGGCAAAGTTTTTTAGGAAAAGCCCTAGAAATATACTTGTTTTCTTAATTTATTTAGATTTAGTATTCGGATGGTGAAAGAAAACCATTTTTAGGAGATGAGATTAAAAAACTATGATCATTTACAACAATAATTTAAGATATTATATTTTACATTTTGATTTGTGATTTTTAAAATGGATATTCTTTTTGTGTTTTTAAATATTTTCATATTTAAATATTATTTCCTGCATAAAAACTGTTAATTTAATATTATTTATTTATTATTATTAAAAAAAAATACCATTTTCATTACACTTTTAATTTAAATTAAATGTTTTTTATATCTATAAACTACTTTATATAAATAAAGTTCTTTATAAAATTATAGGTCCCTTTATAGGAAATATTGCGTAATATCCCAGCATTAAACCTTAAAAAGAGTTTTCCCAAGAAAAAATCACATATCACTCATTCACCCAAGTCTCCCATAGAATAGAACTCTAGATCTCTAGGCTTGCTTGTTTGAATAAGAACTATTTAAGCACCAATTTAAGCTGTCTCATTTTAGAGCATTCCTCTTGGCTTCTTGTGTTTTTCTCCCCCAAATGCTTCCTTCCTTATTTCCTCCTATCTTCCTTCCCTAGCAATCTGTGGTTTTTGTTGCCTCTTTTATTTGTCTTTCCAGAACCCAGAGTGAAAAAAAAACGCGAGAACAAAAGGCTTGTCAAGCCATTTCCATTTTCATTTCCATTACCGTGCGAATTGTGGGCCGCTTTTCTTTGCGCTGTTTTCCTATTAACATTTTTCACTGCTCGGCTTGCGGATTGGGGGAGCATAATTGCCTTTTGATGTTGCTGCTCGCCTTTGGCAAACTACTCCCCTTGCTGACCACTTAAAGCCACATTAATTGTTATGATTTACAATGAGAAAAAATCATAAATTAATTATTCATGGGCCGGCAAACAAGTGGACAGGCATTGAAAATTCCTGCCCTGGGTCAATGTTCCATTGGCAGGGCAATTTCCGCAGCGAGTTTCCTTCCTGATGGCCAGGGAATCATCGGAGGCAGATCAGCATCCAATTAGCTAACGGAACTACGTGCAAATCGTTGCATCTCAACGCTGGCCATTCTCGAACCGTTCGGCGAGCGGCGAAAGATACTTTTGTATCTCGCCGGTAAAAGCGGGTTAATTGATGGCTTTTGCATTAAATTGCTTCACTCGACACAATCAGCTGAAAAGTGGAGAGAAAAAAAAGAAAGGGGAAGAGGGGTTGGGGGGAAAGCGGCAGCAATTGACCTGCTCAGCGATATTTGTATCTTTGTATCTTTAGCTTGGAAGTTAATTATCACTGCTCGGTTCGTGCTGCAATTTCCATAGATGTTTATTAGAAATTCTCAAGCCATAAATCAAGCTCGGAATGATCTCAGAATGCCATCTGCTGGCCATACGCAAAAGTATCTGTGAATTTAGAGGTTTTTTGGGATATGGGCATGGTAAGAAAATGATCTAAATACAATTATTCACTTTAAAACAAAAAAGCAAAGCATGCCTGCGGTCACACGCTTATCTAGCATAGGGCACACGAAGATTCTTCTTTTAATTGGGTTTTTAAAATGCAACCCTGCCTTAAAATCTTTTCCATCATAATTAAAATTGATATAATTTCAAAAATGTATTTATAAAACATAAATAAGTATTTACAATATTTTTTCTCTCTGTATGTGGGTGTTTAATTGGATTCTCCTACGTCTAGACTTTGTCTCGTTGGGCCACGCACTTTAATCGGCTGCGTGCCTAATTTATTGATATGTCATCCCGTCTGCCCAGCAACCACTTCCACATTAATCCCCCCTTTATTTAGATTCTCCTTGACAATTGTGGTGGCCTCATGCCAAAGTGTTTGTCATTTCCTGGCATTCCGCAAATACTTGGCTCCACGTCTTTGGATTTCGGCTGTAGTTTTCATTTTCATTTTCGTTTCAGTTGCCATATTACGAAATTGGCCTCCCCCTTTTCGGACTGTTTATATATCTGGTTATTATATATCTGGGAATGAAACTTTAGCCACCCCGATTCGATCTGTTTTGGCTGTTTGCGTGATTCATTTTTTCCACATTTTTTTTTTTGGTTGTTCCGTTTTGATTATATAAATGTACGTATGAGCATTATGCTTGTCTGGCCGTCTTTTATATTTCGTTTTTCGTTTTATTATTATTCTTGTATTTTCCTATATTTCCGTGTGAACTTCCGTTTTGAAACGCCCCCCTTTTGCCCGCCATGTCTGTGGACTGGACTCTACTCCCTTCTGAAAAAGGCAAAAGTTTGGAACGTGTTTGAAATATTGATAGCGAAATGAGCAGGGACCACAAGAACAACCTACACAGCTACAAGCCAATGCAGAGAAAAAAATTGTAGGATATTAAATAAAAAGAAAGGTTTTTATTACAATCAGAGTTAAAAGTAATTTATTCGTTTTGTAATATATTTTATTATTTTGTAATACAAAAATTTGGAAATATTTACGTACCTATATTATTATAAAAAAATTTTAAGTTAAATTACTGTTAATCTCAGTATTATTATTAAAATATTTCATTCTTATAAAATGTACATTCCTTTATTTTATTTTGTTAAAAAAAGTATGTTATTTTTATCAATTTTTTATTGATATACATAATTTTTTGCCTAAGTTGTGTGCTTATAATTCCCAAGTGCTTTTTTCACATTGTAAAACATTTTAGTTTTCAGGTTCCCAACTTGTCTTTGAGTTTCCAAGCCAACTTAAAATTCAAATGAATATTTTGTATTACCAATTATTACTTCAATAAAGCTTTCCTAATTTTCTTTCGGTGCATTCTCACCCACTTGGACCTTGCCACCATCGGTGGTTGCAGGCAACACCTACTGCAGTCCCAAAGTTGCCCAGAATTCCCCTCTTCCCCGCGATTCCCTCGATTCTGTCTGTCGTTGGTCTGCTGCTTGTGGTTGCTGTTCGCCGTCTGCCTCGTTGTTGTTGTTTCTCTGTTTTTTTTTGCTTTTGCTTTCAGCGGTGGTGGTGGTGGGGCGTGTGACCTCTCCCACCTTCCCCCTTCGGTGGCCCCTTTTACGGTTGCATTAGACAATAACTGGTAATAATCGTTGAACCGTAAAATAAACATGGATACCCGGTGCACTTGTTTAGGCAGCAACAACAACAACAACAGCAGTGGTCGGGTGGTTCAGGTGGTTCGCTCGGTGGTGTCTTTGTCGCTGCAGGTGATTAAGTCTGTCCACTGTCCACTGTCCACCCATCCACCATCCACTGTCCCTTGTCGTCTGCCGGACGTTAACTGATTTGTGCATTGACGCGAAGTCGTAGAAATATACGAAAAGACATAAATACTTAAGCAGAAAAGCAGAAGACAGAAAAGCGAAAAGGGTTACATTGCGGTTTTCCACAGATCACACAGACTGGCAGAATTATAAGCATATGCCAGCGCTTTGCATTCCATTTCAATCCGATCCGATCACATCCATAGGTAATTTACATTCGTCATCGTGCTTGGATTTTCTGCGTAGCGATCTGTGATTCAGTGGCTATTTATAAACACCGATCGAAATAAATCTCCAAAAACAAAAGCAAACTATTTGGTCGCTCGACTGAAGCTCTCGTTTGGCGCGCCACGTATTCATATCCCATATTGTCTAGTGGTTAGGATATCCGGCTCTCACCCGGAAGGCCCGGGTTCAATTCCCGGTATGGGAAATATGGTTCAACTTTTTTTTATTTTTAAATATTATTTTATTTTTAAGATATTACAAAAAGTATCTACAGGAGCATATCATTTAATATCTAAAGGAAACTATTTGTTTATAAAGTTCATCATAGAACAACATCGATAAAAATACGAATAATAAGAAGTTCCAATACTTTTGAAAGATCTGTAATCTATAAATAGGTAATACCTATGTTCTTGATCACCTGTATGAAAAGTACAGTTATATCCCATATTGTCTAGTGGTTAGGATATCCGGCTCTCACCCGGAAGGCCCGGGTTCAATTCCCGGTATGGGAAATATGGTTCAAATTTTTTTTTCATTTTAAAATGTTGTTTGTTTTTATTTTTAAGATATTAAAAAAAGTATCTACAGGAATATATCATTTAAAATCTGAAGAAAACTATTTGTTTTTAAAGTTCATCATAGAACAACATCGGTAAAAATACGAATAATAAGGAATTCCAATGCTTTTGGAAGATCTGTTATCTATAAATAGGTATTACCTATGTTCTAGATTACCTGTATGAAAACTACAGTCACATCCCATATTGTCTAGTGGTTAGGATATCCGGCTCTCACCCGGAAGGCCCGGGTTCAATTCCCGGTATGGGAAATATGGTTCAACTTTTTTTTATTTTTAAATATTATTTTATTTTTAAGATATTACAAAAAGTATCTACAGGAGCATATCATTTAATATCTAAAGGAAACTATTTGTTTATAAAGTTCATCATAGAACAACATCGATAAAAATACGAATAATAAGAAGTTCCAATACTTTTGAAAGATCTGTAATCTATAAATAGGTAATACCTATGTTCTTGATCACCTGTATGAAAAGTACAGTTATATCCCATATTGTCTAGTGGTTAGGATATCCGGCTCTCACCCGGAAGGCCCGGGTTCAATTCCCGGTATGGGAAATATGATTCAAATTTTTTTTCTTTATAAAATTTAATTTTTTTTTAAGATATTAAAAAAAGTATTTACAGGAGGATATTTTGTATTATCAAAAGGAAACTATTTGTTTTTAAAGTTCATCATAGAACAACATCGTTAAAAATAATGAAATATTCTAATGTTTTTGGAGGAAATCTTATTTATAAATAGGTGTTACCAAAGATCTTGATAAACTCTAGGAAAAGTACAGTCATATCCCATATTGTCTAGTGGTTAGGATATCCGGCTCTCACCCGGAAGGCCCGGGTTCAATTCCCGGTATGGGAAATATGGTTGATAACTTTTTTTCTTTTTTTTATTAATTTAAGAAGAAAAAGTTCTAAAAATATGGTCTGGTGTGGTAAATTATTTACAGCAGTTATATTTTATTTACAGCTCCTCGCTTATATTATTTCCATACTTTCCCATCTAATCATGGCTCTGTAGACCACCAACGAATTGGGCAGCTTCGAAATTCCGTTCCGTTGGCTGTTCTAAATCTCCGAAATCTCGACTCGACATCAAGAGCAGCTTCTGCTCCATTCATTCTTCTGTTGAAATTGTGCAAGCAACAACAAAGGCTCTTGTGGTTTAAGTTTTATGTTGAGGGTTTTATGGCCCAGAGGCGGTACAAAGGGGGCAGAAAGGGGGGGTCCGAGTAAGGGCAAGTGTTTCACACAGTAAACACAAGTTAATGAAATTAAAACGTAAGCAGCAGACACACAAAAACGCAATAAACACAAAAGAAATTACAATTAAATTGAAAGCAAAGAGAAAGACCATCTATTGGAGTGTGAGTGAGTGAGACGGGGCTAGCGTGCTTCCCACATTCTGCACTCTTCACTCCTTTTGCCCACTGCAACTTTTGACATGCAACCCGAATGGAAATGGAAATGAACTTTGAAGCCTGCGTGGGCCGTTGTTTCTCAGTTTCTCAGTTTCTCGGGAGCTTGAGAATTTCAAGTCGCCGGCTATCGCGATGCTCCAAATGCCCCCTTATCTTAACCCCCCTCTACCCCCTTACATTTTCCCCAACCCCACCTCTGCCTTCACATTTCTTCTGTGATGGCGTGCGCGACTTTTAATCGCATTCGCTTCAATTGTCGGAATTTTATTGTGAAACCAACTAAGACTTTGGGCGTCAAAGCCTCCCAACCCACCCCCTTCCCCTAACTAAACTATCCCCCCTTTGGGCTTTCCATGTACATCTTTCATAACGCTTCATTATCGTCTCATAAAAAAAAATGCGAAAAGAAACCTTTGAAAAATTAAAAAAAGTGAAAACCTTTCCCAGAGTTACGGGTACAGTGAAAGCTCGCATGGGTGACCTTTGAAGTACTTGGTTTTATTCGTCTTAGCAAAGAAATAATGGGTTATTTTATCAGGGGCTAAATCTGTTTTGTTCTTAGTCCTGAAATAAAAAAACTTAAGGTGACCCAGATTTCCTAGCATGACCTTTGAAGGGTAAAATTCGATACTTAAAAAATCTGAATGAAATTCACTGCTTTTATAGGGAGTTGGTCTATATTTATAACATCATATGTTTTACCATTTTGTAATAAATATTTCATTTATTACAACTGGTGACCCCAATCCTCTTTTTTAAATAAATTTGTTACGTTTTTAATTTTTTTTTAATTTTGAAATAAAATCTCAGCTCTTTTATGAACTGGTCTATATTTATAAGTTAATATATTTCAGTATTTTGTAATAAATATTTATTATTTATTTAATTATAGCTGGTGACCCCAATCCTCTTTTTTTTAATAAATTTCATACTTTTTTAATTTTGATTTAAATGGAATTGAAATATATCAAAGATTGTTTATTAAAATTGTAGATATATATATCCATTTCTTCTGTGTAAGCTCCCATAACTTTTTCTTTGATCCCACCATCCCACCGACATAAGCGCCACCCACCTGGTAAACATTTTTCAATTATAGTTTTATAATAATTTTCTCGTCATTGTTGGTAGTTCATGTTCATCGTCTTCGTCTGGTTGTTGTTGTTGCTTGCAGTTCATTTGTTGTTGCGTTTTGTTAACGTAACTTTCTTCGTTATTCTTTCACTTTTTTTTTCAACCCGCCCACTGAGTCTGCCGCCTCTGCCCCTAAAAAAAACTCGAGGGAGCTGCCAACTCAACTCGTTTTCCATAACTTTTGCTCTCGACCCAAAGGCATTTAAGCCGCGTTGTAATTATGTATTTTTTCCCGTACATTTCTCTCTCACTATTTCTTTTCAGTGGCTTTATGCACCCTGCGGCTTCAGTAATTAAATTTGTTTTTGTCTCTCGCCCTTTCGCTCGCCAACTTGCAATTGCAACTAACTATTTACTCAGGAGGGAAATCTTTTCCCAGGAGTGGTGGAAAAAATTCCAAAAACGTGTGTTTCGAGCCAATTTAGCTGGCCCATTGAAGCGCATAAATCAATAAAGGAAAATAGCTAAAAAACGCACACATATTTGATAACCTTAGGAAAAAGTACTTGGGCCAAAGAAGGAATGGAATGGCAGGCAAATAATGCAAACACAAATAGTCAGCATTATGTAAATGAAATGTTTGCCCAATGCAAACACAAAATGCGGTCGACTGGGGGAAATCTAGAACAGCAGCTCAAGGAGCAGGTCACTGGAAAAATAGATTGAATAAACCAATTACCACCCACTTTTTAAGCAAATAAAGGCGATGTGTGTTTTTAGTTTTAAAGGTAAAATAGTTTAATAAAGGGTGAGGGCAATTTAATACAGTAATTTAGAAAAGACTGATAAAAAATATAAGAATAAAAACTAAATTAAAATAAACAATAATACAAAAAAAAAAAAAAATAATAAAAAAATAAATGCATTAAAAATAAAAAAGTCTTTTCAGGATTAAAAACAAAATATAAAAAAAAAATAAAAAAGAAACGCAAATAAAAAATAAAAATAATAAATATAACAAATATAAAAAAAATAAAAAATAAACATAAATCAAACTCAATAAAAGAATCAAAAATAAATAAAACAACTTCTTATTTTTCCTTAAAATTATATTTTTATGTTTTTAGCAAACACTTATAATTTAGTAAGAATATTTAAGAAAATATTCGTATGCTGTACCATTGCTTTTTTAAGTTTTTCAGTTGATTTGTATAATTTTAGGGTCAGTTTTATATGTATATGTAGATAGAATAGCGGGATAGCAAAGGACTCTTATATCCTCTCCCTCAGAGCCATAATATTTTTCATACATTTCGTAGGTACCGCATTTAGTTGGTAATAAACCTTAAAAATAATATACCTATTAATATTTTATTTTCTGTGTAACGAGGGGATATGAAAAACCATTGGTAGTACAGCTCCAAAGGAGGTTGGCTTGCATAATCAACTTCAACGGCGAGTTGAACTTCGATTTTTGCCTTTTGCCAAATGAGCCAGGCAGGAAGGCAAACACAGGGTTCCAAAAGGGAAGTGGAAGAGGAAGTTGGATGTTTGTTTCAAGGATATTGTGCGTTTCAGTGTCCTGCACACGAACAAGTTGCGTGCCAAGGACAAAACACAGAACTGAACTGAAAAAGCTGAAAGCAGCAGACCAAGTTGAACAAACCGGACCAAAGCAGCCAGGAATCGATGTTTAAGGACATTAAGGATACACCTGTCGATATTTTTACAGTTTTTGGCATGCGCCTGCCTGCCTTCCTGCCTTTCGCCCCAATATTTTCGGATCCATTAACCGGTTTGCCAGTTGTGCGCCAGGATCATTAAGGGGCAGACCAAGAGCAACACTTCCGTCTGCGAAACAAGTTTTTCGCTTTGGAAACATATAACAGGGAACAGGACACGACAGGACCTTCCACTATCCCAGTTGTTCGGGGCCACAGGTAATCACCATTAAAACTCATTACCAAGAGCAACTGCACCGAACCGAAAACCAAACCGAAAAGGACACGCCATGGGAACTCGGAACCGAAAGCCCTTCGAAAATAAACCAAAAACACTATAAACTAGCCGAAACCAAAACATGCACATAAAGTAGTTAGCCCTCGGGCACAAAGCCCACTGGTTCTTTTAGATTAGTTACCATGCGAGTTATTTGCTGTCTACCCGAAACAAGGAACCCATTAAGTTGAATTAGACCTTCGTTTTCACATGAGGAGATACATTCTTAGCTTGTAATGTATGTTAAATATTTAACACATGTTTTTTATATTTATAAAGAAACTCCCCATAACTAAGGATTTAAAAATTAAGTGCTTAAATATAGGAGATACAATCCTAACTCCCTTTAACTCTAGTTATATTTTAAACTTAAAAAATATATTAAAACCTTAAATTAGTTTACTACATTTGTAAATTATTTATGTGGGCAAATATAAGACCATATAACTGGAGCTTCTTAGCTTGTAATATTTATTAAACGTTTAATAAAGTTGTTTATATTTATAATGAAACTCCACATAACTCGAGTCATATATTAAAACTAGCTGTACCCGGCGCGACTTCGTTCGCTTAAAATTAGTTTGGAGTACGGTTGTCAAGACTTTCCCATTTCCACACCACCCCTGAGGTAGAGAAATTGGCGCGTTTTTTTTAATGTGGTATCTCCAATTAGACCTATTCCACTGAAACTGTCTAGGTTTAATAAAGTAAATTAATATGACTACTTTAAAACCTCTGTGTAAACAACATTTTTAGAAGATCCTTCAGGAGCGAGAATAATAAGGCTACTGGCAGAGCTAACTCTAGAGCATGCGACATAAAATTGTCCATGAGAGAAGCACTCTTCTCTAAAGGTTTCTAGTCCTGTCAGCTTTAAAGTCTGCCCCTGCGTAATATTGTATTGATATTTATTGTACTTTAGACTAATTGGATAAGAAAAGTGATAACAAGCAAACTTTTAAAAACACAGGGCGGCAACACTACTACTATTTTGACGGCAGACTGTATGGTATTTATGTTTGGATCTCTGTTTTATAAACATCTGTTTCCCCCTTAACGCACATCCCGTAAATTATTCTAACTGTGGGGCTTCAAAGATAAAGAGTGCATATTTTATGAAAACCTTTAACATCGAATGCAAATCGTGAATCCCTTTGCATAACTTTGGGGGACTCCGTAAATTTCGCAATAACATTACGGCAGTTTTCGAATTTTAAGAGACAGCTTATGCTGAAGAATTCCTGGAGGATTCAGGGAACTTTTTGAAAAATTCAACAGGTTAACTTGAACAGCATTCATCAACGCATCCAGGAATAGAGTCGACCGATTTATCGGAGACTTCTAAACCATCAAATGAGTTTAGCAATAAATTATTAATAGTGGTGGCTCTTTCATTTTTCGTTGTCAAAATGGCGCGCTCAGATAGCCAATCTAAGCTTTTACTTGATATGTTAGAAATGTCAGGAAATATTTTGGATGTAAGGTCTTGAACGTTTTTGACTACATTTCCTAAGCGTGATGTTATAACTATTTTTCCATCGAATGTTGGATGGACGCCATTCCCAATTTTTAAAAGAGTTTCGGAAAAAATTCCTGCAGAACTATCTCCTCTTAAGTGCACTCGCATATTTTTCGTGAGCTGTAGTTTTTTTATCTGTGGCCATAAAAATGAAGATTTTAAACAGGCCTTTATTTCATCAGCTCTTGTACCTCTTGGCACAACAGGAAGGGTTTGGCGAAAGTCTCCAGCTAGCAAGACTGTAATACCACCCATCAACATAGTATTCTCATTAATATCTTGCAGGGTTCTATTTATGGCTTCAAGCCCACCTTTATGTGACATGGTGCACTCATCCCAAACAATCAACTTACAATCTTTAAACACCGCAGCCATATTACATTGCTTTGAAATAGAGCAATGAGGAGTTTCTAAATTAACTAAATCCAAAGGAAGTTTGAATGTAGAATGAGCAGTTCGACCTCCATTGAGCAGGGTAGCAGCTATACCAGAAGATGCTACAGCTAGGGCTATTTTTTTTGAACTTCGAACTTTTGCCAACAATAAGTTTGTCAAGAAGGTTTTACCTGTCCCTCCAGGTGCATCCAAAAAAAATATTTCACCCATCTCAGCCCCAACGCTTTGTAAAATTGTATTGTATACGACTTTTTGCTCGTATAATAAATGAATGTGATCCAAGTAAAAGTCGGGAACTTGTATTTTTTTTTATTAGTTACAATGTTATCAATGCAATTTTAATTTGCGCACAAATATGTATACTTGTTTGTAAATTGTAATTTGTTGTTTTAAAATTTGTTGTTTTGAATGAACCGAAAACATCTGTACATACAAATGTAGCGAAGTAACTTATTATTTTCCGATTCCACATTTGATTGATAATTATTAAATTTAAGCTCGTCAAATTTTGCATTGGCTGAAAGGAAATGAATAATTTTTCTTGTATTTAAGCACATTATCGACTTTCAAGTAGAAACATAAACACACATTGTGTGTATGTATTGTATTGTACATGTATTGTACAAATCAAAACATATCCAAATATGCATATGTACATACATACGTATTTGGTCAAAAGTTCGAATCTTAAGATTAATAATTAACTTGGAAACATTTTGGCTTTGTTTACAGAATTCGTAGTAATTTTTTATTTTAATCCATTGCGGAAATTAAATAGGGCTCTTACTTCTGCTACAAAATTTAAAATACTTTTTGAAAAATAAAACCTAAGCATTTGATCCACAGAACTGACTATTGATCGAAAATCATATTGATCGGAGCAGCAGTTTAAGTTTTTAAAATCCAAAACAAATTTAAACTTAAATTGCCCTTTTCCCCTCCCCTTTTCCGCACAGCACTACCCCTCCCCTTTTCCTCACAGCACTACCCCTCCCCCTCATCAGTTTTTTTGGCTGTTGCTTCTCGGCCGTCGCTCTCTTGGCATCCGCTCTCTGGGTTTCGCTCTCTCGGCTGGCTCGCACAGATTGCAACGCAATAACTTACAAAATCGGAATAAATTCGTTAAAAATACTTAAAAAAATGTTAAAAACTTGAAAAATTAAATTTAAGCATTTGGGCCATAGAATAACTAATGGTCCAAAAATCATTTTGATCGGAGCAGCGGTTTAGATTTTGAAAATCGAAAAGTTAATTTTGGATGTAGCCCCCAAATTATGGGGGATATCGAAATTTCTTTTAGATTTCCAATTAGGCCTTTTCAAAACCTAAAATTCTGCAATATCCAAATTTCGAAATTCCAACAACTTTAGAAGTTAGGCATTAAAAAATCTCTTTTTTTTTGCTCAAAATATGGATGTTGGAGCTGTTTGGGGCCTCTGGGGGACATATTGGACCTTAGCGGGCGCCTACGCCCCCAATGCTATACTGTGAAAAAATTTGGCTGCTCTAGCTCTTACGGTTTGGGCTGTGGTCGTATCCCCTTAAAAATCGGTCTTTCATTTTATAATCTTTAGGGATTAACAAATATTTTAAAAATTGAAATTAGTTTTTTATATAATATTTATAAAGAGAGTGTTTAAGACCACATAAAGGAGCTCCTTTTAGATTTATTTCCACCATATGTGAAAGGTTTTTTTGGTAAAAAGTCTAACAATGTATGTGATAGATGGCCAGCTCTATTAGTTCTTGCCATACATTACTTTTTATGCAACATTTAATTTGAAGATTTATGATCATACAGTCATGTGAAAAATAATAGGGACACCTTGCAACGTCTGAGAAAAATATCTATAAAGTTACTATTTTTAGTAATTCTGCTGGTATCAAAATTTTTTTTAGTTGGTTGATGTTTGCACTTCTTAATTATAAACAAAAAATCTTAAGAACAATGCTTAAAAAAATAAGGGAAAATAATATCAGTGATATATCCCATTTTGGGTGTGAAAAATAATAGGGACATACTCAAAAATTCCATGATATTGTTAATATTTATGGACAAAGTAATAAACATTTAATGTTTTCAACTTCTCTTCATACTTTTTAATTATTTTAATTGGTTGAATGTGTTCTCGCAGAACGTTTTTTTCGACTTGCGTTGATATTTTGTAATATAATATCCTTGTTTGCTTAACTTTGGATAATACGACATCTTTGTTAAAGTTTTTTTTTCTTTAAGGTTTTATTGAGATTGTACTATACATATATGATCAGAATTAGGTCCAAGGACTAAGCATATTAACATAACGAGTTGACATTTGTATTCGAAAACTACATTTTTGCATCATTCAATGTGTGTTTCGTACTGTTTTCCTACTGAAACTTCACTTTAAGGGTCATATTGCTTTTTATCTGGAACAAAAACAATTCAATGAATGTTTTTAGTAAGACTCGGCTGTCATTCGTGTCTTCAATAGGATAGACGGGACCACACAAAGTTGTAGGAGGTTTAGCCACATACCATAGCTGTTCATTATTCGGTGAAAATGGTTTTAACTGTGAGCTTCAACATTAAGGCGGTGACTATCGGTCTTTTTAAGTGAGAACTTAAGTAAGAAAGGCCAAACACATATATTTGTGTGCCATCGGACCGTTGGCCATTGAGTCATTTCATCATAGACCGTGCCATATGATTCTGAGCACATGGCATCATTTTTGACAGGTTCTGTATCGTCTGAAATATTAACTATATTTGGTTGCCTATGCTTTACATTTTTTGCTTCATGTTTTAAAGGTATTTTAAATACGTTTTCATTAAAAAAAAATCGACTTTTGACGATTAGGATATACAAACGCATCTTGCCTACAGTTTTTGTTTAATATTGCGCTCAAATGTTTTGGACAATTTAGATTTTTCACCATGTGGTGCCTCCTGCGGTGAACTTTTTACAACGTTTAGTTACTTTTGGATAAAATTACTACATTTTTGCATCACTTTACGAAAGGATAGACCATTATTTTTGTTTTTTTTTGAGTACATTTTAAATTACACGTTGCAAACGATTTTAATTTAAATTTTGAATAAAAACAATTATTGAATGCAAGGTTTTAGATTTTAAATTGTTAAAAGAACTTACTGTGATTACTTTTGAATGAATAAATTAGTTAAAAATACTCCATTGTTAAAACGACAATATTTTGTGGGCAAGTGTCCCTATTATTTTTCACATGTTAAACTGATGCAGTCATGGAAAATAATCAAAATCTTCAAAACCAATGACATTTATTTTCCTGCAGTCATTGTTTTTTCATGTTTAAACATTTATTGAAGATATCTAGTGAAACATTTTTTGATAATTTTTTTCTTTAGAGAGATTCGTAAGCTGGAACATTTTTGCTGCAGGTGTCCCTATTATTTTTCACATGACTGTAGCTTCGACGGACTTTATATCCCTGGCTTATGGCGAAAATGCCTTTTGTCGATTCTTTCTTTTTTTTTTGACTCCTTTCCTACGGCTAAGAATTCGGAATTCCGTCTTAATCTCAAGTTCGAGCACTTTCGGGGTTGCATTTTGGCCTTCTTTTCTTTGGTGCTGCCGCAGCGGAAATAAATTTCTTGTGAGTGCAAAAAAAGAAATAAATTCTTGACTCTTTTATGGCCGTCTAGGGCCATTAAAAGGGGGTCGACACAAAGGAGGAGGAGAAAGGGGCACCCGGGGGATATAGACCTGAATGATGGCGCCTCTGGCGATGTCGAATGTCGTCGTCTGCCAAATCGAGAGACGCGTCAGGGAGAAATTGCGCTGCAGTTGTCGTCAAAGCCGGAGACAGTCGCAGAAAGAGAGACAACCTTGAGCTAATTTGGCCATAGTCAGCAGCACGGCGTAATCCCCATTGGCACTGAGAGAAAACGGGACTAAATCTTATCAATATTCAATAGGAACATTTATACAATGAAACAGTGGTCGCCAGTAGAGGAAGTATACATTTTATGACATTTTACCTTACATTTTTAATATACATATGTTGCATGATATACTATGTGTGTGTCGGCAGAGCTCCGACAGATTGTAGATTATTAAGATTTCTTTAAAATTGTATTTAATCGGTTTTTTTTTTGGTTTTTGAAGTTCTAACCAAGCATCAACTCCCTAAAAAATTATATGCACTTTTAATAATAAAAAATTCTTTAAAAATATTTTAGGGTTTTTTTTTTTAATTTTTCCTATTATAAAATAAATTTTAATTAATTAATTCAAGTTTATTTGTGGATTTTTTGAATACTAGATAAGTACTAATTTCCCAAGTGCATTAAAAAAATTGTAGGTAATCATAAAAATTCTGTAAAAATATTTTAGAATTGTTAAAATAAAATATTCTAAGTGCAAAATAAATGTTTTATTCAAGTGATCTCTTTTCCCCTCCTTTCCAGAAGGCCGTCGACGGTGCCAGACAGCATTCCGCTCATCTCACCATGACAGAAGCCGCCTCAGCTGCTCCTGCTAAGTGGGGCACCGTCACAAGGCAGACGCCCCAAAAATAGACCCCGCAGCAAAAGGGAGGAGGAGGTGGTGGAGCACGAGGAGGAGGAGGAGATGCCGCCCAGTACCGTTCTGCAAATGCCGCCGGCTCCGTCTTCGTCGAAATCCGGACTGGTGCTGGGCGTCTGCTGTGACCAGCTGATGGCGGTGCAGCATCCAGTGCAGCGGGCATCCGGAGCAGGAGCATCCAAAAGTAGAACCACGGATTGGGGGAATCACAAGGCGAAACATCTTGAGGGAATTGCCACGACTTCCAAGTGGATTCCACCCTTTTTCATTATCCTCGTCTCGCTCTTGGAGGTAAGTACATGCAAAGCCCCACGTTGGGCGCCAAAGTGTGAGCGCTTTTTAATGCGATTACGAGGGTTGATTGAGAGTCATAAAAGCCACATTTGGGGGTGGCCTCAAAGGTTTGGGCTATGAGGTTTCCATGACATCGCATATAAAAGCACAACATTCTCGTTCGTTTTAATTGTTGGCTTATATAGTAGAAGTTGCCCTGCAACCCTTGGGATAGCCAACATATTGGAATTGGGCTTACATTTTACCCCTGATCTTTTGTGATAGCTGATAAACGTCTTGGTAATTACTTATAATACAATTTGGTCTCAATCTTAAATCTACAATTTTTTTTTAATATACCTTTAGTCTTAGAAAATCCAGAAAAAATCAATAACCTAAACTTCAGGTTGAATTACATCTTATAAAAAATAATAATCAACCCTATAAGGCAATTTCTATAGGTTTTTGTACTTTTTCTGGCAGCTTTAGTCCAATTTTCATTACATTTAGCCCCACACCCAAGTATTTACAGGCAGAATGCCCCCCAGCATCTTGCAGTCACGTCCGAATCGCGTTTTGTATCTCAAATTAAACGAGATGGCCAGCGAAGAGGGTTGTTTGTTTGGCCATAACAAAGATGCTGTATCATATTTCAGAATCCCTCCAAGTATTTCCTCTACCTCCACCCATGCCACCCACACACAGTTTGGAGATCTGGTCGAGCAATTGACTTTTGAGGCAAACAAATTGCCGACAGGGCCACACACACAGAATACTTAGAGCTCTCTCTTCCTCTGGCGAAACCCAAACCCAATGCATTTGTAAATGGAAGTTGGCTTCCGGTTAAAGGATATACGATATAAAAGGGGGGCCTTTCTGGTTATACAGACCAAGGGATAGGGATAGAGAGTGCGTGCGAAAAATCCAACACGTCTACGATTTGTTTTCCGCGTCTGGCTTTTTGCACACCACACAGACTGGACGCCGCCGGGCCACAGAAAAAGGGGGCGATTTAGGTTGGGATTCAGGGGGGTATAATGGGGAATACACATATATAGGGAAAAGGGAAGAAAAAGGAACTGGGGGGAATTGATGGCGACGTCTCGTCGCTGTCTGCTGGCAGTCTGCGCCTTTGGGGGTTGCTCTGGCCACCCCTTCTCCTCCAGGAAAGCTGTCTCGTCTCGGCTGTGCGGGCTTGATGATTTTATTGCTTCCCTCCTTATTCCTTCCTTATACCCCGAATGGGGTATGGGGGTTCCCCCATAAAAGACATGCTCTTGAAGTGGTTCGGAACTAGTTCGGGATAAGGGAGATTTATGCAAAAGGTTGCTTGGGATGTGGAAGCTTTGTTTGCTTGGTCATAAAAAGTTAAGTGTGGCAGGACAGTTTGCCATTTTAATCTAAATTTATTTTTATAGACCTCTAGAGTTTTGCTTAAAGGTTTTAAGGGTACAGAAATAATTACTGAATGATTCTGAAGAATATTTTGAATTTGTTTACTAATTTTGGCATTTAAATTAAATTTACTTTGATATATCTTTGTTGCTAGGGATATGGTTCTTGACAAAAGGTTGTTTGGGATGTGGAAGCTTTGTTTGCTTAGTCATAAAAAGTATGACATTTTAATCTAAATTTATTTTGAATAATATCTGATGTTAGGATATTTTTGAAGAATATTTTAAATTTGTTTGCTAATTTAAACTTTAAACTTTAATTTAAAGAAATAAAATTAATTTAAAGAAATTACTACTGAATAATTTTACTAATCAAAACTTATTTTTGCATTTAAATTAGAATTATCTTTATGTATTTCTCCTGATGTTAGCATTATGGTCTTTGACCATATAGATAAATATTAATACTGAGTAACACTTACCAAAATTTTTACAATATAGATAAAACATTTTAAGCTTACTTAATAATTTTTTATTTTATTTTATAACCAATCCTAACTTTCTCCATAAAAATTATGTGGACTATTGGCTTAGGCGATTTTAACTCAACTTATGGAGATCATATTACATGTATTATATTTACAATCTTTATTTATTTTTAACCCACAGCTCTTTGTATTTCTCTGCGTGGGAGCTGATCCCCCCGAGGATTCCCTTCTGGTCTATCGACCTGACCAGCGTCTCCAGCTCTGGAGATTCCTCAGCTATGCCCTCCTCCATGCCAGTTGGCTCCATTTGGGTTATAATGTGCTTACCCAGCTGCTATTCGGAGTTCCCTTGGAGTTGGTACATGGATCGCTGAGAACGGGTGTGATTTACATGGCTGGCGTGTTGGCTGGATCTCTGGGGACTTCGGTGGTGGATTCGGAGGTCTATCTGGTGGGTGCCAGCGGAGGAGTCTATGCCCTACTGGCCGCCCAACTCGCGAGTCTTTTGCTCAACTTTGGCCAGATGCGACATGGAGTTTTTCAGCTAATGGCGGTGATTGTTTTTGGTGAGTTAGCTAAAATGATAAATAAAATTGAATAGTTAGAATGAATTTTAGAATGTTTTTAAATGAATTAAAATTTACAAAAGGATATTAATAAATAAATAAATAAAATCAAAATAAATAAATAAAAAAAAAAATTAAACGGGTAATTTAATTTAAAAACATTTTAATTAAAGTAAATAAATATATTTTTTAATGTAGTAAAACCACTTGCGTATCCTAAAAATCAGAGCTAAAAATCCTTAAAAAAACTATATTTGTTAAATTTAATTTTCTATATTTTTAAAATTGATAAAAACCACAATGCGGCGTAAGTAAATATGAAACATATGGATATGCTACTGTTTTTTTATCAGTTTATAAATCTTTGGGATTATACCTAGATTTTAGGATATATTTAATGTTTCAAAGACTATTTATAATATTATTATTAGATAGACAATATCTGTGAATATCTGCAATATAAGATCCCCGTTTTGATTGTAAATTTTATATTTTCCTATTATCTGCAGTCTTTTGCGATCTGGGCTATGCCTTGTACTCCCGAGAGATGGCGATGCAGCAACTGCAGACGCGACCCTCGGTCTCCTATATCGCCCACATGACCGGCGCGCTGGCGGGGATCAGTGTGGGTCTGCTGCTCCTCCGCCAGTTGGACGGTGGCCTCCGACCACGCCCCCTCCGTTGGCTGGCTTTGGGCGTTTGGTGCTTGTTCAGTGCCTTTGGAATCGCCTTCAATCTGGTCAACACGGTGACGGCTCAACTGCTGGCCGAGGAGGAGGGCCAGGTGATCCGACAGCACCTGATGAAGGACCTCGGAATGGGATGATGATCCTTGAAAGACTGCATCCCCCATATATCCCATATGTCTCCTCTTATGCCTTAGTCTCTAGTCACTAGTCGGTAAGACTTTCCCCAGGACAGTGTGCTCAAATAACATATCTATGTATCAATATCCAATATCCATTGGATATCCTGTATCCTGCTCAAAATACTCTTAGCTCGTAAGTCGTCCCCAAAAACATTTATCTTATGCCAATGCCAAAGGAGTGGAGAAAAGGGCCTTTCAACAACTGAGCCTGGCTCATCACATCTCAAAGACTTAGGATCGGGTTTGGATTGGGTTACCTAATCGATGGACTCCTCCTCCATTGAGTTGCCTACTACTTAGTTTTAATGCCAAACCAGAGCTTAAAGACCTAAAAATATATATCTGAAATACAATTATTTGAAACGAGAATTCCAACTCAATAAATTACCAAACTAAATGCTTAAATGTGTTTTATTTTGGGGAAACCTTTAACAATGGTAAAGCATTTTTAATCTGAGGTAAAAACTGCGCCAAAAATCCATGCTAATTTCCCCAATCAGCTCGAAACGGCTGCCAATCAATGGGCCAACATTTCGAGGGGCCAGGCCAGAAATTAATAACAAACAAAAACAGAAATTAGCCATCAGCTTTTGGACATTGTTCTGTTTTCAGATTGCCCCATCAGGTGTGCAGTGAAAAAAAAACAGTCTAACATAAAGAAAAAAGTTCTTAATTGAAGATTGAAATGACCAATTGAAAATGAGAACGATTGTTCTTAAATTAAGAAAAATAAGATAATTTGTATCCTTATTTAATTTCATTTTTTCCTAATTTAATAAAGTTTTTCTCCTAATTATTTTCTTTATTTAAAACCCGTTTTTTCTTGGTTTAATATATTTATACCCGTTACTCGTAGAGTAAAAGGGTATATTGTATTCGTTCAAAAGTATGTAACAGGGAGAAGGAAGCGTTTCCGACCCCATAAAGTATATATATTCTTGGTCAGGGTCACTAGCCGAGTCGATATAGCCATGTCCGTCTGTCCGTCTGTCCGTCTGTCCGTCTGTCTGTCCGTCCGTATGAACGCTGAGATCTCGGAAACTATAAAAGCTAGAGGATTGGCATTTTGCATGAAGATTCTTGGAGTTCCTACGCAGCGCAAGTTTATTTCAAGAAGGTGCTACGCCCCCTCTAACGCCCTCAATAGCTTATATAGGATTTTAAAAATTTTAATTTTTTGGAAATGTAAAAATGCAGTTTTGTTGTGTTTATCAATACCTATCGAAATGTAGAAGAAATTTTTTAAATCGGACCATTCGTTAAAAAGTTATTGCTGATCAAAGTTTATATCTCCCTCGCACTCCCTTTAGCCGAGTGACGGGTATTAGATAGTCGGGACACCAACCCGACTATAGCGTTCTCTCTTGTTTTTTTTAAGAACGTGTTATTTATTTTAATACGATTTTTTTTAATTTTATAAAGATTTTGCTTTAATTTAGGACATTTTTTTCTTAAATAAAGAATGTTTTTTGTCTTAATTTAATAAAGTTTTTTTCAATATTTAAAAAATTGTGTTCTTTATTCAAAAACATTTGTGTTCTTATTTTAGGTAAAAGATTTATGAACCAAATTAAGTTCTTAAATGTATTCTTATTTTTTCCCTCAGTGTAGTAACCCCATTAGCCATGGTCAAAACAGGGGCGGGGGAAACTCTATTATTATCGGTTTTGGATTTCGCATTGGCCGAAAATGAAATTGTAAACTTGTACCGAATGTGTTGGTAATTCAATAGCTCCGAGCTACGTTTTCTGGGGAGCCGAAACGACGGGCCAACTGCCAACCGCAGCACCACCCAAAAACCAAAAACCAAGAGTGCATTTTGATGAGACATTGATGGTTCAATCGAACAGTCCAACCAGCCAACAAAGCAACGAGCAACCCACCCAGCCAGTTGAGCCAATTTAGCAAGCCATTTGCGATTCCTCAATCGAATCGGATTGGAAATGGAAGTAGGGGGACCTTCGGGGGATCTGTGATTGCGGATGGAGGATCGCTTGGAGGATCACCTCGAGTTCTCGTTAAGTCGTCACCAGTGGCATCGCTTCAAATCGCCTGGCATCGAGTATCAAAGATCCCAGCATACCAAGTATCGTACTGCCTCCAAACTCAATTGACAGTTGACAACAAATATTTGTGACATTAAATGCGGCTGCTCGCAGATGCGAACCTTCAGAGGTTCCTCAATGAAACAAGAGGTTCTAAAGAGGTTTAGGCTTCTTCGAGATCTTGCACTCAAAAAAAAGAAGTTGGAATTATTGGGGTAATGTAAAGAGTTATGAAGAATTCTATGGAACTGATAAAATAACGAGAAATGGGAATACAAATATTTTTATTATTATTTATTGTTTGAATATTAATGTCAATTACCTAAAAGACGTTTTATGAAAAAAATTAAAAAATAAAATGCAATTTAATATCATGGGTAAGTTTATTAAATACTATATTTGTCTAGTAAAAATATTTATAAATGTTGCAAAAATTAGTAAAAAATTAATAAATGTTGCAAAAATTAGTAAAATGTAAAATTGATAAATGTAAAAATTCGTACAAATATTTATGAATGTTGCAAAAATGATTTAAAAAATGTATAATATAATTAGAGTAGATTTCATACTTTTGAAATCGATAATAATGGAGCATTTGATAGAAATCATCGATTTAAAAATCTAATTTATTTTCTAAATTTTTAAATAGATAATAGTTAAGAATTAAAGCCCCAATAAATTAAAGATAACTAAAGATAACCCACTTCATTCAGTACTATTTTCACTCATAAAGTGATCTTTTTTTAAGATCTATAAATTATAAACCAAAAACCCCCTTTTTCTGGTATGAAGTACACCTTCTGCTTTATTCGAGGCCATATTTTTCGGAGTGTGCCACCTCCAGTTGAATTGCAGCTGAATCCTCGGCGACTTGCTCATTTCACTAATTTAATGAAGACCTTTTGCGAGAAAAGCGGGGAGTGAGAGGGAGCGAGCCCATTGTCTCCGTTTCTCTCACTCGCGAGGAGACCGAGTCTCGAGTCTCGAGTCTCGGGACTTCTCTTCCCCAGATTGATGATGCGGTTTGGTCGGGCAGCTTTTAAAACTGAAGACTCCTTTCCGTGGGTTTTGGAGGGGTTTCTGTGGGGATGGGCCTGCATCAATAATTTGTGTCCGCCGTTGAAAATAATTGACCAAGTTTGTCTGTTTGCGGTTGTGGCATTTAATCTACTTGCAGCTGAAGTTCCGAAAGCCGAAGCGACAACTGAACTGCAGCAGCAGCAGCTGCCATTCTGGCCATTTTGCTTGCATTTTGCCATTCGGAGGAGAGGACGACAAGAAGTCGACAAAAAATACGGCAGGCCAAGTCCCTGGGCTCCTTGGCCTGCACTTGGCGTAATTGAAATAATTTTAAGTGAAAAATCTGCATTCAAAAAATATTTCAGCGCACACACAAATGTCAGCGACAGGGGAAACAAGGAGCACGGGGAGGAGACAAAATACCAGGAGCAGAACGAAGTAGGGGCAATAAAAAAGTATAAAGTTGATCGGGAAATTCCCTACACAAAAACTTCAAAAAAATGTGGTGAAAAAATATTTTTAAAAAATTTGCAAATACATTCAAACAAGAAAAAATTTACGATTTTGAAGGAACCATTTTTAAAATATTTATTTTGGAAATCAGAACTTAAAAAATGCTGATCAAATAATGAAAAAGCTTTTGAAAAGTAATAGTTATCAAATCCTTAAGAAATATGGTTTTTTGTACTGTTTAAATTTAATAAAAATATTTAAAAAAAAAAAACAGTTTTAGTCAATCACTAATATATTTTTTAATCTTAAGTAAGGCATTGATTCTGAAGAATACCATATTTAGGATTCTAAATTTTTATCATTAAAAGATCAGATAATCGTTAACAAACATGTTTTCCGTTTCAATATTTTTGAAAAATATTTTAGAATGCAATATTAATTTAAATTTTAGGCATTCCCAAAAAATGAGAGGTAAAATCTGTGGCATATTCTTTTTTGCAAAAATAAAGCATAAAATCAAGAGTACTTTTAATACCTCTACGAAGTTCTTTGCTAAAAATCATAAGATATTGTAAAAAAATTTAAAAATTTAATAAAGTATTTACGAATTAAAACCCAAACTCTTCTTCCCAATCCATATGCCTAACCACATAGGTCAGCGACTTTAGCAGACGCAAAAATTTACATGCGCCAATTTGCGGGGACACGGCAAAAAAAGAGTCAACAGTTTGCAGCTTTCGCAGTCCGAAGCTCCGAAGTTCGAACATAATCCTGGGCATTAAGGCAAATTGCAGCATCTGCTGAGGGGGGGAGACGGGGGAGGGGGCTACAATTCGGATCGATCATTGGAGGAGGGAGCCCAGACCCACCATAATTTGCTTAATTCGACGCTCAGCCCAAAATGCCGACGTCCCCGTTCTCGAATCTGCACCTTTTTTTCTGCTTTGGGAGCTTTGGAGTATTCAGCACGCGGCTGCCACTCGTCGATCGACTGATGAGGATGATCCTCCAGTCCTCGAGGAACCCCCCAGATACTCCTTAAAAGTAACTCTGCCAGGTGAGGCGGCTTCTTCAGCGGCAGCCTCAATTTGCCATTGCCTGCCCTCGGGGGCAATTTGGAACTGGGTTTTTATTATCTCCTCTCTTTTCATATTTTGGGTTATTTTTTTGTGGGCTGCCTTACTTTTCGGTGGCTGTAATTTTTGGTCAGGCTTTAAGTGACCATTCACCCGATATAACATCATCTACATGGAAAAACCAAATGCATCCCAGAATGTCACAGTTTTTATACTCGTAAAGTAAAGGGGTATATTGTATTCGTAGGAAAGTATGTGACAGGAGGAATGGTAAAAGAAATTTTTGAAATCGGACCACTTATTCAAAAGTTATGAGCAAATAATAAAGCATTTTCCAATAGATGGCGCCATCGACTGCTTTCTTCGCTGCTTGCATATCTCCATCTCTCTCCCACTAATTTAGCTGAGTATTTGACAGTCGAGGCATTTAAGAGCATTCTCTCTGTTTTTTTTTGCTATTTTCCCTGCCCCTTGGGGAGCACTTAAATTCGATAAACAAATGGTTGGAAAAAAAGAAAGAAATACAATATGCATGTCCCACATGCAAAACCAATCGATAACAGCTCGAATTTCCAGCATAAATATTTTTGGCACATTCTCCATTGCAAGTTGCAAAACTTTTCGGTGCTCATTCGATTTTATTTGCCCATCCAACGAAGGTCTCATGAATTTATCAAAGGTATCTGCATAAAGTCTTGTTTTTGGCATTTGCCATCAATTCTAATTCATATTCTCCTCCTGTTTTTTCGGTATGCAAAGCTTTCGTTTCAGTAACTATGGAAACAACTAAAAGCGGAGTGCAAGTGACAGGAACTTTAGCAGGGATTTCATATTTGCAGCTTGAGAAATGCAGCACATGGGAAATAAAATGACAAATGACAAATAAATTCAAAATCATTATAAATTTATCAAATTCGTTGTTTACAGAAACTGTTTGTAATATTTAATTAAATAAATATAAAATGTGTGTAAGGAAAAGCCTTTTTCTATAACTATTCTCATGTCTTCATATAATAAATGTATCTTAAAGTTAATATTCCATATTCATATTCCAAGGTGGTATATTATTGTATATTTTTGATAAAAAAAAATATATAAGACAAACAAAATCAATAAAAAACTTATACAATAATAAAAAAAAATAAAGTAATAAATAAAATTCAAATAATAATAATACTAAAAGGAATAATAACAATTAAAATAAATCTATTTAAATTAAATCAATGAGTATTGTACAGATAATTGTGCACATATTTAGGATCATTATAACAAAAACAATAAAAATTAAAATAAATATATCGAAAAACGATAACAATTTAACTTTTGTTGATTTATTTTTATACTAGTACTAGGTGTATAAGTTTTATGGACTTATAGTTAAGTCCTTTTGTAAGAAATTACACGAAATATCTTAAGGTCTCTTTAAAGGAGTTTTAATCTAGGTATACTAAAAACGATTTAAAGACTTTTCCCCCAATGGATTCACCCCACTTTCCCCAGGGGGACTGGACTATAAGCCCGAGTTAATTTCATTGATCCGATCCGATCTCATTGGCATCCCCCATTTCCCATTTTCTGGGGGGAGTAACTCATTAAATCTCAACTCGCCGCTGGCTCATAATTCAGCTCAATATAAATCTATTAACAAAACGCTTAATCCGCTTTGTGCGCGTTTATTTATGGCCATTTGATGGCGCATTATCGCATCAGGCACATGGCACCCGTCGGCTCCTCCTGCTCCTTGGATCCTCCAGCTGGCGCGCCTCATAATTGGATTCGTCACAGTTTCCATTCCCCTTCCCCCTTGAAAACCTCCGGATCCTCCGAAGGGGCCATAAATCGCGGGCTGCTTGAAATGCAAATGCAAATTTTCGGGACTTGCAGCTTGTTGAAGAATATCATCGGCAGGGCATCAAAGTGGCAGCAAATGTTTCGCCTGCTGCTGCTGTTGCCCAATTAACGCCATCCAAAAAAGAAGCTGGAAAGGAATCTGTATTCGAATTGGGATTCGGAGCAACAGCAATCAGAGTTCACTTGAACACCTCGCAATTAAGCGAGTGAGGAGAAAAAAGTGCGTGGCTCAGTTGCGGGTGGAGTGAAAACAAGAAGTCCAACACGAAGTGTTGTGAAGTTCCATGTTCCCAGTGCTCCATGTTCCGATGCCCAACAAAGGATAATCCCGAGCTGGCCGAACTGCACCCACTTTGGCCACCGAAAGTCACCAGCTGAAAACATTTAACGGCGAGAAAACAACAGCCCACGCAGGAAAATCGGCGGCTATAAACGAAGGTTTAATGCCCTGACTAAAAAGATTTTAGTTTGAATTTTTAATATAATAAATTAGACATATTTTCTGGCTTGTCTAATATTTATTTATTTACTAGGCCTAACCATATATTTTAAATAGCTGTAGTGCCATTTTTACTGGCTCCAAATGAAATAAGAAAATATTTATTATAGGCCTTTTTATCCAAAAAAGAGTTTGGCCATAAAATCAAGTTATGGTATGATGCTAGTTAACCAAAAGTAGCTAGCGATATTTTAAACACAGTGCTAGAAAATGAATAAAAAGTGAGATCTGTTTTTATTACCCAGTGGGAAGATTAAATGGTTCACTTCTAAATTCTAATAAATTAAAAATCAATCAAATAAAAAATAAATTTAATAAAAGTGAAATACTTTTGAAGGGGTGATAAAAACATTTCCACAATTTATTTACTATTTACTGTATGCTTCACACTTAAAAAAGGGATAACTATTTTAAAACAGGAGAGAACTTAAAGCGACACCTGGCGGCCAAAACGTTTATTGCTAACATTTTAACGAATGGTGCTTTTTGATTTAAATGAAAACGATTAAGCAATCCTAAAATTTTTTAAGCTTCCTTAAAAATAAAATTAGTTTTATTAAAATTTTTTAAAATTTTCCCTTTTATTTTTATATCTTCTACTTAGATGGTAAGTGAATAAACCTAACTATTCACACCCCGCGAAAACAAGAAATACAGGCGGGAATTGCACAACACTTGGCCATTTGCCCCGCCCCCTCCGCCCCTTCCCGATTCAGGATTAAGTGGTTTGTTGGCCCAGAGATTCCGATTCCGGCCAAGAAGAACCGAACAGAACAGGCGACGCGCTTGTTACCCCCGATGCGCATCTAATGCGAACCGAAATCGAAATGGGAAATTGGCATTCGGTTTGCATTAATTAAGCGCACTTAAGTGGCCCAGTACCAAGTACCTCTGATGGTGTGTGTGTTTTTGGGTTCCCTATTCGAGGACTGTCTGGACCAGGCCAATTAACTTTCGACCGGCGAGGTGAGCAGTTCCCTAGATTCAATCAATTAGTTTCGCCCTGCGATATCTCCGCCTCGGAAAAAGAGGGAAAACACTCGAGGAAAACATCAATGCAAGAAATGAAAATCGAAAATCGTTGCGAAAAGTGGCAATAAATTATGTCTGCGGTGGCGTCTGCTGCCAGTTGATTGAAAACCTCTCTTTTTTTGCCCGTCTGATCGCTCGGAATTAAGTTCTGTTAACCCGGCGAAAAGAACAGCAACTTCAGGTATGCAAAAGAGCAATATTTCAGAAAATGATGAGTTGCAGATGACGCTGCCGAGGGACCGCAGCATCAACAGATGCGGAATATTCACAGTCTTCATCGATGGACTTCGTCTTCCATGGTAATTCAGAGTCCAGGGGGAAAGGAAGAGGAGCCAGTCTGCGAATAGACAGTGGAAACTTCACAAACTTCCGACTGGCAAAACAATATTGGCAGGTGGACAGTGGAAAATAAAATAAATTCTATAAATAAATAAAATAAATAATTAAATACCTTCTTATGAAAAAGTTAGGATAGGTTTATTAAATTTATCCTCACAACAAAAAAAAATAATAATAATAAGGTAATGTTTTAGCTTTAATTTTGTAAAATTGGTTTATAAGATTGTTAAATAATGGAAATCTTTAAATAACATAGGTACATTTTATTTTAGCAAAGTAATATATTAATTTTCAAATATATTACACAAAATATATTGGGGAATATTATTTAATTTGATATTGTTTAAAAATACCTTGAGTAGAACATTTTTTACTTTTCATATTCACCAATAACTAAATAAGTAAACATACAACATTTTTAAAACAATATTTAGCTAAGCTTACATTGTGTAATGTACATAAATAAAATACCCATTTCGCTTTTATTTGTACACAATGAAAATTAGCTAAATTTTCCACATTAACCTTTAGGAAAAAATTTGTTTAAATGGATTTGGATAATCCAAAGAGAAATTGGTTAAAAATTGTAAGCTATTAATTAATTTTTAAAAATATTTTCTAAAATATATCTGTCAGGTTATCAAATCAGAAAAATTATGTTAGCTAAAGATTACATTTAATTCTAAAAACAATACACAAAAGTATATAATTCTTAAGAGATTATCTACTTAAAAATTTAATTTTAAAAATATTTTCTACAATATATTTATTAGATTTTTAAATCAGCTAAATTATTTTAGCTGAAGATTATATTAATTTTAAAAAATAATACACAAAAGTTAATAATTTTTAAGAAATTATATACTTAAATTTTAAACCTGCCTTAAGTCTAGAAAATCAAAAAAAAAACTAATAACTTTTTAGTGGTAAGTCCCACTGTTTCATGACTCATCTGGCATCTGTGGTGGGGATCCAACTCCTGGCCTCCAGTCTCCTCGGCTCCTCCTCCTCCAATTGCTCCTCCATCTCTACTGCTGTTGGTTGGTGCATTGTTTACTCCGCACAGACCAAAACAAAAATGCAGCCATGGACTGGCCCAGACATCCGAATCCCGAGTAACTCTGGCGACGAGGAGGAGGAGGAGGAAAGGCGAGCTGCTGGGGCTGCTGTGGTTTATCTGGTTGCGGGAAGCGAGGCTAAGTTTTATGGATTTATTGAAAATTGAACGCACTTGAACTGCTGGGAAAGGGGGGAGGGAATAAATGCCGAAGATGAAGCTGCATCTGCCCGCCTGCCTGTCTGCGAAAGAGGCTTGTTTGGAAAACAAATAGACGAACTCCGCCAGGAGGTGCCGCATCCCCCAGAAGACGGTGCCAAAAACAGGAGCGGAGTGGGTTTAATATGGGGGTAAATAAGTCCCTAACTTTCTTAAAAAATATATTATCCACAAGTAACTTAAATAATATTTGATAAAGTGGCTTTCAGGCATTTATTTTTATTCCATACTGTGTGTGTGACGGCAGAGCGCGGGCAGAAAAAATCGTACGAAATAGGAACTAATGCACAACCTCATTTTACAAATTAAAATTTGTTAATTAAATTTATTTAACCTCAATTTATTACTATTTATTTATTTATTTTTTTTGCATTAATTTATAATTATCTCCATAAATCGCACCTGCTTTTTGGAAAACTTGCGACTGCCACGCGTTCGTTGTATACTGCATTTTGTTTGTTTGGTTTTTGCTTTGGCTTGCCTCAAGTTTTTGGTGTTTTGTTTATGGAAACGCGTGCGGTCAACAACAGCAGCAATATTGAGACGGAAAAATTAACACATGAAAATATGAATATGGCCAAGATAGGGGATTGCTAGTCTGAGTTCAATAGCAGACTTTATAGCACAGTTATAAAGTCATAAGTAGTTCAAAAAATAAATATTTTAATATTGTATAATATCTATTTTATCTATTTCGATTAAAAAAAAATATTTGAATATTTTAAAATATCTATTTTATTTATTTTTATTTAAAAAAAAATATTTTTAATTATTTATGTTGTAATAATTCATTTGCCAATTTAAAAAAATAGTTTTCTATGTGGTAAAAAAAAGTTTTTGTTTAAGTAAATTATAAATTATTTAATAAATTATTTATTTTAAAGGAATATATGGGTCTGATTTACATGGATTATTATTGAATACCAGAATAAATTATATTTATAAGAAATATATTTTTAATATTTTATTCTGAAATTCTGAGGTTTAAAACCCTTTTTATTTTTTCAAAAAACTGTTTTTTAAAAACTAAATTATTTTATAAATTTTACTGGTTATGCAATAATTACCTTTAAATGCTAATAAAATTAATCTGTGCCTTGGCTGGCCAATAAAAGAAATAAAGAAACAAAAGTCGTAGATCAGACGGCGACAGGCAGAGAAATAATGTGATGCATCGCCAGTTAAATTGGCGCCTGGCGAGGAACAAGTTTTGGCCTTTCGTTCAGTTCAAGCCGGTTCTCGATTTGATTTAGTTGATCCGAGTTCCTTAGTTCCAGAGATTCAGAAATCCCAAGGGATCCAGAGATCCTACACACACCTCCTAGTGAATCGCCCACACAGTTTCCCAGGATTTCGTAGACATCTTCGACTTCGTTGGAGTCGAGGAATGCATCCACGTGGGCAGTCCCCACTGTACTGGTACGGGTGAACCCCCCTGGATTTTCCTGCTCCTTAATATCATGCACTCGATGTGTGACAACAAACAAAACACTTTGCGAATCGCTTTCATCTGCTCGAAAATAAAACCAAATTCCAAGAAACATTCGTTCTTTGTTTTGTGAATTGTGTGAATAACGTGCGACAGCTCTTTAAAGTTTTTCTTTTTTTTTTCTGTTGGCTCGGAAAACGAATTGAAAATCGCCCACGCAAAATGGGAAAATGGAAAAAATGGGAATGGGGTGACCAATTGGCGCCTGGCGACACTCGAAACGATTTAAAACCAAAAACAAGAGGGGGCGCATTTTCCCCCAACCAAAAACCAAACCAGACAGGTGGCCATTATATCTATAGAGAAAATGAGAATGAGAATGAGAGACCCCCTAAAGTGTCCCATAAATTCATTAATTTGTCGCGCTTTTTTCACACTAGCCGCATTCGCCATAAAATATTTGTCAGCTTTACGATGGCTTTAATTTCTAGCGACGACGCATTAAAAACTAATGCGGGGAAATTAATACGAATAAATTCTGAGAATTGTGAAAATCACAAGGGGGCGGCGAAAAAAGGGGGATTGCAGCGACATGAATGTCGTTATGGATGTTTGGGCATTTAAATTTAGCATTTAGAGGCGACGATCAGCACATCAGCCCACTGAACGAGAATAGGAATAAGAATCAAGAATAAGAATCACAGTCTCAGACGAGAATGAATCAGCCCGAAATAGAAACTGAAGAAAATAAACGGCGGCAGTGGCAGCAGCACGATTTTTATTGGGATACCCTGATCCTCAGGGGTATAATCTTTATAGTTGGAACTGGGATTTTATGATTTAAAATAAATTTTAATTATGATATTTCGCTTTAAAAGTATAAATAGTAATTATAATAGCTTTTAATAAAATTAAGTTAAGATCAACAACCATAATCATATTTATAAGGATTCCCTGATGACCTTAGGGGTACGATCTTAATTTTTTGGGATTTTCTGATTTATAATAGGTTTTAATTTAAATATTTCCATTGAAAAAACCTATTTAGTAATTAACATAATTTATTTATATAGAATTGTTAGGACTAACAGCCTTAAGTATATGAATGGTTGGATTTAGGATTTGCTGATATAAATATAATTTTCAAATTGGCTTAAAACAGCCTCCGTAGTGATTTATATTTTAAATAAAGAATTAATAATAGAATCAATAGATAGAAATTATTTTAGGATCAAAAACAATGATATGATATGGGGAACTAATCCGTTTAGAAATGAAATATATATATTAATATGATTTTAAGGGGAGAAAAGAGATATAATATTTTTGAGTTTGCATTAACAATATGTCTATATTTTGATAGAAGAAAATAATGAAGGTATTTATTGACTCTTGATAGAAGATAATTGTAATTGGTTATCAACTGCATATAATAAGCTTAAACTACATGCAGCTCATAAAATATAACTACCTGTTAATATGGATTTGCAAATTAAATGAAAAAACAGTCTATTAAATTATAAAGATAATAACGATTTATTAAAAATAAATGCTGGTCATTTAAGCATACAAATTGCAAACTTTCTTAAATCCCAGAAATTACTTTGTATAATTTATACAAAAATCATAAAATGTCTCACAGATTGTAATTACCATTTCAGCAGAGCATTCAAACGGTCTCGGCTATTAAAGACCGAAATACATCTTGTTTTATATATACAAAATCGTACGATATCTCAGACAGATGCGATGTGTGGCGATCGCCTCCCCCATTTGGCCAATCTATTTTGGTGGCCCGTGCGACAAAAGCCGAAAGCCGAAACAATTTGCAAATGTTTGGGGACCTGTTCTGTTGATAAGATGGGCGGGGATTTCGAGGGGGGTGGGGGAATACTAGATCAAGTGGGGGCCCTATTTAGACCATCGGTCAGTCAGTCAAGCAGTCAATCAGTCAGTCAATCAACGGCCCACACTGACCAGTTTGTCACTTGGCTGTCCCATTAGCCGCCACACTTTGGGTCAGCGGCCCCCATAACGGAGTCTTAAGTTTTTTTCTTGGTTTCTAGTTGGAATTTTTAGGATGGGGACTCCGATGTGGGCGTTTTGGCTAATCCCACCTTTTAGGGCAGCCTAAGCAGCTTCTTTTTGCGCCGCCTGCAAATTTATGCAAATTGCTGATTGAATTCAATTTTTCCCTAACCGAACTGAATCAAGTCGAAATTCTCGCCTCGACAAATATGGCAACACGCCTTTGGCCTACGAAATTAATTCGGTTCCAAAGATAGCAAAGCAAAAAGCGACAGCGGCGGCTATGCGATGCCATGAATCAAAAATTGTATAAATCGTATCAAGATCTTGGCGAGAGTCAAGGTCTTTTCGCCTTGGCCACGGCCCACATCTTGGGTTTTGGGTATGGAATACTTATTGTATAGGTAGTCCGCCCGGTCCGCTGGCATAATTAACATGCGCCAGCGATGCCAACGACTTGTCAGTCGAGGGGAATACAAAAAAATATGGAAAAAAGTAGCAGAGTCCCAGCAAACAAAGGCAAAAATTCCCTAGCTGGTGGGTGTCTTGAAATAATCTCCAGCTAGGTATTTACTTTTTTTGGTTTCATTGGGTTATTTTGTGTTTCGTATTTCGAGTTTCTAGTTTCCAATGCACTTGCAGTGAGAAAAGTGCTCAAAGGCCCCATGCAGGGGTTCCAGTTTTTAGACCTCGGGGAGAGGATCTGTGTGAGCTATTTTATGATTTCTGCAGGTTTTATGGATGTTATGTATAAACATTGATTAAAAAGTTTAAAAATATATATAATAGATATTTAAATACAAATGATTCTACTTGGATTTTAAAATTGTTTTTCAATTTTCTGATAATAATGAGGTGTATTATTTAAAATAATTTAATTTCTATTTTATTCCTCAAATATATTTATTTTAAAATAATAGAAACTCGATAAATATTTTAATATTTCACTTTATATATATTTTAAAATATTATAAACTTAAAAAAATATTTTAATAGGTATATCTAACTTTATAATTATTTTAAAGTAATATAATCATAAAAAATATTTTTTTATTGGAATCGTACAAAATATTATAAAACAAATACGTGGGTTATAAAATATTAATATATAATTTTTCAAATTAATTTCAGAACTTCAATATCTCTTAAAAGTGAGTAGAAATAACTTTTTAGTAGTCAAATTAGTAATCAAATTTTGTAAATTTACTAGCCTTTTCTATATATCAGCCTTTTTGAACAAGGAATTATTACAACAAACTGTATTTGATAAAACCCATTCTTTAAATTCTTAACTAGAAACTGTAGTACTTTCACTAAATAATATTTTTCTCCGAATAATCCTACGTGACATCATCCTACCCACTAATCCGCCACTTCTTAATGAGATTCTTTCCCACATGTTAAAATGCTAAAAATAACTATTTAACTGGCTTTCCCCTTCTAGACCAGACAGCAGCCAGAAAAAAAACACCGTTTAGAGGCGAATCAGAAAATAAAAAACTCTCTCTAATTGCCGACCTTTTTGCAGACGAACTTTCCTCATAATCGTGTCCAGCCAGCTTTTTGGCCATTTCATTTGGCCTGTTGCAGAAACCGCTCACTTTCGGTTAACAAATCTCCAACTGACCCCGATGCAGGCCACACACGTAAAAGGGCTGGGAAAATAGAAAGAACTTTTGCGCTTTTCATTAATAAAGTGCCGCTGTCTGTCTTTCGGTCTTTTTAGTCTTTCGTGTGCCAGTAACACATATATTACATAGTAAACGACCTGACCGGCGGGCAAGTAATCAAGTGAGCTGTGAGCTACCAAGAGTTACGCGGAGTAACCAGTTACGTTTTATGACCTGGTCGGTGCACAGAAAGTAAATTCGATATGAAACAGTGTCAATTCTACCTTATTTTATATCAATAAAAATCCGATATGATTAATGTCAAATTTATGATCTAAACATTTATAAATCAACGAAAATATGATATGATTAATGTAAAATTTATGATTTAATCATATCAATTTGATATTTTAGCATTTCAGTTATTTAATAAAAATTATTAAAAAATAAATGTAGTATTTTTTGAACAAATACTGTAAAATAAGATAAAAATAATCTTCATTCACATCAAAATGATATGAATAAGTTGTTAAATTGACCTGCGCATATCAATTTGATCTTTTTTCTCATTTTTTTCAGTGTAGGTCAGTTGGTCCATAGATGGCCAACAGTTGCGGGCGGCTAATGAAAAGAAATGAAGTTTCGGGCCGAGGAAGTTCTCGAAACGTGAAAAGATTGGGCAACATTGCAGCTCGCTATCTCTGCTACATATATGCTATGATTTTCCCGCACTTTATGGGCCGCATTTTCCGGGGAAATTCAACTGCTGCTGCAAGTCCACATTTGTCGCTTCATTGCGGAAACCATTCAAACGAAAAATTTTCGGTGGGGACACCCAAGTGGAGAGGAAGCCAGCTCTAAACGGCGATTACCTGCAGGTAAGTTCAGGTGAGGTGAGACCGCTGATGACAGAACCGAAATAATATTATTTTACGACCGCTACATGTGGAAGCCCCCGTGAATTTATGTGTGGAAATAAAACGCGACACATCACGGACGGAGATGGAAATAAATACCGCTAGCGACAGTTTATTAATTATGATGGGAAGCCCCAATGCTCTGCTAATCCCTTCAAACGAACGATGGTGATGGCGATGATGGCGCCACGGGGACTAAGCCCCCAAAATCCCTTCGGTGTGGCAATTCAGGAAATGTTTGTCCAGGCACCAAAGACATGCCAAAGGCGGAAATTGATTTATAGTATTTAGCCTATAAGGCTATCTATTCAACACTTTAAAAAAAAATCAACAAAAGATGACAGGAATTTTAGTAATACTTTGAATAATGAAAAATAAAAGAAATCAAATATTTTAGGGTATTTAGGTAAACAAAATTATCGATTCAACACTTGGGGAAAATATAAACTAAAGAGGCCCAGAATTTTGAGGTTTTTTTTGTTATTTTTGAGTAAAGAAAATTAAAAGATATAAAATAAAATTGTAGTAAAATATTAACAAAAGGTGCCAGGAATTTGTCGTAATTATTTTGGAAGTCTTTATTATCACTGAATAATTAAAAAAAATATATAATAAATATTTATACAAACTGTTACTAATCAGAATTATACTTAAATTACTTATAATTATTTACCCATCATCACTAAGGAATTAAATCTTCTACATAAATACTTTAGTACTTAAACACTTACTAAGCGTTTTTTCTATTGTTTTTTTCCAGTGCACCTCATTTCTAAGCCTAAAGATCTTTCGAGAAATGCATTTAATACATTTCAGCCCTTTGACAACTTGAAAAGCTCTGCCGCTGGGGTTCTCTTATTTCCAATATCCCATATCCCATATCCCATATCCTCTATCTATGACGCCTCAGAACATCCCATATCCCATCTCCCACAATCCCACATCCCACGAGGCCAGACAAAAATAGCTAGGCTCGGCCAATAAACCTCAAATTATATGTGCTATATGTGCTTTATATATAGAATAGAGGCGACACATTAAAACAAATTGAAATTACCAAATGCATCTATGAAATTTATCGCACCGACAGCCACCAGACAGACTAAAAAGATACAATGAAATGCAGTGGAGGGGAGACGAGGCGAGGAATTAATTTATGGACATCAATCTCAATACCGCAGTATCCAACAAGCCCATTGCCCCTCGAAAATCCCCAATATCCCCCAGTCTCAGTTGATCCGAAATTTGTGTGTTTGTTGTTTTTCGGGTTGGAAATTTATTTTTAATATTTTTTCGTAGCGATTTTTCGTCTGCATTCGCCGCCGGTTGCCATTGTGGGCGGCCAAGCCCGATTCGAAAACATAATAAATTAAGAATATTTATTTGTTTGCGGTAATTGTGCGAATAATTGATGATTATGTGCCTCGTTCCCAGCCACTGGAGTCCGTCGAGTCGTGGGCATCGCGCGAATGCAACTGCCATGCCGAGTGTTGAATGGTTTTTAATTAATTCCGAAAGAGGTTATATGAAGTTGACCCCTCATTACAGTAAATCTGAAAGGCTGCGTGGGTGATTTAATATTGAGTGCTGACAGGCGTTGAGTCTGATGACCAAGAACAAAAGCCCATGGAAGATTTCTTTCGGTTCTCAAGAAAGCTTCTCGAGAAACTTGGCCAGCGGATCTAACACATCCCATATTGTCTAGTGGTTAGGATATCCGGCTCTCACCCGGAAGGCCCGGGTTCAATTCCCGGTATGGGAAGTATGGTTCAAACTTTTTTTTAAATTTCTTGTTTTTAAAAATAATAGATTCACGATTTTTAAATCATTGAAAAATATTTATTATAATTAAGAAATATATTAATTAAATTAATTTTTATTTTCGAATAGATTTTTTTTCCGTATCAACCTTATCGTTAGCCAACACTGCTTTTATGAAGATCTCATCTCCCATATTGTCTAGTGGTTAGGATATCCGGCTCTCACCCGGAAGGCCCGGGTTCAATTCCCGGTATGGGAAATATGGTTCAATTTTTTTTTTTCAAAAAAGATATTATATTATTTTACGATATTAAGAAAAGTATTTACAGGAGTAAAGAATTTAAAATGAAAAGGAAAAAAATATTTGTTTTTAAAGTTTTTAGAACAACATTGATTAAAATACGAATAATAAAGAATTATAATGTTCTTTAGATCTCCTATCTATAAATAGGTGTTACCAAAGATCTTGAAAACCTCTAGGAAAAGTACAGTCATCTCCCATATTGTCTAGTGGTTAGGATATCCGGCTCTCACCCGGAAGGCCCGGGTTCAATTCCCGGTATGGGAAATATGGTTGCGACTGTTTTTTTTTTTTAATAAGTAGTTAAGAACGTTTATTTAGAAACCTTATCCAGTTTTGTTTGACTTTTCTGTCGCTTATATTACTAGTTTGTAAGAAAATATAGATCAACTAAAATAGTTTTGCAAGTGATAATGGCGGATCCAAACAATTTAATCGATTGTCTGTACAGAAGAGCCGAAAGACAACGCAGAAATGCCATATACAATGCATATGAAGTGGCTGAGGATGTTATAGATGAAGAAAGATCAGCTCTGCAAACAGCCAAAGGAGCTAACAACTCATATACAAACTATTATATTACTACGGATCGGGAGCATCTAGAAGAATCTAGGAGATATCGAGAGTCCAGTTCCGAGGAAGAGGCTCCCATTTATAAATTAAATCCGCCGGAGGATCCCAAGGATCCTGAACCAGAATGCAATTCTGCTGAAAGAAGCCCTTCGGAAAGTCAGGACAAGTCTTTGCTTTATATGATCGCAGGTTATGTTGTGGGAATATTAATGGTTCTAATTTGGTACTACCGAAATCCTGAAAAAGCCTGCAGGGATCTCAAGGGAAAATGGGTTTTCATAGTTCTGTTTTTCCTTTTATTGCTTATTTTGGTTCAGAGACGTTCAGCGAGGTGGGTTCTTATAGGGAAAAGTTCTAATCTTTTAGTTATTAACTCCTTTTTTTTCAGGTGCATTGCAGCTTTGTGCTTTTCCAGCCTACCAAGCTACCAATTTCGAGCAGTGATTATGGGCTTAGCTTTTCTAGTGGCTTGTTCGGGACCAGTGAAGAATATCATTCACAACATTTGCATTATGGCGAACTCTATGTCTTGCGGTCAACATTTACTCATTCAGGCTTTGAAGCTGATGCAGCGTATAATATACGATCCTTCGCATTCGGTGGAAGAATCCTTTCGGACAACTTTGACTGAGGTGCGCAGGCTGATGGATAAATTAGATAGGCTTTTGCTAAATCTGGAGAGACCCATAGCTCAAATACGTTCGTATATCATAGTTATAAGATTACATTTTATGAAATATTTGGAATTCTACAGATGCCACCTATAAGACCTGCGCCGATTGGTTGGTCCTACAGAAGGATCAATTTGATTACAAGATGGGAACTCCCTATAATCGCTGCTTAAAAGCGGGGAACTTGAGTATTACCCAGTGCCAACGGGAATTTGGAAAAGAAACCAAAGATTGTTGTAACCAAGAGCGCTTTGCTTGGTTTTGTGAAAGTCTCAAAGGCCTGAAAAGCTTTTTCGATGATAATCTTCAATGGTCTCAAGTGGTCATAGAGGAAATATTTCAACGTGGGTTATCGTAATATTTTTAATATTTACTTTCTGAACCAAAAATATAAATATAAATTGAATTTCCTACAGGTTTGCAGCTTTCCTTTATGAAAATCCGATATATTTTCATAACCTCCATTAGTTTTGATCACAAGTTGAAATTAAATTCAACAAGTTCGCTAAGCTTTTATAAGGTTGAGCTAAACGAACAAGATATAAGTAAAAACTTTGAGTTACAACGGCACAAGTTCTTTTTTATCTTTCTTTGGCATGATTTGGTTATTTTCATACTTCTTCTACTACTCATAATTCAATCTCTGAACTTCTGGTTCCGCTATTTGGCCAGTGAAAGATATGAAAATGTTTATATAACCAAGGGTTTTGAGAACTACGATGATCAGCATTATGAAGTAATGGGTGTAAAGGCCTTGCCTTTAAGCAATTGTGAAGAGAATCTATATGTGAAGGTATATCTTGAATTACTATTTTGATTTATAGTTAATATTTAGAATTTTAGATAAATTCTAGGCGTCTTCTGCCCAAAGAAATTAGTACGGTTTGCCGTTCTTGGATGTTTCTGATGATCACAGGCATTCAGCTTTTCTCCATTTGCTTTGTGGACTATAGTCTTTATAGCATGCTGACTTTAATGTCCTATCATGGTCATATGACTGCTGATCTACAACGTATGATTAAAACTTACCTTGGATTTTATTTAATAATTATTTTAATTTGTAATTTATTAATTAACAGCTCCCTTGTACCAAAAAATTGTCATTAAAGGCGGTGGTAAAATCGGTGATATTTTACGAGATCTCGTTCACGCTTTTGAGCCAAAAACTTTAAAAATAAATACCCAAAGATGCCTTCCAATCCCCGCGAAGCCAAAATACGTCCGATACTTTTGGATCTTATTGCTATATTTGCTGGCCTGGTTCATGGTGTTTTGGGAGCCATATGGTCTTCGCCAAAGACACCGCATTATGATCTACTTTTATCCCGAGGAATCGAGTCGAAGAGTTCACAACTTGCACTATACCATCTTGAAAGAAAGAAGTGTGTATTGCTTTAATATTATAATATTGATTTCTTAGTAACCTTTTCTTTTAGAAACTGTATTTATGGAAAGATGTCAGAAAGCTCGTTTATTGAACGCTTTTGAGAATAACACACCTTTGCTATCCTGGTGTAACACTCGTCTTAAAGGGTCTGTTTCCAAATTCATAGATAAATATAAAATATACATAAAATTTTTCTTTTTTAGGTGTTTTTTTGGCTGTCGAAGTATATTTATTGGCAAAAACTGCACTATTTGCCGTAAACCGCTGACAAAGTTGGTCGATTAAACTTTATTTATAGTTCCTTTAATTAAGATCTTATCTATTCTGCAGATCTGATAATATTCCCTGTGATACTCCCACCTGCAGGGGTATTTACTGTACAATGTGTTTTCAAGAGTGCAATTATTTATGTATTTTATGCAGTTCCCAAAACAACAATGATATATTGGAGCTTGGGTAATATTTAATATTAAAATTAATAATATTATAATAATCTTTTCCACTTTTTAGACATTCCTCTGACGATCAGGATGATGATTTCTGCAGCCTTGATAACATAACTCAGCAGCGAGATAAGAAAGCTTAGATATATAATCGAATCTACATAAGAAATCTATATTTAAACAGGATTTATACGCGAAGTAGAAGAATTATAGTTGGCAGCTTCTTTATCAAGTCCCATATTGTCTAGTGGTTAGGATATCCGGCTCTCACCCGGAAGGCCCGGGTTCAATTCCCGGTATGGGAAACTAATGTGGACATTTTTTTTTCTAAACTGTTTTTAATTTTTTTTATTATAAAAAATGTATTTCCAATGTTTAAATTTAATTTTATAAGGATTTTTAAGTTTTCATTAAAGAGTTTTCTGTTGACTTAAAAATTAAATCTAATTTTATAAGAATTTTTAAGTTTTCATAAAAGTGTTTTCTGTTGACTTAGAAATGAATATAAGACCATTATTATCGACGTCATAAATGAATAACAAAAGCTAAAAATAGAACGCCACGTTCACATTTACTTTTTATCAGCCCCAAAGCGTTGTGTTTACATACACTATTTCGCCGCGACGAATTTCAAGTCCCATATTGTCTAGTGGTTAGGATATCCGGCTCTCACCCGGAAGGCCCGGGTTCAATTCCCGGTATGGGAAACTTGTGTGGACATTTTTTTTTTTTAATTTAAAAATAAAACCTCGCCTTATCCGATTAAAAGTTTTTCGTTCGTTTCTCCTTTGTTTATTCTTTTTCTATCCTTAATCGAATTCCAATGAGTTTGTAGAGCTATTTTTTCTATTGGCCGACTCTCAAAGTTTTCTTTTAATTTGCCGAGGTATAAATTGTGTTTTCTTATTATTACACTCCCAACTAAATCCACTCGAAGCCCCAGCTTAGTTTGTTTCCCCTGCTTTGCCAGTAATTTTCTATCCCATTACCTAATTTCCTCTTACTCAATGGTCAAGGGCCCTTCTTCTTTAATCCAAATAACTTTCAGCATAATTTTCTAATTCAATCGGTGGTCCTTTTTGGCAAAACAAACCCAAAGTTCCGTGTTTTTCCGGGCGACGGGATGGGTTGGGGTTGGGATGATGGGCTAACCTGCGGGTCTGAGTTACGAGACAGTTTCAAAACGGTTCCAGTTCAAGCGAAACGGACAGATTTTACGAGCCGCCTGCCAACTGAAAGTAAACTACAAATGTTTACACAACCGGAGGACTAAAGGACTACAGGACTTGGAGGCGGAGGTCCTGGTAAAGTTGGAGCAAAAATTGAAAAACTTTTGCCATCGCCTTGTTTTTTTTATGATGATGACGACGACGACTGAGAACGCCTATTTTTGGAAAAGGGGGGTGTAAGCCCAACCACGCCTCCTTTGCCGCCCCTTTCGGAAGTAGGACAGATAAATATAAAATTCGGCGAAAAGTTTCTGGTTCCCCAATCCCAATTCCCAGCAATTGAAATTGGTTTCCATTAGAGCTACTTAAATGTATATTTTCCCTCCAAACTCAACTTCATGTGTGAAACTGAAGAAAAAGGGGGATTTGCATTTTCCCCCTTTTCTGTCTAATTGTGTGGAAAATTGCAAGAAAATAATTCGCTAAATGCAAATGCCAGACACTCTCGACTTGCATAAATATTTAAGCGATTGAGTATTTCTGCTTCAATTGTGGGGTTAGACACTTCGAAGTTCGAACCCCCTTTGCGGTTATATTCCGAGCTTAATCAGGCCCCTGCAATCGGATAGGTTGGGTTCTCGCATTACACGCGGTTGGCTTTTCTCTCCTCAACTGTTTTCCAGCTTTTCCTGCGGTTTGGCAATTTTGTTAAAGATACAAAGCGCCGATACGGAACAATGAGATGTGTGTGTGCGAGCTGTGAGGTGAGAACAAAGCGTTTCCAACCACAAAAACAGCGGAAAAGCGGGAATGGGTAGCAGGAATTTGCATAGAGGAGCTGGAGCTACGGTGGTTCAGGATACGGGGATTAGGGGGAAAAATACTACAGAAAGATGGAATTTCTTGTATAAGAATTTCTTTAAAAATACTTTGCATTAAACTTCTTTCATTGGATTGAAAGATTTATATATGATGCAGAAACTTTTTAAGCACATTTTAATATTTTTGAGACCTCGGTTTTAGATTTTAGATAAAAACATTAAAATATCATAAACCTAAGAACAAAATATTATTTTTTATTAAAAATTCATACTTAAATTATTTTTCAAAAAATCATTCTAAATAAATTTATACGACTTTTTTTTGACTTATAATATCTAAGGAATTTTAAAAATATTTAAGGTCTAGAAAGTTTCTAGTAGAAACCTTAAAAATTTTAAAAAGTATTCTTGTTTGGGAATGATATCTGGCTAGCCTTTTAAATAAGAATATTAAAATTTTTTTAACAATAAATAAAATATTATGTCTTATAAAAAAAATCAATAGACCGTGTTAATAAAGTTTTAAAATTGTTACGTTGCCTTTTTAAAAATGTTTAACGAATTTTTAAAATATTTAAGGTTAAAAGCTTTGATAACTATTCTTGTTCCACTGTCCTATTTAGGAATGATATCTGGCTCGCCGTTTTTGCCCCAACAAAAGAGAGATACCGCAAAGAAAAGCCACAGTACAACAAACGCCGAAAAAGCCGGCGAATCTTTTCATTCCGCGAGGTAACGAGAAAGGAGGTCCTTTGCGTAATTGCAGCTCCACGAACAGCGGACAACGGACAACGAACAGCGGACAACGGACAACGGATGGAGTGACCACGCCCACTCAATGAGCAAACACTTTTCAAATAGAAGGTAGTATTGCTCCTAATTACAACTTTAAAGGCGGCTGCACATGCGAAACCAAATTAATGTGGTTAGGTGGAGGTGGAAAAGGACTCTGGTATCCTGTTCAAGTTTTAAGGACGGGTTAGTGCACTTTTTGATCGCCGAATCGCGTGTCACTCACAACCATTACCATTTCCACTGCCAACAGGTTCAAGTGCAATTTAATTGAGCGAATTGCATAAAGAACACACAAACACAAATTAAATGTGACACTTTTATTAGCGGTTTTCTGACCGCTCAAATTAATATGGCGTCGCCGTGTCACAGGAAAATGGCTTTAATTACCATTAGAAAAGCTGGGAGTGCTTGTCGGGGAAATAACACTTAAAACGAAAATTATGGGGCGAGAGATTGTGGGTGTGCGAGGGCAAAAGGTTACGAGAACTTTAAGTACTTTAAATAAAATAGTATTTCCAGTTCATAAAAGACATCATCAAACTTTAGTTGACCTTTCAAAAATGTTAAAGTTGTCAGAATTGTAGTTCGTAATATAAAAAGCTTAAACCAAACATAATAATTGTTGTTAAAATATTTCAAACATTTAAATCAATGTTACAAATATTTTATTCGTTTGTCATATTTATTTTAAATATTTTACTAGATTAAAAATAAAATGCTATATTAAAAATCAAAGTTTAAAATATTTATATTAACAAAAAAATGTACAATTTGATATTTTCATGTTAAAACTTATTAAAAACTGCTATGGATGAAACACATATAGAAAATATTTAAACTGAATTTAAAATCTGTGGTTTTTTCTATCTGTAATCTTAAAGTTTTGTCAAAAATATTTTTTTTCAGTCCGTATTCTTTAAAGTAACTTTTTTGGTTCCGGAAATTTAATTATTATTATTTATTTATTATTTATTTTTGTATATTTTTTAAAAACTTCCCATCGAATATTGTAACAAAAGAGATGTATTTTGTGACCACAAACACAACAATGGAAAGTGAAAATCAGGTAATGAAAGGAAGGAAAGGTTCAAATGGGGTATAGCATTTACTCATTCTATCGGCAGGTCGTAAACAAGGCATATCCCATCCTATCCAAGATGCTACACATGAGATAAGCAAGTGCAGTGGCGCTAACAGGATCATAAATCCAGCGATATAAATCTGAGTTTGGAGGGGTGAGATGTTCCTTTCCCTTTCCCTACCCTCTTTTCTTCAGGTGATAAACCCTCGCACACGTCGAAGATTTTGAATTACTTTCGTTTTTATCGCCAGTTTTCATAATTTACACGCGACCTGCCTAGCAAAACGAAGAAGATTCGGATAAAACTGGGATTCGGGATTCGGGAGAGGAATATAATGCTGACGACTCACTTCATCATAAATTCACCTGTCGTTGCCAAGTCCATCGAGGAAAAAAACCGGAGAAGAACCGGACCTGCAACGGAAGTTGCCCAACATTGTCCTGGGAAAATCAGGGAAAAAGGAGGGAGCGAGAAGGAAATTTATGAATTTTGTTGGCGTGGCGAGTGCGCGAAAAATTCGTGGAATTTTCTCAGACGTTGTCGCGTCATTCGAATTGAAATTTCATTAGTTTTACGACGGTGCCCAGCCTTCTTTCGATGGGTTTACGATGCTTTCAGGGAAATGGGAAAATCTACATCCACGGCGGAGAAAACCAGGCAAAACCCAGAGTCAACTCAACGCCAGGCGATGAATTATGGAAAGCGATTTACATTCGCTGGCTCATATTTTATTGCTGCTTGTTAATGTTTTCATTGCTGCTCCGTTTTCTTTTTTTTTCGTTTTCTTCTCCCGACGCTTTTCTTATTTGGCGAATGCATGAATTATGGATTTTCCCCTTATGGCGATGCCAAAAAGAATGCAAGCAGCGAAAAGGAGAAAATTTGTTTTCATTGTTGAAACATTCTGTTTGAATTTATTGAATTATTTAAAGATGGGTGGGAGTGTATAGGGAGTAACCAATCCTTGTCCGTTTCACAAAATAAATGGTTTTTTGAAGTAAGGAAGGATATCTTTGGATATCAAATGGCCAAAACTTATAATTCACTTTTTAGGAAAATTTCGCAGGGATTAGAAAAAGCTTTAAAAAATAAAAATGTGACAAAAAAGCTTGAAAAAATGAAAAAAGGGTTTGAATATTTTAATAAAAAAATAGGGTTTTAGATGGGGTTTAAGAGTTTAAAGATGGCTAAAACCGTATTTTTTAAATTTTTTTAATAAACATTTGTTGTAATCCTTAGTAAAATAATAATATATTACTTTTATTAAAAAACTATATGCTATAAAAGATAAAGTTTTTTCCCTAAAATAAAAAACAGGAATTAAATTTCTAGTTATTTTTACGAAACAAATAATTTTTGATAAAAAGCGAATTTTTGTAGTCTTTCTTTATTTTTTAGAAATATTTAATTTGAGAATTAGTTATTCAATTATTAAATAATGCCAATCCTAATAAGAGAAAGGTTTTCAGTAGCATATGCTAAAAAGTATGAAGTATTTTCCTCTAAAAAAATTAAACGGCTAAACTACCCACTTGAGCTTCATCCAAACTTCCGCCAGAGGGCGTTGCCATATTGAGCCAGCGTTGACCCCTTTGGACAGTCATAAAAAAGGAGGCGACTCGCCACTCGAAAGCAATAAAAATGTATCAAGAAGGGAAAAGGGAAAAGCGCCGGGAGATAGAGGAAAATGGCAGCTGACATTAGTGCTGCGAGCGGAGGAATGGAGAAATGGAGAATTGTTATATTCTTAACAATATTCGGGATATTTATGACCCGCACTGTACTTGTACAGTGGCTGGTCAAATGGAGCGTGTCCCGTGCTCCAGTTTGCCATTCCATTTGCGCTGAAATACTGAACACTGAAATACTGAACACTGGATGTCGGATGATGCTGAATATGCGTGAAAAATGTTGCGAAAAATTTTAATGCGCTCGCTGTGGGCGCCAAATGGAAATGGATGGTGGAAAATGGTGAATGGGAAACTCGGGAAACTGGGCAAAAATGGGAAAGATGACAAATGATTATGGAGCATAATAAATTCCAGCGCTGATTGAGCGACTGCAGCTGCTAAAAAGGAATCGCATGCAAAAATCTAGAGATTCTCCCCTCCTGGGAATAAGTCATCCATTAATGAAGCTAATTTGCTGCACAAATCCTAGCGAAGCTCTCTCTTTCAAATCCCATTTTCCAAGTCCCAAAAGGAGACGGGCAAAAGTTGATCCTGGCTGCTTATGGCTGACACGAGTGTCATCCACTCCCATCATATCTTTTTTTTCCGCCCTTTTCCCCCCAGCAGCAAATAACTGAGAAATTGCACTGGCAGCAAGTTTATTGTCTCCGGAGCTCCGAATCCTTGGACTCAAACACACATCCTCTGCTCAAGGAGTTTGAATTTATTTTCCTCGAGTGCTTCCCTGCAATTGCAAGTGAAATGTCCGAGTGCAGGTCGCTTTTCCAGCTTTTTCGTCCTGATTGGGCGCACACACAGTGGCCGAGAAAAGTTAGCCCTCACTATATTGGCTTCGCCCCATTTCCTGCGAGTATATGTGGATGTCCTTTGTCCATCTGCTTGTCAGTAGAGCAGCAATAAGCCCAGCTGGACATGCGGATTATGCTGGGTTATTGCGGAGAAGGCGGTCGCCAGGACACGAGAGGTGAAAAATTACTTCTCTGCTTCAATTCAGGGGGTTCTTGAAAACTTTTCCGTTTAAAATTCTCGAAAATGCTTGCTTAGCTATCATATATTTGAATTTGTTAGCTTAACTCTTGGAAAAAGTTTGAAAAGTGTGGGTTTGTTATTTACAATTGCAAGCATTTTACATTAGAGTATTAAAAAGATAAACTACTACGATTTTATTGTTTAATATTATAACATTTTTTTTATTTAATTCATTAAAAATTTAATTCATTCTACTGAATATTTTGCCAATTTTAAAGTAGATTGTTACTATAAAAGATATAGTTATGATAACTATAACGTATGATAGATTGGAATAATTGTTAAAATCCCTTAAATTCCTTCCTTACAATAAAAAAAAAACCGCAGCAAAATGTCCTTAAAGTCCGTAATACTAATTTTTCTACAAAAAAAAATAATTTTTGGTCGGAAACAAAACAACAAATGGTTCGAACAGGGAATGTCGAAAAAAAATTCCCAATCAATTGGCATTAAAATCTGCAAACCTACATTTTTCAAAATTAAAAAAAAAAATTGTTTGGTACCACTTTAAAAAATGCGAAAATTGTCCAAAATGATTATTAGCTTATGTTATTAGCTGGACAAGTATTTTAGCTGGGGCACACAGGTTAAAAAAAATAATACGAAAAACACAAAAAAATTCTTACTGGAAAAAAAAATTGTTAGTAGTCCCGCAAAAGTTATGTAATATAACTAAAATCATAAAAGCGGAATTTAGTGCAATATGTTTATTTAAAATAGCTTTGATAAGGATGGACTTCACCTTCTTTCTTGAACTTTGGACTTGATAACCAAATTCCCGGACCTACAGAAGAGTCACCGGAGACAGCGCATCCACAATGGTTAGTGACTGTGAAATCGTAGCGGTGAATATTACCCAATAACACATAAAAATCGAGACAATGACGCACTGCGAACAAGTGAAGCACCTACAATATCTATAGCAAACGCAGATGAGACACGAATTTCAGTGTTTCTTTTTTCAGTTTTTTGTATTTTTCGGAGGTGAGAAGTCGCGGGCGGAGGAAAGTCAACAGTAATAAAGTATTTAAAGAAGGAGAGGGAGTGAGTGTAGGAAAAAGCGGCCAAGAAAATGAAGTCATCTTGTGCAAATATGAAAACAAAGTCAAGTGTTAATTTGCGTGGGAAAACAATTTTTTTTTGTAGGTTTAAAGGCCCCACCAAAAAGTGAGGCGGCTAAAAGTTCTTTTGATAACGAATTTGTTGTAATTCCTTGAAAGCAAAAGTGTGTTTGGATGGGGTGGGGTTGGGTTCGTTCTTCTTTTTATCTGGGAGCGTGTGAAAGGTCAAACTTTGCAGCGACAACTTCAGCACTTCAGCGATTAGCCAACAAAAATAAAGGCTAATTTTGTCGAGCCAAATTAGAGAAAATCCCCGACCATTAAAAGCCGCTCTCCATTGCAAAGGCCCCAGCAAAAAACCAAAAGAAGAAATAACTCGACTATCAAATACCCGTTACTCAGCTGAATGAGTGTAACAGAGATGAAGATATGCAAAGATAGTCGCTTGAAAGTGGCGCCATCTATCGGTATAACTTTTCTTATATGCTCATAACTTTTTATTGAATGGACCGATTTTAATATTTTCTTTTACATTTCCTTCTATCTGTTACATACTGTTTCCTTAATACAATATACCCTTAACTCTGCGAGTAACGGGTATAAAAACCAAAAAACCCAACCCAACCATCGATGAGCCCAGCAAAAGTTGTCACCACAAAACATTAACTTTCAAGTACATCAAACATTTTGTTGGCTGTTATCTCAGCAGAGCCCACAAAAGGTGCCACCAACTTTGCCGCAAACTGGGGCACCAAGGGGTTAAGAGAGTGGAGAATTGAAACTTTGTGCGTTGTTTCGTTGTTGGTTGTCGTTGCCCATCATCATCATCATCATGGTTCGTTGTTGCTGGTTCGTTGTCTTTTGTTGTTATGCGAATGACATTTCCATGTAGTACAAAAGTTTCTCGACTGCTTCTCGTTTTTATTATTATTATTTGTTGTCTCTCTGCTGAGTTCACAAAAGTGTGGGAAAATGTATTTATTTTTATGATTGTTTAATGTTTTATTTTCCACGTATTTCCAAACGTAAAAAACTTGTTCGTTTCGAGTTGTGTGTTTTTATTAATGCTTTATTTTAAATGTTTTAATTAGTTCCGAATCGAACCCATCATCACTGCATCTGCCTTATCGACTGCACTTCACACAGACAGCTATTCCCATTCGAATTAATCAAATCATCATCATCATCATCGCCCGAACGCCACTTTCGATCCCTTTGATCTCTGGGCCCAAAACATATTTCAATTAACGGGCCATGACCGTGGCAAAGGCCAAACGCGATACCAAAACGAAAAGTCCACTACCAATTCCAGATAGCCAAGAAGCCAGACTCAAGAGATCCAAGATCCATGATCCAAGTCCAAGGCAAAAGTGGAGGAGAAGGAGAAGGTGGGAGAAGCTGCAGATGAAGCTGAAGATGAAGGTGATCGAGAAGGCCGGCGTCTGGGTCGCTGGGTGTGGCCATGTGTGGGTCTCTCGTTTTTTATCCCAGTGCATGTGTGGGGGCATCAATCAAAGCCGCAGTTAATGCACTGAGAGAAATTTTTTTGTTAAATTAACGTGTTTTTTCAAAAAATAAAAAAATGTATCGTAATATTTCCAATACCCAAATCTTATTTTCATAAAACAGGTATTGAGGATCTACAATATTTGGATAGAAATATTTACAAATGGTACTACTACTACCTTTATATTGCGTTTTATCGATTGTGGATTTTATATGTAATCTTTTAAATCTAAAATGGCAACACAATATTTTTTAATCTTATACTCAATCCTTTATAACCTTACATCTTAAAATAATCTAATTTTCTTATTTTCTTATATCAATATCTTTCGTATCTACAATTAATCTTAATCTACTGAAAGATTATAAATATTATTTTAATTTTCTTATTTCCTCTACATATTATTCTTATCTAAAATAACATACATCTTCGTTTATTTAAATAATATTTGTAATGTTTGTAATGTCTTAATAATCTCAAGTAAATAATAAAGATATTAAATCCGATAATAGGTAAAAATTAAAAGATCTGTAATTATTCTTTTTAAATTATCTTCTGATCCTATTAACCCCTATTATCAAAATGAGTTTCCAATCTAATATTCTCTTAATTTTATAAAGTAATTATTTTTTTCCACCGTGTAATAACCTCTAGTAAACAAGTGAGTGATTCTCTGGCCGAAAGGGGCAGACAGATCGGCTCGACTCCAAGTTACCCAGTGAGTGATAAATCAAAGGGCTGCCCCTCATTCTCAGTCTCCGGTTTTTTTAAAGGAGGGTCTCGTCTCCCTCTCCATATGGGGGCGCCATTCGTGTGGTCTTTATAAGCCACAAGATCCAAGCTCCTCCACTCTCCAAGTGGATTTTCGATTCTGTTGCTTGATTTTCAATTTCATACGCACCGTTGGATGCATTTTGGGTTTTGTTGGGTGGTGGAGGAAAATCATCGCTGCACTGAGCGGCAATTTATTGATTAACGCGTTTTGTTTTTCGCCTCCACCTCTTCTCTGCGGGCAATTTTCATCACTTTTTCGAGCGCCGTAATTAAAATGTATTTTCTTAAATTATTTTCCCGGGGGATTCGTGTGCCTGGCTGGGTGGTCACATCCCACTCTCTCCTCTGTTTTTTTTTTTTTTCCAGAAGCAGCTGTCGTCACCAAGCCAAGGCAATAACTCAGGGTCCATCATCAATTTTACAGACCGAAAAAAAACGCCATTCAAAAAAGTGTTAAAGCGCGAAAAGCAGCAGCAGAAACGGCAACTAAAGTTGGGCAATTTGTTTCGCTTTGTCTGCCGTGGAAAGGGAAAAACAAAGCCAGGTGAACTGAAAATAGGGGAAAAGGGGTTAAGGGGGTATATGTACTTTTCGACACTCATTTGCAATTTTTTGTTAATTTTTTTTTTGCCTTTGTCAGCCGACTGGCGATGGCTGCCTGCTGATAAGAACTTGCAACTCCGACGCAACAATGCAATAATTACAATTTATATTTGCAGATAGAAATCGCACATTAAGCAACGGCGGTGGCAAAAGGCAGTATGCAACTGCAACTGTTAACCCATGAAGCCCATAAAGAAAGGCTACAAAAATTATAAAAAAAAAAATATTATAATGCAAAAAAAAAACCTGTCAACGTGTGCGTTTTAACGCTTCGTCGATTTGGCCAGTGGGCAAACTAAAGGTCGCTGTTAACGTTAATGTCCACGTTAAAAGCCAAAGCAGCTGCTTCCAGTCTGCTGCTTCCAGCTGCTTTTGCTTTCTGCTTGCTGCTTTCTGCTTTGTGCTCATGCTTTTGCTGCCGTTTTGGCCACAATTGTCGGCTGCTGCAGGGGTCATTGCCGAAATTTCAATCTACTACGGTGGCCGGCAAGAAAAAAGAAGAAACGGACAAAAGACAAATTTTAAATGCCCCAAAAAAAATGCAGGGATTAGTGTTAAATAGAAACGAGTTTTGTATGCTCTGCAATTTTTAGATGAGTTAGAAAACCCTTCAAAATATTTATTGGAGGGATAATATATGTTAATAAAACCTAAAAAATTAAAAAGATAATTTTCAGCAAATTATAAAAATAATTTTCGGCAATTTATAAAAATATTTCAACTTTAAAAATATTCCTAAATATATTTAATCATGACTGCATTGAATTTTGGTTAAATTTTTTAAAACTAAAAAAAATTATGGATGCCTGAAAAGAATTTGTGTTGTCTTTTATTAAAATTTCTATCTAATAATTTTGAAGTTTTAGAAGTCGAGATTTAAAAAGTTTTAGATATTTAAATCCTCAAAAATAAATAAAATATATATAAAAATCTCATAAGGAAACCCAAAAGTTCTAGATATTTAAATCCTCAAAAATAAATACAAAATATATTGAAATCTCATAAGGAAACCCATATACCCCTTTGAACTTCAAAGAGTAACTCCCAAAAGTGACCCAAAAACAGCAGACGGTCGATCCAGTCAATTTGGTGGTCCGCTTTGCATATGCCAAAACTAAAGATGAACTGATCCCGATCCTGATGCCCCGAGGAGGTGGCCAGTGGCGTATCCAGTTACACGTTTGACACCTGGCCTCATCTGATCCTCTCTCTCCTTTTCAACTGACTCAACTCAAACGGCTGGCGACTGCCGAAAAAGATCACAGAGTGATCCACTTGGGCGTCCTTTGATCCTGGGGTCTCGAGATCTTAAGGTCTTTGGGTCTTGCGTCTTGAGCTGGCCACGCGTGCGCCAGATCGAATTACCAAACAAAGCCTGCGGAGTAGTTGAGGAGGGGGTTTTCTTTTTTTTGGGGCCAAGGACCTCCTGCCAGGATATGAAGGAACAGCAGTTTGGTCGACTCAATGGGTGGTCCATTCGGATGCTGCTGTCATCATCTTCAGACGTCGCTTTCGATGGCAATGAAAGGCAAAGGGCTAAGAATGCACTGGGAAAAATTTTAGAGAATTTCTTTCGCCTAAGAAACCGATGAAAAACTCTTAAAAACTTTAACAATAGACTTAGGGGCGTTTTATTGTCCGCATGTTAAATGTATAGTAGGCTTTTGTTAAATTTAAAGTAGGTTTTAGGCCTTGAAATCGAAATTAAAATTAGAGCTTAATGCTTCCTTTAAATTTAACAGTTTGACGATAAAACGGACCTTAGTAGGTTAAAAATAAGGACATTTTTGGTAAAATGGTATTAAAATTTAAAAATTCAATATATAAAAATTGGAGATCGTATTGAAACTCATTTGAGTATTTGTTTTATTTATTTATTTATTTAAAAAACAAAAAAAATGTATTTAATACATTTACGTAAAAATAGAATCAAAGATTTATAATAAAAGCAAACCCAATTTAAAGCCTTTGATTTTTCTCATTTTTTATTAAGTTTTTAAATGCAATTCGTTATGAATCTTAATAAGCTTGAATATTTGAATTGAAATTAACTTTGTGATCCCAAAAATAGGGATTCAATATATTTTCCAAATAAATCTTCTTATATTCTTTGTTTACATGTAACCTGTTGATCATTATCAATCCTGTTAGTCTGAGAATAATTATCGTTGCTTTCCCCGTTTTTTCCCAGTGCACCTTTCACCTTTGACAATCGGCAGCTACCTCCTTCGTGAAGCGCCGGGCAGTAAATCATCTCCGCCGGCAAGGACACTTCAATTAGGCCAGAGCGCCGCCTCAGCAGCTCCTTTGTCCCGCTTTTCTGTTTGCTGTTGGCTGCCTTTCCATTTCCACCGCGTTCCAATCGCAATTAGCAATTAGCACAACATTAGCGCGGCTGACCTTTGACCTCGCTGCCACTCCCGCTGCGCCCCGCTGTCCACCGTCCATTGCTGTCCATTTTCCATTGTCCTTGTGCGCGAGTGTCGCCTGTGTCCTCTCAGGAGTCCTCCTGTGAATACTACCATCCCATCGTTTCCATCCAAGGAGTGTCCTCTGTTTTGCCCTGTGTTTTGTCACGCATTCATTCGCCAAATGGCCGGCAATAATTTGTGGTTGTCCCATTGTGTCCCTCGTCCTTGGTCCTTTATACTTTCCCAGCTAACAGCTAACAGGCGCCGCCGCATATTTACATAATTGCCCATGTCTCAGTGTCTCACGCCATAGCGCAATAAACACGGTCGGGAAGATATAGCCCTCGGTTCCAGGATAGTCGGCTTGATTTGTGTCATTTTGGGCACTCTTTCAAACTCGCATAAATATGAATCTCGAAAAGTGCGGAAAACACACACTACGCAGAAAAAAAAATTGTCAAAAGATCAGATTGATATGTGCTGGTCAATACATTTTTTTTAAAAGATCATTTTGAAATTAATAAAGATTATGTTTATCTTTATTTACATTACTTGTTCAAGAAAATCATAATTTTGGTATTTCATTAGATTTGATAAAATATCATATTGATCTGTTTGAATCATGCATTTTACATTAATCATATCGGCTTTTTATTGATGTGAAATAAGGTAGAATTGACCTTATTTCATATCGATTTTTTTCTGTGAATAAAAAGATGAGCCAGCGAAATAAAAACCATGCTAAGTAACAAAAAATATATTTAAGAAAATCCAAAGATTGGTTTCACATACGAAAATTCTTTACCGGCGCTATAACTGGTTGGGAATTATAGCATCTCCAGAGGGTTAAACTTTGTGTTTTATTTTATACATATCCTAAAGAAGAAAGAAATTCAGTTAAGAGGTACACAACTTTAGAGACCTAATATTTTACATAAATTCAACCATATCAAACTACAAATTACCATAACGAATTTTGTAAGTATAATAATAAGAACCTTATCCAATGATAATTCAGTCGTTATAATGTCTGTAAAGAGTTATGTATTCATACTCTGTAGTGTTGTTTTTATTCTATGCCTAGCCAAAATGACTTTGCATTCCCACTATCCGAATATTGAAAGTCTTACGAGAATAGATCAAGAATATTATGTGGACAGTCCGTCGTGTAAAATTCCCAAAATGGATCCCTTTTCCGCGGACATCATGAAACATTTTAAGCGCAAAAAGTTCAAAGAGTGCAGCAACGATAAAGATTTGGTATTTAGTGTATTCGATCCGAAACTAAGACAATATAGGATGCATATTGATGAGAGTTCCTTTGAAGGGCTCACACAAAATTTGGGAAATGCTACACTCAATTGTCAATATCAGGTGATTGGACGGAATACAAGGCAGTCATATCCTGATAAGGATTTTAGGTGGGTTTTATAATAATATTTGTGAATAATATTATAGATCTCATAAATGCTTTTACAGTCTTTCTGATTTGTATCCCCTAACCCAATCTTTTTTAGTACCAAAACACATAGACTTTATGAGTACCCAATGTCATGCTGTAAATGGCAAGAAAGAGCTGAAACTTCTTCAGGAAGATGCTTTTCTGTTTGTTCAGGATCGACTGACACTTAAAAGAAACTATACAGAACCTCGTCCTGATGAGGAATCCAAGCCAAATGTTATAATCCTCGGAATTGATTCCACATCTCGTCTGAATCTAAGACGTTCTATGCCCAAGCTCCATGAATTCCTCCAACAACCAGGATGGTTCGAAATGCAGGGCTTCAATAAGGTGGGTGAGAATACCATACCCAATCTTTTGGCCTATCTCACTGGAAATGCCGAGGAGAAGGCCATGCAAATGGGTAAATTCAGTCGAGGAGGCTTTGTGGACAAACTAAAGTTCATTTGGCAGAGATTCAAGAAGTATGGCTATCTAACTGCTTTCGGTGAAGATTGTAGTAAGATCAATACCTTTAACTATAACAAGCCGGGATTTAAGAAGCAGCCAGTGGATTATTATCTCAGAAATTTCATACTGGCCTTGGAAAATATTCTAAAAGTTCGAAGGGAATTCGGAAATGCTTTCTGCCTTGGCCGCAAGTTGGCCTTCAAATATATTTTCGACTTTGCCCGGCAGTTTATGCAACGCTTCCAGAGTTTAGCACCCATATTTGGGATCTTCTGGAGCAACAGCTTCACCCACGAGGATTTCTTGGGTTCCACCGCTTTGGATAAGATCTTCTGGGAATATCTTTTGGCCTACGATGAATTGGGTTTCTTCAATCAATCGATAGTTTTCGTGCTCAGTGATCATGGTTATCGATATGGTGTAACTCGAATGGGTGCCAAATCGGGTTTTCTGGAAGAACGTCTGCCAATAATGTTTGTATATGTGCCACCTTGGTTTCGAAAGAGATATCCCCAGTATGTGGAAAACCTGAAGATCAACCAGAATCGTCTGTCCTCGGGTTTTGATCTTTACATGACTTTGCATCACTTGCTTCAACTTAACCTCACTTCCATGACGAAATTCAATCCAAAACTTCGGGCCTCACAGTGCAAAGGTTGCCAATCGCTGTTCTTTGAACTTCCTTATAAACGGAAATGCTCTCAGGCGGGAATTCGTAAAAAGTGGTGCTCCTGTCAACCCACCGAAACGGTGACCAATAAAAAACACATGAAGAAAGTCGGTGAGGCGGTGGTTCTTCATATGAACCAACATCTGGAGCATCGGAATCTCACCAAGCTCTGCGAAGGATATACCCTGAAAAGGGTAATTCTTATGGATCGCCAGATTCCGGTGACCGATGAGTCCGTCGAAGATGATCTAGTGCACACCTACATCATCACCTTCGACACGAGACCCACTTCGGCGCATTTCGAGGCCACTGTACAGTGGAACACGCAAAAGGGATCTGTGACTATGAACGTGGACGAAGTGAGTCGCCTGGAGTCATACAAAAAGTATAGTAAATGCACTAATGACCCGATAATCAAGAAGTATTGTATTTGTATACCATTTTGATAAAATAAAAGTTCTATTGGAAATAAAAAACAAAAAACTTACTAGGAAATGTGGTATTTAAAAAACATGCAACACATTTTTTCTAAACACATAATTTTAAGCCAATTATAAACAGGTATAAGGAATAGGAATTTTATAATATGAATTTTAAAATAAATAATTTTTTTTAAATATATTTGAGGAGTAAAATTTCTAAAAATTGTTTTTTTTAAGAATTTATCTAGATTTTTAGATGTTTACGTAGTAATTTAGTAATTTATTCAGAATCATGTTTTGGAAATACATTTTTAAAGATTTAAAAACCTTTAAAAATCAAAACAAATAAAACTTTCCTTCAAAGAGCATTCCTATTCCTCCAAATATAATTGAAATAACCTCTACGAATAAGAATCCGAGCGACGCACAATACTTTTCAGAGCACTCAAAAGATTTGTGGTCCAGTTTAGCCAATTTATGATGAACTTTTGCAGTTGCATTCATGAATTCATAGATAAACGGCGAGAGTGGGTCACATAATTAGTTGGCCCCCCGGCTTAAATCAGCGGAATCCGCTTTTCTCTGGTTCGCTGATTGCCCGTTTCCGGATGTGTCATTCCGTGATGATGATTCCACGGAGGAGTCTCCACCGCTGATCGCAACAATTGTGCCCTTCCCGTTGATTGCCATCAATTGCGCAAAACAGTCGGGATGAATTGGATTTCGGGACAATGAGTGGCTGCATAATATCGCATAGTGTATAGTACCGGGCAGTGATAAGCACAACCGAGTGGACAAATGATGGATTACACTCATCCGCCATATAAGTGGCGCCAAAATGCGTGTGAGGATGAGTCAACCCGGAGATTATGTCATGTTCACACGCACATTTGGGTCAACAAGTCTTTAAATAAGCTTGTTTTTCTGTAGGGTTTTTTTAAGGAATTTGGAACTGGGACAGAAAACCAAAAAAAAAACAGAAAACTGTGTAAATTAACTAATATTCCAAGATTATAATATTGCCTGCCAAAATTTCTAATAAATAACTAAGTAAATATTTTAATATTTATTTTTATGTGGTTTTATTTTAGATTTTTTAGCGTGAAATATTCTAATTTAGAAATATTATTTTATTCATACAAATCTAATAAATAATTTAGTATTTATTTTTATGTTATTATTTTATTTATTAGATTTTTTAGAGGGATATATTCAAATTTTGAAATATTATATTATTCATTGAGAACATCTAGAGAGATTTAAATTATAAATAAGTACCACCTAAATAACATTAAATTACGGTTCATATTATTTAGTTTTCTGTTATTTTAAAGTAAAAACAAACTAAAAACTTATAAGGACTTTCTTCAGTCCTTCAAAGAAATCCAGAATTTTAATTTTAAATATACATAAATACTTTTTAACTACATTTTTCCCGCTATCGAGTGGCGCCAAGCTGCTTGTTTATAGTGAAGGTCTTTGAGGTGCATCCTCATATAATCAGTCCAACGAACCACCACTGGCTGAACCTCTTCTCACTTTGTCGGCCACATAAAAAGGAGGTAAACCCCGAGTCGTAGATAACACCTAATTAGGCTGTAGAGGATCGTCGCCTGCGGACAAGGCGACTGACAACTTTAGCGCCACTTGCCCCTGCCCTTCGTCTTATTAGTGCGGGTGGTCGGTTCTGTTCAGTTTGGTTCACTTCGAAGGGTCCACGAAGTCCGAGATCAATTTGGGAATCCGCCTAAGAAGGACCACGCCCCCAGAAGCGGGAATTAGGAATCGAAAGGGGCGGAGAAAGAAGCGGCACGCACGCAACCTGCGGCAGCTGCTACCTCAGCCTCTCGATGAGGAATCGGAGTCGGAATCCCTCGACTCGGTTCGTATCTGTATCTTCTACAGGGTCTAGGCTGCAGTCGCGGTTCTGGCTAAAAGTGATGACTGTTTCTAGTCTAGAGAAAATAGCTAAAAGTGCTACTTTAATGTAGAGAGAAGTAATATAAATATAAGAACCTATGGGGTATATAATATTAGAGTTTAAAGTCTAAAAACATGAATGCTTACGATAAAAATCGATGAATGTAAAGAACAGATTACATAGGTAGTATCGATAATAACATCGATTTATTTCAGGATCTAGTTTAGACTTTAAATAATTTGCAAAATACATTACAAAAATGTTGACATTAATCCATTAAAATATGTAAATTTAATATTGAATTTTTTACTTTTTTATATTTTTTTGAAAAGTACCTATATTCTATATGGGGTAAATAATATAAGAGTTTAAAGTTAAAAATCGATGAATGTAAAGTATAGAATGTAAAGTATAGAATACATCGATAGTATCGATAACATCGATTTATTTCCAGATATAGTTTAGACTCTAAATAATTTTCAAAATTCATTACAAAAATGTTTACATTTAATTGATCCATTAAAAAATTTACATTGAATATTGAATTTTTTACTTTTTCATTAAATATTTTTATGAAAAATCCCTATATTCCTATATGGGGTTAATAATATTAGAGTTTAAAGTCTAAAAACATTAATGCTTACGATAAAAATCGGTAAATGTAAAGTATAGATCTAGTTTAGACTTTAAATATTTTCCAAATTATTTATTAGTATTATTTCTACCTGATAGTTAGTAAGTAAAAGTACGGAATTTGTTTTACTAGAAAATAGCTGAATGACCAACCCTATTAGCCAGTTTTGTTTTTGGTCCGGGTGTCGCCGGCGATTCGATGCGTTTCCTTTGGCCAGCGGCCCAAGCTGAGATAATTACATGTTAATTCGTTAGCTCCTTGCCCGAAGACTTAGGACTTGAGACTAAAGACGGTGAAGGCGGCTCTTTGGAATCGAATCGAATGGGATCAATGGGATCGAATGGATAATTAAGCAGTTGCCAACAATGTGTGCGGCATTTAATTGCCGCGTTTGAGTTTGAGTTCGACTTTGAGATCAAGATCGTGGCTTAAGGACACCTTCCAGCTTCATTTTCAGTTCCAGTTCCGATAAGTAGCCCCGCTTTAAATGAGTCAGAAGTCAAGAAGTGTGGAAGGGGCAGACAGACAGACAGACAGACGAAGATCTTGTGGTTAGGTAAATCACCTAGTCCAGAAAGAGGAGCCCCGTATTAATAACTTTAATTAAAAACGGCTGGGCGAGAGAGATCTTCGAAAGTGTGGGAACCAAATTATTCAAATCGCCATAGCTCGGGCTCCTCGGGACTCCTTTTTGAAGCAGTTGGTATAGTATGGTATACTACCTCCTTCTCCTTAAAGGTAAACTCTCTCATATGCATATTTATTGCATTTTTTCTCGACGCGCCGGCAACGCCCCCAAAAAAATATTCACAATGGAATTTCAATTCCATTCGCCAGTCGCCATTCGCCGACTTGGAGCTAAAGGATCGTTGGTATTCGGTATATCGCATTTGGTATTGGGATCTCGGGATCTCAGAATGCATTCGCGGGAATAATTAAAATTTATATATGTTTGGGTTCGCTTCGCTTAAAAGTTTCTCTTTGTTTTGCTCAGTTTGGTTCGTTTTAGTTTGGATCGGCGGTCTTCTAATTTCGCTCGTCTGGACGGCAATCACAAATCCATTTCACTTTCATAACTCATCGGATCCAGGCAATTTACATGGTCTCCTCTCCTCCCCGGAAACCCTTTTTTTGAGTCACGTTGTGGAAGTTAACATGAATGCGTAACATTTAAATGGTTGTCAATTCGAAAATTGCTAACTCCTACCGCAAGTGTACACTGGGAAAATAGAGGTGGAATGTCTTTCAAAAACTAGAATTAAAATATAAAACCGTGCCAATTCTTTAGCTACATTAGTTACTAACCCTAGAAGGCTTTAAAAATCAAGAAAGGTTTCGAAAACAATTTCTCCTTGACTATTATTCAAGAATATTTTACCACCGCGAATTCTTAAGCAATATGGAAAAATGTAAAACTCCATGAAATAGTGAAAAATCTACCCAGAGTAAAATTGCACCCCCTTCAATTCTTTAGCAATTTAGCAAATATAACATTATATTTTTAAAAATTTCACCAACGCGAATTCTTAAGCATTATGGAAAAATGTAAAACTCCATGAAATATTGGAATTAAAAATCTACCCATAGTAAAATTGGACCCCCTTTGAATTTTTTAGCAATTTAGCAAATATAACATTATATTTTTTAAAATTTCGCCAAAGCGAATTCTTAAGCAATATGGAAAATGTAAAACTCTATGAAATATAGGATTTCAAAATCTACCTAAAGTAAAATTTGACCACCTCGAATTCTTTAGAAATTTAGCAAATATAACATTATATTTTTCCACCACCGCGAATTCTTTAGCAGAATATCAATTGTAAGTGCATTCTTTTTCCAAGTGCACTTCCTCTTTGAACATATATTTTTTCTCTTTCTCACTGGCACTCTTCCATAATTGAGACAACGTGCGTGAGGGAGCAGGATGGTATGGGGATGGGGTGAGGAAACAATGACACCGGCATCATCCATCCACTCCACCGCTATACGGACGATCCATTGAAGCGCCGGGCACGTCCGCAAAGTGGCGTTTCCACTGTCCACTATTCGGAACCCACTCCGCCCCATCAACCTCTCAACCCACCCACTCCACATCCACATCCACATCCTCATCGCGGATGCGGAACGCATTTGAAATGAGCCCAGAACTGGAGGCATCGATGGAGAATGGAGAACAGGCGTCGGAAAAACAACAACGGAGAAATGAATATTCGAAATTGCAGTGATATATCATCGATGGATGGCTATATACCCCCTCCCATAACTTCCTCTCCCACCAACGGTGAATCGTGAAACGTTACGCAAATTTTCTGGCAGATTGTCATGTTTCTGATGGTTTGGCAAAATGATTGATTACTTTGTTCCTGTTCGCCTGAACGGGTTGAAAATGGCAAAAAGCGAATGGGCGATGATGAAAGTGCCAAATCGGAAATGCAAAAGTGGCCAGGTGGAATGGAGGGGGGCAAAGGGGGTTTTTGGGGGTGGAAAAACGCTGGATTGATTGAAAAGGGGTTTTCCATAGATGCCCGACGTTTTGATGCTAGGCAATTTGTATTGTATTCCATAAATTCAATATTCATAAATCAAAGAGCAGGAAAGAGATAATATTCTACTCTTCCTGGATTTTAAGTTCAACATTTAGACACAAACAACTGAAGTTTCTGTAACTTCTGTAAGCATAGAAACATTTCTAATAACCCAGAGATTTATTTTAAAAATTTTTTTCATAGTTTGTGCTACCAGGAAATTCAATTTTTTGGCCAAATTATAAGTAAATTATACATCAAGTTTAAAGATCTGATAGTGGCCATGCCTATAGACAGACTTCGTCCTACTCCTGTGGACAAGATCCTAAGTTTTCGAAGGAATCCCGATCCACAGCAGCTGGAAAGACAGCAGACGGATGGATTGGAGAATGTTCCCAGGTTTCTGCCTTCTCAGTTCCTAAAAGATGATGATGGTAAAGATCGACGAGTGCCGGATAGTGATTCCATAAATTCCGAAGATGCCATAAGGCTGCCTCCTCCGAGGAGATCTCCAGTTTCAATGAGGAATCTCCAAAGGGAACTTTACTCCCCCAATCAATGTATGAATGTCCTGAAAGTTGTGGTGGCTGTGGTCACCATTTGCATGCTATTCGCCACGATTCCCCTATATCGTCGACAAAAGGTAAACAAGGATCAAGATCTCAAGATGATTCTGCTGTGGAATGAGCAACTGGTTGGAGGACCTGCCCACATGGAATGCGGTTGCCTGGTCACGAACCAAAGAAAATACAACGACAAAGCTTTCGATGCGGTGGTGGTAAACGCAGATCATCCGTATTCCCTTAAAGATTTACAGGGTATCCAACATAGTCCCGATTTCTATGTGGTTTATGCCCAAAAGAAGCCAATGTCGCAGGATCTACTATACGATTTCTTGTGGTTTAACTTAACCATGACTTATCGTCTGGATTCGCAGCTTATTTGGACGGATTACTACTTTTCCCATACTAATCTCGCCAGAAGACTCAAGTGGTTCCGCAATCCCAGCAAGAATTTCGCAGATGATATGCCAGTCTCCACAATCCAACGTTTGGAGGGGGAGATTAAGAAAAAAAACCAACTGGCTGTCTATATGCTCTATGAGGTGAATGAGAATAGTTTGCCGGAGAGTTTGTATTTGGAGGAGCTGCGCAAATATGCCGATCTCGATGCCCATGAAAGTTGCCTGGGTTCCGATGAGTACGTCATAATACATTGATAGAAAGAAAATCCTAACGATCCACTGATATTTTTTTCTTTCAGCTGCAGTCCCTACTATTTCATGCTGATCTTCGAACCAACTGCTTGTCCGGATTACGTATCTCCTGAGATATTTATAGCTATGGATAAATATGTAGTACCTGTTCTGATTGGAGGAGGAAATCTAACTAATCTGGTGCCACAGCATTCTTATATAAGCAGCCAGCACTTTGCCTCCCCCAAGGATCTTATCAATCATCTCAAAGATCTAGCGGATAACCCAGAGGAATACAAGCGTTATTTCTGGTGGCACTCCCTCTATAAAGTTAGGAAAACTTCCCAGCCCTACTGCGCCCTCTGCAAACTCATCCAACAGCCTCTCGAGGAACGGCAGATTCAGGGATCCTCTGGCCTGGACCTCATCAACTGGTGGACCCAATACCAATGCCCCAATCGATCCACCACCTTCCTCTGAGTTCCAGTCCCCAATAACCGAATCCCAATTATAATTACCAACGATCGCAAATTGCCCTCGTTCGGTGTGGTTCCGTTTAGTTGCGTTTGTGTTCAGTTTGTTATTTCTTCGTCTTGGGGCTTTTGGGTTCTTTTTTCGGCAGGTTTAATTCCGCGGAATTTCGGCGGCACTCCATTGACCTCGCCGACAGCTCAGGAATGAAGGGAGCTTAATAAGTTATACTCTATCTGGGAATTATGGTTGCTTGGAAATAAATATCGTTTGGAAATATAATATAACTGGAAATCGAAATTATTCGAAAAAATGGTAATATATATTCTCCCAATAAACCTACAAAAAATAATATAGCCCTTATTGAGAATATATATTTATTATAAAATTTATTATAAAAAATGTCTGCCTTATTTTTGATTAATTTAGTTTCTAAGTATCATATATTCTCATTTTAACTTTATTAAAGATTTCTTAAAAATGTTTGATTAACTTATTTTCTAAACTCAAAATATTAATCTACTTTTTCTTTCTCAAATTTATAATAAAAATTCTTTAAAATGGTTAATAAATTTTTTTTACAATTAAATTTATAATGTTTTATTTTAAAAGAATCCAAATATTTACTTAAATACAAGTTCGTAGTATTATACATTTTCTCATAAAATTTATTAATAAAATAGATTGTTAAATTATCTAAATATAATTTTTAAAGATTTTTTTTGTAATCTCCAAAGGCAAAGAGCACCCATCATTCGAATTTCTTAACCTTTAAAGGCAAGCATAATTCCCTTCAAAATGTTTGGTTATTTTAGCAACTCGCTCGAAGGATGTCAGGATGCCTGGGATGCCAACTCGTGCCGGGCGGCCTGTTGAAATACCCATCAGCTAATGCCGCCATATGGGAGACCTCCGAGCAACCAGTTGGAGGAGCTTCCTCCCCCTCCGAAGGGCAGATGGAGATGGGTTGGGGGATGGGAATTGCCTGGCAGCTATTGTCGCTCAAGAGGAGCAGACTTGTGCCTGGAGATTTTGCCTGGGAAAATGCCTGGGACAGCCGTCGACGGCAATGGGCATAGATAAAGCAAATAGAGCAAACTTGTTCCACACATTGTGGACCATTTCAGATGGAGATGGGAAACGAGTGGGCGACGAGACAAGACAAGGCGGTCCAGAAATGTGGGATAAAATGGGTGGAGTGGTGGTGGAATGTAGGGTCCATGTCCAGGTGAGGTGCCAACCGAGCACACAATGCACGAAAAACAAACAGAATTGTCATGGGAAATATTTCACAGCGCTGCGAGTGAAGTGCCCGAGATGCCCCCAATTCCCCCATTCCCCATTCCCCCGCCAACTTACAACGCCCCCCTCTTCACTTCACTTCCATATTCCATATCGCCACTCGGAATGTCTTTCAAAACGGTATCACATGCACAAAACACTTTTCCTCTTGCCACACACAATCATATTTAAAAGTTAAATGCTTCACTAAACAATAAGCCAGAGCGTCCAACTGGCCGAGAGATGCGAATGGAACGAAACTGAGAGAAATAAAGGTATTCTGAATAGAATTTTAGGATATTTGTGAAATTTTTAGGATATTTTATGAGAATTTCTTATTAAGAAATGATGGAAATAATAATAAAGTTCTGATAAAAAATGTATAAATTTGTGCATTTGGTCCAAAATATTGTAACTTTGTAAATCAAAAGTTTTCATGATGATCAATGATAAAGATTTAAAAAAATATATACTTAACTGGACTTACTATTTAAGTATATTAATTTCTGAGTAGTTATATCCAATAAATTAATATTTGTTTAAAAAAATAATGAATAAATAATTATGCTGTTTGAGTTATTTCCGAATTTCGTTTTTTTGTTTTAGATTTTTATGTCGAACCATTTTTGTTTAAGATTAAACGCACACTAAAAGGTGGGCACACTTTTATACTTATAGATAGAAAATAAAAATTAATTTTTCTTCCTAAAATTAGTTTTTTTTTTTTACATTTTCCCCATTTTTTCGCAGTGCACAATTCGAACTGGGCCTGGGACATGGTAAAATTGAAGTTGAAGGCGAGGCGATAATGAAACCAAAGTCAAGCACATCGAGTCAGTGCAGCCTTTGGGCCCTTTTGGGTTGACAGGTTGTCCCTGGCTGCTCCTCCGCCCTCCGATTTCCCCCCGTTTTCCCCACCATTTCGGTTCTGGGAAGTTCTCATCATCTCACTCCCTCTCTCGTTGCGTTACGTGTTTGCTTATTCTGTTATCAACTATTACAATATTTTTGTTTAATTGACAAACAGGTTTATCATTAACATTTTTCTCACTGCTCTTGGAGAGTCCAACTTCTTGGATGCGTTGGCGGCGGCCTTCTCCAGATTTTTTCATTTTCGTTTTTTTTTATTACTGTGGAGTTTCAGGTTGAAGCGGCGCTTCAGTTGACGCTCCAACTGTTTTCCCACACTGATTTTGGATTTCTGGACACCGTGAAGCAGCCGAGCAAACTGAACCACAATGGGATGATGTGAGAAGTGTACTAACTGATCAATAAATAAGGAGCAAAAGTGGGAGTGAGATGTGTTAGGCTGGGAAAATGAAAACGATCTTACAGATTTTAATACTTTATTTTAAATAATAAATAAACAGAATTTTATGTCAAAGGTTGATAGGAGTAAAAAATATTTTAAAATAATATTTTTACTTTCAGACATTTTTAAAAATATTTGATTTATTTTCTGATTGATTCTGATGCCACCAAAAAAAAGGAAAATTATTCAAAGATTTTAATACTTAATTTAAAATAATACAAAAAGCATGAAACAATTTTAGATTTTGAAAAGTAAGAAAAAGATTTATTTTTGACATTTTTGAAATATTGAATTTATTCTCTGATCAAAATAATAGATATAATAATATCTTATCATTTTTTAAGCTTTATAAACCATGTAGGTGATAATATATCACAAAAAAAGAGAATGATTTTAGAGACTTTTACAATTAGTTTTTAATAAAATAAAAAAAATTTTACTGAGATAAAAAAATGACTTATTTAAAAAAATTCTGAAAAATGAGAAAGCAATATGATATATTTTTAAATATTATATTTACTTTTTGAGATTTGTAAAATACCTAAAGCTATATAGAACAAATACATTCTTATCCACTGTTAAATTTCAGTTTAATTTCCGTTTTTAATCGCACATCAAACTTTAACAACTCAATCTCGACGAGATGTCGCCAAAAAAAAGCACCGGATGGAAGGCTTAATGGTTGGCTCCATATCTTCTTTCCCACTTCGGGTATCCAAATACTTTAAAGGCCTCCTCTCCAGAGCCTCGTAAACCGCTAAGTGCTACCAAAGTTTTTTGGGATTAAAGAGCTTCTGGCTTCTGGCCGCTGCTGCTGCTGTTTCTCTGGCTTGTTTGCTTTTGGCGCTGCCGTGAAAATGCATTTTCCCTTACCCATTTCCCGACTCCCAGCCCCGTTTTCTCACCTGAGGCAAAGTCTGCAGCTGCTGTCGATGCTCGTTTTAATTTGTTTGTTTACATTTTCGGCTGCCCCACCTGCAGAAGTTTGTTCCCATCTCGCGGCTGGGCGAAATGTTTGGAAATAGAGGTCCATGGGGAGATGGCATAAACGGAGGTGGTGGAGTGGGGGTATTATGTAGTGGGGATCGGGCATTGGGCACTGGAGACCGGGAGGAGTAGGCTGCACCACCGAGAGCACTGGGAGCAAGGCGTGTGTTTTGGTGTTAACAACTCGACACTTCATTAATTGAAGTTGAAAAAGTGCAGCTATAAAAAGACTATTAAGCTCCAGGCCCACAACAATGGAACAGATCGATACAGAACATGCACTCAGAAAACAATTGGGATAAATTCTAACAGAAAATATTTAGAAGATAAGTAAAAAGTATAAGGCTTTAAACCTTGAAACCTAGAAGTAATCACCATAAATTATAAAACAGCCTCTTTAATTCTGTTTTAATCCGTATAATCTCTATGGATCATCATGAATTGTGGTATATAAGTTCTTATATGTATTATTTGTGATCATATAGGCTTTCTAACTTCATCTGTTGATTTTTAAGTGCGGGATCAATTTATTTAAACAGTTAATAAAAAAAATCGTTTTTTAATTTAGAATATTTTGATTTTAGGATTTTAAAATCTCTTCTAAAGGTGTCTATAAGTATGCTTCAATAATTTGTAACCCTACAATTTTAATGGAATAAATACTTTTTTTTTAGAATTTTAGAAACCCTATAAATCATATTATATTTATGAAAAAATGTAGTTGCCTGGAATTTAAAAATTCAAGTATAACGTTTTTTAATCAAGATTTTTTCTTCGAGTGCACTAGAATCCAACAATCAAAGTGAACTTTGAGTGGCTGCAGTGCCTATTGAATGCAGGGGTCTAACAAATTTGAAGACGATGGTTGGGGAACTTTTGGAGTCTCAGTTCGCATTAGACGCAAATTTGATGGCTATTGAAAAGTTCAATGGTTTCTTGCGTCTCTTCAACAGCTTCCAAGTTCCATCCAAAATCGAAAAGTGGCACTCAATTGAGTGTGAGAGCTTTGTTTACCACAACACAACGCACACCACACAGCATACCCATCAAAAATCCTGGGGAATGGGAAGACATATCAAATCTGGGCTAATAGAGAAACTCAATGTGAGCATATCATAATTAAGAATTTGGCAAGACGCGGAATTATCTGGAGATTTTCCAATATTTCCAAATATTTAATGGAGAATAGTTGGGCAAGAACCGATCTTCGGCTAGGGAGTTCTGCCTCCCCCATCCAACCAATCCGATCCGATCGTCACACATAAATAGTTCACGAGCCATCCGAAGGCAGTGGCCATAAAAATAAATCTATATGCAAATGTGACTTCAGTTTAACATGCCACAGCGACAGACAGATGCGAAGACATTCGGAAAGACAGGCGGGAAGAATTCGAGGGTGAAGCCTGAGCCTAGCCAAAAATAGTGAGGGTAAATGGGGATAATTCGACTGGAGGAAGCCCTTTCAAATATTAAGTTTTAAATTAAATAATACCAGAAATAAAAGTCATAAACTCAAACTAGCCTTATAAATTCAGTTTTTATCTCTCTAATCTCTATGGATCCTCAGAATTTTTGGTATATGATTGCATTTAGATATTATATGTAATCATAAAGAGTTTTGAGTCAAAATATTCTGTTTATATCTCTAATCTCTATAGATCACTGGGATTTTTGGTAGATGAGTTCCTATAGGTGTTATATGAGATCATATAGTTTTTTGAGTCACAATATTTGACTACCCTACATTGTATTTTGTATTTTTAAGCACTAAATCTTACACATTTTAGTTTCCCCCCTTATTTATACTTATTTTCCCCAGTTATAGTCGAGTACTCCCCTTGATTTACAAAATACCCTGTAATAATAGTTGCATCCCGACAGCCAAGGACTCCTTTTATTCCTGGCCAATCCCCGAATCCCTGGCGCAGAGGCGTCTGCAGTTTAGTGCCTGTCTCTGCGACTTTGAATCTTACAAAATGTGACAAGTTGCGGAATTATTTTTCGCAGAAGATGTTCTCCAACTTCAGCTTCGTTTTTCTTTTTTTGTCTGGCTTTTTTTTCGTTTTGGTTTAGTTCGGTTCTGTTCTGTTCTGCGTGCAGATGAGCTGAGATTGATAAGCGACGAGGAGGAGCGTGAATCCGCATCCGAATCCGCGGATCCGCAGCTCTGTTCCAGTGCGAAGATGCAAGTGCTTAGATAAGGGCAGCGATTTATGTGGAAGCTCCTGGTTGCTGCTGGGATTTGCTGGGCGGAGCAGCAGCCGGCGATGACAACAGTAGCTCCATTCCATAGCCCATATCCCATATCCCATTCCAGGCTCAAAAGAAGCCAAGGTGCCAGCAATTTAGAGGCGATTACAACCGGCAATGGCATTTTAAGTGGCCATTGTCATCTGAGCGATCTGTGGGCGCGTGATAAGCGCCGGCTCCCGTGTGGGCGATCGATTCCCCAGGTGGCAGTGGGTGTGGAAATGGGCTGAGGAGTGGGTGGCCCAGGGGAATGGAAAGTCGTTGAACTAGAGGTGTTACCAGAAGTGACAGAACACCTCCCGCACTTTTGGAATTCTGAGTTCTCAAAGGTGGGTATAAAACTAGCTTAATTTTTAGCTTATTAGTAGTTGTAATTTAAGTATAAGCATTTTATCAAGTCTTTCTTTTGTTTTTGAAGAAATTAGTAAATTATTAAAAAATTATAGGATATATTATTAAATATAATCACGGTAACTCAGGAGATTAAACTGTAAATTATCCATAATTTTGTAAAAAAAAAAAAAAAAATAATAAATAAAAAAAAAACAATAAATTTAAATAAAAAAGTTAAATAAAAATAAAGAAAACCTTCATTATAAAGAAAAAACAAGAAACAGAATTTTTACAATATTGATATTTATTTTTAGCCTTAGTTTTGTTTCACCAAAAAAAAGTGATGAAAGTTAAGATCCCTCATTAAAAAAAAATAATAATAAATTAAAAAACCCTCAATTTTAAAGGAAAAACAAAAAACTGAATTTTTAACAATATTGCTTTTTATTTTTAGCCTTAGTTTTGCTTCTCCAAAAAAAGTGCTAAAAGATAAGATCCCTAATTTCAAAACATATTTCATAATACCTTTTTTCCTACTTTCCATCACTTTACAATTTATTTAGCCAAAATATGAACAGAGAAATGCAAGATCCCAATAATTAATCCTTGCACTTGAGACACTTTAAGCCAGGTGGTTTAATAGTTCTGGGCACATACGAAGGATTCTTCTTCTGGGCCACCTCCTCGGCCCACAGTTTGTTGAGGTAATCCTCCAGCTTGGCCACAACGTCCTCCTCCTTGTCATCGCCCTCCTCGCAGGTGGCAAAGTCACTGCCCGAAGAACCCGATGATCCCGAGGAGGAGGAAGTGCTGTGACAGACATTCGAGGATTCGCTGCAGGAATCGTGTTTGCAATCCAAGGGGCAATGGTGGTTATCCCAATCCTCGGGGGGTTCCAAGGCCTCCGCATAGCTGGTGTCCTGCTCTTCATCAGCTAAGGGTTTGGATTGCGAAATGCCCACAGGTTCCTCCAGACGATACCACTTGACCTTGTAGGAATCCTGACCACATTCGCCAAACTGTTCACCAGTCAACTGATCAATGTTGCATTCGCAGATGAGGAAGGGTGAATTGCACTGCTGGCAACGGGGAAGATTCACCTCATGATTTAAGATGGGTCTTGGTAACTTCCTCTTGATCTTCACAGCTCCCTTTTCCATTCGAGGTACCTGCAGGCCGCAAAGGATGCAGGGTTCCGGGAGATCTGCACCCTCCTTCAGCTGGATCTTCATCATCTGCTTTTTCCCCGCCTTCGGATGACCGGGAACCACTTGCTTGGAGCAACCCCTGCAAGGACAACCCGGAACAAGGAGAGGATCCGAACGGGTGGTCATCCTTTGATACAGAGAAGTATATACGAGATTAATCTGCCTTTCATAGTGTTTGTGGGCCCAGAAGAAGGCCGCCTTGTAGTTGTCAAAGATCCTCGAAGTCTTATGAGCCGCATGCATCCAGGCGGCATGTTGGGTGTGCACCGCCATGGCATCCACAATGGGATTACTAATGGTCACCAGGGGTTTGCCGTGATAGAAGGCCTTAAAGGCTCGTTTGATGATCGCATAGGTGAGCATCGCCTCCACGGGTTCCATTTCGCACTTGAGTCGCAGAGCCTGCAGCAAATCCTCGCGATTCAAGCGGCTTCCTGGAGCAGGATTCGGTGGACAGGTGGTTCTCAATCGCTCGTGATAAACAAAGGCCCTTTTGATGATCGACCTGGCAGCACAGGACTTCGCAGTGCTGATGCCACAGATCAGCATTATCTGAGCCAGACTCTTGGCTATATCCTCCACATTATCATCGAACAGCTGGTAGGGATCCAACTTCCTTCGGCAGTTGCAGCAACATCGCTTGACAGCCCCTGGTGGGATGCCCGCATCCTCTTGAAGCTTCCTGGCCCTCTCATAACTGTCCATTGCAATTTGGATCTCGAAGATAGAACCAAACAGTAAATGTTACAATCTAATTTTGCACTATATACAACACACAAAAATTTAAAATATTTTACACAATGATTTCTGATTGAGATTTGAGTTAAAGGTTACTTTATCTCGAAGCAGAATTTATGGAATTTATGATATTTGTATTTAAAAAATTTAATTTATTTTAAAAATAACATAATTTTTTATAGATTTCTAAAACCGCGAATTCTTCAGATTTTCATTGAATATCTCAAATAAACTTTATTTGTTATCTATGATTAAAACCGCAAATTTTTTAGTCTCCTTGTTAAATTTTGAAAATCTCCAAATACTTAGATGTAAGCTTGTATTCGTATCAATATCTAAATCCGCGAATTCCTTAGGTTCTCGTTAATAAATCTTTCAAATCACTAAAATTTTTGTATCAATGAAGAAATCCGTGAATTTATCAGATCTTTATTATATAACTCACATAAACATAGTTTGTGATCAATGTCTAAAACCGCGAATTCTTCAGAATCTCGTTGTTACATTTTGCAAATCCACACATTTTTAGAAATAAGAAGGTATTTTATTGACACAAATAAAATAATAAATAAATCCGCAAATTCTTTAGATTTTAAAGAATAAATATTTCCATTCGCTAACTTTTAATAATTGGAAAATTTTTTTTGTAATAACTAAATTCTAGATTCACAGTGTTTCATATCTAAAGCTCAACAAATAATACCTTAAAAAAGAAAAAGCGAATAGATATCGAAGACCAACCATAAAGAGACCTACCCAGCATTCATAAACACACCAATTTGTGAGCAAACTTGACACAATTTAATACGAAACTTTTCCATTTCCAATAGAGAATGTATTCCGCAGTAAGATTAGAACTAATGCCATGACCAGGTTTACCATAATAGAACAATAAACGGTTTGTCCCAATATTTTCCCCAGGCCTTTTAATTTGGTTATTTGACCTATCTATCTAGGATTACCACAGACCCCACACAAGAATGCATTATTATCGGGGGTCTCTCTGGGTCTCTCCGATCGTAGCTGCAATTATGCTAAATAGATGGGGTTCCGACTGACCATCGAAATAAATAAGAGGACCGAGAACACGACAGCCAAACGATGGCTGTTGTGTCAGACCTAAATTGTTCAAATAAATTAAGTTGTAGCTTTCGAATGGAATGGGGATCGGTAAGATGAGATCGGGGTCTTGGTGTGGGGATTGGGGCAAGTAAATACGGGAACGTAAACGTTCAGAGGCCGCCGATGCCGCCGCCTGTTGCATTGTCATTTGATAAATTATGATATTTGATCAATTGTTCCGCTGCGGTGGCTGGAAGTAAAACTACATAGGTACATATATATGTAGAGAAGATGAAGACGTCTCCTGTGCGAAGGCCCGCATCAAGTTTGCCGAGTGAACTTTTGTTGGGTTTACATTGTAATGGCATCTGGCGGGGCAAACACACAAACACCCAGTCAGTCAGTCAGTCAGTCGCATATCCATTCATCTGCATAATAGAATTTCTACGTTTCCAGGGGGGAAATGGGGATTTGGGGGCAAAGGGGACTGGGGGACCTCCTCTTTATTGTGGCTAATAGGCCTCTTGGCCGCTTTGTTGTTGTGCCGCCGCAGCCGCCTTCGTTTGCATTCGCTTTGGTCACCATCACCTCTCCATCTCCATTTCCATTTCCATCTCCATTTCCATTCCCATCTCCATCGGCTCACCATCAACATCTCACTCTGCCATTGGCATTTCTATGTGGATTAATGAATGGCAGCAGCACCAAGATGACGCTCCAGCCGGAGGTGCTTTGGGAATAAGTAGAAGTTACGGTGAGCACTGGGAAAAATACAGAACTTTCGACTAGGATTTTTAAAACCATTAAATATTATGCTGAAATCACAATAATGTGTGGAGTGATTCAAAATGAAGTTAATATAATAATTGTAAATTATATACTGCACTCTAAAAAAATTTTTTCTTTTTATTTGATTTATTAGAAATAAATGTATTTTATTTATTGAAAAGAAATGTATTTTATTTATTATGCAGAAATCACAGTAATGTGAAGAGTGTTTCAAAATGAAGATAATATAATAATTGTAAAATATATTCTGCTCTCTAAAATAATTTATATTATTTATTTCATTTATTAGAAATAAATGTATTTTATTTATTGAAAATTTTTTATTTATTGAAAATAAATGTATTTTATTTATTAGAAATAAATGTATCTAATTTATTACAAATAAATGTATTTCATTTATTGGAAATAAATGTAATTTATTAATTGCAAATAAATAAATAAAAAAGTTATTTTACATTTTAAAATGTTTTCTTACTTATAAATTGATATAATTCTATTTATCTTTAAATTTTAACGCATTAAGCTTATTTTCAGCTATTTAAATACATAAAATAAATAATATAAATTGTTCTCAATAATTTATTATTAGATTTAGACAGAAACAAAATACTATTTTTGAAACAAAAATTACTTTTAAATTATATTCGAATCTAAAAAAAATTTAAAATAATCTAATAATCACATTATGCAGTTTATAATCACTATAAATCCCCAGAATATTTTCTATATATTTTTTTTCCAGTGCCTTCTTGGCCTAGACATGTGTTTACCTTCCATATAGACACACACATCCATTGTCGGGAGCAGTCAACAGGCCCCTAATTATGTGTAAAGGTGTTGTATGCGCTCCTCGCCCCAAGAATCCGCCCCATTCCATTTTTGTCATCCATCTCTCGGGGCTACAAGGGTTAATTAGTGTGGTATACACAGGATTGTCGGCGCTACAAACGGATATACGTGATACGTATAGAGAATCGTAGATTCAATCATTCAATCGATGCTACTGGAAAAGCTTCTAGTTCTATTCTGATTGTAACTTATTGATTTCTATCCTAAAGACAGCTGCTCCTTCCTTTCCCCCCGGGAAAATTCCCCCAATGTTTGACCATTGGCACTTTTATGACCCTCGACGAATCGAAATCGAATATATACACAATATTAAAACGGAGAGAAGAGGGACATGCGCCAAGTCATCATAAAATAAAATGACAAAGTACAATAAAAATAAATTTAACACAACATTTGCTTTGGGCATCCGCAAACGCAGGCTCATCATCCTGATGCCACATCCTTTGTGCAAGGACCCAAAAACACAAACAATCCACACAGGGGACAGCCAAAATATTTTCAATAATAAATCTATTTGATGGGAGTTTTTACGATCGCAGCGATGACAGCAGGCGCAGTCATTAAAAATCTCACCGAAAGTTATGTCTCTTCGCATGATTAATTGTTGAGAGGTTGTGTTCTGTCGGAAAACATTGGAAAAGTATATATCTACAACTTTATGGATTATTTGTATATCGATAGTCGCATGGTAATTAATTTTCATTCACTTTTCCTTTTCGATCAGAGACAAGAAGTGCATCTGGGGTCCCCACTTGACCCCTGACCATCTGTGGTCATCGTCTTTTTCGGCCTGTCAACTAATTTGTCCAGTTTGTGGTCCGTGTCAGGTGTTGTAAATATCGCATTTAATTGAACTGTCCCCGGTGTCAGCGGTCAAGTGTCCTAGAAAAAAGGCCAGAAGACCTTCATATTTTGTAAAGGCAATGGAGTGAAGAGGGAGCCAATATATTTTATACCTCTATATACAAGTGAAGGAAGATTTCCCGCTTAAACCAACCATTTGTAAAATACTCTTTGTAAAGAAGTTTCCTTACTTCTCCTCCATTTAAAGGAAAATACCCCAAGAAAAAAAGTTCCTAAATGAATTTAATTATTGGAAACCTATGAAAAATTAATCATTTTCTATACAAAATTAAAAAAAAATTTAATTTAAGATTTTTAAACGTAATGGGTATATTATTTCATAGCTTAAAATATTTAAATTTACTAGATTTCTACAATGGAAAATTATAAAAAAAATGTATTTATATTCAATGAAATTGGGTGTAAATTCTTACTAAAAATATTTTAGATTACTTTATTTTCACAACAAATTTTATACAATCTTAATACCTCACTATATTTCAAGCTGCAACAATTTGAATATCATCCAAAAAATCCAACTTCAATCTCTTCTCTAGAAATCATCTCCAGAGATTTCAGATCCAGCATCTGTCCCTCCAACCACTTTTCCCCCTTTTTCTTCGGTATAAATCAACACAGCTCGACAACACGCTTGTAATTGCTTAATTAGATTGCCACTAAAATTATAATTTGAGCAAAGGAGGCAGACCCGAAAACGAAAAGCTGAGCGCAGATTGCAGTCGAGAAGAAAAAGGGAGCAGCTGGCGCGTAAATCAGATTTGCTGACAGGGCTCGACTAATTTTAACCCTGGCACTTGAGCAGGAGAACTCTGGGTCCTGGCCCTTAACCCACGTATCCTACGTATTCCTACGTATCCCTACGAAGTGGAGTCCAAATTCGTTATCCTTTCAAGTGGCTGCGCGTGCGCATGCGCGGCGAACGCGTGCTAATGGGGCCAAAAGGTGCAGGATCAGAAATCAGAAATCAGAAGTAAGGGGATCAGGGGATTAGAGCTACAATCAGCGTAACTCCGTGCCCGTTAATTTATGCGTGTCCTGGGCGAGTTCAGCTGCACCTTGGAACCTTTGTCCTTTGCAGGATTTGTGTGTGTGTGTGTCAAAGGACATATGTTAAAGACGGCGACATTCAGACACATGACTCTGTTGACACACAAGAAGCACCGAAAATATTTTCTGGGACTTAAGATCATAAGATTATAGGTTAATATGTGAACTAAGATCAAATAAAGATTTTAGTGTGGTCGTGATAATAATAATAATACGATTTTTTAAAATTATTATGTTTAATTAAATTATAAATATTCGTTAAGTCAAAAGAATTTTAAAGTTCTTAAATTAAAAAGAAAATTTATGAAGATAAATATATTTAACATAATAATTTTCTTTTTAATTAATTTCTGTTTCTGTTTTCAATTTTTTTAAGTCAAATATAAAACCCATATAATTTTGAATAATATAAAACCCCTATAAGGACATTAATTTTTAATCGTAATTTTTAAATGATAACCCTCCCTATCTAACATATTATTTCAATTGTATTTAATTAATTTAAATTTTTTAAGACAAATATAAAATCCATTTAATTTTAAATAATACCCAAAAGTAATTTTTTAGAAGTCAAAAAAATTTTAAAGTTTTTAAATTAAAAGGTAGCATTTTTAATCGTAATTTATAATGATAAAATATATTAAAATTTAATTAATTTCTAAGTTAATTTTGCAACTTAATTGACAAATATTTTTGGAGTAATTAAAAATCCCCTAAAAATCCCTTAATTATCCATATTTTTTCTCCGTGTAAGGGGCGAGCTAGGAGTCCTTAGGGCAACATCTAAATGGTATTTATTGGTTTGCCAAGCCGGCGACGGCTGTCGAGCGCATCCTGTGTTAGCTGCGCGGCAAGGATTGAGTTACGCGATGGCGACACATTTGTAAACAGGCGGCCTGATTTACACACACACCGTTGTGCCCGCCAGGAACAGAGGACATCCCGAGGATATGGGACAGGCAGGGGACATGGGACTACCGTGGCAGAAGTCGTCGCCAGGAGCCAGGGCGCTCCTTATTTGCCAAGACATTAGGCAGCAGCAGGAGTAGCAACAAAAACAAAAACAGAAACCGAAACAGGAAAAAAAATGAGTAAGGACAACACCGCGTGTTTGCTGTCAGTCGAGCAGTCGAAAGGGATCACCTCGAACTCAAACTCAAACCTCGAAAAACTCGAAGATCCTCTGATTGACAAACGACAAATTTCTTTTGGCATTTATCAATGGAACCGCGAGGATCCGAAGGACCTCGTCTGAGGACCTCCTGTCGCGATGATGAATCGAGCAATTCGTGTTTTTACACGCAACTTGACGGGGCAAACACGGATTTGCTTAAGTTCATGTTGTTAATGTTGTTGCACTTCAGACGATTAGAAAGACATTTTTCAAATCAAATGGAGGGGGTAAAGGTTGCTTTAAAGGTTGATTAATGATGGCAAGTTCCATTTGGAAATCAGCAAATAGATTTTCTATCCTCTATAAGAAATTATAAAATGTTGTAGCTTAAAATAACTAAAAACTAAGCAAACAAACAATAAAATATATATATTAAAATTCTGAATAAAAACATTTTTTTTATTATTTTATTTGTAATGCTTAATTTATAAATATATTATATTACATTTAAAATAATTTTTTTTTTTAAGTTTTTAAATAATTTTAAATATTTAAAGGATGCATCAACATCTACATCTGATATTTAAACATCTAAAGGATCTGTAAATTCGTTTCATGTTTTAAGAACTAAAATAACATAAAATTAAAATTGCTTGCATTAAAAGGTGGAAACCCTAAATTCTGCTTATCTAACAGGACATATTTTTTCTGCACTGGCAATGCCTTTAACCCTTTTTGGACTCTAATAGTGCTAAAAGTCCGGTGTGGTCACACTTTGTCGGCTAAAATTCAAATTTGCAGCCGAAAAAACGCCGAAACAAGCAATAAATTCATGTTAATAACAGTTGCAACAGAAAAACGGAGACCTCCCCCAAAAGAAAAAAGAATTCCCGATGCCCAACGGCAACTGGCCATAAATATCGGCCAAATGGGTTGACAGTTGGCAAGAGGAGTTAACGAAATAAAAAATATACGTATATAAGAAAAAACTGAGGAGAAACCCTTCCCTGCCGAAATGTAAACTCCCGAAATAGTCCAGAAATGTGATACGAATCAAGTGCCACGTGTCGCCCCCTTCTTTTTCTTTTCTTCTTTTTTTTTTTTTTGCAAACAATTCTGTAGTTTTTTTCGGGGTTCCACAACTGTTCCCTGAAGATCCCGACAACCGAAAACCGAAACTCAAAACGAACGACAGATGCGCGTGTCTGAAATTGTGTTACACTTTCGCTTGAGGAGCGAAGGAGCGAAGGATCGGGGTTTATATTATCAGGTCCAAAAAATCGTACTAGGGGAGATCTCGGCTCTCGGGGGTTTCGCCCTCTGAAGGTGGAGGCGTGTGTCGAGGGGGCGGGCGCACATCTCGTTAAACCGCAACCGAGGGCGATCGTCAGGACATCTGTGATCAGGTTCCGTTGGATCTAAAGATCGTTCGGGGGAGATCGGAGATCGGAAAGGACCGTGAAATGCAATTGCCATGGCCTAGCGGTTCTCGCAGCCCGTTACGCGAAATTGATGGGCCAGGTTGTTCAGCTCAGTTCGTTGCTACCTGTCAGTTAAACTGGGAAAAATACTTCTACACTATACTTATAAGGAATACAAGATCTTAGTACTCTTAATAATAAATAACATTGGACTTTAGTATAACATAATGATAAAAGATAATAATAAAAGATCCAATACAATAGTTCTTATAAAATAATACCAGAATAAAACTGATTTAATTATTCTACACTATACTTATAAGGAATACAAGATCTTAAGTACTCTTATTATTAAGGGTCTCTTAATAATGAATAACATTGGACTTTATTATAACATAATGATAAAAGATAATAATAAAAGATCCTTATACAATAGTTCTTATAAAATAATACCAGAATAAAGCATAATAAATTTTATTTAGTAATATTGAGCTTATTCAAAAAACATTTTTGGAATTTCTTTTTTAAATGAAGAAGGATTTACAAACAAACAAAATATAAATATTTATAAATATTTAATAATATACAGTTTATTCAAAATAAATTTTTTTAATTTCTTTTTAAAATGAAGAAGGATTTACAAACAAAATATAAATATTTATAAATATTTATTATAAATATTACATAGATGTTTTAAAAGCCTAATAATAACTTGTTAAGAGTATTTTGATTTTAAATATCTCAAACTTATATTTTGAAGTATTACTCTTGTAGCGCCAGACATTTTTTTCCCAACTTATTTTCCGAATTTTCTTTCAGTGCCGAACGCGAAACATCCGAAGTGTGCCTCCTTTGCGGAGATGTTCCAATTAAGATCAGTATGACCAGATGTTGCTCCCCAGCGATCCACATCCACCGTGTGCTTGATGGGCCAGGAATGTTTAGCCCGGCATCTCCCACAGCTGTGATCCGCAGAGGAATCTGCAAAAATACTGCAGTTCTACAAAGGTATTATTTAGGTTTCCCAGTTCCCTTAAACGAAATCGGATACTTGGCGACCACTTGGCATGTGCCAAGGAAATGGACAAACGGTCGAGGCACTTGAAAACCAAAACCAGAAGTGACCCAATATCCACTTGAATTTCATTTCCAAAATTTTAGCGCCCACCTTGAGGGCCCCGGGATTCGATTCCCGGGTGTCAAAGGCCGTGTTGGCTCGAGCAGCCTTTGACATGGACATGGAGAACCCAAAACCCTCCATTCCACATTCACATTCACTCCTCTAGAGAACCCACCAAGTTGCTAGTCAATTTGTCAGCGAACGGGGCATTGAAATTGAAAATTGCTGAGCAGCCTTCGATATGAATGGGACTTGGTAACTCGATACCACACGGCAGCTGACGACTGAATGCAGCCTGCAGATACAAGATACTGGGCGTTATTACGCAACCTTTTGTGGCCATTTGAACGAAAGGTGGCAAACGGCAGCAGGAAAAGCTTCTATGAAAAAGGGAAATGGGTTTTCCAATAGCAGTGAAACACACACAAAAAGGTAACCAGGATGAACATGAATTTGCGGACACATGTTAAAGGATTGAACACGGAGAACGAGACTCTTAATATTCCCTAATGGGGATAATGGCTCCTTAAAAAAATCCTGGCGCTCAAATCTTTACAGATTTTGTAAAAGTTTAAATGCCATTTCGTAGTGCTTAAAAATACCTATCGAAATGTAGAAGAAAAATTTAAAATCGGAACATTTATTTACAAGTTATGAGCAAATATGAATTTTCCGATAGATGGCGCCACTTCCACTTTTCGCTTGCATCTCTCTCACACTCATTCTGAGTATGAGTAACGTTTATTTGATAACCGAGGTACCTGACTATTCCCATTCTACTTTTTATAATCAAGATTCCATTGAAAAATCCCAATATATAATTAAAACAATGATCATTTTAAGTATTATGCTCTCTAAGTGGCTGACATCCCTTCTCCAAAGCGGAACGATATCCTTCCAAAGGCTGCCACTCCTCTCGTTTGCACGAGGGCAAAGCCGGCTGTTCGATTTTCTGCAGTAATGTCAGTATCCCATTCTTATCCTGCCCCAAAAGCTGCGGCACAAACGTCTGGAGGACACTCAAAAAGAGTAGATTTTTCGGCGCAGCAGTGGGATCGTCCTGAACCGATTCCAAAACAAACATAATTCCTACTCTGTGAAGAGTGATCACACTTTCGCGATTCTGTAGGCGATTGGATATGAGTGTTTCGCCCAATCGTTTGGCCAGGTTCATTAGTTCCGTGAACTCTGGAGAACCGAAAGCTCCGAGGACATCATCCTTATTATCCTTCATAATATTCTGGTACACCAGCAAGCAGGTGTGGAATATGGTCATGCCATAGTGGATGCGATTGACATGGAGTGCCTGTTCCATGGAAGACCTCATAATGTCACCATATGAACAGTAGTACTAGAAATGAAAAGTAGGATGAATACAATTTTTTTTTTTTTTTGGAAAGCGAATTTACCTTTTCGTAATACTGAAAAATCTTACAGGCTCGCATAACTGGGATCACATTAAAAGCCACCAGCTTGCAGTAGCTGACCAGGATGCGACGATTGCTCTGGAGCTGATCATAGTGGGTATCCTGCATTAAATCCGAAGGACTCAACAGCAGGAGGTGTCGCAAAAGAAAGCTCTCCAGTATCTCCACCTCATTTGCAGACGATTCGTAGGCAATAGAACGCAACAAAGCATTGGTACCCTCAAGCAGCTGGACGTCATATATCACAAACAGATCGCAGATGTAGGAAAAGCACTGAAATTAATAAATATTAAATATTATAAACGTTTTTGCATATTGAGTGCAAAAATACGAAATATATATATTTGTATGATTTATTTTCAAAAAATATTTAAATCTTCATAATTCGATATTATTCATATTTAATTTAAATATTTTAGGTAATTAAAAAGAAGAATTTCATATTTAAATCAAAGTTTTAAATATTTAAATGATCTATAATTGTTTTCATATTTAAAAGGAAAAAACATAAAAAATATTTAAATTTAAATTAAATTCCAAAATAAAAATATAAATATTGAATGAAAAGATTTGTAATACATTTTTGAATTAAATACAAAAGTTAAATATTATTTAATACAAAACATAGTAAAATGCATGATTTAATTTGAAAATATTTGAACAATAATATTTTGTCATTAAAAAGAAGAAGTTCATGTTAAAGTTTAAAATATTTAACTCTAATTACTAAATTAAATATTTATAAAATATTATAATAAAGTAAAAAAGAGTGAACAAAGTGAATATGAAATCTTTTGATTTAAAGAAAAATATAAATATTGAATGAAAAGATTTGTAATACATTTTTGAATTAAATACAAAAATTTACTATTAATTCAAAACATAGTAAAATGCATGATTTAATTTGAAAATATTAGAACATTAAATATTTTGTCATTAAAAAGAAGAAGTTAATATTAAAGTTTAAAATATTTAACTATAATTCCTAAATTAAATATTTATAATATAATAATAAAGCCAAAAAGAGTGAAAAAGAGTGAATATGAAATCATTTGATTACCACCTAGTAAAAATATTATAAAATACTTTTCCTCCATTACTCACACGATATGAAAGTGACTCATCGTTGCCGTTCACAACCTGATCAAAGGTGACGAACAGAAAGTCCTCCAAGTGTTTCTTGAGGGCAGCACCGGAATCCTCCATGCTGCCGACCTCATTGATCATGGCCTCCTCCTTGAAGGTCTTGAGGTCCCAGCCCAGACTGAAGTAGCCAACGGCCAGGTAAAGAGACACTGCCTCCGCCGGCAGCTCCGCCTCCCGCTCGCTCCCTCTGGTCACCCGCTTCAGGCTGGACAGGATCGACTCGGTCAACTGCCAGGCGCTGAGATTGAAATATGCATAGAGGGCGGAAACCAGACGCAAGGTGCTCAGCAGACGACGTGAGCGCATCTTCTGGGATTTGGAGGAGCCCGATGATGTCGAAGGCGACACACCATAATTCTCCTGCCAGTTGCGCAGGGCAATTTTGTAGTTGGTCACCGCACTATTGAGCAAAGTCTCTATATGCAGATGCGTGGACTCCAATCCATAGAGCAGCTCTAGAGTTCGAGCTCCATTCTGAAGCACCGAGTCGATTGTCTGATGGAACATCAGCACATCCATTTGCTCCATGAGTTCCGAAAGTTGTTCCTCGTTCTCCGAATCCCGGTAGTAATCCAGAGAAAAGTATTTCGGGAGTTCCAGGAGATTTGTCAAATCCCCTGAGCGATTTCCATACTTTTGCAGGAGTTGCGGCAATTTGGGGGCCAGTAAATTGGTGGCTTTCTCTTGGCCACCCGCCATTGGCTTCCTCTCCAGATCTTTGGTATATCTTCCTGGTGGTATTTCTCCAGTAATTCCTTGCCCTACGGATTTACACAGGATTTCTATCAATGCAGAGCTTTCATCCGGCGACACATCCTCCATTAGCATTTGAATCATCGACTCCCAGTTGGAAATTATTTTGCATTTGTCTATCAAAGAATCCACCAGATAGGCAGCATGTTCTTGTGGACACTTTTCAGCGAAAAACTGGAGAAGATGTTGCATTTTTTGTTTAAATGATGCTCCTTTCATTTCTTTCTTTCTGCGCAGGATAAAAAGCTCCGCTGCAGCCTGCGCCAATCCTCGATGAGCGGTGAACATCAGTTCCTCCAGCAATTGGCATTCGTCATCACTTAGAATTTCTTTAGAAGATCGATGCAAGTCGGTTAGCAGGCGCAAGGCTTCCTCTGATATTTCATCCTCCTTAACCGCGCATAAGTTGAGTAATAGCACCCGAAACTCATTGCCCAAAGTCAAGCACATGGGTCGAAGGTCATCGTGACGGCAGTGGACTGAAATGTTGGTCAGGCTGCAGAGCTTTACCTCCATTGAGCCATCATTCAGAGCTTCGAAGAAGAAACGCAGGCAGCTTGCGTCCAGGTGGCACTCCGGGTAGTTGCTGAACCACACACCAAGTTCGGAGATGCAGAGGAACCTTATGTTGTCCACGACATCGCGATGGCATTCCATAAATATGCCCTCCAACATTCGCATCCACAGTCGCTTCAGCTGCTCATCGTCAACGGATTTCAGTTCCACCAAGAAAGTCATTATTTTGAGACCTGAAAAAAATGTTGTAAAAAATTATTATTTAATGTATTAATAAATATACCCATTACTCGTAGAGTAAAAGTGTAAATTTCACTTTGTTGTGTTTATTAATATCTATTGAAATGTAAAAGAAAATTTTAAAATCAGACCATTCATTAAAAAGTTATGAACAATTGATGGAAGGCAAGCAGTGCAAGTAGTCGATTTACTGCTTGCATGAATTTAGCTTAGTAACAGGCATCTAATAATCTTGTTTTCTTTTAATTACTTACCAATCATGGTGTTTGTGTGTCGAAAAGAACGAACATTGGACTCGGCGCAGGCCATCAGAAAGCCCGCAATCTCGTCCAGAAACATGTTGTATAAATGAGTGGCTATATCATCGGCCGCCTTTAAGAGGGCCTCAAAAAAGCCGACCACCCGGCGGACAAAGAATTCGCCCGTCTTCATAATGATGGGATACAACGTGACCTAAAAGGAGGAAAAGTCGGGATTTTGGGTTGTTTATTATCCTATATATGTATACTTACATTACGAAAATGAAGGGAGGCTTCTTGCAGGATTTCGCCGTAGGAGAATGGACTTGCAGTGTCCATCGGAATCTGGTACTGACTTCCGCTGGCCTCCAGCAAAAGCTGCATTAGAGTAACCAAAGCAGCCGAGGGACTCTCCACATAGAACTGAACCCATCGGGAGGCCAAGGCATCCAGTTTCTGATTTTTGGACAGCACACATTGCAGCAATGTCTTGACCGGCGCCTGCTCCTCGGGACTCTCATCGTTTTGGGAGCTGCTAAATTTGAGGTTAGGTTCATGACTTGCAATCTTTAATATGTAAGTAGTTTTTCAGCTCACCAAGGTTGTTCCTCGATTTCACTACTCGAAGCACTCATTATTATAAACTTTTTGCTTTAAGCAAATTAATAAAAACGCGTAAAAATATTCGGAAAAACTTAAGAAAATTCGCGTGCTTAAAATGGAAGTGTCAGCGTGCCAAAATCAAGTGACAGAAAATGAACTTTGAACTAATGAACCAATAAAATGAACCAGAAAGTTTCAGGGCTGCAGAAAAAAGGGTTGCTTTATAAGAAAATTCAAAAATAAATTTCAATAGGTATAATAAAATCCCAAGTTAGCTCTGAAAATCGAAATAAAAATGTTGCTTTGTAAAAAACAATCCAAATTTTATGTAAATTATATAAAATCCCAAGTAGGCATTGAAAATCGAAATAAAACTTCTGGAAAAATGAAGTATTAGAACCATATTATATGTAAATTATATATAATCCCAAGTAGGCTTTGAAAATCGAAATAAAACTTTATTATTTCGCCCTGTACTGTTCCGAATCAGTTTTCAATCGACTTCCCTTGCGAGCAGACGTATCATATTTACAAATTTTTGTATGAAAAAGAAAAAAGTTGTATTTCGAAAATTCTTTTTGTAAATTCATAAAGTGTAAAATGTCTTTCAATAACGTGCCAAGCTACCAGGACGTCAGCGAAGATCCAATGGAGCAGTTGGTGTGGGAGTCCATGGATGTCGTGGGCGGTGAGGCTACCAAGGAGCAGATCCTGCGCTTAGTGAGCATTACCACCGAGAAGAGAGTGCTGAAGCTGGTGAACAATGTGGACGAGGCCATGGACAATCTCATCGAGAAGGGACTCGTGTGCAAGCAGCAGGGAATGTATCAGATCATCAATTACAATGAATAACGCGCTGGATATTTTCTGATCTGCAGTTAAGGATAGATATATTTCTACTTTCGGACTCTTTGACAAGTATTTAAATTGTATTGTACTATGTGATTCTGAAGTTTGGAAAATTTTCACAGTAAAGGTAAGATTTATTGTTATTATTTTGGGTTTATAATAAGATTCCTGTTTATTTGCAGATATTACCAAGATTGTATTGTACTATATGATACTGAAGTTTGGAAAATTTTCACAGTAAAGGTAAGATTTGTTGTTATTATTTTGGGTTTATAATAAAGATTCCTGTATATTTGCAGATATTACCAAGATGGTATTGTACTATATGATACTGAAGTTTGGAAAATTTTCACAGTAAAGGTAAGATTTGTTGTTATTATTTTGGGTTTAAAATAAAGATTCCTGTATATTTGCAGATGATATTACCAATATCAAGACAAATTGGCTAAATAACATTTAATATGTAAATTTTTGAATAAATTACATATTTTTATAAAATCTATAAACTATTTTTTCCATTTTTAAATTTAAAAGTAACATTTCAAAGTAACAATGTCAACACCACCACAATTTTCACATTCCCTTTCGTCACCATGTAAAAATTTCCCAGTAAACTCGAAAAAAGAACTTGTTAAATTTCTAGCCTGCTTGCAGTTTTCCCACATCCACCGCAAAATAATGAAATCCAGGGCAAATAAAACCGCCGAGATTCCCATAGTTAGAGATCGAGATCGGGTCAGGTAGCCCCGATCTTTGAGGGCACAAAACAATTAGCCAGGCCCACAAAACGATACACAAACAGAGCGCAAATTGGGCAGCCACTTGTTCTCGACCTCAAAGCGAAAGCGCCGCCAATTCAAACGGACTAACAAGGACCTCATATAATCATGACGATGCCCATGCCTCTGCCCATTCCCATCCGATCCGATCCGATCCGAGCCAGAAATAAACACAAATATTGACGTTGCCTATCGCACGCGATCTCCGCTCCTCCCCAGGAATATTCGTATATATATATATATATTTAAACCCAGAGATCTGAGGCCTCGACACCGCTGACCAATTCGGGATGACTTGGCAAGTTGGCAACTCGGAATTATTTCAATCTGCGCTGATGACGCGGCTCCTTTTGGGCGGTGGCACGATAAAAAGCTGGCGATAACGTGCCTGATTCTCAGTGGTTTAAGTGGGCATATAGGGCGGTGTTTAACCTTAAAAAGGAAGTGATTAGATACAAATAAACCTAACCCATATTCTTCAGAAGATTTGTACTTCAATACAAAAAAATACTAAAAAAAATAGTATTATTTTATCTGATGATTTAGAAAAAAAAGTTTAGGATTTTATAACCTCAAATTCAAAATATTAAATAATAATGATATGAAAATAATAATGAAAATAATAATATCATCTTAAAACATTTTTTTAATATTGATTAGAAATTAAGGTAAGTTTAAGCAGTTGTAAAAATAAATATTCTAAACAGATCTCATTATTGTTTTGAACATTTGAATCCTAAAATATTTTTAAAAATCATTAGACCTTAAAAAGGAAGTGATTAGATACAAATAAACCTAACCTATATTCTTCAGAAGATTTATACTTCAATACAAAGAAAAATACTAAAAAATAGTATTTTTGGTATTATCTGATGATTTTTTAAAGAAAAAGTTTAGGATTTTATAACTTAAAATTCAAAATATTAAATATAAAAGATAAATTTTCTGAAAATAATAATGATATCAGCTTAAAACATTTTATTTAATATTGATTAGAAATTAAGGTAAGTTTGAGCAGTTGTAAAAATAAATATTCTAAACAGATCTCATTATTGTTTTGAACATTTGAATCCTAAAATATTTTTTAAAAATCATTAGACCTAATTAATATTTTGTAATAACATATTTAAGTATTACCATCCTAATTATTTTCCTTTTGTACATGAATTTCTTAACTTCTAAAAATATTATTTATAGGTAACTTTTTAGTCTACTCCTAACTAAAGATAACCCAACTTGCTTTACCACCAAAAAGCAGGGCATTCCTGGAATTTCGAAATCCGCCTTAAGTCCAGGCAAATATTGACGTTCGAGATTGAAAATTGGCGCACTCCAAAAGGCAGCTGCCATTGATTGAAAGATCAATCGAGATCGACGAGATTGCGAATCCTATTCTGAATCTGAATCCGAATCCAAAGTAAGGCGGTTCCAGCTGCCGTAGGGTAATTGGAGTCCACCTACGGTCAAGGCGGCTACCATTCCGGTGCCAATCTCATTTCATATTCAAAACGATTCCTTTGTCCATTGTGTTTGATTGCCCGAAATCTGACCTTCACCCGGTGCGTCCATTGTTGCCGTTTTGCCATTTTGGCATTTGGCAGGCGGACGAAGGACGAAGGACGAAGGGGAATTAGCCGCTGTCCATTCAGCGGCAGCTGCTGTGGCGCTCGCGCTCGTGTTTGGGCTCCTTGGATTCCCCCCTCCAGTTTGGAACTCCTGAATTCCTGCTCTTTTGGCATTGGAAGCCCCTGGGGAAAACACACCTGCCGTGGGAGGCAGTCCGTCATTTGAAATTTAAGGAGGAATCAAAATAGTTATGGTTATAAAAATAGCTATACTTGAATTTTCATAAATGTTTCAATTTTTTAAAAATGTAAAAAAAAAATAAATATATATAATTAAATTTAAGAGAAGTTATTTATAGAAAATTTTTAAATTTGTATTTAAATAGTTATAGTAAAATTTATAAAAATACCTATACTTTAATTGTCAGAAATGTTTTAATTTCTATGTAATAAAAACCAGTTTTTCAGAGAAATTATTTATAGAAAATATTTAACTTTGTATTCATTAATGTATTAAAATTTATCGAAAATTGCCGAAAATTTTTTAAAAATATCTTTACTAAAATTTTCAATATTGTTTAAAAATTATAAAAATTAAAAAAAATTATAAATTAATTTTAGGGAAATTATTTGTTACCTACTTTCAGAAAAAAATATTTAAATGTATTAAAATCTCAATTTTTATCTAATTGCTGAACTTTATTTTCCGCAGTGCCTGAAAATCCCTGAAGAAATTTATCCTCCTGCTCGGCCTAAAATTTTGAAGGTGGCTCGGCAACAATAAACTCGACTTTTGCCCGTGCGGCCGCCTAATTGACAGTAAAATTGCGCACTGCCTTTTCCTCCTGGCGGCTGTTTTCGCCACTTTGTTGCAACTTTCGAGGGAAATTTGCAGCGGGAAAATTGTAACAAAATAAGAAAAAGTAGGAAACGCAGGCAAGAAGCCAAGAAATCAAGTCAAGGATGAAGTTTAGCCAGGCAGGCTAAATGGGAAAATTCAGGACTTGGTTTTGGTTTGTAGGAAAAAGTTGATGGTGAATTAAGAGTCTTCAAGGAAATATTAATATTAAGTAAATAAATTATTGGCGGAATAATAATTTTAATGACTAGATTTATATAAAATTAAAAAGTAAAATAGAATAAATAAATCGACTAAATAAATAGACTAAATAAATAGAATAAATAAATAGAATAAAGAAATAGAATAAATATTACATAAATAAACATTTTTTAATAATGCTTTTGAAAGATGTTCTTTAAACCTTTTTTATTTAAAGAAACTAGAAAATTATAGCATATTTTATTTCTGAGATTTTCTTGAATAATTTTGATAAATTAATATTTACTTCCGAGTTTTTCCTTAATAATTCTGATAAATTGACAAGCCAAATAAGGCAAAGAAAATCCCTCAAATTCACTGATTCAAACACAGATCCCTCAGCGGAGATAAAACCACCGGAGCTGTTGTTCAATGGACATGAAAAATCATCCCGCCGTGTCCAGATATTCCCGATGTCCTCATAATTGGGTCAATTGTTGTGTGTGTGTTACAGCCAGTTACAGTCGAATAAGGCAAACAAATATGCCAGAACAATGACAGTTAACCATTCAAAGGGAAAGGGGAAATGGAGGAGTAGGTGGCCACATTGCACCGCATAATTAATCAAAGCGGCACGCGGCTGTGGGCGCCACAAAGCGAGCCGCCGACAATGCCAAACCCAGAAACTCTGGGATTCGAACGAACCCCCAACCAGAAAGCGAAGAATCCCGCCCAGCACGTGAGGTTTGGTGTTCTGAAATCCGGGGGGCAGGAACTTTCGGGGAATATGAATGCCGCCCTCTTCCGCATTTAATAGAGAAGCCAGCGGATGTGGATATACACAGAGTATTCAAGTATTCACAATTGTCGTTGGACTTCATGGGATCATCATGTGGGTGCCCACTTCCAGTCGCCGCCAGTCGTCTAGCTTTCAGTCTGGGCGTCTGCAGATCAAGTCTAGGGCGCAGGAAGTCTGGGCGCTGCGAAAACCAGTTGGCAATTGCCTCATTCATAAATTGGCAAAGGCGTTAGTCGATGGAGGTGAACGTCTCAGTTCCAAACGGAACTAGTTTTCAATTTTTATGAATCTATTTCGGATCTGTGAGGTCGAAAAACTTTAGTTATAATTGGAACCAGAGTTTTTAGTTTTAATACTGTGAGAAATTACAGATAATTAACTGTACTTCTTTAAATTAAGTTTTCTCGGATCTTAGCCTTTAAAACCTGAATTAATATATCCCGGAACTCACTTCCTTTAAACCTAAAAATAAATAAGATTAGCCTATTTATTAAAAATAAACATAGAAATAAATATAAGGATATACAAATAAAAAATAAAAAAATATAAGAATAAATATAAAAATAAATATAAGAATAATTATAAAAATAAATATAAGAATAATTATAAAAATAAATATAAGAATAAAAATAAACTTAGTATATTAAGTAATAAAGTAAATATACAAATTAATATGGTAAAATAAGAAATAAAATAAAAAAAATGAAAAAAAAATAAAAAAAAATATATAAAAATAAGTATAAGAATAATTATAAAAATAAGAATAAAAATAAACTTAGTATATTAAGTAATAAAGTAAATATACAAATTAATATGGTAAAATAAGAAATAAAATAAAAAAAATGAAAAAAATAAATAAACAAAAATATAAAAAAATATATAAAAATAAGTATAAGAATAATTATAAAAATAAGAATAAAAATAAATTTAGTATATTAAGTAATAAAGTAAATATACAAATTAATATGGTGAAATAAGAAATAAAATAAATAAATAAAAAAAAAAAAACTTTTTTAAAAAGGCTATAAATTTTGGTTAATAGTTTCCCAATTTCCCATTATTTTTGTAGCACTTTTTTCTTGGCTCACAAGAATTTTGCTAATTTTATTAGCTAACACTAAGAACTGCTACATAGAAGCCTCTGTGGCAACAGCAGCTCCCATGACGAGATGAGTCACGCCCTGGACTTGGACCTCCAGCGATTACCTACTCCTCATCCTCATCCTCATCCAGCACCCAATCCCCCATCTTATCCTCCTCCTCCTGTGACCGCCTCTTCAGCTGCAACAACCAACTGCTAATTGACACACCTCGACGATGGCATCACGTGCCCCATTGCCATCCCATATCCCCTATACCATATCCCATATCCCATATACCATTCCCATCCAGCGGAGGTGAGTCATCCGTTCGGCGAAGAGAGCACGTTGCCAAAACCCGCTTGCCATGGCCATTTATGAATGGAGTCGCGTCTCCAGTCGGGTCTAAAAACTCTAAACTCCTCCGGGGCCATGGAACTCGAACTCCTCCATTCAAGCAACTCCAACGACTCCGCTCCATTCAATTTCTTCTATGCGACGACGTCAAAAGTTGTTTGTTGTCTGGCTTCTGTGGTTTCTTCTCCTCCCTGCGATCCCCTTTTCCCCAATTTTGTTAGTATTTTTTTGTACTGTCTGCGCATTTTGCCTTAATAGTAAATCGTGTTTTGCATGCGCGAGTAGGTTGCTGGTTGCTTGGGACACCTTCTTATCGCTATTGTGGTGTAGGGGTTGTGGAAATCGAAATTTCATTCACTCATTCCCATTCGTTCATTCATGAAAATGTGCGCTTGATTCGATTCGGTCGTTTGGCGAGTTTCGTTGTTAGTGTCTGGATTACCAAGATTACGATATGATAGAGAGGTAAGTAAACCCGGGGGAAAAGTGTTATAGAGAAGCCACTGAAGTTAAGGCATTTTAACACGTCTATGTGTTTCCAGTTAAATGTTCCATACGTTAATTGGGATATTAGAGGAGAAAATGATCAAGCTAAAAGTTGATGGGCTGTAAAAAAAAGAAAGATTTTCTGTTCAAAGAATTATAATAACTATCCGAACTAACTTATGTATATTAAAATGCCATAATTAAATATTTGTTTTGATATTTTGTAAAAACTACAATTATAACAAGAAATATTTTTAAAATAAAACAATAAATAAATTAATAAAATTTTTTTTTAATTTTAAGAAATTCAAGATTTTATAATGACTTTTGGAACCGACTAGTTTTTAAAGTTTCCAAATTTCTTTTAATACTAAATATTTGTGAAAAAATTTTAAGTAGTAAATATTTTAATTTGTAATAATTTGGATAGAAATCTTCCAATCCAAATGAAATTATTAAACTCTGAAAACCCTCTCAGGGAAGTGATGAATAGAAAAGATGGCATTTACTTTTCAATTCCCAGCAGCTGGAGATAATGGAGGAACCCCCAGTGGACAGTCTAATCGGTTTAGATCTAACTGCGGGGAAAAGTAGAGCAGAAAGCTCCGATGCCCGGAATTCCGTAACGAATTCCCTCGAATCTTATTTTCTCGATCTCATTCACCCCACACCCCCCACTAAACCTACAGAAAAAAACTTGCAATAAAGCCAACATAATTCCCAAAAATCGAGGAGGGGGAAGAGCAACCAGCAGACCACCTGCTCTCCACCTCCGAATTTTATTTGTTTAAAACCCAACGACCCCACAAGAAGTCGTCGTCGTCTTCGGAGTTGTCAACACTTTTCCCGCCCGGCAGCTGATGATTCTAGGGAACTTGTTGCGGTCGCCCACAAAAAAAAGTGCATCCAAAATCCAAAGTCCAAAAAATCCCTGCTTCGAAGCGCCGCAGAGCAGCTGCCTCTTGTTAATGATGGTTTATGACCATTCTGACCATTTCTCAGGCTCATAACTCCACGATCTCGGGGACGCCAAGATTGATTGCCCCGTGTGGCAAGTGAAATTAAAAAGTGTTAAGCCACACAGTCCACCGGTGGTCCCTAATAAATCCCAGCAGCTAAAACCTGGCCCAAAAACCTGACCGACGGCCCTTTTAATGTCTTTATTTAGTGGAAAACAAAATCGAGGCGAGTGACAAGCCCCGCAGATAAGAGACATCGGAACGAGAAAAGAGGGCCCAGTTTATGGGCAGCCTTAATTGAAACAGCAAGTTCCCAGTTGTCAGTTGGCGGAGGTCCACGGATCTCGGGGATCTTGTTCCCGGTTCCATTTCCATTAGGGCGATAAAAGCATCGCTCTCACTGCACTTTAATCCCAAAGATCCCGCAGATACACTGCCTTAAAATCGATTGCTGATTTGGGATATGTTTTTCATCAGACAAAATGCACCGATTTTCAAAGAAGCTCTTAAATACTATAAAAGTTTTAATATTATTATCATATTATAGTGTACAAATATTAGTTTTGGAAACTCATACAATTCTTTGAAATATTTAAGATTTTTTTTCGTTATAAGAAGGTATAATACATATATTTTCAAAGTTTCATATTGATCGGTTAACATTATATCATAAATACTTATTATGATAACTATTCCATTAAAGAAACATATTTTATAGTTCTTATAATTATAATTAATTTATAAAATAAAATTTCAAGTAAAATATACCTGGAAATTATAATAATTTTACTTAGCAGTTTTTTCAATTTAAAGGGTATTTTAATTTTAATAAATTAAATAGAACTCGATAATTTTTCTGACTGCATGGATACGATCTTGGTCCCGAGAATGATCTCAGAGTTTGGACATCGGACATGGACACGGTCGGTCGCCACCTTCGAGCCCTGTTAACTGGGCCTTAATCGGCGCGTTGCGTGCGACACTTGCGCGGCTCATTAATAAGAGTTTAAAGAGCGGCTCGGATCTGTCCAGAACCAAACAGACCAACCGACCAACCAACAGCCCCAACAGATCCAATGAATCCAACGGTCCCCACATCTCGCTGTGAATAAATTAGACGGCGGTGGTCTTCGGTCTCCAAACTCGCTGCGATCTTTGCCGATCATTATGACCCTTTGTGCATTATGGCTTCGCTTCTCTCTCTCTGTTCTCTGGAGTTTATTACAGGGTATTTATAAGAAGTTTTTGTATTTTGGTAAAAAATATCATGTTTTGAAATATTAAATATATTGTTTTCATTATAAGAAGCTATAATATATATCTTTTCAAAGTATCCTATCGATCGGATAACATTACATTATCTCACAGTTCAAAACCTTAAATATTTATTAACACAACTATTTCGTTACAAAAACCTATAATACACAGATGTTTTAAGTTTCATATCAATCTAATAACATTATAACAAAATGATTTCACATTTTAAAACCTTAAATATTTATTATCATAGGTAGTTTTTGTATTTTGGTATGAAATTTTACTTTTTGAGAGTTTAAAGATATAGATTTCTTTACAAAAATCTTTAATACACATACTTTTAAAGTTTCGTAACGATCGGGTAACATTTTAACATTTTAAAACCTTAAATATTTTTTATTTGTTATAAAAATCCATAATACATCCATTTACCAAGATTCACATTATTTTAGTTTCTCCCTAATCAAAGTAAAAGGTATCCTCTAGTCGCCCTACTGATTACCTGCTCTCCTTCATTTCTTTTTATCGGTTCTTTCTTTTTTCGTAGCTTGTTAGGGGCTCTGTAGCCACAGAGCTCTCTTAATTTGGCCTGCAGTCTGTGGCTGGGCTTCTTTGATGTCTTCTTATTTTCGGGTTATCATTTTTTATTCGGTTATTAAGCGGAGACAGACCTGGACCACCTTCGTCGATGGTGCAGACTCCGCCGACTCTCCTCGGAGATCGGGGCAACAGATGTGTGAAGCTCGTTGGGGGTAGGAGGCCCCGAAAACATAAGCATATGGTATTATATGGTGTCACACATAGCAGATAAGAACGGGTTTCTCTGACCATCACTTGTCCAATTGTTTCGATAATTCTTTCGGAAAATTCTACGCTCAAAAACTAAAAACTTTTGCCGCCGCATTCGAATTTAACTCACATTTGAACCTGCCTTTCAACACAAAAGTATAAAAGTATTAAATATCCATATCCGCCCACAGGACAATCGCTGGGATAATACATTTCCCAAAAGAGTTATTAAAAAAAAAAAATTGTAGGAAACGAAAACGGAACTGAAACACAAAAGGATTATGTCCACTTAGGGATTATTAGAAATTTCGCATCCTTTTGTGAGACAAAGAGGTATATTTCAAAGGAGAAAATTAGTAGAAATATGGTCAACAAAGGGAGGCTGAACATGGGCGATTAAGGGATTAGCCTGCATAATATTTCCAAAACAGAAGGAACCCAAGATCAAGAAGGGCAGGCCGTCAGTTGTCAACATTGTTGCACCTGAAACTTTGATGGAGCCGAAAGCTCAGAGACCACAGACTTTTGTATTTGTTGCGGTTATCTTAAACCGAACTTAACTCCTCCAGACAGTCGGTCAATTTAATGCACGAATGCAGCAGGTACGTTTCGGAATTTATGCAAATGAGCCACAGCTGTCAACCGAAAGATCCCCAGATCGATCCACTTCAATGTCACTGCAGTTAGTTTTCGGTTCCCATGGAATCAAATCCAAAAGTCATTACGATCACTTGCCCGGAGTGCTACTAATCCCCCAGATGCAACACCCGGCACACAACACATTCCACTTCAGAAAAAAAAAGCTATGGGAATTGGGAAAGATCACCGATCTCCAAAGATCTCCAAGTGGATGTCTCAATTTCGTGTGGGCGCTTTCAGGTGTCATTGGTCTGGAAAACGAGAAAGGGAAAAAGAAAAGCCGGAATGAAAATCCGTTTCATTTTCAATTCTTCTCCGGCGATCAAAGAACCCCAAACCGATTGCAGGAAAGCTCTGTGGGAAAATGCTTCTGCTTGGCTGCACTTTCCATAACAACAGAAGCTGTCGGTCTTTCCATCTTTTTCTAGAAATATCTCAATGGATTTGTGATTCTGTTTATTTCATTTTCAATCCAAAAAAAAGAAAGGCTTAATTTGTGTAAATATTTTGACATTTATGGGAGTTTTATACGAATTTATGAGGGGATCTAAGAAAAAGCTGTACAAATTGTTCAAAATTTCTTCGGGTTTAGTTTTCGAGATCTTCTGGCTGCCTAAACCCAAGTTGCTTAAACTAGAGATCATGAGAGCAAAGTAGATTTTCAGCCAGGAACAAAGGAAATAGAGATTGGGTATTTTCAATACAAGACGATCGATCTGATCTACTAATTATGCTAAGCACTTTATATGCTTTGCCAGATCTGCGGCGCCTTAAGAGGTCTTTCATCTATTCGGGATCACTCCTTAAACTTTGGAACGAATTTCTGTTTTCGGTACACATCAAAAACAAAGACAAAGGCGGCTTAAGAGAAAGAGGAAAACGAACCGAAGATCAGGGACAATTTTGCGGTTAAAGCGGACTGAGCTCCGAATAATTGCCATCAATTTCTGCTTCTTGGGCTCACGCACCTGAATTAGAGCACGAAACAGTTAATTGTCCTTTGTGCGTTCCGGGATTATAACTAAGAAGATCCCATACGATCCTAAACGATCCCAAGGATCACGCCTAGACGCTTTCTTTTCTTAAAAGTTTATCGTTTTTGGTCCAGCTGGATGGAGGATTTCCCTGCTTAAAGGACATTTGCAGCGCCATTAATGCAATTGTTTCAATTGGTCCTTTCGAGGACTTAGAGTCCTAAACAGATTTGCATAATTTAAAGGCTAAAATCTTGAACACGTGGTTCGGTTTTTGGTTTGGTTCTGAACCCAAGTTCCCCTGCCTCTCCTCTAATTGCCCTTTCAGTGTCCGAAACAATTTTCGTTGATCAGTTCGGGCTTGTTTCCGAATTCCGAGTGATCGGTGATCGCTTTGATCCAGCCTAACAACATAATTGAAGCTCCTGACTCCGACTGACAGACGGCGGCGCCTTCAGTGATCGTTGATCAAGTGGCGATCCCGATTCCGATCCCCTAACCATAACCCTAACCCTAAAAACCTGACCCAAAGCTAATTGTTTTGTGCCCCCTCTAACGATGGGCAGCTCTTTTAGGCACTTGAAAAAATTATGGGAACATGCTAAGGATCATTAAGGGAATCATTCTGGATTTTCAAATAATTACCTTCTACTATCTGATTTGTAATATCTAAATTTATCTAAAATTTTAGTACTTTTAGTAACTTAAAAAAATTATGGGAACATTCTAAGGATCATGAATTTTTAAATAATCACCTTCTATTATCCGATTTCCAAATTTAATATCTAAAATTTTAAAATTCTATTACCAAAATCCGAAAATCTAGCGATACTAAATATATTGATAGGGTAATATCCTAACGTTACCATGCTGTTTTTATAAAAAAAAATGTACTAAAATGTGCTAAACTTGTACACAACTGTGCTAAACCTGTACTTAACATGTACTAAATCTGTACTAAACCTGTACTAAGCCTGTACTAAATCTGTTCTAAATTTTTAATAGGCCTGTACTAAAACTGAACTAAACCTGTACTAAAATACGCAAAAATTTGCTGGAAATTGTAAAGAAGTTTTTTCTCCAAGTGTATTTGAAACCATCTATCTGACCAAATTACACGATTCAGTTTTCAACTACTCAGCACTCCAAGGATCGCTGGATAACTTCTGCCTGCCAATTTTAGTTCCTGCAGCCTCTGATGATGATGTATTGCCCACCTCGATGTGGAGGATCCGCAGGAGGATCGTTTGTCGGCACGCCCTGACCAGAAATCGTCGACGCCCACACCTCCAGTGGGCGTTTTGACGACTCTCTCCTCTCCGATCTGCGATCTCCTCCTCCAAATCCTCAATTTTTTGTGGCGCTTGGCCCGGGGCAAAAATAAAAGGAAATGAAATCCCTGGCAAACTGTGATAATTACACATTAATTGTTTAATTCAAGGCGATTGTTTCGCTCCATTCATCCATCTGCGATTCGCTGTCGCTGTGTGAGGTTCTTTTCAGTTCGATTCCCACTCCCCGACTACGTGGGAGTGTTTTGGGTTGGGTAAATCACTAATTAAGCAGCCATGAAATTCTCCAGCGCGCATAAATCAGACGCAGTCAGCAAGGGAGACCACCGAAGACCAAAGAAGAGGTTCACTCAACGCCCACGTATCTCAGCCACGAAGGCGAGTCCTTTGTTCCAGGATGATGGGTTTCTTTTTTTCGGGGCCTTCGATATTGGCCTTATCAAACGGGGCAAATGAAATAGTTTTCATGACTCTGTGACGCATGCTCGGGGAATGTTTTCTTATCGCTGGGAAGGAATGTAGCAACTAGGTAGCCTTGTTGTGTAAGGTGCCTAAAGAGTGTGATCAAGGTCAGGTAGGATCCCAAAAATATTCCAGAGAATTCGGAACTAGTAAAAATATTTTAAAATAAATGCATTTAAATACTTAAGAAATCTTGATGGTAAAAAATAATATAAAAATGTAGATTTAGGCTTAGTACTCAACAAAAAAAAAACATTTTTATTATAAAAATCTTAAATACTTTATAATACATTTATTTAAATTTATCAAAAACTTTTTATAAAACTTTGATCGGGCATAACTTTTCAACGAATGGTCCTATTAAAAAAATTTCTTCTACCTTTCGGTAGGTATTGATGAACACAATAAAACTGCATTTTTACTTTTCCGAAATACTATATCTTTATACATTTCAAGAGCATCATTAGTTATAAAGAACTCCCTTAAAGACCTTAATAACTTTTCAAGCTATTTACACCACCACATTGAATCAAAAGTCTCCTCCATTTCGCTGTAACCCCTATGTTCAACTGAATTTCTATTTCATTTATATATTTGCCAGTTTGAGAGCAAACAAGTTCCCCTGTCAGCTGCTGTCAAAGCCACCGCAAAAGGCAACCGCAGAAATCTATTTGGCAACTCTGGTTCGAGATTGCCAACACAATTCGGAGTTTGGTGTTTGAGGTGGGAGGTTGGGGAAGAATATCAAGACTTTAAACTTTAAGTTGCTGGATTTTATCGGGACGGAAATGTTTTTCACTTTGTTTGTTTGCGTCTTCACATTCGGGCTTAATTAAGTTTTCACACCTTCTGCAGCTGAATTTTCTTCTTCGGATAGCTGAGAAGGTAAGTATATAACCCCTGTTGTCCAAAAATAAGAAACCCGGGGAGCTGTTTAATTGCGCGATTCATTTTTGACCTGTCGGAAGTGCACTACTCTCCCCTCCACTTTGCAGCGAAAAGTTTTAATTTCTCACTTGTCTCTTGAGAAAGAGGCGGAGCAAAAAGTTCAGGTCGCTCAGGTGCAGGCCGGCAGTCGAGGCAAAATAATTAATTGCAATGTCGCTTCTTAGTTCTGTCGACAATTTGTCTTTGATTCTAATTCTCTTTGTCTCCTTAGTCGCATTATAATTGCACTTCAACTTAAGGGCGAGTGTGAAACTAAACAGAGATAAAAATTAGGAACGTTTGTTCCTTAAGTTCCGTTCCATTTTCAAGAAGATTTTGTTTTTAATTCAAGGGGATTTTAATCTCCATTAAAGAGGATTTTGTCTTTAATTCAAGATGATTTTGTTAAAGTTGATTTTCTTCTTAATTCAAAAACATTTTTAAATCAACATTATAAACCTCATATTCCTACATTTCATTTCATTTTCAAGAAGATTTTGTCCTCAATTCAAGTTGACTTTCTTCTTAATTAAAGTTGATCTTGTTTTTAATTAAAGATGATTTGAATTTTGATTCAAGATGATTTTGTTCTTGATTCAAGTTGATTTTCATCTTAATTCATAACCCCATGTTTTAAAAATGAATTCACCTTAATTCAAGCACACTGAAAACCTTTTAAATTTAAAAAGTGTCGTTATATTTTCAAGAACCTATTATTCTTTAGATAAGAACGTCAAAATTCTCTCTGTGCACCTAAAGTAGTTGAGAATTCCTGGCGAGTTTCCAACGGTGGGTCATCAATCAAGGCAAATCAAATTGGAATGTTTATTGCAATTTCGTTGCACTTCCGAAACTCCGGATCGTAAAAAACAATTTTCGATGGTGAGCACAGAAAAAATAGAGTCATAAAAAGAATACACATTTGGAAATGACTGGTGAGCAGGTAACAGAACCCAAACCTGAGGGTCCCATTGTCTCTTGGTCGCCGAGATTCCGATTCCTCTTTATTTTTTATGTGTTTCTCCCCCCTTCGACTCATAATTGCGGCCGGGGCAAAAATATTTTGATCATATTTCACGGCTCACTGATGACCGAAACAGAAAAAAAAAAAAAGAGTGGAACTGTGATAATGATCTAGTCATTGCCCATATCTCTGGACTTCTAACTGTTCTCGCTCCGTGTCATTTGTCGCGTCTCGAATTCTCACACTTTCCATCGTAAATCTCGGAGGTTGGCCACGTTTTGCATCATCTTCGGTTCTCTTCAGATGGCCTATCTGGTATTGGGCATATTAAAGACCCCATATCGGTGTTTGCTCATCGGATCATCATCGCCAACCGAGAGTTGACATCTCAATTTACTTCCACGAATAACATCGAAATCGGGGTTTTTTGGTTTTACTTAACAGTAGCACGTAGGGTAGCATCGAATAGATCCCGAGTCCCAATAACAAAAAGGAAGTGCATTAACAGTTATGTCAGTGGTTTTGGTTTTATAAGGAAATTGACTTGGGAGGAAGAGCAAGATGAGATGGTGTGAGGATTAGGAAGGGTGTAATGCATAATTAGCCAGGAATTGTAGGGTTTTCTTGATGAAAAAGTAAAGAGTGTTTATAAGAATTTTCTTTATAACAGGGAAATGAAATTGTACACTTTAAAAAACTCATTTGTTAATAAATGATTCTCTTTATCTTTCATAATTTGTATTTAACGCATCCCTAAAATTATAAAAACCATAAAACGCGAATTTTTTAGCATTACATTCATATGGCCTATCCTATAAATTATTATATATTTATAGAAAATGTAAATATAAAATACAATGTAACTCTACCCTTTTCAACAAAGTGTTGTTGAACTCTTGCAGCAAACCCTTACCATAAATTAAAATAATATTAATTAAATTTATAGAACTCCTTGGTCGGTGTTAATGGACTTCAAAACCCTATAAATGCTGAAAATATAATGAAGGGGCGGTAAACGGCTTTTCCTCGGCACAGACATGCGAAAATAAGTACTTTCCTAGGAAAATGGTAACTGGAAACCCCTTTTCTTCTATAAGTTTCCCCCTCCTTGGTTAGGAACATGCAATTCCTAGGCATTGAAGCGTGCCTCTAATAGGTGTCTTATACCATACTATATGCACCTGGACTATCTGAAAAGTACACACGGGGTAAGCATTGATAGAATTGTTCAGAGGAAAACCCAATTAACTCGGGACATGATGATGATGAAGGAGAAGCGAGGTGTGACCACGGGCCAAGAAAAGCAGAAGAAGAAGAAGATGTCGTATCTATAGAGAGCGCTCTATTCCCGAAGAACCCACCGGGTGCTCCAGATGATTATATAGTATAGCGCCGAATGCTGATTCCTTCATAAAACGCTGTACTAACACCACTAATGATGATTGTATTTTCTTTTTTTGTATTTTTCGTTGTTAGTTGTGCTTACTTTTAGGTTGTTGTAAGCGTGTTCGTTACGCTTGGCAGTTGCATCAACAGCAACATCGCGTCTTGGAGCCAACTTAATGTTAATGTCGCGTTCCAGAAATGATAATGATGCTTTTTCCCCATACCACATATACCACACATATACTATTTTGCTGATGAGAAGAGTGCAGCGTCATTTCTCCGCTGGCGAAACAGTTGAGTTGACAAACACACACACAGTAGTTGTAGTTGTTGTGCTCCAGAAAACAAACAACCAGCAGCTATATAAAGTTATTACAATTTTCGTATTCTGTATTTATTTTTCCTTAATTCCCCCTAGTCAAAACTCCAACCGTTTTTAATTGGAAACAGTATCCCAAAAACAAAAAAAACAAGAAAGGAAGCTAGCTTCGGCCAGCCGAAGCTTATATACCCTTGCAGATAATTCCTATTAATGACTAATTTTCCGATCGTTCCTATGGCAGCTATATGATATAGTCGTCCGATTTTAAAAAAATTTTATTCGAAATTCAGAATTAGATAAAAAATGGCATTTCCAAAAGTAGGAGGTTCTAGGTTCAAAAACACCCAAGATATAATTTTTTTACATTTTTTTTCCCGATTATTCCTATGGAAGCTATAGGATATAGTTGGCCGATCCGGCTGGTTCCGACTTATATACTACCTGCAATAGATAGAAGACTTTTGGGAAAGTTTTAGCCCGATAGCTTTAAAACTGAGAGACTAGTTTGCGTAGAAACGGACAGACAGACGGACAGACGGACAGACGGACATGGCTAGATCGACTCGTCTAGTGATGCTGATCAAGAATATATATACTTTATGGGGTCGGAAACGTCTCCTTCACTGCGTTGCAAACTTCTGACTGAAATCATAATACCCTCTGCAAGGGAATCAATATATAGAACACCAAAAACACCCTTTTTGGGATCTTGAAAGTCAAGAAGTCTAATTACCAAAAGTCATTCCGTTTGCCAGCCCCCCTCTTTTTCTTTTTCCCTCTGATTTACATTTTTGACATAAACTTTTGTTCAACTAAAAAGCCAACAGCGAAAAAAAAAGTAAACCGAAAGAAAAAACCCAGAAGGGGGGAAAATAAAAATAGCAAAGTCATTTAATTGCGAAAACGCGTTTTAATTGCTTCTGGGTTGGCCTGGGATCCGAGGAGCTGGGAACTGGGAACTTGGAACTGGGAGCTCTTCTTTGGAATGGGAATCCAACTGTTATAGTCATAGTTTGCTCGGAATTTTAACCTCTTTCCTCAAGTGCTTTCCCAGCCCATCGCGTTAATTTGCCCGACAGACATCTTGCCAAAAACGAAAAAAAAATATATATATAGTAATAAAAATAAAATGAACAAACCAAAAAGCTGAGAAATGCCTCATAATTTCATTAGGCAAAGTTACACTCCAGTAACGCGGCAGCCACTGACTTTCAGAACTGGCCAACTTGTTTATCTTTTCGGCCGGGTTGAAAAGTCAGGGGCGGAAAAGTCATCAAAATTGGTGACCCCGACAATTATACGCTAGGGTGACCCTGCGCCAGCAAGTCACTCTGCGACTTCGAAATTATGACGAAAACTTTGGCCAACTAACAGGATTAGCCAGCCACTATTTGTTGGCCAAAGTTTTATGGGATGATTTATTTCTGGGGTTTTGGAGATTGATTTCTTATATGGTACATTAAAAAAAAAAAAAGGATTAATTAGAATTAGCATTTTAAATTACACCGGTTAATATTAAATATTTCTAAATATTTTTTTTAAAATCACCAACAAAATATAATAATAAAATATAGGAATATCACTCCTTCAACAGCAGATTTTTATTTAACTTTTTTTATTTTATTTTTTTTTTTATTTTATTTTTTTTTATTTTTTTTATTATTTTTTTTTTTAATTTTTTTATTATTTTTTTTTTTTATTTTTTTTATTATTTTTTTTTTTATTTTTTTTATTATTTTTTTTTTTTTATTTTTATTTTATTTAATTTTTTTTCAATTGATAAATTTCTGAGATTTGTAGATTGATTTCTTATATGGCATATCCCAAAAAAAAAGGGATTTCTTAAGGATTATTTTGTTTAAATCACTCAAGAATTTCGAATCACACTGGTTATCCAATTAAATATTTTTTCTAGGATTTACAGGCTTCGAAAATCACCAGCAAAATATAATAATAAAATATAGGAATTCCAGCAGACACCAACAACCACTGCTTTCAACTACATAAATTAAAATCAATTATTGCCACAAATCTAAGCCATGAGAAACTGCAGCTTTTAGCCAGTTTCCTTAGCCCGTTGGAATGGATTCAGTATTCAGTTCGGTTTGCTTTGGGTTTGGGCTGGGTTTTCGTTTTGGTCTCTTGGATTCCGATTTGAAGGCCGAAAGAGGGGACTCCGGGGCGTAGGCTCATAAATCGAGCCAAGTTGTCATGGCCGTGGGGCAAAGTTTTGGACATTGATTGCCAGCTTCTACATATTTTCCCACAGTGCAACTGATCGAAAAGTGAAAGAACTGCAGAGCTAAAGCAATTGGACAGGATGCGAATGAAAGGATACCCTTTAAAAAATATCTACATATTTCCAATAAATTGTTGAATAAGTTCGATTTTTACATTTATAGAACCAAAATAATATTAAATAACGCTGTAAAAAATATTTAAACAAATTATTATGAAAAAGAAATATAGTACACAAATAAAAAATTCAATAAAATACATAATTTAAATATCTTTAAAAAATATCTAAGTTCAATAGATTGTTGAATAAATTAGATTTTGAAATTATAGAGCCAAAATAATATTAAAGAACGCTTTAAAATATTTAAACAAATTGTTAAAAAAAAAAATTTTGCACAGATAATAACATAATTGATATTCTTTTCATAGTTTAAATATCTTATTTTTTCGAATGTCATTTGAAAAGTCTTAGATTTTCGAACAAAACAATTTATCACGAATTGTTCGTGCTAAAAGTTAAAGGAAATGTGGTATTTAGAAAGTGTGCAACAAACAATTTTTTTTTTAATCCACAAAGGAATCCTGTATCTTCAACGGTTCCTATTGTTTTCCTATTTTTATTTTTTTTTACATATTTTTAATAATATTCCTTATCCTTTGACCCAGTTCATCACACCCCTCCACCTGTCATTTTCCCTCCAGGGTAATACGAATAAAAAGTTATTAAATGCCAGGAGTGGGAGGCAGCCTCTGTGGCAGCCACCTGTGACATGAAGTGGAGCATGGAGCATGGAGCATGGAGCATTGGAGTATGGAACCTGGGATCTTGGTGGGCCTTTAGGAGGTGGACCATTCGAAGTGGGGCTTAGACGCACGGCAATTACGCGTCTCTAAACAGCTGAGAGCTGGGGCACAAGGACCAATCGGAATGGCAGATTGGGATCCCCATGGGAGGATGGAGGTCGGCAGAAATTAAAATTACACCCGCGGGCCAGATGGACCAATACCAAATGGTATTCTAAAATTATAAATACAACAATTCCAAGCGGAGGAGCAACAAACGAAACTCCAAACCCAAACCCAAACCGATCCGATCCAATCCAATCCAGGCGATGCCATACCATGGGAATTACACTAATTTAAAGTAATTGGCTATAGTTTTTCACTTGGCATTTAAATACGAGTGTGTGTCCAGGTTTTCAGGTCCGGGAACCCAAAACCAAAACCAAACCCAATCCCAATTCGCAACTCCGAACCCAGTTGGCCATTCCAGTTCAGTTGAGTCCGCTGGACGCGCTGCGGTCCGCAATTTTAATCGATTTGCGTATATGGCGAATGGAGGACTATTAAAAAAAATAAAACAAAAAGGAAAGAAACGAAAACCAGGAGACCAGAAGAGAGAGCCGAAAATGAGACTGGCGAACTTGGAACTTGGAGCGTACCCAAAAGTGGGCGTTGCCCCAAACAGAATGGGAAAATGAGTGAGTTCTCCAGAGGTTGGGAGTCTGGAAACGGGTGAATTGGGCATCGCATTCCAAGTAGCGCATATGCTGCACCACTTTGCGATTTTAGCACTGGGAGCTGTCGGCTGCCCTGGAGCTGGAACTCTGGTGTTCTGATGCTCTGGAGCTGTGGATCTCTGGTGCCTTCAAAGCAAAACTAATTAAAAGTGCCCCGAAAACAAAAACACATCCAAGGGCAAGATTAGCCTAAGCGGAACCAAAATTCGGAATACCCTTGCTGGGAAATTAAAAGCCTATGACCTTTTAGGGGGGTTTTCATAAAATATTAGAGTATTAACAATAGTATAATGGATTTATTATAACTAAAACAGTATGAAATATTACCAGGATAACAGAAATAGAGTTAGAAAATATAATAAATATCAATGCAATAAAATATTAGAATATTTCAAATATTTAATATTAGAAAAAATATTTTAATAATTATTAACATAGTGGATGCATCATAAGTTATGATTCATAACACAAACCAAATAAAATATTTTCAGGATAACATTGATAAAAAATATCTGTAAGATAACATTTATGCTAAAACATAAAAATAACAAAATATATAATTTCATTTTGGTTTCTTAAGCAAACGTATGATTATAGATTTAACATAATTGAAATACAATAAAATATTTTCAAGATATTCCTTTGACAAAAGATAGATTATATCGGTAAAATAATATAAATCATATAATATAATCATCCTTACTTAATACTAACATTATCTAAATATTTCTTATAGAAATCAGAGTATATTTTTTTCTCACAGAACAGAGAGTATTGGATAGTATATTCCAATGATATGCAACAACGACCTTATATGATACAGTTTTCTTTAAAAAAAAAACTATATTTTATTACAAATGGTTAACACCCCTTGGTGAGGGCATAAAAATCAGGGCAATCCAAACAAAACAAAACCAAAAGCAAACCAAAATCGAGACTCGAGCCAAGATGGGACATTGGACATTGCCAGGAACCTTTTGCCCATCTGCATGCCTTTTTTTTGGCCCGAGGCACAGCCGATCGTCAAGTTGAGGTTTTCGGGGTGTTCGGGGACTCGGAGGAGCTCCCATTTTCTTAACCACTAAAATTAATAATAAGTGATCTGGATCTGGTTTCGAGCAAAAACAAAACGGTTGAGGTTGAGGTGGAGATGGAGATGGAGTTGGAGGTAGAGGCTTCAGTAGAACGACGTCTCGGGCATAAATAAATGTTATGTGTTTTTTGCCAGCCACCGCAGAAGGAGAAAAAGGAGCAGCAGGAGCAAAAGGAGCAGTAGAAGCTGAAGGAGCAAATCCATAATGCGCCTGAAATCCCATACCATACGATACGATACCACGTTCCTTTGGCACCTTTGTGGCCTGCGGCGAGACAACAAAATCATTTTGCCGCCGCCGAAAGGTTCCCCAAAGTTTCGCAAAGGGGTTTTCGGGGGCTTGGGGCGCCCATTATTGATTGGCTAATCAAATCATTTGGCCAGACTTACGGCAACACAGACCAACGACAGGCGCAATTATCATTCCAAAGTCGCGACGCGACACGGCCGGCTAACTAATTAATAATCCCAGCGATTAGCCCAGTCCCAAAAACCCAGACTCGCCCTCTTTTTCCCTTTTTCCCCAGAAAAGCCCCTATTTCGCGGGCCGTTTATTAATTAAAAGTCTCTGGGTTTCTTGGAGGCTGTAACTGGGCAAGGCTGCTCAACTCAACACCCAGCTGAGGCCAAGTCCATCTGTTGTTCCATTACGCATAAGAAAATACTCTTTGAATTAGCAATTCTTTTGATAAAGGATACGATTTCTTATAAGATAAGTCAGTTCAAAATTTTAAAAGATTTCTTGATTTCGTCTTTAGACAGATTTTCCCTTGAAGCTTTGGTACGAATTTTGGGTACAAATGTAAAAACTACTCAACTGTTCCCAAGTAACTTGGCTTTCTTCGTAGCTAACACTATAAAACTTGGTATACAATTATTTTTAAGTAAGAACAAAAAAGCTTGATAAGAATTAGCATCACACATCTTAAGCCATCCCTACTGTTCCCAAGTAACTAGACTTTTACTATAGCTATCCTCTTAAAAATTGGTATACAACTATCTTAAGTTAATTCGATTAGAACTTGATATAAATTAGTAGTACAAAACTGAAACCTATCCTACTGTTCCCAAGTAACTTGGCTTTCTTTGTAAGTATCGCTATAAAACTTGGCATACAACCATCTTGAGCTAAGAGTATAGAAATTGTGTCGAATTAAGCGCAAAAATCTAAGAACTTTTTTTTACTATTCCCAAGTAACTTGGCTTTCCTCATAGATATCCCCATAAAACTTGGTATACAACTGTCTTAAGACACAAACAACCAAAACCCCTAGGTTTCGTTATTAAATTCCATCATTTAAGCATTCTAAAAAATCCTTTTTCAACGCAAGAGTATCCCACATTCTTTATCCTCTAAACAACGATTTCCCTCTTGTTTTCATTTGTTTATTTCGCGCTTTTCGGTGTTTCGGCATTAATTAGTTCTTTAGCGTGTCCAGTGGGTTTGGTTTGGTTGGGTTCGGTTTCTCCCCTGCTCGGAGGTAGGTGTTTCCTAATGAGTCGCCGCAGACGCCCTCCTGGTAACAGAAGTCGCATTCAGAACAAGGATGCAGCAGAAGGTGTACTTGATGGGCTGTGCCCCTAATGTTTGCTCAAGTTAGTTGTGCAAATAAGTTTATTAGTGCGATTTGGGGCGGGAATCGAAAGGGGCGTTCATTATGATGAACAGAACAGCAAGCCAGGAAAGTTCCCAGAGGATGGGAACACACATAAATATGTAGTCCATTAGCGCAAGTGGAAATCGGTTGAGTGAAGAGACGAGATGTTCGAGGGTCGAGATGACTCTGTGTATATTTAAAGTGCGAAATTTCATTTTTAATAAGCGAGGATTTTCTCATTAAGGGAATTCACAATTTGTGGCCGGAATTCAGAGGAAAGTGCGTCTGTTTCGCAGCCATAAGGCATTTAAACATTAAAAGCATTAAAAAAGCAGCGAGGTGAGCGGTTGAACACGAGATGTAATTGCGGATTTATGTGGAAGAGTGTTGACCAAAGGATAATGGAGTCCTCGAGCGTAAATAAAGTCTCGTAATATATTCCTGAATATTTTTAAACTCTCTTGGAAGCTCCTTCATCCCATTTAAATACACTTTAAATCAATTGAATAAAGGAATGTGCACATTTTTACTGAACTTTCAAATAATCCCATAGACCAAATCCCAATGTCCTGTGGCCACAACATAAACAACGGAGGCCAAATCAAATAATTCCCTTTGGCGGCTCCACATGCTAATTAAATTAGTTTTGAATGAATCCACACATCCACAACCAACGAAATAGCCTAAAATTCAATTTTAGCTTTGGCCGAATTCCACCAAAATTTGCAAAATCCGTTTGTAGGGATTACATTACCATAATCATCGCAGTTTGTAGCTGGAACAGAGAGGACATAAAGCCGTTAGCCGTTGACCATGTGGCATTAAATGCCAATTAAATGGCCAAATGGAAGCCGGCACAAATAGCTAATTGATATATATGTATCCCCTGTATATCTGTGTCAGTCTGAGTTGGGGATTATGGAGGCACTAATCGCGCTATTATGACGGACGACTGACTGGCCGACTGATTTGGGGGGCCAAAAGGATGGTTGTTATGACAACCAGCAGCTGTATATAATTGGTTGCCAATTGAAGGGAATTTGCCGTGGTGTCAGTTCGAAAATGAAACAGTATTGGCTGGGAATTATAAGCTGCTAATGAGACACTGATATGGCGGGCTAATTAAAATTATTGATGGGTTATTCATTTCACAATTTGTGCAACATGAAGCCAGCGATGAAAACGATTTATCCCAGATTTATATGACAATCAGATAGTAAAAGATTCATTTGGATTAAAAATGTGATGAAAAGGGAACAACGAGAACAATTCAGCTTGAAATCAAGAACAATTGGGCTTGAAATAAAGAAAAATTCAGCTTGAAATAGAGAACTATTCAGCTTGACATAGAGAACTATTCAGCTTGAAAGAGAGAACTATTCAGCTTGAAATAGAGAACTATTCACCTTGAAATTGACAACGATTCTCCTTGAAATCCTAAGCAATTTAGCTTTAAATCGAGAGCAATTCAGCTTGAAATCAAGAACAATTGGGCTTGAAATCGAGAACGATTCACCTTGAAATTGAGAACGATTCTCCTTGAAATCCTAAGCAATTTAGCTTTAAATCAGGAACAATTCAGCTTGAAATCGAGCACAATTCAGCTTGAAATCGAGAACAATTCAGCTTGAAATCAAAAACAATTGGGCTTGATATAGAGAACTATTCAGCTTGAAATCGAGAACGATTCACCTTCAAATCCTAATCAGTTTAGTTTTAAATCAAGAACAATTCAGCTTGAAGGAGAGAACGATTCGATATTGAAACCGAGAAGACTTTATCTCCATATCGAGAATTTACATTCTGAAAGGACATTCGCAAAACGGAAGAACTTTGATCTTGATTTCGGGATAATTAAGTATTAAGACGATCCTAGCTCACTTTTAATATAGTGAGAACCTTTTTATCACAGATTGTAGGTATTATCACCTTTAATAAATAAGAAACTAACAAGCGCCTATTAATAAAGAACCTTATTTCAGAAATATTTAGGACCTTTAGGCAACAAATGATAAATAGACAAGCAAGACCCCCCGAAACGATTCCTTTTAATGAGATCTGCCTCCTTTCACTTTAAATACGCTGATTAGTCTTGGATCCTGCAGGAGCTCTTCCTGGAAAACGTGTGTTGGGCACGCGTGGTTGGGATCACCATATGGTCAGAACCCGGGGTCAGTTTGCCGGTCAGTACCCAAAACAGGACCTTAATCAAGGCCAAGAGCCTTGGAGAAACAGCAGCCCAAGATGCAGCAGCCGTCATAACAGCGTCAAAACTAATTTTCATTTTCGAAAACAAAACAAGGGATCCGAATATCGAAGAATCGAGCGACGGCATCTGTTGCCGCAACCAAATTAAATTTACAAATTATTGAAGAAACACTTTTCATTATCGGAAAAGTGAAAACTCCCGAGCTCAACCAACTGTTGTCGTGTTTTCGGGGCAAATCTGACAGCATCATCATTAGGAAGGGAGCATTCCTGCTCCCTAAAATATCCCTGAAGGACTCGACTGACTGACAACTGACACGAGTCTCTCTGTCGTTCAGGTGGCAAACTACCAAGGCATCGTGATAAGCAAGACTCCTTGGGGCGTCGTCCTTTCAGTACTTTCCCTGTCCCAAGCATCCATCCACTTTCCCTGCTCCTTTTTTGGCTGCCACGCGCTTTAAAGTGTCAGCTGTGGACCGCAAGACTAGACCAACAACCAGATCTTAACCATATGGCATAGGGTCTTCGGATCTTTAGAACAGAACAGATACCAAAAACAGAACATGTGACAAGACTCATTTGATTCCATAATTTGCAATAAACACGAATGTTTATGGTTGGAAAACGGCGACTCATTCGAAATGAAGCAAAGTGCGCCGGCGAGAAACGTCAGCTGGAGGAGTGATCCTCTTTTTACAGAGGAACCTTCAGTTTCAGATCGCAAGCGAGAGTTCCGTTTCGAGTTCTGAATACAAAAGATCTTCCGGCTTGATTCTTTTATTAAGCATAAATTTTAAAATTTCAACAGTCCTGAATTTTTAATAATACTAGGATATTCAACTATGATTCTTCTATCAGATTATTTTGAAGGGTGAAAATTACAGAAAAAAAAGCTGATGTAAAAATAGTTCTTGATAAATTTTTCTTAAAAAAAAAAAAAAAAAAAAAAGACCCTAACCATTTTTTTTTAAAGATATAAATATCATTATAATCTATGAAATATTCTTTGTTTAAGTTTTAAGTTTTTTTGGAAATTTTATTTATTGTATATCATACTTTATAACCTCTACATTTTTTCTGTCTTATCTGAAGAGTTCTTACATTTTTTGTATATTTTCTAAATAGTTTTTTACATTTTTTTATATTTTCTGAGGAGTTTTTAAATTTTTTTATATTTTCTGAAAAGTTTTTAAACTTTTTTTTATATTTTTTGAAGAGTTGTTAACCTTTTTTTTATATTTTCTGAAGTTTATGGAATTTCTTATAAACTAGATTTTTTTCCATCATTATTTCATCATCTCCGTGTGAGTTCCTTGCAAAAACGGCACATTTACACCCGATGATCACCACAGGACATTCAAACGTACGTGAAGAGTTACAAAAGGTTGAGTATACCAAAAATCCCCGGAATCCCCGAATGCATGAACGTGCCCTTTGCCAGCATCGCTAATTCCCTGGCCATTGAAGGGAGCAGGAACCGAAAAAGGAACACCAAACTGGAATAGGAACAAGGAGAACCATCCGAATTGAATGCGAATTAATGTTCATTTCCATTGCAATGCATTTTCATTTCAATTTTCCATATCCCATTGCCCATTTTCCATTTTCATTGGCATTCCCATTTTCATTTCCATAAACGTGACCGAGTGAAATGTGTGTCATGGTCAGGCCATGACAAATTGCAGGGCGCGTGAGCAGGAGAATGACAGCCGGTTTTTGGTTTTTCGGAGATTTACGAACTCTGAATCCTGATTTTCTGTGATCCCGGATTGCGAAAATACAAAAATACAAAACAATGACACAGCATGAGGCCTCAGATTTTCCGCTTTTTGTTTTGTATTTTTTTCGGGGTTACGGGCTTACGATTTTCAGGGTTTTTGGAGGCATAAACCGATTGAGGAATTATTACGCAAAATAGAGTTTTCACAAATGGAGTAAAACAGATTAGCAGAGCAGGGATTTTTCAAATATATAGATAGATAGACTACCCTTTCTCTACTGTTCCAAAACCGAAATTCATTCGAAGCGTTGAATTGGAAAGCGGAATTATCAGCACGCGATTGCGCCAGCGATCTGTCACTAATTACTCTCGGCTGCAACAATTGCCGGGGCAGGTGCAACAACTGCAACTGCATCTGGATTGTTGATTGAGTCGCAGCAGATCGGAACGGAATGGAAAAGAGGAGGAGGAGGAGGGGAAGCGGTACTGAAGACCGAAGACCAGCGGTCAACAACTCCGAACTGCGGATCGCGAGCGGCGCGTGCTTTACTTTTTACTTTCAACTTGGCCTCGCGTCCACTTTGGTTATGGATTTTTTTCAGTTTTCGGCATTTTGGGATTCGTGAGCCTTGCTTCCGTGCGCCAGCTGCAATTTGTGGCTCATTGCAATGGGCCTACAATAATAACAACGAAAAAAAAAAGGGCCAGCCGGAACGGAGAGCGTGGAGAAAGGAATTCCCCAAAACGAATGATATATGCCCTATCACTGCAGTGATAAGCATATCATATTATTTTCAAATTTAAAGAGCATTGTGCATATTTTAAAGATTTGTTTTTCAATAAAATATAATCGAAAATTATTACAATATTTGTTTTTCGAGAAAAAAGTTCTTGAAAACGAGAGCAAATGTTCTTGAAATAGAGAAGAAATGTTCTTGAAAAAGAGAAGAAATGTTCTTGTAAACGAGAAGAAACGTTCTTCAAAACAAGAAGAAAATGCGGTCGACTTTTTATCCAGTTAAACACTTTAACATATTTTAAATTGGAGAAAAAATGTTCTTGAAATCGAGAAGAAAATGATGAGAAAAATCGACTTTTTTACTAGTCAAAAATTGTAACATATTTTAAATTCGAGAAGTAACGTTCTTGAAAACAAGAAAAAAATATTCTAGACTTTTTCTCTTGTCCAAAAATTTAAATATATTTTAAATTTGAGAAAAAACGTTCTTGAAAACGAGAAGAAAATACTCTTGAATTTTTCTACAGGCGAATAAATTTTTGGTCACAATATTTCGTCTTGATTTCAGTATTTCTTGATTTAGGTCTACTTCTAAAATCAAAAATACTATCTTAAAATAAATTAATTTGCTTTCTAGATCCCTTTTTCGATAAAATCTTGAGAACTGAACATTAAAGTAGCTTAAACTTCCAAATTTTATAATTTTTGGTGTACATCTTGTAAAAACCCTATTATGCCTCTAGTTCCTAGATATCCCTGTCCGCAACTCCCCAATCAACCCCCTGGCAAAGCCGTCATACCCTGCCATCCAAAACTTTAAGCGATTTCCATGAAAAAACGAGAGCGGCGCATATAGCAACAAGAACGCGAGTCAGCATTTAAAAGGCCAAGCGAGGCGTTTTACCGGCAATTATCGCGCTGGTCGGTCCGCCGAGGGGAGGATTCCACAGGAGGGCAGAGCTATCGGATGGTTCAACTGTCCATGCCACACGGCAAACGGCGCAACGGCGATTCGGGCTCATCATTAACCACAAACAACAAAAACAAAAAAACAGAAAATACAAAAAATTTAAAAAACAAAAAAGCAACCAGAAAACAAAAGAGCAAAAACCACGTCGAAAAACGATGGCCAGGCTCCAATGGTTATTTTCGGATGTTATTTTTTTGTATATCTCCAACTTTTTTCGGTTTCAGTTTCGGTTTCGGTTGGGAGATGGAAGTAGTGCGGCTGGAACTGGAAGCGGAGATGGAAGTGGAGATGAGAGATGGAAGATGGAAGCTGGAGCCGTAGGACCAACCTGTTGTCTGGCCTGCGTTCGTTCGCGTGTTGTAATTGCCGACGCCGTCTGCCAGCATCTGTTTTGGGGCCGTTTATCGATGGTCGATGCTCCCCAGCTCCCCTACACTCAAAAAAAATATAATAGTCTTTAAAAAAAATTTATAAAAATTAATTTAATTTAAATATTTGACCAAGAAGAAAGAAGAAAGATAGTACAAATCACTAGAAGCTGAAACTTACTTTACAAATAAGACCATTTCATCTTAAAAGCGCAATTTCCTTTGTAGGTATACTTTTGCTTATAATTCCCAACCTATTATTTAAAAAGTGCAAAGTATATGATCAATACAAAGGCAGAAAAATAGTAAAAATCATTTGTAGATAAAACTTCCTTCACATTATGACGAAATTTCATCTTAAAAGCGCATTGTTCTTTTGTAGGTAGACTTGTGCTTATAATTCCCAACCTTTTATTTAGAAAGTGCAAAATAATTGACCAACAAAAAGCAGAAAGATAGTAAAAATCATTTGTAGATACAATTTTCTTTACATTATGACCCAATTTCATCTTTAAAGCGAATTTTCTTTTATAAGTAGACTTGTGCTTATAATTCCCAACCTTTTATTCAGAAAGTGCAATTTTTACAAAAAAGGTTAAAAACTAAGTGAGGGTATTAAGGAACAACTAGTTTAAATAAATAATTTTTTTGGTTATTGCTTGCTTATAATTTTTAAACCATATTATTCAAAGAATCAACAAATATTATTAAGGAATTAAAAAAATTAAATAAATATGAGGCTTAAATATGAAACTTGGAAAGCACTTTTCTCTCTGTCAATCTCCGAGCATTTCCCCCTCCCACTGTTTTCCACCTTGGGCACTGTACCTCATAACCGCAGTGTCAATAATCGACAGCTGCCTCGCTTCAATATCCTTACTTTCGGATGGTAGGGGGGCAAAAGCGACAACCCCCCTTTTACATAACTTCGCAGCTGCCCAAAAGTCGGTTCAGTTTCGGTTTCGGTTTCCTCCCCGAGCGTTTTTCGAAGCTGGGTCGAGTGCAGCTTTCAATTAGCCGCCTGCTCCTTGTAATGAATGCCGACAGAGCGGACTGGCTCCACATCTACATCCTTAACCCTCCCCCCTCCATTGGGGGTCTCGAGCCCCCAAGTGACGACTTGTCGAGTCCCCAAAAGAGAGAGAAAGGGAGAGGGAAAGCACGTGCCACCGGCGGTGGGAAAGGGAAAAGGGGAGGCTTAAGCTGCAGGAGCAATTTACCAGAGATTGACAGCATAATCCATCAATGGCAGTGCCCCGAACGGAGGGCTTTCAGTCGTGGAAGAGCGCCGTTTTTAACCCCCCAAAGCTGACGGACCGACCAACAGGTGTAGCTTTTTATGGGGCATATGCCAAAGCAATTGATGAAGTAATTGAAGGGATAAACAGAAAAACCTTTAAATTAAAAGAAAACTTTTGAGATAAAAGTAATTTAAACTTCAGAAAGTTATTAGATCGTTGTGAAATATGACAGATTTTGTATTGAAATAAAAAAATAAGTTACAATATATAGAAATTTTCTTAAATTAAGATTAAAGTTCGTTTAGTATGTATAATAATTTAAGAACAACCCAAAAAATATACATTTGAAAATACATTATGGGCAGTTTTCTCGTTCGCATTATAACCTTAAAAATGTATGGAAATTCAGAGTTTAAAGCCAACTTTAAATTTAACATGCGGACGATAAAATGGTCTTAAAAATATTTTTTTCACACATATTAAAACTCCCTGAATTTTTTCCCTCATTATCCCTATAATGTCATTTCTGAAAACTTATCTAATGAAACAAAAACGTTTTCATTAAAAAATTCTAGAAAACTACCCACACTCGAACCCCTATTTTCATATAGTGCTGAAGTCAGGACAATTAAAATCATCATAATTAGAAACTGAAACCCATTAACCCCTAAAACCCTAGGACCCCAGAAACTGCAACCCTTTCTTCGCCACTCGAGTGGATCTTATACCCATTCCTTCCCTGCTTTTGACCAAATATATTTTCGGTTGCAATGTTTGCTCGAATCCGTAATTAAAACGTTGAGTGGTAGAGAAAACTGAGCTTGGTTTTCAGTGGGCAGCAGGGTCAACAAGGTCAGGAAGGGGCAGCCCTTTTCTTCTTGGGGGTGACTACTCCATGGTGTCCATTTCCGTTTGGCCACGAGGAGTAGCGAGAAGTCACTTCACGCCGGGCGTGCAAATTAAAACGGAATTACAGAGCTGACTGGACTTCTGGTTCCTCCGCTGAGCAAATATCTGAGCTAGCTGCCCGGGGATTGGGTTTCAGCGGTGTCACGAGTGCAGACGGGTCGCAGACACCCGCCAGACAGCTCCTCCCACTCCCAATCCTCCTTCTCCTCCTCCGAAAAAGGGTTTGAGTTGCATTCCCAGCTGGATTTGAAGTCGCACAAGTGCAGGCCACACTTCACGAGGGGATCAGGAAGACAGGAACCCAGGGGCTGGCTCAGCTGGCCACTGGGCATAATAATATTTCAAATTGGGCCAACTTCTGATCCACAGCCTCCCAATGGAAGGCCATAAAAAACAAGAAAAGAAGCTAACCGAAGCTTATATACCCTTGCAGATCTTTCCTATTAATTTACAAGTCGCAAAAATTTTAAATTTTGTATTATTTTAACATTATCTATACTTCTTTGGCGGCTTTAAAATCTAGTCGTCCGATTATTATTATTTTATTCGAAATTCTAAAATAATAAAAAAGAATCATATCCCAGAGTAGAAGAGAATACAACAAAAACCAAAGAAACTAAAATTTATTTCCCATTATTTTCCCATTAATTTTCTGAACGTTCCTATGGGAGCTATATGATATAGTCGTCCGATTTTTTTTTAAATTTAATCCGATATTCAGAAATGTATAAAAAAGAATATTCCTAAGAGAAGAAGGTACAATGTCAAAAAACACCGAAGCTATAATTCTTTTTCTTTTATTTTTCCGATTATTCCTTTAGGAGCTATAGGATATAGTTGTCCGATCCGGCTGGTTCCGAATTATATACTACCTACAATAGAAAGAAGACTTTTGGGAAAGTTTCATACCGATAGCATTAAAACTGAGAGACTAGTTTGCGTATAAACGAACGGACAGATGGACGGACAAACGGACATGGCTAGATCGACTCGTCTAGGGATGCTGATCAATAGTATATATAATTGTCTGATCCGGCTGTTTATATACCACCTGCAATAGAAAGAAAACTTTCAGGAAAGTTTCATTCCGATAGCTTAAAAACTGAGAGACTAGTTTGCGTATAAACGAACGGACAGACGGACGGACATACGGACATGGCTAGATCGACTCGTCTAGTAATGCTGATCCAGAATTTATATAGTTGTCCGATCCGTCTGCTTCCGACTTATATACTACCTGCAATAGAAAGAAGACTTTCAGGAAAGTTTCATTCCGATAGCTTCAAAACTGAGAGACTAGTTTGCGTATAAACGAACGGACAGACGAACGGACAAACGGACATGGCTAAATCGACTCTCTAGAAATGCTGATCAAGAATATTTAATACCCTCTGCAAGGGTATAAAAAGATGTGCAACTTGCACACAAGTTTTCGTTTTCAGCTCCTCATCCAGAGAGCAAACTTTTGTAATAAAATGTTCATTAGTGCTGCAAGCCCCTGCTGAGCTGTGAGTCCTCCAAAAGGGCCATCCAAATCCCATGCAGCCTCCCCATCCTTTTGGCCATGTGTGTCCTCCTCCTCCTTCCCATCTGATGATGCTGCGGCTGCGGATGAATTGCAGTTTTAATGTGTTGCCAGCACTTTAACTAACTGGGAATCCCGGCGAGATGCTGCTGCAGTGAAAAATTCGCCAGATTGCAAAGTTGGCAATGAAGAGGAGTCCAACTTTTGCCGCGTAATTAAAACCAAAGCATTGCCAAAGTGGACAAGCGCCCTTTAAACTGATTAGCGCCACGAGTTTCGCGAGTGGTCAAGTGCTCCTCGATTGCGAGTGCGGGTTTTTCAACATGTTTTTCGGGTGAGAAGGAAATAAAGAGTCCAACCGAATGCGGTTTTTATATTCCCCCTCTGGTTTTCTTTTTTTTTTTGCGGCGCTTGCCAATTTAGGAGCAACTCTGCTCAAATTAAATACAAATGGGACGCAGCTTAAGTGTGGACGTTGTGATTTATATCAAGGGTTTGCTTTAAATTGCTCAAGTCCGAAACTTTGAAACTTTGTTGATCTTACAAATTTACTTTCAACTAATTGAAGTTGATGACTTAAGCAGAGTTCTTTTAGCAAGTAAGATGCATAGTATCCATTTATTCTCATCACTTGTCTTTAAACTCCTTATAGTTTTTATTGATTCCTTCAACTAATTGAAGTTATTGATTTGAGCAAAGTTCTTTTATCAAGTAATATCAATTTATTCCCATACATTTTTTTAAAACTCTTTATATTTATAACCGTTACTTGAAGAGCATTCTGTTTATTAATACCTATCGAAATGCAGAAGAAACTTTTCAAATCGGACCATTTATTAAAAAGTTATGAGCAAATAATAAAATAATGGAATTCAAGCAGTGCAAGCAGTTGCTTTGTTTTTATTGATTCTGTTAACCAATTAAAGTTTATATCTTAAGCAGAGCTATTTTATCAAGTAATATCCACTATGAAAGAGAAGCATCTATTTATTCTCATCACATCTTCAGATTTTTCTTTGATTCAGAAGTCCCTGCAAACTATCCATTTATTCTCATCACTTTTCTTTAAACTCTTCAAAATTTTTTATTGATTCAGGACCTCTTTCTCTCGGCTATTATCTGCAACCATTATCTTATCCTCACCAGGGCTCTGTTTATTTATTCATTCTGATGACTTACTCCACAAAGTCAGAGCCAATTTGGATTTGTATTTGGCCATTGCTCCCTTTTGGCCTTCTTTTGTCTCTCAGCAAATGCGGGCATCCTTTTTGGCTGGCCAGAAAATGGCAGTGTCGACATGTCCTGGGAACTATTCCAAATTCCAAATCGTCGACTATGGCATACATACAAATGTCCTTTTTAACTAGGCTCGTTCTATGGGGGTTTTGCTTATTTTTGGGAACCCGAAAACTACTGCTGACCGCAGAGCCAGAAACTCCGTTGTCCTGCGTTCGTTTCGGTTTCTTGGTTTCTGGGTTCTGGGTTCTTTGGTTCCGGGATTAGGATGCACAATAATTTCAACAATTACTACTTGAATGCAATGTTTATGTTCAATTATCGTGGGCAGCACTACTGACCCATGGATGCCCTGGATGTGGACTCCTTTCGGGTCGTTGCAGTTCATTGATTGACATTTTTATTATGCATATTCGCTGGTCTGTTATCCTTGCTACGCTTCCTTCCTTCCTCCTCCTTCCCCTGCCAATAACAATAAATTTCCAATTTGTCTTTGGCATTGGCCATAATGACGTCCACAAAAGAGACCTTAATCCAATAGATAAATTTCGAGCATGCCCTGGCTTCTTGGCCAGTCCTTTTAGTCCTTTTGGTTTCACGACTTCTACGACTCCCACGATTCCATCGGCTGTTGCGGACAGTCTCATTACTTGTCCATTATTATTGGCCTTCATTCTCAATCAATTTTTCAATTCCATTCGAATTCCCATTGCCATTTGCAATTGGCCCGTCAAGTTCTGTTTGCCTCTTTATCGTTCTCTACACAAATTTGCATTTCGCCTTGGGTATCCTTGACGCCCTTCAGTTCCGGCAGTTCTCTGCTTGTTTTATGCAAAATTTGTAATTTGTTTAAGGAGTTGAACAAAAATGTAAAAATAAAATATTAAAATATTGAATTTCACTTGAAATAAATTTTTAAATTGCAATAACTCATTTCTTCGCTTGCAGTTTCTTGTCACAAAACTTCTCAAAAACTTCTATTTCAAATTTTTCTACAAGCAAACCTCAAAATTTCAATACTCAAAAGAAATTTCATGTAATTTAAAAAAAATTGGATAAAATTAAAATTTAAAAAAAAATTAACATAATAAAAAATGAGTTTTCTTGTTCAATTTTTAAAATATAAAATTAAAAATCAAAAGAAATTTCATGTAATTTAAAAAAAAATTGGAAAAAACTAAAAAAAATTTAACATAATAAAAAATAAGTTATCTTGTTATAATTAAAAATGTTTTTGAATTTCTTGAAAAAAGGTAATAGTTAATAAACTCACCTTAAAAATAAGTTAGCTCAAAAATAATAAAAAAAATTTAAATTTAACTTTTAATATTATTAAGAACAAAAGACAACCTACAAAAAAAAATTATTTTTTTTAAGAAATGTATTGCATTTAAAATTTGTTATTAAATTTGTAGCAAAGCCAATTACCAATATTTGGAGTCCTTTTCGGGATTTAGACACTCAACCAGTTAAATATTGTTAAGAATAGAAGACAACCTACAAAAGTTTTTTTTTTAATTTTTAAGAAATCCATTGCATTTAAATTTTTTTTTTTAATTTTTTGCCGAGCCAATTACCAATATTTGGAGTCCTTTTTAGGATTAAAAACACTCAACCAGCAACCTCCTGTTTGCATCTGCCTTCTGAGAAGCTGCTTGAAAGACGCGCCCCTGGCCGCTGATTAGTCCTCAGATCCTTGGGCAGGATAAATATGTGCATGTGCGCTGGGAAAAACACACGCATATCGCGAAACATTTGGCGGAACTTGCGGACGACAAGTGAGTTCGCGGGGAAGAACAAAAAAAAAAACAAAGTCGCGAAATGAGAGGAAAACTCCGGGAAGCGGAAAAAGGACACCTTGCGGGGCGGCGATGGGAAGCGCAAGTGGCGGACGGCGGAATTTCCTGATTCCCTGATTCCCGCATATGTTGAGCACATGTTTGCTTGGCTGGAGGAATTCCCCGGGTTCGTTTGGGCCAGGAATCAACGTCCTGCGTGGGAAAAGCCCACCCACGCCCACTCGGTTACCTGTTTTCCTCCTTTTTTCGGATGGGTGGTTGGGTGACCTTGTGGGTCCAACATCCAGCGGAGAAATGCGTGTCTGGCACAATGAAAATCCAGCGTTTGGTTGGAGAACTCGTCGTCGACGACCTGAGGGAACGTGGGAAAAAAGGATTTACGATGAAGATGAGCCCAGAGCTGAGAACTCAGGGAACTGAGAACTGAGAACTGTTGACGTGCCTGGTCATGGTCATGTAATGCAACTGTGTTTTTGTAACTGCTTACCTGTTGCACACACGCACATGTTAAAAAGTCATCATAAATCTCAGTCGACGAGGACTCTCTACACACAGAAAAAACTATGTAAAATCAACATAGAAAAAATAGTTTACTATTTCCTGAATTTTCTTGTATTTTTTGTTTTATTTTTTGGGTCGTTGAATAGTATTTAACAATTAAAATGGTAAAAAAAATTATATACGAAATTTACATGTATTTTGTTGCTTTATTTTTTAGATCATTGAGTAGTAACACTACAATTAATATAGTAACACAACTATTTATTTCCTTCATTTATTTTGTTGTTTTAAAAATACAATACCAAATTGTAGATTAACTATTTTTCTGGTTTTAGGGTGGTCGTGAGTTCAAATTCCGGAGACAAAAAAAAATTTAACTATTTGTGAAATGTAAGTGACTATTAATAACTTCCATATAAAAAAAATTAATTTAAAAAAACCAAAATTTTTTCGGTTAAAATACTATTTTATAGGTAATCTACTATTTTGTTTTGGGTTTTTTCTATTTTTTTATGGGTTGGGGCAAGTTTCACTATTAAATAGTTAATTTTACATAGTTTTTTTTTGTGTGCCTTCCACCTCATCTCATCTTTCTTTCCCTGGCTGTGAAAATATTTTCACCTTTTCACTTTTCACATGCGGGAGTTCTTCGTCTCCTTCAGACGAACGATGATGATGACTGGCCAGGATGGGTATTTGTCTTATCTATCAGATCTGTGTAAATTCCCAGCTTATCATGCAAAACACGTAATACCACTGATCCTTTTTGCCCCGGCCAGGAAGTTAAAGCCAAAGCTGCTACTCCTTTTGTGCAACATGCCGTGACCTTTCCCGCGAACTCGTGACTGCAGCGGCTTACGGCTGCCTAATAATTTGTATAAATATTTATTTTTGCTACCGATTTCTATCTGTTCAACGCCTCCGAGGGAGCCGAAGGAAAAAAGGTGTGAAATTTAAAACCCCCTGACCATCATGATCTCTTACCGGGAATCGGGGAATCAGTGGGAATCAGGGGGAATCAAGGGGAATCAGAGGGTTATGGGTTTCGAGTTCAAATCCGGGACATGTTCTGCCTAGCTGAACTGATTCTTGATTTGCATTTTTAGGTCACTTGGCTGTGTGGCACGTTCCCCAAAATCAATAAAAGTCGAGAAAAAAAAGCAATCATTTGTTAGTTATGGAATAAACCGTTAAGGGGTTTTGCAGAAATTTCGAAAATAGTTTTAAACCTTTAAACCTTTGAATAAATGAATTATTTAAATCAAAGAAAAAGTTTTTATGACCTTAAAAATAAACCTACAACAGTTTTAAGTTTTTAAACCTCTAAAATTTCCAAATAATTTAGTTATTTTGCTATTCGAAGTAACTATTCGTTCAAAACAGCTGTTTAGTCTAAATACTACTCACATTTAATTGCCTAATGACATTGATTTAATTACTGAAAATTGTTCGAAAGCGCGGAGCTTAGATAAACATTCTTTTAATCGGAAATTAATCATCTTTAATTGTATTTCAAATTTGTAAGACTTTCTTGCCTGCTTTATTCAAAAGTATGATGTGGTTTTATTCATCTCCTTGGAAAGAGCCAAATGAATAGCAATAGTAATACAAATGGTATGCAAAGGGAAGCACTTTCCGTAATTGCAGTATTGCTTAAAGTTTAATATCAATATGTATTTGTTTCATGAAACAAATATCACTTATATATATAAACAAACTGAGAGGTCGTATAAATTTGTGGTTTGCAGAGCCAATTTATCTGACCTTTAAATAATTCTTTAAATCCTTTTGCATTGAATCAAAAAATATTTTAATTGAAGTTCTATAAAAGAAATTCCATACTTAAATTTTTTTCAAATGAAAAATTCCCCAGAAACCATTAAAATATTTTTATAAAAATTCTATAAAGGAAATGTCATACTTAAATTCCCTTTAAAATAAAAATTCCCCAAAACCAATAACTATCTAGACCTCTATTATTAAGTACTAAAAAATAAATTAGTTCCAATAAAGTAACTTTCTAGTTTGGTTTTAAAATATTACAAAATGTTTGTTTACAGAATGGCAGAATAAGATTTCATATCGCCAATTCCGTTTCGATGAAAGGAAATTCTGCATTACTAATAGGTATAATAAAAATTCCGCAATTGCCCTTCTCGTAATAACCTTGCTGGAATTTCGCAAGGTGGCGATATGAAGATTAGAAGACCCCAGATCTGCGTAGTAAGCGATGACAAAGATCGCAGATCGCCGAAGATGGTTAGTCAGTGGCATTGGTAAGAAGTGTTGGATGAGTCATTAGCCGTTATACGCCATGGGTTACGAAAACCGGTGAATAACCAGTCTATCTGAATCTCAATCTGAATCCATCCGTTCGCCTCGAACTGCAGCCAGCGAATAACTGCAGTGCACCCACATAAAGTCGAGGTCTATAACCACCACCAACTCTTATACGATACGAATGAAAACACAACATGTTCGAGTTCGAGACCCGCTCTCTTATAAATCCCCTGCTCAACGCACGGCACTTATAAAAACCGGCTGTCTTGCCTCTTGAAATTCAGTTGCGTGCGAGCCGCGAGCGCGAGATCATTGAAATATCCCAAAAATAAAACTGAAAAACTCAGACGCAGGTCTCGAAATAAACAGAAAAATATTCAAATTGTCGTGTGCTAAAGTGTGAAGAAAAATATATATCTGAAAAACAAGCTCCTGGATTTATGAGCACTACTAAAAAAAAGTTACCAATGTGTGAGATACAAAAACCAAGTGAAAACCAAGCGAATATGCCAATAAACTAAAGACATTTGGATTACAAGAAACCCACGCATTTTGGATTATAATATTGCGACAGGCAGAAAAACCTAAGGTAAACTTAATGAGCATAAATATAATGGGAATATCGGGGGGATACGCAGATACTAGATGCAAGAAATGTGCAAATTGCAATAGAAATTGTCGCACACAACAAAAGCACTTAAACTTAGAGGCATAATGAGTTTGTTCAACCTGCGAATGCTTTCTCTCTCTCTCTCTCGCACTTTTTACCCATTTGTTTAGGGGTGCGAGTGGTGCAGCAGAAAGCATAAAAAATGCAAATTACACCGCGGGTCATGTGAAACTATGCTAAAGTGACCATAGACCGTAGAAAAAAGAAATATACAGATATAAATTAATGTATTATGCTTGAAACTGCGCTTTCGACATCTCGTCTTCATGCTCGCGTGGTTATTCAGTGCAGTCTGCAATGAAAATTAATAAATAAATTAATTAATAAGCTCGGCAGACTGTGATTTCGTGCCATATTGAAATTGCTATGGCAACCGAAAAAAAAAAAACAAGCCAAGGCGTTTCGCCCACTCACTTCGCTTTTCGAGCAGTGTAGGTAGGTAGGCTTAAAGAAAGAGAGGGGGCCATACGAAGTCAAATGAGTGGGAGTGAGAGAAACGCGTTTTTGGAATTTTTTTTTCTTCTGTTGTGCAAGGCAATGAATTCGTTTTTTTTTTTGCTTACGAACAATTGTTTGAGGAATTTAAGAAGATTTGTGCTGTGACTGTAATTGAATCGAATGCGATTAACATAATTTGTGAGGGCAAATTACAATAATGCCTGACCATTAGCTGATTAGTTGGCCATTAGCGAAGATGATGATTTCAGGGCTAACAAAAAAAAAAAGTGCAGTTTATGTAACGAGATAGACGACATAGATGGAGATACAAAAGTATCTTCAAGTTTGTCCGGCTAATTTTAGAGACTTGGAGAAAAGCAAACTTGGCCCATCAAATTTTATGGTTGACCCAGTTTAACCGTTCAGGAAAAACCAGGAAGTTGCTCGGAGGCATTGGAATCCGTGTCCCAGACCATAAACAAAATTCTTGGCCACAGAAAAGCATGCTTTTCTCGCTTTTCCCTTGCTTTTCTTTTATTTCTGCTGCATTTCCAGACAGACTGAAGTGTTGTAATTGCTCTTGTTTTGTGGGCCGACCGAGCGTTTTATGAATAATTTATGCACTTAATTGATTTTTGTTTATTGTTCGGTTCAAGTTAATTAATTACAAACTTTATGCGTGTGCCGTATTTACAGAATTTCTTCAACGGCGCCAGAATGGAGAATCCCACAAAGGAAACCAAGTTGGATTTGGAGGCGCAGAAGGTGGAGGAGCATTCAAAGGAGACCATCATTGACATTCCCGCCGCCTCCATTTCCGCATCGAACTCCTCATCCTACGACACCGATTGCAGCACGGCCAGTAGTACCTGCTGCACCCGCCAGGGGGAGCACATCTACATGCAGCGCGATGTAGCCCTGCCCCTAGCCACGCCCCTTCCGGAGGCGGAGGATTTGGGTCTGCTCAAGTACGTCCACCGACAGCACTGGCCCTGGTTCATCCTAGTGATCTCCATCATTGAGGTAAGCATTCGAAATTTACACATCCCATTAAATCAAAGAAGCCGCAAAGAAACAAAGTTTCTATCCAAGAGCGATAAAAATGATATAGGGACGAGGGGCGGAAGTTTTCCAAGAGTTTTCCTCGCTTTTCCCCGCTTTTCCTCGCCTTTCCCCGTCTGTTCATGTTTCGTTTTCTGCGTCTGACTCGCTGGCGCCCCCGAAAATCGATTGTAAACAAGTTGAACAACAAACAGCTGAAGGAAAAGTGCACAGAAAAGTATATGAAACCAGAAACTCGCAGTTTTTTAAGTGAATTTCGGGCATACAAAAAATGGGAAGAAATTAGATGAGATTAGATGATTTTAATTATAATCATTTTGTTTTTAAAGAACCCTTAGTAATTTTATAAATATTTTAAAATGATTTTACAGTAGTTTGAAAACTAAAAAAAAAAAAAAGAGCTTCTAACTTTTATTTCCATACATTTTAATATTTACATCCATTTTGTTTTCAAAGAACCCTTAGTAATTTTTATTACATATTTTAAAATGAGTTTACAGTAGTTAAAATGCTTACATACATTTTAATATTTACATCCATTTTGTTTTTAAAGAACCCTTCGTAATTTCATAAATATTTTAAAATGAGTTTACAATAGTTTGATAACCAAAAAAAAGAGCCTTTAACTTATATTTTCATACATTTTAATATTTACATCCATTTTGTTTTTAAAGAACCCTTAGTAATTTCTGGATATTACATATTTTAAAATGAGTTTGCACTACATGCCCTCTTACTTCCGCAATGGAAATGATTTGCTTCGCATAGAAACTGGCACGAATATCAAAATAAACCCATAGGGCGGCCCACGGGGCGTATGAGAGTTTTAGTTTTAGTTTCAGTTTTTGAAGCCCTGCCAAGTTAGTTGGCAGGACTCGCCCTAAGCATTTTCATAAGACTTTATTTGGGACGCGGTCGCGTGCCAGACAGCAACAACATAAATCAGAGTGTTATACCCCAAAACTAACCCCCAATCCCAATCTTGTATCCACTTTTTAGATTGCCATCTTCGCCTACGACCGCTACACAATGCCCGCCCAGAACTTTGGGCTCCCCGTGCCGATTCCCTCGGACTCGGTGCTCGTCTATCGCCCGGATAGGCGGCTGCAGGTGTGGCGCTTCTTCAGCTACATGTTCCTGCACGCCAACTGGTTCCATCTCGGCTTCAACATCGTCATCCAGCTGTTCTTCGGCATTCCCCTGGAGGTGATGCACGGCACGGCCAGGATTGGTGTCATCTACATGGCGGGCGTCTTTGCCGGTTCGCTCGGCACCAGTGTCGTCGACTCGGAGGTCTTCCTTGTGGGCGCCAGCGGTGGCGTCTATGCCCTTCTGGCCGCCCATCTGGCCAACATCACTCTCAACTATGCGCACATGAAGAGCGCCTCCACGCAGCTGGGATCTGTCGTCATCTTTGGTGAGTTTCCCTTCTGTTAAGCCTTTAAAATAAAAAACGAATTAGAAACTGTCTTTGCAATTTAAGTTCATTGTGTTATTTACCTTCTTCATTCAACGCGAATTCTTCAGCATATTTAAAAACGAACATTTTTTTAGCCAAGTTTTGAACCATTTTTTTTTCTTGACTAAACGCGAATTCTTCAGTTGTTTTTCATTGAATTTATTGAACATATTTTTGATTCCACTTCAACTTTTTTACTTGCAATAATTTTACCATCTTTAATAAACGCGAATTCTTCAGTACTTTTAATTTTTATTAGTTTTTCTATATTTTTAACGACTCAACTAACTTGAAACCTTTTGATTCTTAAAAAACGCAAATTCTTTGGACATTAGATTACATTTTTCTATCTTTAAAACGCGAATTCTTCAGTACTTTTAATTTTTATTAGTTTTTCTATATTTTTAACGACTCAACTAACTTGAAACCCTTTGATTCTTCTACTTTTAGTCTCCTGCGACCTGGGCTATGCTCTGTACACCCAATACTTCGATGGCGGCGCCTTCGCCAAGGGTCCCCAGGTGTCGTATATTGCCCACCTGACGGGAGCTCTCGCGGGACTCACGATTGGCTTCCTGGTGCTGAAGAACTTCGGTCATCGGGAGTACGAGCAGATGATCTGGTGGCTGGCTTTGGGCGTCTACTGTGCCTTCACCGTCTTCGCCATTGTGTTCAACCTGATCAACACGGTGACTGCCCAACTGATGGAGGAGCAGGGCGAGGAGATCACCCAGCATCTGCTGCACGATTTGGGAGTGTCCTAAATATGAGAATCGAAATGGGAATCCAGATCCAAAGTTAGATGCAACTTTAGCAGCTTCAGGAGAGATCGAGAGACAGAGAGTTGGTGGAAAAGAAAAGTTCACTCAACGATTTAGTTCAAAACTAAATTCGAAATTCGTTTGGCTTTTGCTTTTCGTTAGCATTACCGTTAATCGTTACCGTTTGCAGTTACCGTTTAACCGTTTCAGTTCCGAAACACCGAACACAAACTCAAAAAACTCAAAACTAAGAACTAAAAAAAAGTTATGAGAAGAACATAAACATAAACATAAACCGAAGCCGAAACGTGTAAACAAATGTTGTGATAGAACCAAAGACTGAATTTATTTCGCGTGTAAAAACAAAGTAAAAATCAAGAGGAAAAAATCAGAGGAAGAAACAGAACAAATCGCCTCTCGCTATGATTTAAATTAACCCATTATCCCATGTTTTCGTTTAATGGTTTTTAATTTCTGCCTGTTTTCTTAAATTAACTATTTATTGGCCGCAATTAACTCTGAATGAATCGAATGTTTATACATCCATAAGCATAATCTGCTCTCGAACTATGTAGCTCTTAGCGATTATATATATTACATATATAAAACTAGGTATAACTAGCCCCTAACAAATTGTTTCAAATTGTAAATACTATTAAGTCGCACACTAGTCAACAAAGAAGAACAAAAAACGATGGGAAACCACAGCAAAGAACCATTCAATTCAGATCAATTAAGCAAATCGAATTAAATTAAATTAAAGTCACTTAATGCGTTACAAAATCGAGCAAATATTATCGTAATCCCCCTACACACACACACACAGACACTCGAAAAGTATTACTAATTATATTTATTTATTGTAGGGCAGCGAGGGTTTATTAATTTGTCAATCGAGCCAACTATTTATTTATTTATTTAATAATTTAGTGAAATTCACACAAAACAAAAACAAGCACGAAAAAACAAAAAGAGAGAAAAAACAAACCAATTCAACTGTAAAAATAATACAATTCAAAAAATACACACACGCAAAGCCAAAGAAAATAAAAATCAAAACATTTCAAGAATACAACAGAAAATACAACAAAAGCCTTTTCATTTCACATTTCCCATTTCATTTTTCTTTTCAGTTTTTCAGTTTGCCACAGTTTGGTTTTTGGCCACAATTTAAGGGCAATAAATAAACGAGCAAGAGAAGATTATCAAGATACTTGACATATTGACCGATACGAAAAGATACGATACACAAGCACACACAGAAAATCGCCAGAAAAAGTATATATATATAGATAGCAATGTATATCTCGTACGCAAATAGACAAATAGAAATATTCAAAGTAATCGCAGAATGAAAATAGCTAATCTGGCATAAAAGCCAGCAAAGCGTAAGCCAAAATAGAATCCTTGCGGGCCCCCAAAAAAAAGAAAAAAAATCCCCAAGATAGCATATTCGATTTTCAAAATAATGGAACCACACACAATCCCCCTCTTCACCCAAAAAAAAAAAGGAAACTAGGAAACGGAAATGTTCAGCACGAGACAAGAGAAAACCAAATAGCAAAAAAAAATTATAGATAAATAAATAAACAGAGAAAAATTGAACAAAAATAAATGTCTAAATTATAAATGAAATTCTCGTTTTCTTCATAAATAACTCAGGGCGGTTAAGCATACATCCATGCGAAGTTTTTAGGTGGGGGCGACGACTCAATCAATATTTGCTCCACATAAATATGAGTGGGAATTCAAAGCGAAAGACTGCAACTAAAACTTGAGGAAAATCCTTAATTAATACCCACTCCGCATAAGGAGACTTGTGTGTGTCAACGAAATTTCCCACTCCACACAAAAAGGGTGCAATAGCAATCGATATTTGCTCTATATATTGGTTGAAGTCGTGGCAAATTGAAAATCCCCCATGAAATATGAAGGCCTATCATAAGAATTTCGTAATAATTCATACTGTCGCTCGACATTGCTTTCAATCCTGCCGGATTAGCAGGACTTAAGTCCCTGAATTTTCTAGTAGGCATTCCACTCGAAGGACTTTCGCCGAATCAAAAATCATCATTAGCTATTTGTTGGTTACTCGACTAAAGAATACCTCTAGTGAATTTATGAAATGAAATATCTATTAAGATCTTTTATACAAGATTTATAGGGATTATGCTACATTTCTGAAGGATGTTTATTATATAGAACTACAAAATTTAAAAAACTCTTTTCCTGAATTAAAAATATTTTAAAATATTTATAAAGCTTGTTTATATACCTGTTTTAAGGGAATTAATCTAAATTTTTGAAGGATGTTGATTTTATAGAATGAAAATAATTTAAAAAACTATTTTACTGAATTAAAAATATTTTAGAATATCAATAAAATCTTTTACCCACGATTTTTAGGAAATAATCCATATTTTTGATGGATGAATTTATAGAATAAAAAATAAATTTAAAAAACTCCTTTACTGAATTTAAAATATTTTAAAATATCAACAAAAATTTTTTACCCACGATTTATAGAGTATATTCTACATTTTTTAATGGATTTTAAGTACGCAGAAATTAAATAACGTATAAAACTCGTATACTTAAGATTTACAGGGTATAATCTCCATTTTTCACGTCCCCTAAATCTCATTTATTAATGATGCATAATCAAGGAAGCGTTGCTAAATCAAAGATGTCTGATGACATAGTCGAATAAATAAAACACTCGAAGATTAGGCAAGAAATTCACTTGAATCTCTCAATGAGCAGGCAATAATATTTAAACAAATAAACAAATTACTACAAAAGTTAACAATCACCCTAGTCAAGCTAATTTAGTCCCTAATTTGCAATTAATATTTGTGCATAATCAGAGCTGCCCGATTGCACCCGCCAATTAAATTCCAATTAAATTATACAATTAGCAGGAGGACGAGAAGACAACAAGGAAGTGCCAGGAGATAATCCAGATAAAGCAGATGTGAATCTGGTGCCTCTGGATTTTCGGGGGCGGAGTAGACGACACTTGCAACTCCCATTGAAGAAGACAACAGACACAATCCAATCCGAAACGCCAGCGGAGCAGCGAGTCTAGGAGGCAGTTGGTGGACCAAGATTTATGGTAGACAGGAGCTGCCGCCTCGTGGACATCAAATTGAAATTCAGGCACAATGTCAACAGCAATCGGGGACGAGGTCAGACAGGCTCAGACGACGACGGCGGCTGCAATTGCGACTGCTACTCGGTATCCACACAGAGCTCCGAAAAATCCACATAAATAACGCGGGCATCCAACTGCCCCCCATCCTGGCAGCCTGTTCCCTGTTCTCGTCCAGCTTGTTTCTGCGAATGGCAGGTGCAACTCAATCAACGCTTCACCTCCGCTCCTCCGCGGTATTTTGCCACAACGTTGCATGTCATCTGGAGCTGTGGACAGAAGCTGCGGCTTCGACTGGGAGCCACCTGCCCAAAAGTTGACTTTGGACGTTTTTGTTTACATTTGGCGGAAAGGTGAAGTGGCATGGAATGGAGTCAGAGAGTCAGATTCAGACTTAAAGTCAAAGTCTGACTCTGAATCGGATCCAGAACTCTCAACTGAGGAAGCTGATGGTAGCAAGTTTCGAGTGGGTATCACAGATCAACGATCTGCGGCCAGAAAGACCTCCGTCGAGAACCTCCAAAGGGTTCAATGTTCCTCAAAGAACTCGGCGAAGGGAAGCGATGACCTGAAAGAGCTGCTCTTCATCGATTAAGGTTTCGTTAGATCCGAGAATAAGTATTTATCTTTATTCTTTAAGTGGAGGGAATCAGAACTAGAAATAAACGTAATCAAAGGTTTATTTGTTTATCATAAGTTTTAATAGAAATATGTAAAATGCATTTTATTTTCAGATTTTATTATCTATAGTCTTTTAAGATCTATAAAGGAATAAGTGTAAATCTTATTCCTTGGAGGAGGGAATCAGAACTAGAAATAAACGTAATTAAAAGTTTATAAGTCTATCATATATTTTCAGAATATGAAGTAAAATCTTTATAATTTTTTTATTTTAGATTTGGATTTTTAGGACCTTTTAGAAAAATATGTACAACTTCTAAAAAATTCTTGTAAAAATGTAGTTATTTTTTAGTACTTAATAAGTACAAGAAGTTAAATTTTTACTATAATAAGCGGAAATTTTTATAAATCATTCCCACTTTAACTTTTAAGATTAAAAACCACCACTAAAATTTGTAAATCCTTTAAAAAACTTATCAAAAGACACTTTAAAGACCACCAGAAATTTATTTACTATCAAACAAGACCCATCAAAACAAGCAACCTTGTAAATAACTGCTGAAAAACGTTCTTCAAGAATCGCAAAGTTCTCCCTCGATCGGTTTGAATGAATCTGAAGAAGGGAATGCCGATGAAAGGACCACCTATCAAAGCGTATAACCTTATCGAGGCGACGACGAGTGCTCCTTAATGTGTCGAGACTTTGACCCTGAGAGGCAATTATCCCTTCTGGTCGATCGGTTTGAGTTCGAACGTTTTGCGGCTCAATTAGGCGGCGGATGAAAGATCTACCTGATTTTTGAGAGGACTCCCTGGACTCCAGAGGCTACCCAAGTAGCAGCACGCTGGGGCGCTAATTGAAGGGAGAGGTCAGAGAAATGAGAAAACCAACTCATTAATAACTAACTATTCTAATCCTCGCTCAAGGGCAACATTCCGGAATTGTGGAGCATCAGCTTCAGACGAAAGGCATCCACTCCGTTCATATAATATCGTAATAGACGCTTTTCCCTTATGAAACCCAAACTTTGGTACAGGGCCAATGCCGGTTTGTTGGTCAGCTCCGTTTCCAGGCAAATCATCGCGGCATCCCTCATCGCCATGGCTTCTATGGCCATTTCGGAGAGCGATCTGCCAATGCCCCGCTTCCTGTACTCCACATCCACCGCCAGCATGGCGATATAACCCAGCTGAACTCCCTCGATTGTCGTATCCAACTTGCACACAATTACGCCCACATAGCTATCGCCATCGAGGGCAAAAAAACAAAGATCCGGCCAGTTGTACACAAAGTAGCGATAGGTGTAAATGGAGTAGGGTTCCGAGAGCTCCGAGTCGATCAGTCTCTGGAGCTCCTTTAGCTGGGATTCATCGTGGAAGACGCAGTAGGTTAACCGGTGCTCCTCTGTGGACTTTGGTTTATCCTTTGTTCCAAGAAAGGATGGTTCTTTTTCTTCCACAGAAAGTGGGAGGTTCTTCTCTACAAAATCGAATTCTTCTTGATGGGTGGAGTGATCTTTCTCCACAATATCTGATATCTCCATAGAGGAAGTGAGTTTATGTACTACAAGAAGTTTTTCCGATACATCATCTCCCATTGTGAAGGATTGTTTTTATTTCCTTTAAAAAAAATAAGGTAATATTTCGAATTTTTAGGAACAGCTAACTGAGGAGATCGCACGTAAAGAATAAAACAAGAGAGAATGCTATAGTCGAACACCACGACTATCAGATACTCGTTAAAGAGAGAGAAAGAGAGAGAAAGAGAGAGAGAGAGAGAGCTAAAGAGGGTGCGCGACGGAGATAAAGTTATGAAAGTACTAAATCCACTGCTTGCACTGCTTGGATTCCATTATTTGCTCATAAGTTATAAGTCATAACTTTTAAATTAATGGTCCGATTTTAAATGTTTCTTCTGCATTTCGATAAGTATTAATAATTACAAAAAAAATGGCATTTACACTTTTACAAAATCTGTAAAGATGTGGACGCCATGCCATAATAGGTTTCAGTAATGTTTTTTAAGTATTTAAGAAAATAAATCAACTTAATTTAGTATTTCCATTAAATGTATCAATATTTTCAGAATTTTCAAAATAGGAAATCCTATTGGAATAATATAAATAAAAGTATAATTTCCAACATTGATTTCAGGTATATAACTTAAATACATATATCATACTTAATAGCATAATTTGGGAGCCCAAAATAGGAGCAGATTGAAGCAGAGAAACCGCCGTGAGTAAGTGAAAATGTCGTGAAAATTCCTGGCGCGACCTTGGGCGACCGAGGCACTCGCACAAATCCCAGCAGGTGACAGTCGGCGTGGCAGGCTCTAAATAGCATTACCCTGACTCCTGTCACGCCTGCCACTTTGCCCCGTTGGCTCCTCCATTCAGGGCAATTAAGAGGCACGCCTGGGACAAAAAAAGGGGGGGAAGTTTTCCTCCCAAAGCATGTGAAAATTATGAAAATGTCTGCCACGACGACGACTTTGACAGTTGCCCTCGAAGAGGAATCCTTTGTTGTCTGTGCCAGGATGACGACGACGAGAACGAGGAGGAATTGCCGGCAAGCACGCACAGGATTCCGATCCCTGGGAGCTTCCACCTGGTGGGTGGTGACAGCTCTGAGCTCTAGGGCTCCCAATCCTCCGGCTTTGCATATATGAAAACTAATTTCGTGCATTAGGTTCGTGTTGATTGTGTTTCCCGGTTCGCCTTCCCTTCCCAAATTTACATCCGGATGAGGAAGAAGCCACAATGACCTCATGTGACCAATGGTTAATGGAGGGAATGCAACAGAAGCAATTAACCTAAAAGGCCCATAAAGGACATATACATCGTTTTTGGGGGTAACTCAATACGGGCTTTAAGTCATTTTCCTGTCCTTAAATCAGATTAGCTTGGGCTATAACTAAGTATATAACATTGCTTGCTCACTTACCCCGCATTTTGTTTGATTTTCGTGCTGGTTTTTCCTTGTTTGTTTGACCAAGGTGTTCTAGATATACTTCCTTCGGAAATCCTTTAGCTTTAATTATTATTGGTTCGAAGCGACGCGACGCGACAAAGTTTATTTATTGATCCAGTAAATTCGATAATTTTGATTAACACTTTGCTTGGGATTTATGTGGCATTTTTTGAGCATTTAATTAAAATATTACCGAATAAGAATTTGTAGGTACTTCGTATTAAAGTTAGTTTGTGGCAAATTCCTTTGGCATTCTTCAGCCTTATCTTTTATGGCAGCTCTTTTCATAGCTATTTATGGAGTTGCATTATTTGAATTCACAACTGCCATCCCCTTTGAAGCTCCAGTTTCTTTCTCCAGACTTCTTGTGCTATTATCCCCGCCACTCGACGCGACTCCCTTTTTTTTCATAATTGCTCCTGTGGCACGGAAAACCCTTCCTTCCTTCCTCCGCCACGGTAGCATTTCTAAGCTTTTTCAAATACCCGACTGTGGCAGAAATTAATTACACCGCCAGGACATAAGGACACTTGGCCCAGGACAGCGGGGGAGTTCATGGAGTGTTTAATGAAGCGGTTTAAGTGGCGGGGGAGTCTCACAGAACAAAAAATTTCCATATTTGCCGGCGTCGAGTGAGATAAATGGATGGAGGACAACTCCCGGGGCCTTTTCCTCTTTTCTTTCCACCTCAAGTGGACGCCTTTTTGTGTCCAGTGCATCCAGGAGTTGGGGTTCTGGTTCTGCCAATATTTCAGTTGGCCTTATGACAGCTACAAGTGCGCCCCTTGATAAGCATTCCCAAGGTTCCCAGTCGCCATGTCCATGTTGCGCATAAAGCGACGACAACTGGACGATGTGAGATGCGAGAAGACAAAAGGCATATTACTGCAGGTTGATTCCTCGCGTGGGACGACGCGTGCTCCATTGTTTGTGTGTTCCCTGGAATTCCCCGATTCCGATTCCCAATCCGCATGAATATGTCAATGTAATGATCTCTCCTCTTCTGGTTTTCTTCTGGTTGCCCCCTTTCGCATCTGTGGAATTACATAAATATTAACTTGTACTTTTTATAAACATGTTTTGCTCACCACAAACTCTGAGGATCGCCGAGGGGTCCTGGTCTCCCGGTCGCATGTTGGAGATTCCGAGCGGAGGAAGAGGCTTCGATTGATATGATTTATACACTGACGACCACTGACCACTCCAGACGGGCTTCATTCCTGGCGAATAAGTTAAGTGCCGTCCAGCAAGTTAATCTATTGACTAAAGGCAAAAGGCATTAAACCTGATCTTAAAGTATTTTTAAGGAGCGCCATCGCATTAGAGGACTGGCTACAAATTACGTTCTGGTTTTTATTCAGTAATTTACTTTATTGCCGATACTCTTTGGAAATATGAAGTATGTTAAATTAATTATCTTGTAAAAATAAATAATATGTTACATCAAAAACTAGCCATTAAATAACTGGTTAATTTTCCTTAAGAACAAATATATTAATTAATTAATCCAAAAGTAAAATTTAATAAAATTAAAATTCAAAAAATAATGTTATTATTAAAAAAAATATATATATTTTATAAAACCTTTTGTAAATCTAAAAATGGATTAATTATCTCAAGATTATCATATTGATCATATAAACTTAAAAGTTCTATAATTTCAAAATACACAAGTGTATAAAAAAAAATAAAATATTTCATTCCATTTCTTTGAGTTTTCACTAAATGTTTTGAAAATATATTTTATTTAGGTATGAAACAAAAATTTTTAAAACTATATTTAAAAAAAAAAACAAAAAATAAATGTATTATTATGTTATTTTAATAATAATTAATATAATAATAAATTTTTATTTATTTCTCTATATACATACAAAAATTTTAGTTTGAAAATAAATAATTAAATAATAATAAAGTACAGTTTCTTACCAATTCGCTATCATTTTCTTCTTCTTCTGAACAAGCTTGTGCAATTCACAGGGAATAAAAGGTACAGTATGTACATTAGCCCAATCCCACATTAATCAGCGTCAATGGAAGCGGAGGAGCTCCTGTCCACCGGATCGCTAAAAGGACTCAGTTGCGTTCCTGTCACATTTTGCATTTGTTTTTCCCTTTTTCCGCATTTTTTCCATCATTTTCTGCTTTTTCTTGGTGGAGCACCCATCGCCCCCGCGCAAAAATACATGTGACAAGACTGACGAATGACTTGACGGCGAAATGTGCTCAAACAAACATAAATTCCGTGTCCGCCGGGATTGGGATTTGTTGACTGCTCCTCCAGCCGGCTGTCCCGATGTTTTCCCAATGTCCTGGCCAAAAACACGCAACCGAGAGACGCCGGAAAAAGCCAAAGTTAACACACAAAACGAAGGATTGTCGCAGGTGCGCGTGTCGCGTCGACTCAAATTGTAGTTTTTTGCCAGCGGATTGTGTCATAACTCACGGAAATGATAAGGATGGATGGGCCCGCCTTATCGCCCAGCTCGCGAACCGGTTAAAACGCACTATAACTCACTTTTTTATCCAATTTAAACGAATTTTCACGGACGAACTAAAAAACCGACGCGTCCCTTTGAGGATCAGTGTGTCCACTCTGCGATCACACAACCAGGTGGCAACGCCGAGCCTTCGAAACTTTAACTGAACATCAGTTGGCAGCCCTGCCTTTAACCCTTATAAATCCAATAACTTTTCTTAATTTTTAAATCGATTTTTATTTATTTACAAATTAAACAAACTGTGTAAATACAAAATATGTAAATTTATTCTTTTCTCTGTTTGGTGCTTGATCTTAATTGATTTCTTAAAGCTGGCAGTGCTCATGTACGCTCGGCTATATTAAATTGAAACCGATTTTTTTAAACTTTTTGAATCATTATTTAATATTATTTATCAGTTGTGTTCTTGAGGTAGTTATCTCAATTTGTGTTGTAAGGCCTGTGAATTTAGAATAAATTACTTGGGTTGCCAATATCGGTTTCCATATAGCCATTTTTATTTGTATTTTACAGCTTCTTGTGGAGATTTATTCCTAGCTCCTATATATAAAGTCTTCTGATTCTGTAGTTATATTTAAGTATATAAATAGAAATTGTGGACTTCCTTGAGCATTATGTTACACCTAATCAGTTCGATTTGTTGTAAATATTCTCTTACAATTCTCTTACAATATAAGGTTTGTACTTAACTAGCAAACAAAACGAAATTATTTACGTAAGCATACAATGAGATATATATATCTGATCCTACAGATACAGGTGCTAACAAAACAATAAACGCGAAACTTAATAGAAAAAAAACTTCAACGGAACGCAATGAACATAATAAGTAAGCAAAAACTAATGACAAAACAAGGAATGCCAAAAATCCTCCTGGGATTTCACACCTGAAAATCATTGAAATACGTTTCCGTCACCCGGATCTTCTCCACGCGAATATTGAACATGGCAAAACCATTCATAATGTTGAAGGCAATGGCAAAGACCACCAGCGCCGAGTAGGTTCCCAAGGCGATCCACCAGAGGAGCTGCTCGTGGAGCTTCTGCTCGAAACTCTTGAGGACCAGCAGACCGATGGTCAGGCCGGCTATGGCTCCAGCCAAATGGGCGACATACGAAACGGCGACCACTGTTTCCGACTGATCTATGGACGGGAATTTACTCGAAGATCCCAGCTGCAGATCATCGCCAGCATAGCGCGCATAGATGGCAAAGCCAAAGTCAAAGGAAACTATAAAGAGATATGAGGTTCCATTATGATCTGTAGGAGTAACTCTAAAGTCAAGCAATAACCCACCGAAAACCAGTATATGCAGCAATTTGATGACTCCATACCTCATCTGATGATAGTTAAGCAGGACATTGGCCAGATGGGCGGCCAGCAGAGCGTAGACGCCTCCACTGGCGCCCACAAGGAAGACATCCGGATCGAAGATGCTAGTGCCCAGGCTGCCGGCCAACACTCCCGAAAAGTAGATGCAGGCGATCCTCGTAGAACCATGGACCATCTCCAAAGGCAGGCCAAAAACCAGCTGCACAGCTACATTGAAGCCAAGATGCAGCCATCCGGCATGGAGGACCATGTAGAAGAGGAAGCGCCAGATCTCGTGCCGCTTATCCGGGCGGTAGATGAACATGGAGTCTGAAGGAATGGGTCCCCTTGGAGCAGCCTCACCCGTGACCACTGAGTGATACACAAAGAAACCGAGCTGGGGAATAAAGTAATGTTAGTTTAAGGTATTTGCAAAGAGGATGTATAAACTAACCTCCACTACAGTGACCAGGATGATGAAAAAGGGCGGCGGACAGCAGGTGTAGCGATCAGCATAGTACTTGCGATCCCGCTCCTCGGGCAGGATCTCCATGGCCACGGCATGCACCATTTTGCGGAAGAGTGGCGGTTCGTTGAGCACCAGCTGGAAATCGTTCTCGGAGCAGACTTCACGATCTCGATGATGTACGGCGCATTTGAAGCTACGGGTCCGCTTGCCGCTCATCTGAAAGATAGATTTATGGGTTAATTAAATAATCAGATACGTTAAATGTGAAGAATAATATAAAAACACCTGTAATCAGAAAAGTTTGTTTTGTAGGTTAGTGACATTTTTAGCTATGATAACTTGATTAAGCTTATTTATTATATATTTTATTTAATTTATTATCTGTACTGTACGAATTTCTTAAAAAGATTATTATACAACAGAATTTCAGAATAAAAATTAATAAAAAAAATTTTTTTTACAATCCTAGTAAGCTTGTGCTCTAAATTCTAGAATATATGGACAAAAGACCCTTTAGAATTTCACTCCCTTGACAACCTTACTAGAATTCGTATCACGAATCATAACTGGAGAACATATTTTCTATCAAAAATTTAATTTGTAGTTTTGCAAGTTCTTTTCAAAATGTCGAAAATTTATCTGAAAGCCATGGAGGAGGTGGTGCAGCGGAACAACGACAACACGAACCGGATTACGGAACAGGCCCAGGGATTCGTGGTGTCCGAGAATGCTACGGATAGTCTGCTGCACACATCCTTCGATCTGACCACCGCCCAGTCGATTGTGAAGCACCTGCACGCCAGTTTCCTGAAATTGGCCCAGAGTTGCGTTCGTGATTTGGATCCCGAAGATAAGCTGTGCTTCCTGCGCGTGAAAACCCGCAAACATGAGTTCCTGGTTAGTCCGGAGGAGGTGTTCACTGTGACCGTGGTGTTGTAGGCCCCCTGCGCCCAGTTAAGGGTTAATGACCAATGTTTACACACTACTAGGAAGGAGGAGTAAACGGGACAGAAAAACACACCCACTACTGCTACTGCTGTCTCACTCACACTTGCTGTTGTTGCTGCTGTGCAAATCGCCGGTATTCTTTAACCCCCCGAAAAACTAAACGAGCCATAAAATTATGAACATAACATTTATGCGTGTGACCGGGCCAAACTAAATTATGTTTATTATGTAATTAAGATGTTGGCACAGAGATGCCGATGTCTCTCGACCATTAAAAATAACCACGAAGCGGGCAAAAATCCGCAAAAAGCGGAAAATGTATATTGTGTTTAATTAAAAGTGGGGATGAAGCCTACACGCAATTAAAATGCACGATTACGATTGCGAAAGAAAAAAAAAAGAGGCCACAAATTAAAAGAGCTTGGCTCAGGGCACAAAATAGTTACTTCCGCCTGTCTGGGGGCGGGGTAAACTTGTGTATCTTCTAGTTAATCAACGCTAGTCGGCCAGTTTTAATGGTAGTAATTATCAAATTTGGTTTTAATTGATAAATTTGAAATTTCCCCTTGACAACTGGAAGCTGTGGCAGTTGTAGATCAGGTGGCAACCCTGGTCGTTGCGTGGGTGTGAGTGTGTACGTTATGTTTAAAACAAAACGGTAAATTGATTCATCACTTTCTTAAACTTACGCGGTGAAATCACAGCTCTCTTTCTATAATCCTTAAATTCTTTATAAACTAGCCATTAGATTATTTATTAAGCACAATTAACACTTAACATTGAGGAAAACGAACGATTTTACAACTTCCCGCCCGCGTGCGTAAGTTTCTCTTCGCGCTCTGCCCTTTCCACGCTCATTCCAGTTCCATTCCAGCATTCCACTGAATCCAGGGTTGTCAAAAAACAGTGTTGCATAATGTCAGCAGTTCTAATTGAGAACGGCACGATCAAAAATAGTCCGATTTTACTTCCGAGTTGACTTTCCCTTCCGATTTGGGCCAATTTCTGGGTATTAAATTGTTACGATTCGCAGACAAAGAGCGCTGAGACTCTGTGTTGTCAACAATGGGAACACCGAACACCCACACGCATTGTAAACGGGTGACAAATCGCATTTTTCGGCAAGATCAAGCGATCACAACAAAGTGCCAACAGGGCCAAATAGGGGAAAATTGTATTCCCAACAAATAATTGCTTATCGTTTGTTTGGCGGACGCAGGCTGCTGCGGCTGATAATGTCATTATCCTGGACGCAAAAAGGAGGAAAAGGAGTCGGAGTCCTGCTCGCCGCATGACGTCACCAGGTAGGCGACTACCCTGACATTTAACGGTGTTAAAAGCATACACCACAGTCGTGGGCGTAAAAGTGGGTAAAGTACTTTAAAACAATACAAAAAGTGAACTATTTAGATTTAACAAAAATCTTGCATATGATATTGCATTATTTATTTTGAGTGGAAAACATTTAAAAAAAATATAATTTAATATTGAAGAAAAGTAGGTAAAGTATTTTAAAACAATACAAAAAATTAACTATTTAGATTTAACAAAAATCTTGCATATGATATTGCATTATTTATTTTGAGTGGAACAAATTTAAAAAAATATAATTTAATATTGAAGATAATTTAATTGATAAATAATATTTTAATTTTTTTTTTTATTTACGAGATGAATTTTGTAAATTTTATAAAAATATTGAATTACAAAAAAAAACAATTTAGTAATAAAACACGTTTCTTTAAAAAATGTCCTTCCTTGGGACGCATTTCCAATTTTTTGCAAATTAACACCAAATTTATATATTCCATTAACCATAAAATTTCATACATTTATCTAAGAATCCCTCAATTGACTATTATTATTTTGACCATAGCTGTATCTTCGCTTCATTCACCTTTTGCAGGACATGCCGACAAATTGACGCAAAACATTTAACGCTGGGATCTCGGGATTGGGTCGACGGACATGGTCAAACGGCAGACGGGAGCGAGGAGTGAGAAGTGAGGGGAAGGAAAGGTCCACAGGACGACGTTGGCGGTTCCCTCTCTATGAGCCACAAAAAATTCCTTTGAATTGCGTCCGTTGCAGCAGAAATACACAAACAGGACGATATGTATTTTCCGTATTTTTTTTGTAGCCTGCGGCCTGTGGCTATGCGCAAAAAAGGACATCTCCTCCGGCGGCGGCGGTTGCTCCACAGGATCGGTGGTTTTGGTAGTTCGGAGGTTCAGAGGTTTTTGTGGGCCCTCTATTATGCATTGCGTACGGCCTCCTCGCCCGGCGTGTTGACATTTTTATTCCAAACAGTTGAGCAATATTTATAAACTGGCCGGAAAAAAGCAGGAGGATGAGGATGAGGAGGATGAGGAGGTCATGGTGCATGATGCATGCCCAATGGCTTTATTTCCGGGTGACCATGTAAAATGTCCTCGTGGCTTGGAGCTTATTAAATGAGCTATTTGATTAACATTGTTCTGCGCCTGCTGTTTCGCTAATGAAAGGACAAAAGCGAATATTTGGACTATGGGGACACAGAGGCTACAAGGCAAAAAACATTTTCAGGACAACTATTTTAAACATTTATCAAGAAGAATATGTTGTACATTCTATGAGAACCTATTAACCTATAAATATGAAAGTTTTGTATGTACGAAAAAGAATTTATATGATAAGAATTTAATTTAATAATAATTATTCCATCTAAACATAAAGAAAATATTGTTTAACATATCTTTGAACTTCCCACTAACAATATTGTTCATAAAGAGAGGAAATTATAGGAACCTCAATCAGATAAGAATTAATATTTTTCTTTAGTTAACTAAATTAATAACAAATTATTTACTATAATTTAATAATAACTATTCCATTTTTATGTACATAAAGAAAATAATATTTCAAAGATATTCATAGCCTTTATTAAATATATAAGAATATATATAAGCTTCCGACTAAAAGTAATGTTTATAAAAATGAGTAGAAATTATAGGAACATCAATCAGTTAAGAATTAATATTTTTCTTTAGTTAAACAAATTAATAACAAATATAGAACTATAATTTAATAATAATAACTACTCCATAAAGAAAATAATATTGCAAAGATATTTTTAGACTTTATTAAATATATAAAAAATATATTAACTTCACTAATAATAATAATCTTCTAACATTTTCTCAATTAACCGTGAATGTGCAATTTTCCCAGCCACTCAATTACTTTGTTTTTCTTTGGCAGCTTATTAAATGTCATATTTTGCATGCCCAGGAGCAAGACAAAGTCCCTGGATGTTGATGTTTGCACTGGCGAAACACCTTGGAGACCTGGAACCAGATGATCTAATTGAATGACAATATTATTCCAAGGCCTAATTCAATTTGCATTGCTTGGGAAGTGCTGCAGGTGATGGAGGAGGAGGAGAAACATGGCTAAAACACGGGTTGAATCTTAAACAAACACGGCAATTACAGCAAACGGATGCACTTGTCTGGCCAAGTCATTTGGGCCCGGGGTTCTGCCGTAATTAGCCCCGGGATGAAAGGATGCGGGATGGGCTTCGGCTTCTGTTTTCTGGCCCTTCTTTGTCGGCCTCCTCGGGGGTCCCGCCTAATTATCACATTTTTACTCATTAAATTCACATTTGCTTGTTTTTCTCCCCCAGTTTGGTTCGTTATTTTCCTTTTTTGGCAGGACCTGCTGCCTAATTACAGGGTAATCAGGCTTTCAGCCGCTCTGGCTACCGAATGATGATTGATTTGGTAATCTAAGGAGTATGCTAAAAAGCCAGAAAAATTCCCTACTTATTCGCCATCAACTCATTTTCATTCCAGGTGACACATCTGCCCAAAACGCGTGCCACAAAAACAAAAAAAAAAAAATAAAGAAATGAGAGGAAAATACAAACAGCAGCTGAAATGGATATGGAAAGCAGCCAGCAGTCGCTGTCGAGGAAAAAGCAAATCGAAAACTGATTTGGAGCGGAAGTTCGTTTGCACCTTTCTGCAGTTTCCTGTATGCCGAAGCCAGAACAATAAACACATCCACAATCTGCAGCCACTTCCATATCCACAATCGCAATCAGAATCGCCGAGTGTTCTATATAGTACCTATAGAGTACCTTAACTTGTCTTGGCCTTTGACGCCGTCTTTTGTACTAAGAGCGTTGAGATGGGATTGGTATATGGAATATATGGAATCTGAATGGAGATGGAGACGAAGTCACCGCCCGTTGGCTTTTGAATGAGCTGCAAATCTAAAGCTATGTGCGATTTCACACAAGTACAGATTAAGGATATGCGTGTGCAGGCAGAAAAATTAAGAGGTGCTTTTTATTTTAAATCAGTAATTATGAAAATATGTAGGAAATACCAAGATTTTTTAAAGAGTTTATTATAAATGCCTGGTTATTTGTTTTCAAAATGTTAACCAAAATTATCGAACCATGGGATATATTTAATCAACTACCTTAAGTATTGAATTTTTCGAAATATTTTTAAAAAAGTTAAAGATTTTATTATAAATTCCTGCTTATGGGAAAATGTTTACATTTGTTTTATAAATTTATAAAATTGGAAAGCACTTTTTAAAAATGTAAACCAAAAATTTTCGACCCATTTTGAAGACTATTGCTACATAATTTAAATATATAAGGCATTTTTAATCCAAAATAATAAAAACAAAATTTTTTAAATGAATATGTTGCCAATTTTCTAACAAATCTTAGTATTTTTATACGACTCTTATGCATCATTGAACATTATCTATCAATCTTTAAGATTATTCTGATATATTTTGTAAAGAATTCTTTATTTGTTGTATTTGTATACCTATTTGTATATCTAAATTTTCTTTTCATGTATGCAAAAGCGAGGAGCAAGGAGGCAGGATCCCTGGCAGCTGCTCCTTCGGAACGCTGTATTTGATTTGCGATTCGAGGCTGGCGGAAATGGAATGACACGCGAGGCACTCTTACTTTGTTTGACGATTGGCGAAAATGCTGCCATTGCCCGACAAAAAACACAGACGGAACACCAAGAGAGGACGAAGGACCAAGGACCCGTGAGCCGTAAGAGACTTCCACTTGAGCCGCACGCATTGTTTGCATTTGCGAGTCGAAGAAGGGGCGTGCTGGAAATCGGAAATCGGATATAGGATCGTTCTGTCGCTCGGGACAATCAAATAGCGCAGCGGAGTTTTCCAACCCAATGAGCAGCCGCAATCGGCGGGGGAAATCAGCTGCCTATTGCCCATAAGACGGGTTCTGTTTATGAGTAGATGAGGTGTGAGGTGCCAAGCCGAGGAACGCGTGTCCTATGGCCAATGGTCAAAATTGGACACTGGCCGTCTCATTAGCGCACCAAAGGTTGCAAGGTTAATGATGCGCACCTCGTGCTTGGGCTTCCGTCTGCCCATCGCCCATCTCCCATCGCCCACCTCCTCGGGCAATTATGCGACGCACTTGAGCTTGAAGAGCCACGGAGCAGTGAGAGTGCACAGTAAGAAATTTAGTAGATTAATTTACCAAAAAAAATAGTTAGAATAATTATTAGGATTATAATCAGTTCTACCAACGAAACATGGTTATTTCTAGAGTAGTAAGATAATGTTATAATGATATTTTAATTCAATAGTTAGGTATGGGATTTTTCAAATCAAATCATATTATTTTATAGGAATTGTCTTCTATTAAAAGTTTAGTCAGCATATAAATAGCTTATTCTGAATAACTAGTTGGGAATTATAAGCGACTAGCTTGTAAAGAAAAAATAAAAGGATAGTCAGAATAAACAATATTTATATTAAATAATATTATTTTATAGGAATTGTCTTCAATAAAAAGTTTAGTCAGCATATAAATAGCTTATTCTGAATAACTAGTTGGGAATTATAAGCGACTTGCTTGTAAAGAAAAAATAAAAGGATTGTCAGAATAAACAGTTGGGAATTATAAGCATTTTTTAGAAAAAATTCTTAAGGATAGATAGTTCAAAATGAAAACTTTAATAAAGTTTTTAGAAAAACTTTTTTTTATAAAATTTTTTTCTGTGTACGCGTATAAATAGCTTATTCTGAATAACTAGTTGGGAATTATAAGCGACTTGCTTGTAAGAAAAAAAATAAAAGGATAGTCAGAATAAACAGTTGGGAATTATAAGCATTTTTTAGAAAAAATTCTTAAGGATAGATAGTTCAAAATGAAAACTTTTATCAACTTTTTAGAAAAACTTTTTTTATACAATTTTTTTCTGTGTACGCGTATAAATAGCTTATTCTGAATAACTAGTTGGGAATTATAAGCTACTTGCTTGTAAAGAAAAAACAAAAGGATAGTCGGAATAAACAGTTTGGAATTATAAGCTTTTTTTAGAAAAAATTCTTAAGGATAGATAGTTCAAAATGAAAACTTTAATAACGTTTTTAAAAAAACTTTTTTTTTATAAAATTTTTTTTCTGTGTACGCGTAGGAGGAATGCAGTGGCCATTCATTGACCCCGGCGAGTAGCTAGTAGCTCGGGTTTTTATGGTGTCGTCGTAAATGTCAGGTGCGCGCACCCCATTTAAATTTATTCAACGTAATTAGTTGTCTCCCCATAAAGTGAGTGTCTCTCTATACACTGTGTGTATATTGTTTTGTATAGAGTGGTAGGCCAGGAATCTAATTTGATTGCCAACTACAAGTGTTTCGGGGGATTACGCTGCAGTTCTTCCGCTGGCCCAACATAAATTCGATTTCCTCCTTTTCTTTTTTTTCGGAAGATACATTTTTTGTGACACGCGGATTATACGACATATAAACCATATAAATGGGACGCACTCACAACACCTGCAGGTGGGAAAACATGCAAAAATGATCATTGCGAGATATGTGAACGGGACATGACGCCGCAGGATGCCAAACAGAGGATGCTCCTCCAGTCCGCGAGTTCAATCCCCACCATTCTCGCCTCGGTTATCGGTGAATATTCCGTGACGATGGCAAAAATATTGCAACGCAGCTAAAAGGGGGGTAAAAACGAGAGGATGAAGTTCAGGAAAAGGGGTCTGGGTCCTGGTCCTGGTCCATTTCGTGTGCACGTCGTTATCCTTGCCCCGGATGCACAACAATCAAAATAAACGGCTGCCAAATTGACCATTGACCAAACATCGTCAGCGGCAGCAGCAAAAAAAACTGGAACGAGGAGTAGGTGGATGAGGAGGAGAACCACTACCACTGCAGCAGGATGTGGAGGCGGCAAAAGGACCTTCAGGATGTGGGTGAGCGAGTGAACCGTCACGTCCACTTCCTTCACAATTCACGAGTCAAGCAGCCATCACGGAATAAACATGAAATTCTCTTGTTTTAATGCAGCAGGATGGAAAACCCGATTAAAGGTAAGAACAGGGAAAGCCTTAAGTACATTTCGATTAAGAAAAGCTGTTCAAGGTGATCCATAAAATGTGAAAGCCATTAAATGAAGGGCTTGCCTTTTATTAAGATTTTTAAATAATCAAAAAAGGAGGTTTTATAACCAACTAAATTATGAAAAAATGTATTCAAATATAAAAATTATAAAAAAATCATGAATCTACTTATTAAGATTTTAAATAATCCAAGCAAGTAAAAAATCTATTTATAAAATTAAAAATAGAAATTATCCAAAATTAAAAAAAAATAAAAAAGGTTAAAAAATCATTTATCAATTTATAGAAATTCTATTTAAATGATGTAAAATTAAGGAAAGAATAAAAAAATAAATTATCCTAAATGAAATAAATTATAAAATCAGAAATCTATTTATTAAGATTTTAAAAAATCCAAAAAAATATAAAATCAATTTAAATTATGCAATATTAAACAAAAAATACAAATTTGAACTATTACAAAATAAAACAGACTAGGAAAAATTATAAATCCATTAAAGAAGCCAGTTAAAAAGTTTCCAATATCAAAAGGCAATACATTTAATTAACGAAAATTAAATCTTAAGCAATCCTAAATAACACCGTATCAAATTGCCGCTTAATATTGATGCCACTTAACCCAGAAATATCTGTAATGACCCATAATTGATACCCTATAAGCTGTAAGAGGCCGTCAAGAGTTACTAACTGCCGCCTCATAATTAACCAGAAATGTTCGCTCTTTTCATCTGGGGGCCCCACTCGATTTACGCGATATTATTGCAGAATAATGAAATCGCCAAGAGATTCCAATTCAATCTACGCGCCGCGTAGGCCATTTATGGATTGGCATTGATTTAATACCGCGTCGCGAGGCGATCGCCTCCAGCTTTTATTCCGTTTCCCCCGGGTCCAAGGCGCAAGGCATTTTGCACCTACTTCGGGGCCCCGAGACCAAGATCAAGCCGAAGACCACGACCAAGTGGCACTCGCGGCTCCAAAGTCCGAATCTGATCTGATTCCGATTCCGATTCCGCCGCCTATCGCTCCACGAGATCAGCGGCGGCAGACGCCACCTCGGCGGAGGCTGGACCAGCGGGCAGGAGAAGCGAGGAGGGCATCGCAGCACTCAGGGAAAATCCACCTTATAAAGGGGGTTTTGAAAAAACATCTAAACTTTTTTATGTTTGTCATAAGTTAAGAAAATATTATGATTTGTAAGAATTATTTTATATTGATGTAGATATCAGTAGATTATAATATCAGATCTATTATAAAATATTAATATTTCAACAATAATCAGTTAATAATTCCATATCTTAAAAAATACGTTTAAAAGCCCAGAATTATTTATATTTGAAAATGCAACTATTATTTTTTTTGGAGAACTATTAAAATTATTTCCAAGGTTAAAATAAAATGTGTTACTTGTCAGAATAATTTTTCTTTAATTTATAAGTATTATATTTTGTTTAGTTTATTTTTAAGAATTTTTAAAAATTGTTTCAAATATTTTTAAAATAATTAAAATATTTTTTTCAAAAATTAAAACAAAACTTTTAAAGTCCAAAATTATTTATATATGAAACATCTTTAATGCATTTTTAATTAAAAGGTATTTTTAAAAGTATAAGAAGTTTTTCTGAGAATAGCATTATTTTTCTGAATAAATATTCCTAAAATTATATTAATTATGTTTATTTTGTTTTTTTTCTAGGACAATTGCCTAGAACTCTACAACTTTTTTGCCGAATACAAAACGATTGAAAGGATTTTTTCTCTGAATGCAGGCACTCCAATGTTTATTCAATAAACCCGATCTGAGATGCGGCACCAGGAGGAGGACAGGCTGGCGAAGCTGGAGAACAGCAGCTGGCTGGCATTCCTGCGAGAAGCAACCGTTGAGCGGTTCTGCAGTTGGCCCATTCAAGACAAGCCGCTGGAATTTCTTGGTGCGTGCTCGGCACAGGCAGAGGCAGAGGCATCGGCACAGGTTCCAGATATGAGATTCAGCTGGTCGGTTCAGCGTCTGCCAGCTGCGTCTCCTGATTATGATAATGGCAGTTGGACGGACTGAATCGGGTTGGACCGGGACTGGACAGGAATACTGGGTACTGGGTACTGGGACCACATCGCACCACCAGTTGTGCTGTGTTCGCAATTGCTTTCGTTTATGATCGAATGATCGAATGCCTGGCAGCTCCGTTGACTTTCTGATTAATGCAAGAATGCTCCTTGGCGGCGTTCCTGCTTTTTGCCCGATCCCACCACCACCGACTGCAATTAAAAGTGGATACTCCTCAATGAAGGGGTCACTAAAAATTGGATAAGGCAAAGAAGGACTTGTACAGCTAAAGACAAGGTCAGAGAAGCAAAGAAATCAATCTACTTATCCGTATAAAATGTATTCCCATTTTAAAATCTTAAATTTGAAGTTTTTTCTGTAGATACTTCAAAATATCTTTATAGAAAATTCTAATTTTGGCATCATTTTGAATAGATCTCTTAAAAATTATGGTCTGTTGTCTTTATAGCATTAAAACGTTAGTTTTTAAGACTTCAATTAAAACAGGGATATTTCTAGTTTTTGAATTCGAACTTTTAAAGATCACATTGATATGTGCTGGTCAATTTAATATTTTTTAAAGATCAAGTTATTCATATCATTTTGATATTTTACATTTTACATTATTTGTTAAAAAAATACTAAATTTGGTATTTCATATGATATCATAAAATATCAAGTTGATATGTTTAAATCATAAATTTGACGTAAATCATATCGGCTTATTATTGATATGAAATAAGGTAGAATTGATCCTATTTCATATCGATTTTTTTCTCTATACTATTATTTCCGAGATTTATTGAAAAGACTAAATGATTAGCATTACTTTTTCCCAACAGTTTTGCGGAAGATAACTTATTTGATTAATTGGTTTAACACAAAACCATATAAGGATAAAATTTCCAAGTTTATTATATTACCTTCGAATGACATAGCCCCCCAATCAATTTACAACTACTCGAATCTCCTCAATAAAGTTTATGTTACCAACCAATTTCATTTCAGATAAGAGCATTCCCAGTTCGCCTTCTCGCGTGGAGCCACCGATTGATTCTTGACCGGCTGCCGTCGCCTGCTGTGCCTGATGCCTGATGCCCCATGCCAGTGAAAGAAATCCCGAACTCAAACCCAAACCGGCGGCCAGATGCAGACCGATCCGATCCGAGGAGGAAGACAAACGACAGTCGCCAGCGAGCCTCGTGCCTCCAGTTGTCATAACGTTCAACACATCGCGCCCCTCGGTGGCGTCTTTCGTCTTGGCCACATCCACATCCACATCCTCGTTCTCTGTGCGCTGCCATAAAAGGATTTGTCACGTGCGAGCTTTTGTTGAAAATGCAACAATCATCAGCCTGCATTATGCATGGCGCATTGCCAGGTCGGACATCGTATCTCGGCATTCCGAATTCCTGGCGATCCCTTCACCATCACTACTCCTGCTCCTGCTCAGATCATTGAAATTTATAATTAAGTGGAAATATGTTGTCTACGATGGCCAACAAGGATCTCAGATTGCTGGCGGAGATATGAATTCCTCGCCAAGATGCAGAAACATCTGAAACAGCAGAGAAACATAGCCCTCAATTGGAATAACAAATGCATTAGCAGGCCAAACAAGGACCTAATAATGTCCTCGTCGGGGGAATAGGATAGTTTCTCATCCACAATTACCGTTAGACACACACACAGGCGCAAACAGGGACATGCCAGCCTGGCTAATTCATGACTTTAAGGACACTTTGGCAAACAATCGAATCGAAGGCGATGGAATATTCACTTTGCAATTGATTATGCATGAGTGTTTTGTGTGTGCGTGCCAATCAACTGGGTAGAAGTAGAATCAATCAAAATGCAATAGGATTGCCTTGCCAATCAAAGAGGCAAAGCCGAGAAAAGAGCTACAGAAGTCACTTGTCCCGCTGGAGACGAAGAAGGAGCAAATCCAAGGCAGCCTTTGCAGATCCTGGCCAGTATTTTCGGACCACATCAGGACAAATAGCCAGATAACCCAGGTAACCAGGACAAACACTCAAATGTCCAGCGAAGCGTTGCGAAGGGACCAAAGGAGATATAGGAGTACTGGGAGAAATAACTATAGTTAGGTTTGTAAAACTTATAAATTCAATATATAATATATGGTCCGATCGATATACAATTTGATATTATAAAAAGTTTTCAAAACATTTCTGTTGTTGTTGTTGAAAAATCTATGTTTTTTATAATCATTATAAAATGAAGTATGTGGAAAGAAATTTAAAAATCATATTGATTTTATAATTTTGTTAGAATCATAAAAAAATATTATTTCATGTCTAATATTGTCCGATCGATATGAAATTTGGGATGTGGTTATTAATTATAAAAACCAGCATTTTTCCTTGAGATTTGAGGAATGTATCTATCAAATTGTAGCTTCCACAGGCTTTTGTCGTTCATAATGTTTAAAAGATCTTTTATCTTCTTTGAACTTCTATGAAGCGGGGATATAGGAGTACTGGGAGAAAAAACTTCATATATTCAATAAGAATTTTTTCCTATTTAGTCCAATCGATATACAATTTGGTATGTGGGTGGGCATTATAAAAAGGTATTCATATTGCTTTCAAAAACTTTCTGCTATTAAAAATCAATGTTTTTTATTATCAATATAAAATTTGGTATGTGAGAGGGATTTTTAAAATCTTCGAGAAATTGAAAACCAAGCTTCTATAATTTTGTTAGAATCCTAAAATAATATTATTTTATGTCTAATATTGTCCGATTGATATGAAATTTGGTATGTGGGTAGGAATTATAAAAACCTACATTTTTCCTTGAGATTTGAGGGATTAAATTGTGGCTTCCACATGCTTTTGTCGTTAAAAATGTTTAAAAAATATTTTATCTTCTTTGAACTTCTATGAAGCGACCCCCTTTCGCTCACTGTGTATCCGTAAGCGTTGCATTTATTTGCCAAGCGCACTTTTTGCATTTGCCAAACAAGAGTGCGGCGCTCTGGCCAGGACGAAGGAAGCCTTGTCCTCCGTATGTTCTGTTTGAACACGAGCCTACACTTTGGTCGACGTCCTGGCCGAGTACTTTGCACCTGTGTTTGCACTTAAATCGAGTTTGCCGTTGATGAGCAGCCCGGGACAAACACACGCACGGTTACTTGGGTACTTTGGTTACTCGGTTACTTGGCCAGTGGATAGTGGGTAGTAGATAGTGGCGATTGTAATTGCGGTGCACTCACCACATTCACAAAGTCCTGGAACGTCACGTAGCCGGGTCCGATGGGCAGTTTCGCCTTCTTGGCCCGCTCCAAAAGCAGCTCCCGCTTGTTCATAGGCACTTGGGAGAGGAACTCCGGGGACCTCAGGGCCAACAGGAATTCCTCGACGGATATTTCGCCGAAACCCTCGGGATCAAACTGTAATAGGGGAAAAATAATAATTATTAATACTGTAGAATTTGGTATAGGATGGTATGTATGGGTTTACTCACCATATCAAAGAGAAGTTTCCATTTCTGTAAAAAAAATGCAGAAAGAAATATAATAATTAGTGTTTAAAGGCTTAAAATAATAGATTTTTTATTCAAATTTTTTATTCAAAAAAATAAAAAAATAAATGAAAATTGTAAGCTTAAAAAATCTAAGCACAGAAAAAAATTGACAAAAGTTCAGATCAAGTTATTTAAGTTATAAATATCAAGTTATTCATATCATTTTGATATGAATAAAGATGATGTTTATCTTATTTTACAATATTTTTTCAAAAATACTACATTTGGTATTTTAAATCAGTATTTTTATAACTTTTATGAAATGATGAAGTTGATATTTTTTAATCATAATTTGCCATTAATCATTAATTGATATGAAATAAGGTAAAAACTCACATCTCTCAGCAACTCCCTACGCAATTCGGCCTCATCAAAGTCCGAGTTTAGGGAAGTGTGTTCCGTATCATAGCCGGCATCATTGGTGCATTGCTGGAAATGTACAATAACTTATAGATCTATTCCTTGAAAACCTCTCCAAGATCTTACATATCGCATTTGGGTGTGCGAGAGGGATCCAATGGAGGCCAGGGATCCGGCGATGGTGGATATGTGTTCTATATCGGCTAGGGTCTCCTGCTGACTACTACCGCCGGCATTTTGGTGACTGGTTGGGTTTTCCAGGGCCCGAGAGCTTCCTCGCTCGGAACCGGGCCACATCCTCTTGTTTCCGGCTATCCAGGTTTGTTTTTGGGATTGGGGTTTTATATTATGGATATTGTGGAGATTGGCAGTGATTGTAGCGATGGTGTTCCGCTGTGAATAAGTTAAAATTTAGTAATTCAAGTTTAAAGAAAGTAAGGAAATGGTTTAAGTCCAAATAATAAGCTATAAATAACAAAAAATAAATAAGAAATTCCTCTTATATTTTTAGATTTTACCTTGTAATGAAAAACTTAAGATACATTTTTTAGGACTTATAAAACCCTATTTAATTTATAGATAAAGTATTTTATTAAGTAATTAAGTAATCTATTATTACTTCATAAATTTTTTAAAAATTTTGTTTTCAAAGTTCCCCAATTGGAGCCACTGTGCAGAGCTTTTTCCCCAACTCTTTCCCCCAAAAAGCTCTTCTGGTTGAAATGAATCTTTGGCGCCCGAACTTCCACCACCGATTTGGTCGAATGCGTTGAGATGTTGATTTCTCGCGTGTGTTGATGATTTTCGAGTGGCGGTTCGAATACCGCCGAGGTCGAAATGATATTTATTTATCCCTGTTTTTTCGGGGGCCTGTGAAAACAGTTTGTTACAATTTGTCGTGTTTGAGATTGTTGCATTACTTCGCGGGCCCAGAGAATCAATTCCGGTTAATCATAGGCTAAAGCCGGTAATCAATACCTTAGTCTATTTCATGCCCGGCAAACATTTTTTCCTCTTTTTCTTCTTGGCCCTAAGTGCCCTTTGTTTTGATTGCCAAGGCAACGGTTTGTTGTCGTTTTCCCCTATTTCCTTCTTATCAACAAGGAGAGGTTATTGATCCTGAAGGGAACCCCAGGGAAAAGTGCGCAGAATCCGTCTGGCAAACAATTGTTTTGCATTTTGTTTACGCCTCGTCAATTGCCGGAACTATTTTGTTTTCGTTTTTGTTGAATTAAACTAGGCAATTGGCATTGATTGAATGCTTTTGTTGCCGAAACGAATGAAATTTGCTTTCATTTTTGTCCAAAGAAACTGACTTTTGTTGGTTTTTATAGGCTAACCCCTGGGGTTAAGTGCTTTCTTTTGTTGCCTGAAGGACCATATTATTAGATTTAACTTTTATAATATTTTTCTATTTATTTCAGCTTTTTACCGTTTGTTTGCACCCGTTAATTTAAAAATATTGCACATTCACATCCAGGCAACAACAAAACAAGCGAACTTTCCACCGGCAAAATGACAACTAAAAGGAGAAATGCCAAAATAGAGAGGAGAGAGAGTGACAGCAGAGAGAGCAGGTGAATGGGGTTGCTGAGGGCTACTCTCTGGGGGATGCAGGATTCCCACGGCACATGCGCTCCGTCTGGAAGGCATTTCCAACCCGTTGGCATTTCCTTCCACTTCCACCCACCCACCACCACCCCCTCGTCCCTTCTCTGCGGGGGGAAATGACGCAATTCCAGAGCTCGACACGACACTCACACCCTCAAACGTTTACATAGATGCAGCTTTATTGAAATTTACACATACCACATACATATGAAGAAGAAGAAGCTCTCCTTTTGCCACACTCCACACTCTGCTACAAAGTTGCGAATTTATGGTGATGCTTTAATAGATACAGTCGAACTTTCAAAACTTTTGTGTGGTTCTTAATTTTAAAATTCAACAAAACAATTTAAATTTTTTTAAAAGTTGTTCTCAAATAATTTCCAAGATATATTCTTTCAAATCTGCATAGTCAAAAATTTAATTTTTTGAAATTAAAAATTTATATTTAATTTCCTGAGTTTGGTTTTGAGTAAAACTATTAAAACTGCTCAATATTAGTAATAATTTGATATAAAATTAATAATGAAGATAAAAAGTTCAACTGTAAGATGGTAAATCAACAACAGAGGGAATATGTGTGGAAGAAAACTCTCTTATAGACTTTCATGTAATTTCCGGATGATAAAAAGAAAGTATAAGACACAGGCGTGATGACGCTTACGAATCAAATTATATATATACGTAATCGTAATATAAGGTAAACTAATGGATAACATACAATGTTATAAATATTATTAATGCCAAGCGCAGAACTTTTAAAAACTTTTACTTGCAATTATTTACAGTCGCTTACGGTCTAGATTTTTGTATATAGCTAGATTATGTAGAACGATCCTCTCCAGAACTTGGAGCGATTTAAGGTGGATGATGCGAAGTGGGGAGCGGGCATCATCGAATATAATGAACACAAATCTAGGAACAGATCGCACAGTTAAATTCAATACATTTATCTATATCGCTAGAGAGAAGAACTACTATCGATCCATGGGGAATTGAATTCTTAAGGATTTATTTAATCTCCAGCTGTCTTGCTTTCACTATCAGTTATAATCCTCCTCTTTTCCGGTTTTAACAATATTTACATTTCTGACGGCCTAAAAAGATCGCTGGCATACAACATGTGATACATCATATACATATATAATCTAGTAATTATGTAATTATCGAATAATATTTTTGCTTGCTTTTTAGGTTGCTAGTTGCTTAATTCTAGCATAGCTTAAACATTCATCGCTATATCTGTTGCTCTCGCTGTAAACATAAAAGTCAAGGGAGACTATCTCTTGAACCATATAACACTTGCCTTAAAACAGAGGAAACAGAGGAAGCAGGAAAAAAAACATTACAACAAACTCGAATCCTAAAAGTAAGGTGCTATATCCTAGATATCCGCTTGGCGCTTAACCCTCGACCATGCGATCCGATCCCGAGTCGCACTGCTCTATAACCAGGCGGGCTATTCGCTTGATCTCGCAGTAGGGACTCTCGTGCTCGATCAGCTCGTTGAGGATCTGGATGCCGTTCTCCTGCTCCACCAGCTGGCAATATTTTTCGGGATAAACCTGAGGGAGAGCACGAAAGTAAATTACTTATAAATTCTCTGCACTCAAAAACTTATTATTCTTAAATAAAAAAAACAAGTTTCTAAGCTTTACAACAAAGTTTTTATAAAAATAAATTTTTTTTTAAAAGAATTTTTTTTCTCAAATGCAGAAAAATTCTATTTTTCCAATATTCTTTTTTTTATTTTAGGGTTAAAATCGCCATTGATTTTAGAAAAAAAATTTAAAAAATCGCCATTAACATTAGAAAAATTTATACATAATAGAAATACATAATAGAATACATATAGAAAAAAAATGTTTGAAGATTTTTTAACATTAAAAAAAAATGAAGAGTGTACAAGATTTACACAGAAAAAAAATCGGTATGAAATAGAATCAATTCTACATTATCTCACATCAATAAAAAGCCGATATGAATTATGTCAAATCTCAATCAATATGATATTTAATCATATCATATAAAATACCAAATGTAGTATTTTTTGAACAAATAATGTAAAATAAGTTACATATCATCTTTATTCATATCATAATGATATGAATAACTTGATCTTTAAAAAAGTTGACCAGCACATATCAATCTGATCTTTTGTCAATTTTTTGTTCTGTGTAGGAGCGTATAAACCCACCTGCGTCAGATTGGCCAGGGCCCAGACCGCCCAATGTTGGCACTGCGGCGTCTCGTAGCAGCGCACCAGACTCAAGATCGGCTCAAAGCTGCGATAGTTGATGTTCCGCTCGCTCTTGATGTTCCACCTCTGGATGGCGGCCACCATGCGCTCCAGCACGTGCTCCCGACTGGGCGTCTTGATCGTCCAGGCATCCGCGCCGTCCGAGGCAATGTGCGCCAGCACTCCAGCCGCATTGTAGCTGACCTGGAAGCGCAGGTTAGCATGGTTAGCACTGCCCGCAATCTCTCTCTCCCGCAATCTCGCCATCAAATTCGCACAAGCACCACCATCACCACCCACCTCGATGCCGTCGCTCAGAGAGTCCAGCAGGCGGGCGAACACCTCGATGAATTCCTGGGTCATCAGCTTGGGCCGCAGCCACTTGACCTCGGCCACGTTGCCCAGCAGGCCCATCATGTTCCGCAGCAGCTCGTCGCGATCCGGGAAGGTCTGTGATGGAAAATGGGATTTAGTTTAAAATTTTGCACACAAGAAAATCGATGCTAATTGTTGATGAGACCAAGGAGTTTACATATTTTCAGGGCTTCCTCTTAGCAGGTCTTGAAGTTCCTCTAATATGACAATAAATATAGATTTATAGAACTCCCTCTCTTTCATTTTTCATCATAGTTTTCTATATTCTCTAAACCCTTCCTAAACTTACATGTAAACACTTGAGGAAATACTCCATGCCGCGGCCATCGAGGAATCTCTTACAATTAATAGCAGTCTCATCGGTTACGTTCCACATGGTGGACCAGGCCACCTCCATCACATCATCGAAGACGGAGCGGGTCAGGCGATCCTTGATCAGCGTCAGCATGGTCTATTAAGGATATCATAGATTAATATAGATGTTCTTTATAGTTTTCCTTATCCAGACATACACTAACTACGCCCAACTCGCCCAGGAAGAGCTTCTGTCGCCCATCCACCTGGCAAGCGAGTGTGTTTAGCAAATAGATGGCTATGCGCTGGACAAAACCCTCTTGTTCCGTCTTGGAAACGCCGTGCAGCAAGACCTTGATGAGACGCTCGTACTCGAAGAGCTGTGAAATCAAGATAGTTAGCTTGGTTCGAAGGAATATCATATAATCCCAATCTTACCACATCGACTGGCATGTGAAACTGGGTGAGCGTGAGGTAACCATTGCGTAGCATGGTGTCGTCGGTGAGATGCATCTCCATGCCATTAAGCAGCGTGCGAATGATGTGGTTGCGCAGCAGAGTGCCAAACTTGGAGCGATCCCTGCCCTTGACAATGTAGAACAGAGTGGCACTAGAAAAGGTGAATCTTTAGATTAAAAAAGCTCTTGATTAGCTTGAGTATCAACCCCCCACCTGCCGGAGATTTGCATGTGCTTGAACTTGAGATGCCGATCCATGGCGGAGAGCACCACATCCAGTGCCGTGTGTATGTCCTTGCAGTTTTCGAAGCGGAAGAGATGGTACAGATCGTTGAGTACCTATTGAAAGAGAGGATATATATTAGTAACAACTCAAATAAACCAAAAGGAAGACTCACCCTTGTCAAAAGCACTGGTCTGTCGTGATAATAGCGGGCTGCTGTGAGTATTTGCTGCTCATTGGCATCGCCAGCCACTTCCAAAGCCGGGATATCGTGTCTTTTGCATGCCCAGTGGGCCGTGTGATAGAGTCCCAGGAACTGCAGCGGTCGCTGGGTGCGCGACGCCAAACCGGGGATGTCGGTGAGGGCAAAGTGCTGCTCCATTTTGGTGCTCTGCTGCGTGGCGACACTGCTACTCGTCGACTCCTTGGTGGCCACCCCGTTGCCAGCCAAATTCGTACCCGAGATATCCAAGTGCGTGAGGTGCCGCAGGTTGTCCATCAGCATCTCCAGCGTTTGATCAGGCAGATCATAGGTGCCATGGCCATTCCCCGAGCTCGAAATGGAAATGTCCAATGTGCAGAGACGCCTCAAACAGCAGATGGCATGCAGCTGATTGGCAATGGGCCACACATTGAACAGGATGAGAGTGTGCAGATTGGGCAGCGAGCCCAAAGCCTCCAGGCTGAAGTTGGCCAGCACGCAGGAGGTCAGATCCAGATGGCCCAGATCGTGCAGGTGGGCGAACTGCAGCCGATGGTGCATCACCACACCGTTGAGCACCAAGCGCCGCAGGTGGGGACAGGTCAATTGGAAGTCCACCGGCTCCTTTTCGTTGGGCTCCGCATACTGCAGCAGATGGGAACTGATCCCCAGCTCCAGCGATCGCAGGCTGTCGCCGTAGTGGGCCAGCAGGTGGTGGGAGCCCACGGTTATCATGTCGCAATACCACATGGACAGGGCGAACAGTTTGTGGCGCATCAGGGTCTCCAGGCCTGGAAATTATAAGAAAAAGGTTGTTTAATATGTGGGATAAAATGTTTTAAATTTTAAAAAATGTAATTCAGTTTTTATGATAGTAAAATAGTAAAAAAGGGTTTTTAAGAAGATGCCTAAGAAGGCTCGTAAAATAAATTAATTAAGAAAGTAAAAAGTAGAACACCATAATAAAATTACTTTATAAACATTCCTTTAAGATAAAATGTTTTAAATTTAAAAGAATTATGTATATGCAGTTTTTAAGATAGTAAAATAGGGTTTGTTAACTAAGAAGACTCGAATATAATATGTAAAATACAATTCATTTAATTAAGAAACAAGATTGGAAAATTACTTTATAAACATTGTTTTAAGATAAAATGTTATAGATTTAAAGAAAATTGTTGGCAGTTTTTAAGATAGTAAAATACGGTTTTTAAACTAAAAAGAATGCAATTTAATATGTAAAATAAATGTAGTAAATTTACTTAAGTAAGTAAAAAGTATAACAAGATAGGAAAATTACTTTATAAACATTCCTTTAAGATAAAATGTTTTAAATGTAAAAATGTTGTTTGCTGTTCTTAAGATAGTAAAACAGGGTTTTTAAACAAACAATACTAGAATTTAATATGTAAAATAAATGTAGTAAATTTACTTAAGTAAGTAAAAAGTAGCTCAAGATTTCTGGAATATATATCAAGGTGAAGCTTTTAAGATTCGTTTTCAAACATACAACAAAAAACCCTTTTCCTATCATTCTAGACCGTAGAATCTAGAGAAGGTTATGTGCTTTGGGATGTACATAAATTTACATATTGAGTCCACTTTTCAATTGATTATTTTCAGGGTTTCAGAGAAACTTCTATAAGATTTGGAATAAATCTTTTGAGATAAGTTCTCAGATATTTAAATTTCCGTTAGATTACAGATAAAAACAAACAACAATATCCGAGAGAAATCTGTTCAATTACTAAATATTCAATGGAATTTATACAACACCGGATGAGGAGTATCCATCGCCTCAAAGATGGAGGGCAGAGCTCACCTAGGCTGCTCAGTGTGCTGTTGCGCAGATTGACGATCTTGAGCGAGGTGCGCTGTGTGTCCTCGAAGAGGCGGATGACGCTGTCGTCCAGGGGGCGATTGAAGCGCTGGTAGTTCTCCAGAAAGCCGTCGCAGATCTCGTTGGGCAGCACGATGCCCGGATTCAATCCTCGCTGTCCGTCGGGTCGGTGGCTGCTGATTATGTCCAGGTTGTTGCACAGCTTCTGGTAGGCAATCTCCTTGAGGGTCAGCGGCTCCTCGTCCAGCGAGCCGTCCTCCATCAGCCGCACCTTGCAGCTCATCTTGGGGCCGCAGTTCCTGTGCTCCGCCAGTGGTGCCTCAATGGTGCCTCTGTTGTCTGCAAGCGAAAAGGGGAAGTTGGTGTGTGATGATTCATGATTCATTGGGAATTTTGGTTGTCTTACGGTGTGTGTGTTTGGGTGTTTGCCCTAAGCTACATATTTCATCATCGTCTGAAATAAAAACTACCTACTAATTTCCCAATCCTAAAGAACCTATTGTCATATTTCACTAGGAAACTTTAAAATACCAATGTTTATATTAGTTTATGTTTTTCCTTTCTTAAACTAAGCATTGAAAAATAAATTCAACTTTCTGAGGATAAGATATCATAGTGTGGTTATTTAAATACTATGGTGGGCCATTAAAAATACGTATATTATTGTATTTTCCACTTAAAACCACAATATGATGACATCATATCAAGATTATTATAGAAATGGTGTATAGTTGATAATGAGATTTAATTGAAAACAGGTTTCCTATCAATAAACTATGGAACCTCAAAACTATTTTAGACAGGCTTTTACTGAAAGGAAAATACTTATGATAATCTAATTATTATTACCTTGCTAGAGTGATATATGTGGGTTTGATGTTAATCATAATAAAATATATTAATTGTTTACTGAGTTCTAGTGTTTGATTAGAAATTGTTTTACAGACCCACTTTCAGATTGCAAGTCATGTGGGTATGAAAAGTGTACTAATATTTTGAATTAAATTCAAAACATGAATTAGAATTTCTTTTACCTTTAAGATTACAAATTAAAATGGCTTTGTAATAGGATTTTCTCCATCTAAAAAAGCTATTTATAAAGTTCTAATTTGTTTGTCAATTGGAAAGTAGACTGACCTTTAACTGAAATCAATTCCAAGTCGTTCTAATAAGAAAAAACTGGTATATAAAGTATTTTAACTATTAAACTGAAGTTCTAATAAGAAAATACGAATACATGAAGTATTAAAAGAATTTTTAAAAGTAAAAAAACATTTCTTTCTAATCCCATTTTAAGAGTGCAAGTCACTTAGGAAATGACTTGATCTTTAATAGAAATCCGCTCTATTTAAGATTACAAACATTATTATTTATTGTTTTAGTAAAGGAAAGCATTACTTTTGGAATATTCTGTTATGTTTAAGAAAAAATGTTTGTTTTTAACAAGTTTTATTAGGTTTTCTTGTTAGACCAATAATATAATAATCATTTTTTGGGAAAGGAAAGTGACTTGACCTTATAAATGCGACTTCCCCTTGGTGACGGGCCAATCTTGCCCAGACTTTCGAGCACAGGGCACGTGCCTTTGTGGTTTTAATCTGTTTTCTTGGGTCCCGATAGCTATTCTATAGCGTTACATAACCAAAGGGTCAACTAATTCCCCAGGTGAGATAGGAATTATAGGGATTATAATCTCAGGAAAATCGCCATCAAAGACCAAAACAATGTGTAAATCTATATCGTGTGTATATGTATGCACAGAAAAGACACGGATCACATATGTACATACATATATCAGCCTATCACAAATATGTACAATAAAAAATGCCAACAAACAAAATGCTTGCATGTGTGTGGGTGCGTAGTTAGTTGAAGAAAAAGAAGAAATAAAAGCTCAAAAAACACAATAAAAAGCGTCAGTCTGTCTGGCTTATCTGGGCGACTAGACAAAACGGAAAAACCTGAATAACACGGAACTCCAGCTGTCTGTATATTTTTACCCGAAAATTATTACTATCCCATTTTGGATCCGTAGATCCCCACGCTTTATGTACCTTTTATTTCCTAATGTCGCCCAAAAAAAAGCAGCCTCCAAAAATCCCTCGCTGCTTTTGCTTTTGCGTTTGTCTTTGCTTTTGGTTTTGCTTTTGCTTTTGCCACTGCTGGTGCGCTGCTGTCTTTGTTTGATTTTGCCAGCTTTTTTTGCTTATTGCGAGCGTTTTTTCCGCGTTTGCGCTGCGTTTTACCGTTAGCCGCGGCACTCGAGCACCAGCAAATGCTATTTGTTTTTCTGCTAATTCGCGTTTTTCTTATGGAAATCACTTCATTATTTTGATTTTCTTTCTTCACTTCAGTGTGCCCAGATGGCAAAACTGCCAAAACGATGAAAAGTACCTTCGTTTGGCAAAGAAAAATTCCTCTGCCTATCGATAGTTTATTAATCGGGCGAGCTGGTGGTGTGTAAAATTTTAAGTTTTTTAATTTTAAAATAATAAAAAAAGGTTTTTTTTTTAAGTAAGTGGTATATGTTGTAACCAATGAAATTAACCATAAAAATAAAGGTATATGAGATATTTAAATTAAATCACAAACCTTTCTTTTGGCGCCAAATTTAAAAATAAATATATTTTATACTGTGTAGCTCAAAAAATATTGTTTAAATTGTATTTATATCAATTTTCCATCCTCATCATTAATATTAAGTGCTAGAATTACATTTATTTCCCTGATTTTCAATCCCTGTTCCTTATAATTTAAGGAAAACACCAGTTTTGATGGGAAACTATTATTTATTTCGTAAGTTAAGCGCTGAAATTAATCAAATGTAAATGTACACGTTGTTAGTCGGCCGTTGTGTGCTTTTTTGGGCTTCCATTTGTGGTTCTCTGTGTTCCGAGGGCAAGCAATAATACAAAAAAACACTGAACATTGCTGTCCTCGCTACGGGGATCTCTTTGTTTTTAAATCTAAATCACTGCGTTGCAGAATAATCATCATAATCATAATTGTAATCTGGCTGCCGCGCCGCTCCGGACTGGCGTAATAAATAAACTTGCATCGATTTGCGTTTTTAGGTGCTACGTAAAAAATGACAGAACAAATCATCCCTTCCTTCTAACCGGACAGATCTCCCTGATCGAAGATACCCTGATCGTACAGCTCGGCCACAACTCTCCGTCCGCCGAAGAACCGTCCATCCAGAGCCTCCTTGCCTCGCATGGCCTCTGCTCCGGCCGAGAACTCCACAAAGATCTTTACAATAATCTCCGCCTCGTCATCGTCCTCGTTTTCCGTCTGCTTCTCGTTGAAGATGATCACCCGGCTGACGGTGCCAAATTTACTGCACTCCTCCTGGATCTCCTCCTGCAGCGTTTCGTCCACATCCTCGGGACCAACCATATTTCGCAGAATGATTACCCTTGAGTCGACTGGTCGCATGAGCCGCTGCATCACCAACTGCCTGGCGCTCTGGCCCTTGATGGACATATTCTCCTGCTGCTGCAGCGTCTGCACATCGCCCTCGTCCATCAGCTTCTTCTGCAGCTCCTCCTGCTGCTTCTCATGGGCCTTCTTGATGTTCTCCGAGAGATTTGCTGCCGTCACAGCGGCATTATTCGCAGCGGCCGAAAGGGCAGCAGCTGCTGCGGCTCCATTGCTGGTCTCCACGCCGGCCAAAGTGGCCACAGTGGGCACTAGGCCCACGCCACCACCAACACCGCCGACGACAGTCATGGGCAGAGTGGGCGTGGCCAGGAGGGCGGGTGGCGGAAGAGTGGGCACCACCGCCTGAAGAGGCTGCAGTCCGGCGGGAACACCCAGCAAACTGGGCGCCACGGGCGAGGGTGCCTGGAAAATGCCGGGCGGAAGAAGGGCGGGAGCCGCTTGGGCCAAAGCCGGATGCAGTGCAGCCGCCGATGTGGCGGCCGAAACCACTGGCATGGCACCCACCTTGGTGACCACGGCGCCGGCTGCCATGACGGGTGTGTTTTGCGACAATCCCAGCACCGCATTGCTGGCCACTGCATCCAGGGCTTGGATCTTGGCCGTTGCCGCCGCTGCAGCCACCGCGGCAGCCGTGGGCATTGTGGAGTTTGTGGTGGGACAGGCCAAAGCATTCGGCGGCGTAATAGAGCGGCCCACTCTGCAAAGGATATAAGCATTACATTCTGATTTGAATCCATAAAGTATAATCCACACTCACCTTAGTAGCTGACCACCCAGATCAAAGAGATTCATGCTGGCAATGGCCTCATCCATGGCCTGTTTGTTGGCATACTCGATGAACCCATAGCCCTTGTGCGTGTGCAGCGAGGTGCCCTGGGCCAGTTTGCAGTAGAGAATCGGCCCAAAGGCCTCGAAGACGCTCTTGATGTCCTCCTCCGAGAGATCGGGATGGATGGAGGCCACGTAGATGCGGTTGAAGCTCTTGGCCTCCTCCTGCACCTCATCGATGACCTGCTGGGCCTGTGGCATGTTGCTGGGTCGTCCCACCTTGATGTTCCTTCCACCCATCAAAGCGCCATTCATCTGCTCCAGCGCCAACTGGGCGCCCTCGGGTATCTCGTATTCCACAAAGGCGAAACCCTTGTGCTTCTGCGTGATGGGATCCCAGGACATGTTGATGGACTTGATGGGACCAAAGGGTGTGAAGGCCACGCGAATGGTGTCCTCTTTGAGTTCAAACGAAATGCTGCCCACATAGACTCTGCAAAAAGGGAAAGGTGATTAGTTTATACAGTCTTTATAGAGGTGGAGTTGAAAGGATATAGTTTTTGGAGTCAGATCTTATCAGCTAAGAGAGCACAGCGATTGGAAAGCCAACGACTGCCTTCAGTAACTCGAAGCTGCAGTTGAGGCAGCCAATCTTCGCCACATATATTATACATTTATGCATCATTCAGTTTAGCAAACTATACTTTAGAATAGAGTTTGAAAATTATCGATATTTTCGATTATTTTTCGCTAATATTGATTCGATATTTTTGATATTTTGACAATATTGATTCGGTTTTTCCATATTTTGACATATTGATTCGATATTTTGTCAATATTGATTCGATATTTCGACAATATTGATTCGATATTTTATTAATCTTGATTTGATGTTTCGTCAATATTGATTCGATATTTTGTCAATATTGATTCTATATTTTTGATGTTTTGACAATATTGATTCGATATTTTAGATATTTTGTCAATATTGATTCTGTATTCGATATTTTGACAATATTGATTCTATATTTTGTCAATATTGATCCGATTCGACATTTTGACAATATTGAGAATATTGATTAGTTATTTCCATATTTTGATATATTGATTCGATATTTTCGATATGTTGTCAATATTGATTCGATCATATCGATATTTTGAATGGAAAACGCAAATTGAATATCGAGAAATAGAAAATATTTATTATTTTGTCAATATTGATTCGATATTTCCGATATATCGAAATGGGAAACGCAAATTAAATATCGAGAAATAGAAAACTATCGATATTTTCCCAAGCCCTAACTCAGAAACCCATGAACTCACCTGCACATGAGGGCCAAAGCCTGTTGTCGCTGAACCTGCGTCCTCTGAGTGGCCAACTGTTGCTGCTGGTGGGCCAAGGTCTGCTTCATCAGCACCATCTTGATGCTCTGCTCCATGGCATACTTCTTCGCCTTGCTGACCAGATCGTGCTGCTCCGAGGAGAGCTTGGGCAGGGCACCTCCCAAAAGACCGAGGAGCGCCGATCGAGTGCCCGGACCAAACTTGACATCGCCCGTCTGCTTGAGGTCATACAGGGGCTGCGAAAGGTAGGGAATTTTCGAATCCGTGGACTTGCCTAGAATTGGTAAGAGGGATTAGTGCATCTCATACTGGGAGGGGGATGTTTTCAGTTTCAGTTGATCATCAGCTATGCAATTTGTTTGGGATTCGATTCGATTCTTTTCTGGGACACAGATAAATTGGCAATCAAGAGATTGCGTTTTGAAACCGCTTAAATAAAGACAAAAACTGCCTGCTGCCTGCAAGAAAGATGAAGACAAAAAAGAAAAAATAAGAAAACAAATTGTTAATCATATAGAGGTGGCTCCTCGAGTGGATCGCGCTTTTCTATCGATCGTTGGTGTTTGATCGATAACGATTACTTTTGATTCATTGATTGTACTGGATACTTAAGGTTAATATGCTTTCACGTTGGATGAGAGAGTCTTTCTATGAGAGGGGCTTGAGTTTTTGTCATTTATTTGTCAAGGCTGGAAAAATGCAAGAATAAAAAGAGAAAGCTCCCGTCAAATAAAACATATTCGCTTATCGATAGGCAAATTGATTGATATACGTAGTGTGTGTGTATGTGTGATGCAAGGTGGTTATTATTAGACATAGGATTTTAGGTAAAATCGTTTTTTTTTAATCCAATTTCAATCCACAGTTGATTGTAAAAAATATTTCTTCATAAAATCAGATATAGATTTAAATAATAAATATTTAACCAATTAAATGTGAATTAAAATATATATAATATTAAAAAAACAACAATTTTACCTATAATCCGATGACTAGTTATTATATATATAAAATATAGGAGGTAATGTGTTTCGACTCGAGTAATGTGTAATGCATATCAAATTAAAATCACACACACATCCGATTATGTGCGATCGAGACCAAGGCGAACTGGGCACACAGCAGGATATCCGGGTAATCCCCTCCAGAAATTTAATCAGGGCTTTATACACACCAAAATCCCTGCATGTGCTCAGTTCTGGCGAGTAGTTTATAAATTATTAGAAATTATAAGCAACCTTAGGTGCGGTTTTCGTATTCGTATTCGTTTTCGTATTCGATTTCCATGAGTTGGGGGCGTGGTAACTGACTTGAAGAAGGGTCACACACATTTTACATTGCTCAGTGATAAAAAGAGAAAAATAAAAAAAAGAAAACAAGACGCTGAAACGATAATAAGAGCAACAATATGTTTAAGTTGGTTAGGTTCTCCACCGCCCTACCTAGCTGTTAAAAAAGCTGTTAACTACCCTTATATCATGTTTTTTTGGGCTCGCAGGGAGCTGAACTTGGGAACCATAGGTCCAAAATGTAATATATTACTATGTAAGGATGATGATCGTAAAGATCTTTCGTTTAACTAATTAAAAATATAATATTTAGTACCCCATATTTTAGCAAAACAGACAAATGACAGGACGGACGTTGGGTTCGGTTTGAACTATAGATCCATAGATCTTCACTAGCTAAGACAAAACACAAAATCATTGGTACTTAAATGGTAAATGCAACCAGGACAGGACCGGAGCCAGAATCAGAATCTCAAATCTCAGGATCTCGGAACCCGGATCGGTATATCAGTCCTCCGACGTTGTGGCTCTTTGGTGGTTAGAAGCGGATTAATGTCGATGTACTTGGTTGGGCATTGGGCTGTTTTTGTGGCTGATTGGTAGTAGTAGTAGTAGTAGTAGATTGGTAGTAGTGGAGTTATCTAATTGGTCATCTCTCTCTCGATCTCAAATACCCGATGATCTCGAGAATATAGCTCGAATTCGATTTTCGAAAACTTATGTCTTATGGCGGAACAAACTTAAAAGGAGAAAAACGCTTACGAGAACTAAAAAAGAGAGATATAGAAGAAAGAGAAAGAGAGAGATAATAGTTATATATGCATTTTGGATTAGTTCTGGCGATTCGTCGACTCGTTTGCGGTTTACGGTTTTCGGTTTTTCGGGACTCACTGATCCCCTAGTTTTTTAACAATAATACGCCTACGCATTTCATTGCGCTTTCTCGCTTTCGTTATTTAGCATATATGTTTGTTATCGTTTCGTTTATCGACTGGGGATCGCGCCTTTTTCGATTTTTTGGCGATAGACTGACTCTCAAATCGATTTGTTTGACTCTCACCTCACCTCACACCTCACAGTCTGAGTTCTGAGTTCATCGTGCGTTTCGTTTATGAAGTCTGCAATTACTTAAGCAGAACAAAAAGAAAAACCGATTATTTAGTGGCGTCAGTGCTGCCCTTTAGATGCAACGGAGTAGTAAGTAGAGTAGTAGAGTACAAGTACAAAAGTAAGGGAGAGAAAATATAAGATGTGCTTATGTTTTATGCTTGGACAACCAAAAAATACAATACAATTTGGAAGGCCGTGGGGATTCCTCCTCGTGGATTCCGTTTCGTGGATTGTTGGATTGGTTTTTGGTTGGTTGGTCTCATTGATTGAACCTATTGTGCCAAGCTCATTCTCAGACATACACAACATGTTTGATTTTTTTGGGGGCGATGTGCTGATCGCCACGGTTATCATTCCATCATACATAGCTATTTATAGACGGACAGCTGGGAAACTCACCCGAGTCGGAGCGCGATCTTTTGGTGGCCGGCATATCGCTGATCTCGCGCTGATCATCCGAACGCGGTGATCTCGATGCTCTGTCGTTGCTGCCCTGTAAGAGAAAGAAGGGGGTTAAAAGGGGTTAAGTAAAATGATTTTGAAATGTATACACCCTTACCAAGGGTTATATTGGTTTAAAGAACCAGTTTATAATATACTATATTATATGAAACTTAAATAATTATAATATATTAGAGTTTCTAACATATTGACCAATTACTAAATGATCACAGAAATGTATACACCCTTACTAAGGGTTATATTCGTTTAAAGAACCAGTTTATAATATACTATATTATATGAAACTTAAATAATTATAATATATTAGAGTTTCTAACATATTGACCAATTACTAAATGATCACAGAAATACCATACCATACTACCATATGGTCAAATAATTGGATATTGGTACCTATTCCTAATAATAAGATATAATGATAAACACGCTATAAATCCCACCATCTGTTTATATTTTCTATATGGCCTTTATGAAGAAATTCTAAGATATCATAAATGCATTTATTCAAATTATTGGATATGGGTACCTATTTCTAATATTAAGTAATAATGATAATGATAAACACGCTATAAATCCCACCATCTGTTTATATTTTCTATATGGCCTTTATGAAGAAATCCTAAGATATCATAAATGCATTTGGAATATGCAATTTATCTGCACAGAATGAGGATTACAGTAGATATGGTTAATCTAGAAGATAACAAGGTTCAGCCATATGTTATAGGTAGATTCACTAGGGTTATTCCCATTTCACATCCCTCCATCTCGCTTCCTCAGGTAAAATCCGTTTATGGGACCAAAGGGCTGTACTTGCATATAGACGAAATCGGAGGTGCGAGAGCGCGTGGTGTTAATTCGGATAGATACACATCCGCTGGGGGTCCGCAGTTGTGACGTACTCTTGCCCAAATGCAAGGCAAGGTCACGAAGGGGTGCTCCATCGATTCCACCCCCAACCATCAACACGCACAGCGTCCCTCCCCTTGGAAGTCCCCCCCTCGAACCGCTCACTGCAACGCCACTGACAAAGTACCGAAAAAATGCGCAAATTTCACAGCTAACCGAAACACGCGATGTGGAAAACGGTGTAAAAACTGTATCCCGCGATGTAGTTCCATAGGTTTTTGGTAATACTAACCATGTTCGCTGTTTTACAGTTATTCTAGTGGCGATTTGTTATCCGTAACGCTGTTATTTGCTAACTTTTATTTCTTTTGCGAAAATTTTTGTCAAGATGGATACGAAATAGTGGTGGCACTTCAGCCGATGTTTTCGCTTTCCTCAGCTATCGATTCTTTTTCATGACTATCGACATTTAAAGATCGTCTGGCAACTCCATATAACGATATTTTTCTGGTAAAGGTTGGGAATTATTTTTAAATATTTAAAATAAAAATATTAAAAATATTAAGTATGAAAACTCTTTAATTAAAGTATGTTGTTAATATCCTGATTTTACAATTAAAAAATAAATAGAGTTAGCCCAATGGTGTAGTAAATTATTATTACATTTTAAATTTTAAAATGTAATTTGCAAAAAAATTAAGAAAATATTACAGAACTCAATTTATTTTTTAAATGTATTCATATAATTTTACTTCTTCTGTTTTTTTTAGAAATAAATTATGATTAAAAAAATAAAAAGAGTAACCGCAATGTGCCATCCGATAACTTTACATTTACAGTTTATCGGTTGCATTTTGAAAGTTCGTGACTTCCGTTTTGAAAAGCCTAAAAAGAATTTCGTTTCTTGTGTTTAACATTTATTTTTATCAAGTGTTTCACCTAACAATAAAAGTTTTAAATAAAAGTGAATAAACTAAATAAAGTGGAGTATCATGTGTCGCCTTCTTCTTTTTAAATCTATTTTTAAGTAAGTGACGATCTGCAAATCAAAATTATGACAACAACAATGAAGTGTGTCTCACTCAATGCACTTGTGAAATGCAAGAAAGCACACCGTTTTCCATTTTCAACTGCATGTAGTTTTTCTTTATTCAACCCTTTTCTTAAGGACTACGACTAAAATTAAACTATGCATTAATATTTACAACTCTCGATCTTTCTGGAGAGTTTTCCCCACTGTTTTAGGGTCTTCTTTTCTCTGACGTTTCTTAAGTAGTGCACGATGGGGATGAGGAGAGCGGGAAGGGATCACCCGATAAGGCAAGATTTAGCGAATTAGTGGGACGGGGATATTATCTATTGTTTTTCTTTCATTTCACAACAAGGGGTGCAGGAACTTGAACAATGACTCACTTGAAAGGGTTAATTACAACAGCTTAGATGTAAATAATCACAATTCACAATGGTCTATTACGATCTACAGGCTCTTGGTATCCGTGCGTATTCCGTTTTCTTTTTCTTTTTTGTTTATCTTTTTAAAGCTAATGTCAGTCGCGCGACTTGCTTTCATATCAACATGATGAATTCAAAATAAAAACCAAATAAAAAATATTTAAAAAATTCCAAAAGATGAGGCTTTGAGCTAAAAATCCTAAATCCTGGTTTAAAATGATCCTACGAATAAATTAATGATCCCAGGATCGCTAAGTACACAGAAATGTATGTGGCTGCGGCTTAAGTAAATGGTTTGTTGGTTGGTTTCTTGTTTGGCGAGTGTTAAGTGTTCCAGGCTCATCAGTTTCAAGTTGTTTAAGTGCTTGTTGCATGCTGGTGGTTGGTTTCTCTAGTTGCTGGGTTGCCTGGGTGAGCACCTTGGCGGCTAACGGGGTCGAGGGCCGGGCGGGCAGCAGCTTTTCAAGCTCGAATACCAATCCGCACTCGACGACGACGACTATCACAAGGTTTCAGTTTGGTTTCTGGGGGCCTTTCCCCTAGTACAGATCATCCTCCATGTTGTGGATGAGTATCTTCTTGTCCTCCTTGCAGCTGGACTTGGCCAGCGTCTGCTCCACCAGCTTGGGATCGAAACAGGGCTATCAAATGATACAAAAGTTAGTAAGTTTCTAGGTAAATATAGGTAGTTAGCTTTACCGTTTCGCATATGTTCATATTACAACAGTTCTCTATCGTAATCTCGCACTGCTCGGTGGCCAGCGGGCGGTTGGTCAGCGGCGTGTCTCCTGCCGAATTGGTCCTGGCCTGCTTGCGCACCACAAAGGTCTTCCTAATCCTCGGTCGCTTCGGTTTGTACAGGCGACGAATGCCGTGGACGATGATGGCCACGAGCAGCAGGCTGGAAACGATGCCCACGACCAGGATGATGATCACACTGCTGGTCCAAACTTTGGGCGTCATGCACACCTCTAAATGCGTGAACTGCGGAACGGCAATGTTGGTGCTATTCTCCTGGGCCAGTTCCTCGCAGCTGGAAAGGATTAGAAAGTGTAATTAGTTAGAGTTTCTATAAGAGAGATGAAAAGAACGACTAAAATCGTCCTTGGTTTTAGGAAATCGCCTATGAATTTGCTTTACTGTCTATTTTGTCTATAATATATTATAGAAATTAGGTTCTTAAAAACAATAGAGTTTTTTCTAAAAAAAAGAAAAATATCTGCATTTTAGAAATTTTTTACTTGAAAGTAAAACGGTTATGTCTTACAATTTAGAAATATTTTATTTTTTAGGAAAATAGTTCATTAAAAAAGACATTTTTTTTCTTCACTCAAAAAAAAAAAAGAATAAAATCGCCCTTGGTTTTAGAAAATCGCCTATGAATTTGCTTTACTGACAAATTTCTCTAAAAAAAAGAGAAAAAATATTCTGTATTTTAGAAATTTTTTACTTAATTTAGATAAAAAGGTTTTCTAAAAATTGTATATGAAGTGAAACTGATCACTGATTTTATAAAGCAGACATTTTTCTGAATATTAGAGAAATCTTCAAACATTTTTTTTGTTCTTTAGAAAAACAATATTTTTATTATGTACGAATTTTTCTAATGTTAATGTCAATTTTTTTTATTTTTAGAAAAGTTTAGTCTTTGTTTTTCAAATAAAAAAAGGAAGATTAGAATTAAAAACCTTATAATTTAGAAAAAAAAGGATTTTCCTGCAATTGAGGAAAAAATGGCTAAAAAAATAGTTATACCCGTTACTCGTAGAGTAAAAGGGTATATTGTATTCGTGCAAAAGTATGTAACAGCTAGAAGGAAGCGTTTCCGACCCCATAAAGTATATATATTCTTGATCAGGATCACTAGCCGAGTCGATCTAGCCATGTCTGTCTGTCCGTCTGTCCGTCTGTCCGTCTGTCTGTCCGTCTGTATGAACGCTGAGATCTCGGAAACTATAAAAGCTACAGGTATGGGATTTGGCATGTAGATTCTTGGAGTTCCTACGCAGCGCAAGTTTGTTTCCAGAAGGTGCCACGCCCCCTCTAACGGCCACAATAGTTAATAAACGATTTTAAAAATTTAAATATTTCGGAAAAGTAAAAATGCAGTTTTGTTGTGTTTATCAATACCTATCGAAATGTAGAAGAAATTTTTTAAATCGGACCATTCGTTTAAAACTTATGCCTGATTAAAGTTTTTATCTCCCTCGTACTCCCTTTAGCTGAGTTACGTTTATTAGATAGTCGGGACACCAACCCGACTACAGCGTTCACACTCCCTTTAGCTGAGTGACGGGTATTAGATAGTCGGGACACCAACCCGACTATAGCGTTCTCTCTTGTTTAATAGAGAATTTGTCTAAAGTTTTTCTCTTTATGGAAATTTGTTTTCTATTTATATTTATATTATATTTATTTATTTCTATTATGTACAAATTTTTCTAATGTTAATGCCAATTTTTTTTTATTTTTAGAAAAGTTTAGTATTTGTTTTTTAAAAAAAAGGAAGATTAGAAAAAAATGTTTTTGTAAAACATAGAACAATTTTTTTAGTATATTTAAGAAAAATACTTTTTTGAGTGTACTCACATATTGTGGCAACCAAGGGGCACATAGGTTTCCGGCTCGTGCTTCAGCAGGCGACAGAAAAGCGAGCAGATCTCGGTGGAGTTCTGCTCGCAGCGAGCTCCGCCAAACCGCGCGGGACACTCACAGCTGGGCGGCACCGTCTCATCCTTGGAAACCCTACAGTGACCGCCATTGAGGCACAAACCCAGGCACATGTTCACCTCACAGTGTTCGCCCGTGAATCCCGGCTGGCAATAGCACTTGGGATAGGCCAACTCGGTCATGTGGCAGGTGCCATGCAGGCAGTAGTTGTGGCACTCGCGGATCTCGCAGCGCGAACCCTTGAAGCCAGTGGGACAGATGCAGAGGTCCGTGTGCGGCTTGTACTCGCCGCCGTTCATGCAGCGTTCGTCCTCCAGAATTTTCATCTTCTGATCGACCAGCGAGCGCACCTCCTGCTTGCTGCTCTGCTCGTCCAGACGCTCGCGCACCTTGCGCACAATGCTGGCGCAGTGGTGATCCTTCTGCAGTCTCTGGTAGAAACCCGTGCGCACCACTATGCCTCGCGCCTCCTCGCTGAGATTGGCCACGCGTACCAGAGGACTAATCTCCATCACAGGCTCGGGATCGTAGTTGGTTTGATCCGTGGTATCCTCATCCTCCTCAGCCGGCTTTGTGGTGGTGGTAACCTTAATCACCGGCACCTTGGGATGCCGCCAAACCGCCTTGGTCGTCCTGTCGGTCCAGTAGATGGCATCGTTGGTCACAGCTAGATTCAGAGGCTCCTGGTTCTTGTCCTTCAGCACCAACTGACGATCGGAACCATCTAGCCTAGTGCTCTCTACCGAAAAGTAGATGCCATCGAGATCGTCGATCCAGAAGAGACGATCCGAAAGTTGATCCACCACGATGCCCTTGGGCAGGTGGATAGAAGAGTTGACAATCATGGTGCGATTGCTGCCATCCAGATTGATGCGTTCCACCGAGGGATGCGAGTGATTCGAGTTGGTCCAGTAGAGCTTGCGGCGGCAAACATCCACGGCCAGGCCATCCGGTTGACCTCCTTCGGCACTCAGATCTACAAGGACCTTGGGCGCCACTGAACCATGAATGGGGGCAAAGAAGATCTTCTTGTGCTCCTTATCCGACCAGAAGAGGTTCATGTTCAGTGGATCGTAGGCCAGTCCGCCCACCGTTTCATTGGGCGTGCGTGCAATTGCCTGCTCCACCACATGGGAGGCCGCCAGGAGATCCCTTTTCAGGGAGAATATGCTGCCATTCCGGTGCTTCAGGTCGTTGAAGTAGATCAGCTCCTCGGACTCGTCGAAGGTCAGGGCGGACAGCTCGTCGAACTGATGGGCTGCGGTGGCTATCGTCTGCCAGTTGCTGTCCATGAACTGAATCCGAGTCCTCAGCGTGACGGCAAAGTCTGAAAATGGTGGAAAGAAGGGAAGTTAGAAGAGATCATATTTTATTTGGTGAATAGAATGCACTAAAGACCCTAAAAATTCCTAAAATATACAAAATATATTTTATTTATTTTTGCTTGGTAATAAATAGAAGTACTAAAGATCCTAAAAAATCCTAAGATATAAAATATATGGGTATTTTTTTTATTCTTGCTTGATAAAAGGGATGGGATCATATTTTATTTATTTTTGCTTGGTAAATAGGTTGTACTAAAGGTCCTAAAATATAAAATATATATTTTTTTATTCTTGCTTAATAAAAGGGATGGGATCATATTTTATTTATTTTTGCTTAGTAAATAGGTTGTACTAAAGGTCCTAAAAAATGCTAAAATATAAAAAATATATTTTATTTATTTTTGCTTGGTAAATAGGATGTACTAAAGATCCTAAAATATATAATATGTATATATTTTATTTATTTTTGCTTGGTAATAAATAGAAGTACTAAAGATCCTACAAAATCCTAAGATATAAAATATATGGGTATTTTTTTTATTCTTGCTTGATAAAAGGGATGGGATCATATTTTATTTATTTTTGCTTAGTAAATAGGTTGTACTAAAGGTCCTAAAAAATGCTAAAATATAAAAAATATATTTTATTTATTTTTGCTTGGTAAATAGGATGTACTAAAGATCCTAAAATATATAATATGTATATATTTTATTTATTTTTGCTTGGTAATAAATAGAAGTACTAAAGATCCTACAAAATCCTAAAATATATATTATATATTATATTTATTTTTGTAATTTTTTGTAAGAATTTATTCTTATTTGAGATTTTAAAACTCTTGACTCAATAAGATTTAAAATTACAACTTAAAAACCGTAGAAATCCTAGACATTTTTTCTTGGTAAATAGGTTGTACTAAAGATTCTAAAAAATCCTTAAATATAGTTTTAAAAACATTTTAAAATCTCCGTTTTTAAACAAACTAAAGAAACAAAAACATATATTTGGTATTCCCCATAATTTTCAATAATATTTAAAATTACATTTTAAAGAAATGTAAGTCAAATTAATCCCTTTATCACACAAGTATTTTATTAAGTTTATTGAAGTAGCATTCTTTGTTTATGCTGAATTAGTTTTATCAAAAGTTGAACGAAACAAACTAGTTTTTCCCAGCCGGACTTATTTATCGACCGATCATCGCGATGACAGCTACGTGATCAATATAGTGAACACGACACCACCCTGACTCATTTACCATAAATTTAAATTATCAATAACTATAGGGATAATCGAATGCATTTATCTAGGTAATCTTATCTGGAAATCCGATATGCTTCAGTGCGAACGTGAAAACAACTACTGTGGAAATAAAAAATAGTTTCTGGAAGGCTTCTAGAATTGGCAAACGTGACCGATGGCATCACTTGACTCTATCAAATCGATAAGAGTATAAGACCCCTTGCTTTATTTGCGGAAATTAAGCTCAATCAAAGGCAAGAGGCCCCAAGTTGTCATTAAAGTTGCCAAAAGTGTCGCGAATTCCAATCAAGCGCCGCCATTTGTGGAAATTGCGACTCGAATTGAATTTTTTCAACAATATTCAGGCAATGAATTCCAAACGAACTGCGTTTCAATTTTATTAATTGATTATTTAATGCGGCGCCGCATCGGGAAATTTAATACCCTAGTTTGAAGTCATCAAAAACTAGACTGATAAGGGCCTTGTAAATTAGTCAACAGGCGACGAGAATCCGAAGACGTCAACCTGCAAAAGCCCCGAGGGAAATCCCTTGATACGTAATGTCAAACTTTTTGACCCAAGAAATCAATTTTAATCACTCAAAAGTGTTTTCAATAATGTTATTCAAGGCTATTTCTGGTATCTGATTTTGGTTGAGACTCGAGTATTAAGTGAGTTTAATTTATAAAGCAACAGGTTGAATTATAATGCATCCAAAAAAGTACACTGAAACTGGTTTTCGTTAATAACCATTAAATATCTGGAATTTTTATTAGAAAACTGGGTTGTTACAAAGGTATTTTAGTCATACCTTAAGAATTTAAACGCCTAATAACCTTTTATTTAGTAACTTTAAAGGGAAACTTTGAAAAATTCTAAAAATAATTGATTAATTCTTATGAAAAACAGGGTTCTTAAAAAATATATTTAGTTATCACTAAAGTCTTTAAAGCTTAATAACCCTTTAATTAACACTTTTAATTAGCAACTGCCTTAAATTATCAAAAATAATTGATTATCTCTAATGGATTTAAATTTACGAGTTAAATTCTCAATACCAAAGCACCTGAAACCCAAGTGACGTCAGGATCAGGCAATATTATAATAGTATCAAGTCCCCTAATCAATGGCAAACTTGAAATTTGTACACAAAAACATGGCGGTCCCAAGAGATTCGAGTGCAAAAATATAATGATAAGAGTTCCCAAAAATCTGGCTTCGCATGCCTTTCCCCTCGGATTTTAAATTTTTGATTCCGAATCTCCCCTTTCATAAGATCAAAGAACCTGTTGTTCTGAAGGGGGCGTGTCGTTTAGTCACTTATTTAATTAGCCAGGCAGGTGGGTAAAATGCGACACCTGCCTTAATGCAAACAAACAAATAAAGCAAACAATCCTGACTCGCTTTTTCCCCTCTCACGGAAATGGGAAAACTGCAGCTGGCGGAACAGAAACAACCGAAATGGTAGCAGTTCCGTATTGGATTGTATATTGTATATGGTATATGGTATACTGTATAGTGTTTTTGTATCATATCAAGGCTTTACTTTCACAGTTCCTCTTACAATAACCCCATAACCAATCGATCATCAGATTGATTATCCATTCATCATTCGCGACCTGGTCATTGGCCCTATATCTTTATAAAACACCACCAAAAACACCTTTCTAGGTCACTGTCGCTGTGGGAAAAAGACCAAAAGACCACAACAAACTGCAAAAAAGAGAGATATTAGACAAAAACTTGTTTAACTACAGGTTATTTTAGCTTTTTATAATCACTTCAAATCCCAGTTGCAGAGCTACGAATAGATAATCTTATTGGTAGGCCATAGTTATTGGTTATTCATGATTCATTCCAATTATCCATGGTTGTAAAAAACTGCTGCAAAAACCCAAGCCTAGCATTTACCAATCCAAAACGCAGTTGCGAACGAACCTTTCAGTCGACCTCCACGCTTCTGGTTTGAGGTCAACGTTTTTATCGATGCAGAAAATGCTAAATTGGCCATATACCTGCGTATTGCCGAGTTCATTCGTAGAGCTATTGATTGAAAACTGACCGGGGAGACCCACAAAAACGGATCTATTAATAATATTTCTATACAAATTGCTATCTACACTTCTTAAATGTTACTCTAAACTAACTTCACTTTAAATTACTACATTAACATCATACAAAAGTACTATTTATTAAGCAGTAAAGTATTCGTGGGCAGGTAAGTTCACAACTTTAAAGTCGTAAAATTCCTTTTAGTTTGTGAGTAAAAGTTGTGAATTTATTGCTGAAAAGCTAAAGCTACATCAGTGAAGTGATAAAAACGTGTTTAAGGTAAGTTAATTTAAAGTGATTTCATGAAAGCAATTTTTTAATTCAATGCAAGCATAAATATGTGTTGTGTCAGCATAAAAATAAAGTGCAAAAACCAATACCGCAAAGGAAAAAATAAATTCAAGCCCAGAAAAAATGTCGCAAATATTTTTCCTGTGAAGTGTTTCATTTTATAAAAGTTTCATGAAATTTCCAAGTTGATAAGAAGTTTTCTAAACAGCTTTATCGTTTTCAAGAGAATTAAAGTGATTGTTCAGTGTTATATTTTAAAAAGTTCTATATTTCTGAAGAAATTCCAACTAAAACTAAAGGATTTGTATTTCCTCGAGCTATCCTGACCATTATAAACATCAATTTAAGTGATTGTTCAGTGTTATATTTAAAAAGTTTTTATATTCCTGCAGAAATTTGAACTAAAACTAAAGGATTTATAGTTCCTCGAGCTATCCTGACCATTAATAACCATCAACTGAAATGATTGAGATTTACAATGGTGCCACTTAAAATGCCTGATAGACCAACGGTCAATAATTCTTATGGCTGGCCCAGTATAACTCATGAAATAGCCGGTATCTCTAGAAACGCCCGTAAGATATGGATTTTCACACGGCTTTCAAAGCGTCATTGAGCGATTTCCACCCATTAGCATTATCTAATAGCGAAAGCGAGCAAGTGTTAATGGAATGCCTCGGAAAAGTTCCCAAGTCGCACGTGGGCCCATCCGATCCATATGATATATATTATATATGCTATATGTCAAGTGAGATCGGGTTTCTTTACACAAGCAATCTGTGCGCCTGCCCGATTAGAAGGGTTTTAAATGGATTCGGATTGCGAGATATAGAAATTCCTCTACACTTGGTTTTAAATTTTAAATTATACAGAACTCGGAGCTCTGGGCTTCGACTTCGTTTTGAAGCGTGAAATTTGAGAAATCGCTGAAATCTAAACAAACCGGCAAACCGGCGCTGTTTTTTGTGGCATACGTGACAAAGTAATTCGGCCACATGGCGGCCGAAAGTGGTGGCAAATGCCGATTACAGTGCAACTCCATGCTGAGGAACTATTCATCTGAGGGAGATTGTTGATAAATCAACAGAGAATTTCCCTTTTCATGGAGGGGAACCGCATTTTAAATTCAAATTTTCACCCTCACCTAATGGTCAGTGGTTTTTCCAGTTTGGAGAGCTGGAATTTTGGTTAGTTAAACTGTAGTTTACAGTGCAGCTTCAAGGTGAAGAATTTAAGATTTTAAGGAGATTAACATTTATTTTTATAATTTATTTTAATAACCTTTTTATGGGTTGGAAATTAAAATAAATTCACAATAGTTCATTTTGATGAGTTTAAATTTAGGAAGTTCACAGTTGTTTAACTGTATCTTACAGTGCAGCTTCAAGGTGAAGAAACATTTATTTTGAGGAGATTAAAATGTAGTTTTATGGTTTATTTTAATAACCTTTTTATGGGTTGGTAATTAAAGTAAATTCAAATTTTTCCATTTTGCTGGGTTTAAATTTAGTGAAGTTCAACAGTATCTCACAGTAGTTTAACTGTATCTTACAGTGCAGCTTCAAGGTAAAAAAACATTTATTTTAAGGAGATTAAAATGTATTTTTATGATTTATTTTTATAATCTCTTTATGGGTTGGCAATTAAAGTAAATTCAAATTTTTCCATTTTGGTGAGTTTAAATTTAGGGAAGTTCAACTGTATTTCACAGTTGTTTTTGCCGGCCACGTTGAGCCCTCAAAGAGAGTGAAAGAAAGAGAGAGAGAGAGCGAGAGAGAGCGTGGAGAAAGCGCAACAACAACAATAACAACAGCAACACGGGAAAACGTCTAATAATAATGAGTATCAGACATTAGAATTTAGCTATTTAGCTATTGGTTATCAGCTATCAGCGACGTGTGCATTGATAGCAAAAGCGCGCCTCTGCCACTGATAAGGGAGATAAAAAAAGCGTTTTTTTTCCTATGTAGCGGGGCAGCTCCGATAGTCAGCTGATAGCGAACACAAACACATGGGAAATATGCTACGGGGGCTAATGTCAAGCGATTACATAAGACCCACTGGGCTGCATTGTTTATGTCGAATTGATTTCTTGATTTCTAATTGAAATCTTGGCGACGGTAAAATGAAGGTTAGGCGCCAGAGTTGCCAGGTGCCTGGATCTCCTCCTAACTGTTCTGTTCCTTCTATTCCCATTCCCTCTTCCCGCTGGAAAGGCGCTCTGGCTGGCCGTCGCTTACCCCACTCCAGTGGCGTTCCATGGACGGGGGTCATCAGCAAACAAGTGGCGAGTATTAATGGCAGTGCCGCCATTCCGATTCGGTTTCGGATCATTATACAGGCGGATTATATAGCAGGAGACACCTTCGATTGCACAATCGCCTGGCTTTATGGTTAGGTTTACGGGGGGCAAATGGCTGCAGGTGCCGTTGCCTCGCCGATTGGAAGGGTTGATTTGCGGGAAGGAAGGAAGGTCTAGAAAACAGCGCGCTGATTTTACGGACTTTCGGAGGGGTTTTGAAAGTACGCGCCGCGGAACCCGGTTAAGACCGTTCGATCCGACAAGTTTTTTTAAACTAATTTTTAAAATCACTTGATTCGATCGGATCCATGGTTTTTTAAGTAGCTCAGGGTTGCCAGATAAAAATGTTGCTTTCCCCCTAAAAAATCCAAACAGCATTGCTAACATCGATATATTTAGTTTCGATAACCGTTACTGGAAATATTTAAAAAATATTTTAAAGTTGTGGACAAATATTGTAATTAGTTATAATTCAAGTCAAGCTTTCACTTAAAAAATAAACTATAAAGTAGTTGTAAAATTAAAAATTTAAGGACCAAATATACAGTTTATTAACTTGTTGATTTAAGAACCCAACAACGTAGTTTTAGTCCTAAAACTCAGAAAAAGATAGGTACTGTCAAAACAGATATAAACCTGCCACAAAATTTGAAAACTTTGGAAACTAAAAATAAAAAACACAATTTTTAAAAGAAAAATAACGGCCAAGGATCAGTGTTGGTAAGTGCCGCCTGTTAACACACAAAATCTGCCGTAGAGTTGCTCCGTTGTTTTTAATTTATTTTAATTTATTTCCGGGCCAAAGACATGTACAAAAATGCACTAAAAGGCGGTATTCGCACGGCCAAGCAGGCTTGGAAGTTAAAGAACGGTGATTACACAATGGTTTTAGTTAGTTAATTTGGCATTTAGTTCGGTTGGGCGACGGGAACAGCTGATCGGACCACTTCCAGTCGTTCCGCATTCCAATTGGGCCACTCCACTCGAAGAAGCGTGTTGTTTGTACTACTATCACCGCATATTGTTCGTTTTATCTCGGTTAAATTATATATTATACTATATCCGCAAGCGGAAATAAATAGTTCTGACTATTGCTTGCAGAACTGGGCAAACTCAATTTGGACTTGGCCAAGGCAAATTCCGATTTCGAACAGCATTTGTGCGAAGGTATAAAAAAAAGAACCCCGCCCCCCGTGAATCTTGTATAGCTAATCGAATAACAAACGCTTATCAGTGGAATTAATGCTAAATACCCCAGTGCTAACCAGCTTTTCCGCTCTTCCAGCTGCCAGATCTGTACAGTGTTGCTACATCCCCGCCAGAAACGCACAGAAACACCCGTTGTTGCTACTAAAAACAGCGAAACCAGGCGATAACAACAACAGCTCCACCTCCTCCTTCAGTATCGTTGCTAACCATTATCGGCAAACTCCTCCTAACACCCCGGAGAACCCGAAGAACCCAGAGAACCCGAAGAACCCACGAAGAGCAGGAGATAAGAAACCTTTTTTCCAAGCAGAAAGCGGCCACCTCAACGCGCTAATCTCCTCCAAGCAATTTGTGAAGGTGCAGAAGCAGTTCTACCGGGATTACTCTTGTGTCTCTCTGGGAGCCCCCCTCAAAAGCAGTGACGCTCCTTTACTAGGAGACCTTTGCAGCCAATACCGTGCCATCCTAGCTCACACATCGGCGGACGTTTTACCTGTCGGGGATCGTCATCATCCGGGGTGCCAGCATCAGCAGATTAGGCGAGCACATCAGCTACTCAGCAAGCAGGAGCAACTGGAGCAGGAGCGCAAGATGGCCCAGAAGGCAAAGTTCGAGAGGCTGCCCACCAATGTGGTGCCGCGTCACTACGAGCTGCTCCTGCAGCCCAATCTCAAGGAGTTCACTTTCACAGGAAAGACCATAGTGCAAGTCAATGTGAGTACAGTTGAGGGTCTGAAAAATGTACTTATCTTGGATTTATATGAGTGCCAATTACTGATTTAGCTAGGGAAATAATAGATAAGGTTTGTTTCTGGACTTTTTATGTATAAGAAAGTCGAGATGATATAAATCTACGGTTTTTCTGGAGATAGCCAATTAGTTTTATAGGTAAATCTATTATATTATAGGTATTAGATAGTCGAGATGATATAAATTTTTGAGATTTCCTGAGATAATCAATTTGTTTTCTATGTAAATCTATTATATTAAAGTTTTCCAGTAAGAAAAAGAATTATTGTTGAGATAATCCATTAGTTTTCTATGTAAATCTATTATATTATAGGTATTAGTTAGTCGAGATGATATAAATCTTTGAGATTTCCTGAGATAATCAATTAGTTTTCTATGTAAATCTATTATATTATAGTTTTCCAGCAAGAAAAAGTAATAATGTTGAAATAATCCATTAGTTTTCTATGTAAATCTATTATATTATAGGTATTAGATAGTCGAGATGATATAAATCTATGGTTTTTCAGGAGATAATCAATTAGTTTTCTATGTAAATCTACTATATTATAGTTTTCCAGTAAGAAAAAGTATTATTCTTGAGATAATCCATTAGTTTTCTATGTAAATCTCTTCCATTATAGTTCCCTAGCATGAAAATAGTATTCAACAAGTATTGCATAGTTTCAGTTAGCCAGTCCAGACTGTATGCCCCATCTCTTTCCATTTCTCCTCTTCTCCAGCCACTTTCACTTTTCCCGCTTTGTTATCTTCTGCGCCTCAATTGTGTGAACTTTTTCCCCTGACGTGTGCAAAAAAAAAAATATATTTCGAATGGAATTGGACATTCTCCTTGTTAACATTTCTCTTTATGCTGCAATTTGCATGCAAGCAAAGCACTTGGAGTGATGAACAGATATAGATATGAAGATATACGTATAAGTACACCCACTGGGAAGTGCGATTTCTTTGTCGGCGAGCAGAAAGAATGGTGGAATGACTGGCGATTTGGCTATGGAACTCGAGGGTACCGCGCAAAAATTTATTCGAGACAATCTCTTTTTGCAAACGCCGCTCATAACGGTGGATTTTGTTTACGTTTCGTTTGCGTCAACGGCGGAAATGATAAATTACCACCAAGTCGCACTTTTGATACCCTAGAAATTGGATTCTAATATTTGGGTATTGACTATCTTTAAATATTTTAAGCGAGACTTTACTTCTTTAGTTAGGAAATGGATAATTAATAGGTTGTATAGAAATAAAAAAAAAAATTCTTAATTTTAAAATGTTAATTTATTTCTTTTCTTTAAAACCCAGATTTTTAGTAATAACTTTAAATAAGTTTTTCAAATAAGTTTAGAAAATTTTTAAAATATAGGTAGTCGAAGCGAATCAAATATTTTAACCTCTTTAAAAAGTAATTAAAATATTTATTTATTTTAATGAAGTTTTAAAGATATTTTCCATTTAAATACAGACGTGCTTTAAATTATTCATATTTTATAAAAGCCTTAACTTGTTTATTCATAATGGACAACAAAAAAAAAGTTGTTTAAACTACAAGTTTATGCAAATTCTGAATGCTTTTTAAGCCGGCGTTTAAGCAAAGACTTGATTAATCTGATAAGACGGGTGAAAGATTTACATTTACCATTCCTATACGTTTAGTTCATAAATTAGACTTTCAATCGGCTGGATCCTCCCTGGGTTAGTGTATAAATTTCGCCAAAAACTCGTTTTCGAGCGCTTTGATTGCCTGGTTTAAGCCGGAAACCCACAACAAAGCCAAGAAAGCGGCATTTCTACGACCTTGAAGTAACTGTTTTCGGATTCTGGCCATTCTTCTCGACCTGGCTAACTGTTTCTGCTTACTGGTTTTTACACAGAAAGATCAGATTGATGTGTGCTTTTTATAAAGATTAAGTTATTCCTATCGTTTTGATATGAAGAAAGATTTTCTTTATCTTATTTTACATTAATTGTTCAAAAAATACTACATTTGGTATTGTAAATGATATGAAAATATATCAGATTGATGTGTGCTTTTTCTAAAGATTAAGTTATTCATATCATTTTGATATGAAAAAAGATTTTGAATATCTTATTTTACATTAATTGTTTAAAAAATACTAAATTTGGTATTGTAAGTGATATGCAAAAATATCATGTTGATATGCTTGAATCATAAATTTGAAATAAATCATTTTGGCTTCTTATTGATATGAAATAAGGTAGAATTGATCCTATTTCTTATCGATTTTTTTCTGTGTAGCTATTTCTTCGTTAGTTTGATCTTAAAAACTTAAGATCAGGTTGCTCACCTAACGATTACTATCATTTTGACTGATCATCTGATTGTCTTGCAGGTCAAGGAGCCCACCACACAGATAACCCTGAATGCCCTGGACATTGTTCTCGATGCGGTGGAACTTCAGTACGAGTGCAGCAAGTTGAAGCCGGAGAAGATTGTCTACTCGGCGGAGAATGAGACCGCGACGCTGGAGTTTGCCCAGGAGATCCCGGCGGAGACGCAGGGCGTCCTGCACATGTCCTTCACCGGCGAGTTGAACGACAAGATGAAGGGCTTCTACAGGAGCAAGTATTTCGGACCCAACGGCGAGGAGCGCTACGCGGGAGTCACCCAGTTCGAGGCCACCGATGCCAGGCGTTGCTTCCCCTGCTGGGATGAGCCGGCCATCAAGGCTACGTTTGATATCACACTGGTGGTGCCCAAGGATCGGGTGGCGCTGTCCAATATGCCCGTCCAGAAGGAGGACTCCCTGCCCGATGGTCTGAGGCGTGTGCGCTTCGATCGCACGCCCATCATGTCCACCTACCTGGTGGCCGTCGTCGTCGGCGAATATGACTATGTGGAGGGCAAGTCCGATGATGGAGTGCTCGTCAGGGTCTTCACGCCCGTTGGCAAGCGCGAGCAGGGCACTTTTGCTTTGGAGGTGGCCACCAAGGTGCTGCCCTACTACAAGGATTACTTTAATATTGCCTATCCCTTGCCCAAAATGGATCTGATTGCCATCTCCGACTTCTCGGCCGGCGCCATGGAGAACTGGGGCCTGGTCACCTACCGCGAGACCTTTGTGCTCGTGGATCCCAAGAACACCTCGCTGATGCGCAAGCAGTCGATTGCCCTCACAGTGGGTCACGAGATTGCCCACCAGTGGTTCGGTGAGTACTACTTACTTTGGACATCCGGTGAAGGGAATTCTTTGATCTGTAGAAAATCTCAAAAATGATTTAAGATTCACTGATTCAGGTTGTCTGACGTAGAAGCACCTGAATCTCAATTTGGTATGCAGATTACTTGGGAATTGATTCTTCTTTTGGGGTTTTAGTGTCAATGTCTTCACTTTGGGGTTTAAATTGAATGAGATTCTGAGAGTTATTTATATTGTTCTTTAAGGGTATTCCCCTGGCATATTCCGTTATCCAAATAAATAGGGTTTTTCAATTAGGTTACCTTAATTTCGTACACAGAAAAAAAGTTGACAAAAGATCAGACCTGTATGTGCAGGTCAATTTGATATTTTTTTAGGATCAAAATGAAATGAATACATTTGCCTATCTTATTTTTCAAAATTTGTTCAAAAAATACCACATTTGGTATTTTTAAATAGTATTTTTATAATCTTTATGAAATAACTGATATGATAAAGTATCAAGTTGATATGATTAAATCATAAATTTGACATTATTCGTCTTTTTATTGATTGGAAATAATATTGAAATAATTTAAAATATATATTATCAACTAATTGAACCCCTTTCTTGCAGGCAATCTGGTGACCATGGAGTGGTGGACCCATCTGTGGTTGAACGAAGGCTATGCCTCTTTTGTGGAGTTCCTGTGCGTGCATCACCTGTTCCCCGAGTACGATATTTGGACGCAGTTCGTCACTGACATGTATACGCGAGCTTTGGAGCTGGACTCGCTGAAAAATTCGCATCCCATCGAGGTGCCCGTTGGGCATCCCTCGGAAATCGATGAGATCTTCGATGAGATTAGCTACAACAAGGGTGCCTCGGTGATTCGCATGCTGCACGATTATATCGGCGAGGCGGACTTCAAGAAGGGCATGAATCTGTATCTCAATCGCCATCAGTACGGAAACACCTGCACCGAGGATCTGTGGGCCGCCCTCCAAGAGGCCAGCTCCAAGAATGTGGGCGATGTGATGACCTCGTGGACGCAGCACAAGGGCTTCCCGGTGGTCAGCGTGGAATCGGAGCAGGTGGGCAAGAATCAACGTCTGCTGCGCCTCAAGCAGTGCAAATTTACGGCCGATGGCTCGCCGGCGGATGAGAATTGCCTGTGGGTGGTGCCCATTTCGGTGTCCACCGCGAAGAATCCCACAGGAATTGCCAAGACTTTCCTGCTGGACAAGACCTCCATGGAGGTGACCCTGGAGAATGTCGACGCGGACGATTGGATCAAGATAAACCCGGGAACGGTGGGCTACTACCGCACTCGCTACTCGAAGGAGATGCTGGAACAACTGATGCCGGCGGTGGAGAAGATGGAGCTGCCGCCGCTGGATCGTCTGGGATTGATCGATGATATGTTTGCCATGGTCCAGGCGGGTCATGCCAGCACGGCCGAGGTCTTGGCTCTGGTGGATTCGTACAGGAACGAGACGAACTACACGGTGTGGACGGCGATCACCAATTCGCTGACCAATCTGCACATTCTTATCTCGCACACCGACCTCATGGAGGATTTCCATCGCTTCGGCCGGAATCTCTACGAGCCGGTGGCCCAGAAACTCAGCTGGGAGCCACGCGATGGCGAGAACCATCTGGATACTTTGCTCAGGAGCCTGGTGCTCACCCGACTCGTCTCGTTCCGCAGCGAGGATACCATCGAGGAGGCGCAACAACGCTTCCGTGGGCATGTGAATGGCACCAGCCCGCTGCCCGCCGATCTGCGCACCACCTGCTACAAGGCTGTGCTGCAGGATGGCGACGAGAAGATCTTCGAGGAGATGCTCGATCTGTACAGGGCCACCGATCTGCACGAGGAGCAGGATCGCATCTCGCGAGCCTTGGGCTGCTGCGGCGATGTCAAGCTGTTGCGACGCGTCATTGACTTTGCCATGTCGGTGGGTGGTAGTCTTTCTTGAGGGGATTAGGCCATTGGATTTATTTATTGTATTTATTTGTATTTTCTAGGGTGAAGTGAGGGCTCAGGACGCTGTCTTTGTCATCGTCGCCGTGGCCATCAATCCCAAGGGACGCGACATGGCCTGGGACTTTTTCAAGGAGAACAACAAGAAGTTGCTGGAACGCTACCAGGTGAGGGGATTATCTATATACACAGAAAAAAAATTGACAAGAGACCAGATTGATATGTGCTGGTCAATTTTATATTTTCTAAAGATCAAGTTATTCATATCATTTTGATATGAATAAAGATTATGTTTATATTATTTTACATTATTTGTTCAAAAAATACTAAATTTGGTATTTCATATGATATGATACAATATCAAGTTGATATGTTTAAATCATAAATGAACAAAAATTGACAAAAGACCAGATTGATATGTGCTGGTCAATTTTATATTTTCTAAAGATCAAGTTATTCATATCATTTTGATATGAATAAAGATTATGTTTACCTTATTTTACATTATTTGTTCAAAAAATACTAAATTTGGTATTTCATATGATATGATACAATATCAAGTTGATATGTTTAAATCATAAATTTGGCATAAATCATATCGGCTTATTATTGATATGAAATAAGGTAGATTATATGCTATTTCAAATCGAATTTTTTTTCTGTGTATAGTATAAAAAGTATTGGGAGGTATAATAAAATTTTGCAAAACAATAAACAAATATTTTCTCCTTAAAATTGTGCTAAAACTTAAATTTTTAAATATTTTTAACTATTTTATTTCTTTTAAAAATGTATAGGTAACATTGTAGTCTATCTACTACCAAAATCTATAAAGAAATTGTTTATTTTTTCCGTATTTTACAGTATTTGTTTAAAAATAATAGATTTGGTATTTTATGTGATATGATAAAATATCAATTTGATTGGTTTTTTCCGTATTTTACATTATTTGTTTAAAAATACTAAATTTGGGATTTCATATGATATGATACAATATCAAGTTGATATGTTTAAATCATAAATTTGGCATAAATCATATCGGCTTATTATTGATACGAAATAAGTTAGAATTGATCCTATTTCATATAGATTTTTTTTTTCTATATATGAATATGTAAAGCAGTCCTAAAACTATAACTTTCTCTTCACAGGGCGGCTTCTTGCTCTCCCGCCTGATCAAGTATCTCATCGAGAACTTTGCCTCCGAGGAGCGCGCCAAGGAGGTGGAGGAGTTCTTCCAGGTCAACCAGATACCCGGCTGCGAGCGCACCGTTTCCCAGGCGGTGGAGACCATCCGCCTGAATGCCGCCTGGCTGCAGCGGGATCGCGAGCAGCTGGCTTTGTTCCTGCGGGATGATGAATAAACGTTATTGGCGCTCGCCAGCATACCAAAGCATTTAAGCAACAACCACCAGCAGCCACAAACAGCACCAGTAACCCAGTAACCAGGTCATCATGATAGTAAACTACAAACTAATATCTCCATAACACCACCACCAACACCACACGACCAAAGCCGTCACAAATGCAAGCGAAAGCCCCAAGATGAAGATGAGAGCCAAATAGGTTAGCTTTAGTCAAGGATCCACCTATATATATCTATATATCTATTGACTACTCGCCCTAAGAGAAGGACGACCCCTAGCAGCATTTAAGACCCCTAAGCTTATCAACTTTTCTATACCCTGGAAATTATGTACGTGTTGAGTTTATTACGATAAATAAATGCAATTTCTAGTAAGAGTAAACAAAATACGACTTTAGTTTATATTCGATCCAATTTATATAGAGTCTATATATTGTTTATGTACAATTCAAAACTTATACCTTCGTTTATTTAAGCTCTAATCTTCACCTCATCGGTGTTATTGTTGTTATTCTCGAATTTCTGGGCCCGCCGCTTCAGTTCCTGCGATTGCGACCAGAAAGTGGACAAACGCTGATCGCTGTTCGAGCAGAACTCACGGAAATCCTTCAGCATCTTCAGCTGAAAGAGTTCTCCATCTGCGGAGTTGTTGATGGTCTGTGCCTTCCACTTCTTGTTGGGTATCATGTGATTCCAGGCCCACAGGAAACCCACTTTCTTGGGCACATTCGTGTTGTTTGTGTGGCCATAGACGCAACGGGTGACATTCGCCTCTTGGAGGATGGGCGATTCCACCTGGTAGTTGTTCGTGGCGCAGCTGGAAGAGATTAGAGATTAAATTAGATTTTAAGGGCTAGAAAGATTCCTATTTATCTTACCGTATCAAAGCAAACATGTTGCCCGTGCAGTGCACATACTGATACTCCTTGGGCAGCTATAAAATTTAAAATTATAATGTTAAATCCTTAAAAAACATATAGAAGATATACTAACATCCTTGCCAACGCTGTATTTCTTTTCCAAAACGCAGGGCAAGAAGCCAAACTTGGCCAAGATGGCCTCCTGCAAGAACAGCATGCGATCCGAACGGCTATCCTCGGGAAACTCTGCAAAATAATACAAATATAAGTTAATAAAAGAGGTTAAAATATAACAAGAGAGAACGCTATATTCGGGTGCCCCGACTATCAGATACCCGTTACTCAGCTAAAGGGAGTGCGAGGGAGGTGGAGATATAAACTTTGATCAGCCATAACTTTTTAACGAATGGTCCGATTTAAAAAATTTCTTCTACATTTTGTTAGGTATTGATAAACACAATAAAACTGCATTTTTACTTTTCCAAAATCTACGATACTCTACGAGTAACGGGTATAAAAATAAGTAATTTTAAGTACCATCAAACAGAGCAGCTCCATTGGGCAGGAATGTCGTGCAAAGCGGAATGAAAATGGGTCCCCTTAGAGGATCTGATTTCTTGGTGAAGGGCTCCGCCATGGGATCCGCTGGCACTGAGACCAGGAAATTGAACTGATTCGCCTTGCGCATCCAGCCGCCAATCTGTAGTAGTCAAAAATATTCGATAAGACATCTTATACATCAAGAAACTATAGAGTTTCTACTAACCAAATCCGCCACAATGGGACCCGATGAGGTGACCCACTCGACCACAATCTCAAAGGCGAATCTGGGCTGCAGCACTGTGTGATGTTTGACATGACCCCACTCCATGCGATCGCTCTTCTGGTTCACATCGATCTCCAGATGCGACTGGCGATAGACGCGTTCTAGAAATTATAATAGATTATATTACAATTATTAAAGGTTTCATTAAGAAAAACTCACTGTTACTGCAGGTTTCTGTCCAGGATTGAGGAGCCGGCGAATCCCTGAGAAAATTGGGCACTGGCGTGGTCACCGGCTCATCATGCCAGAGGAAGCTACATCCCTGGAACTCAATCTCCAGCCATTCGTTGACAAAGGCGCTGTAATCACTCAAAGGCGGGGCGTAATCTGAATGAAAGGAAAAAGGATCATGAATCTCAAGAATTCGCGGAGCTGTTTAGGTTATGTTTCGCAGCCTCCTTTAATTATTCATCAAGCAGAACTGCAAATCATATTATTTTTTGAAACTTTCACTAGCTTTCTCATTAAGCTGAAGAATTCGCGCAGATGCTTATATTATAATTTGCAGTCCTATTAAATTTTTAAATATTACAATTAATTAACTAATAAATCTTAAAAATATTTTTTACAGTATAGAGTATAGAGTATAGAGTATAGAGTATAGAGTATAGAGTATAGAGTATAGAGTATAGAGTATAGAGTATAGAGTATAGAGTATAGAGTATAGAGTATAGAGTATAGAGTATAGAGTATAGAGTATAGAGTATAGAGTATAGAGTATAGAGTATAGAGTATAGAGTATAGAGTATAGAGTATAGAGTATAGAGTATAGAGTATAGAGTATAGAGTATAGAGTATAGAGTATAGAGTATAGAGTATAGAGTATATAGTATTGTATAGAGTATAGAGTATAGTAGTATAGAGTATATAAGTATAAACCTAACCACCTTTGGCATTCTTATCCTGCTGCACCACATAGTAGAAGACAAATCCCGGCACCACAGGCTTCTTCCAGTCACCAGAAGCATGGCAGATCATGCGCTCCCTTGAAGAAATGACCAATTAATATATTTTGATACTTTTCAGATCAAAGCAACCCACTTTCGCATGGCCTCTAGCAGCTCCAGAGGATGTCGTCCATTATTCAGGCGGGTTTTCAACCACATCAACGCATCGTAGGACACAAAAGTGCAGGAGGGAAGCGATTGGGTTTGGGAAAAGAAGCCCACTCCATTGACAGGATGCTTCATGGCCTCAAAGATCTCGGCCAGCGTGGCATTCGGGCTGAACTTGATGTCCACAGGGAAGCTGAAGAAGAGATAATGATTGGGAAAATGGAAATACTTTATAGGAAAGTACCCACCCATCATCCTGGTCATCCCTGGCGGCGATTCCTGCAGCTGCCACTGCATCGGTGGCGGGAAAAATACGAGGAATCCTTCCGTTTTCCAGTTTGGGACGCACATTAATGCTGGCATGTGAAGTAGCAGAGAAACAGGGATTAGATATGACATGATAAGGGGTTCTATTATCATCAGAGGTTCCTTATCCATGGTGGGTCTGGTGTGTGTGTGTGTATCTGGATTGGGGATACAGGATTTTCAGCAGGCCAATTGCTTATAAGTTAGTGTTTTTGGGTATGTGGTTGTTGTGAGGGGATTAGTCGATAGATAAACGGAGCCAGGTCATCCTGACCCCTTTTGGGTGGCACAAACCTTTGCTGCGGTGAGTTTAATTGGTTATGATGCTTTTCAGTGATTCTAGGTGTGTCATGCTGCTGAAAGCCAAATACCAAATTAAATTATATAAAAAGTACGTAACAAAACCAAAGGAAATGAGAAACAAACAACCGAACAAATTCTGAGAAAAACGGGATGCACAAAACAACAGGACTACGAGTACAAAATACAAAAAAATAGGGATAACCAAACAACAAGCCAGCAACAATATATGTATATACAAATTAGCCTAGACCAAGGAATCGTTTTGGAACAGTAGCCAACCAAATCCCCAGCGAATCGTGCAGCTTTTACCAGGGACCGTATACAAAAATTTATAAATAATATAGTAGGTATAATATTTTGGGTAATATTAGATTTTCTGATAATATTCTTAACTACAGAAAATAAACTTTTAAGTAGAACTGCAAATCATATTATTTTTCTCATGAATCTGAAGAATTCGCGGAGCTGTTTATGTTATGATTCGCAGCCTCCTTTAAATATTTAATAATATACAATTTAATATATACATAGTTAATCATCAAGCAAACTTTCACTAGCTTTCTCATGAAGCTGAAGAATTCGCGCAGTTGTTTATATTATGTTTTGCAGCCCTATTACATTTTTAAATATTTAATATCACACAATTAATTAACTAATAAATCTTAAAAATATTTTTTACGGTTCCTGGTTTTGATGCAAATGCAAATACAGTGTTTTTATGTGCGTATTGTGTGTATGTTTGTGTACAAGAGAGATAAGGGGCCTTAGATCTATGATTTTTGTTTGTTTTTTTTTTGGAGTCGATATAAAAACCTGGGTCGCTTTTCCGGCAGTCGATTACTGCCGACTCGCTCCCGGAACGGGGAGTTCATGAGTCCCTGAGGAGTTGGAGGAGTTCGTTTGTCAGATTTCGGAGCGGATTGGGGCAGGTCGAAAGTGGGTGTGTGTGGCGGGAAGAAAGACAGAGACATTTTAAAGAGATACAAAAAAATATTAGATAAAATCGATCTTATGGGCAATCAGATCGAATTAATCAAAAGTATTCAACTCAAACGTGCGCAAATGAAAGTTAATTTTGAGTCGAAATTAAGCAAAAAAGTGCGCATTTAAGATGGAACAAAAAAATAAATCGATTTAACGTTAAATTGTTTTTTGTTTTTGTTTTTAGATAAGTTGAGTAGATAACCTGGTTAGGCTGAGGCCTGGATATAATGCTGGTGCTGTGTCTCCGCTTGGTTATGTGGGCGATGGGGCTGTCCTGCAAAAGTGAGGCGAGATACTCGATACATCAGGGGAAAGGCAACGGGCAACTAAAAGCGGGCTTTGTGATGCAAGGTTAATCAGGTCAACAGTTCTAGTTTTACGCTTCCTAACCCTAAACTGGTTTTTAATATTTAAAAAATTTTACAAATAAATTTTCCATTTTTTTTTTCAGGGAATAACAAATTATTTACAGAGTTATTTTCATTTAATTAAAGGCCTCTTATTTTTAAATTAAATTTGAAATATTTTAAAACGTTTAATAACGAATTACTTTTAAATAATTTTCAATATTAAAAAAAAAATAGATTAATAAATTTACAAATCGCTTTTCTTAAGCAATGAATTCTTAGGAATTTTTGAAACCAAAAGAGCTTAAAAAATTCAAAATTGTCAGAAATATATAACATAATATTATTATTATTTTTTACAGTGCTCTCTTATATGATTTCCCAGTTATTAAATCAATTTCTTCAAAGCTGAAACTATCTAGTAAACTCTAGAAAGCTCATATATAACCGATCAATACTCTATTGATCCACCGTCGACTTCGCTGGCAGGACGATTAGTCAATTAGGAGTCAGAACGCAATTACAGAATTAACGCAACGGATCACGAATGCACAAAAGCCAAGCCAAGGATTCATTTGTATCTTACTCTCGCCTTGCGCGCATATTGGCGCTTTAGCTTGCTGACCGCCTCGATGAGTCGGACGAAGTCCTCCACTTGCTCACGGGTATTATCCGCTGTGACATCGGGGAATATATCGCATCGCTGACAGCTGGCGATCTTGTTCACAATATTCTCCCTGGGCAGCAGATACATGCGATAGCGCCAGTATTTCAAGCTCTATAAAGAGAATTCTCCTTTAGAGGATTGTAGGTAATAAATCTAATAGGGAATAGACCTCCATTAGTGGATAATCCACATCGCCACGCGTGCAGATGTACAGATCCATGTGGTTCCAGTTGAAGTTCTCCAGCTTTTCGGTGGTGAAGTTTACTCCAGAGATTTCATAGGTCTCGTGCTGTGGGGCATGAAAACGATAACGGTAGTCCACATTTATCGGGGGATAGGGATGTCTAAGAAAAGAAAATATTATTTTAGGGATTTAAATTCATCAGTTAAAACTACACAGAAATAGAATTCGATATGAAATAGGTTAAATTCTAACTTATATCAAATTTAAGATTCAAACATATCAAATTGATATTTTATCATATCATATAATATACCAAATATAGTATTTTTCAAACAAATAATGTAAAATACGGAAAAACATATCATATTGATATTTTATCATATCACATAAAATACCAAATTTAGTATTTTTAAACAAATAATGTAAAATACGGAAAAAAACATATCAAATTGATATTTTATTATATCACATAAAATACCAAATTTATTATTTTTAAACAAATAATGTAAAATACGGAAAAAAATAATTCTTTATTTATATCAAAATGATATGAAAACCTTGATCTTTAAATAATACCATATAACCAGCACATATCAATCTTTATTTTTTTAAAAACTCACCTGGGTCTGTAGCCCGTTACTGTGATCACAGAACCAATCAAAGAGATCTTGTGAAAGATGCGTCCTATAGACAACAGATACTCCTTGTTGATCTCGCAGGGCGGCTTTACCGGTAGAACTGCCGATCCCGAGGAGCAGTTGCCCACCGACGGAGGCTTTTCATCGACCACGATCAGCTGGAAGCCCTGAGCCAACCGCTGCGAAACGATCTCCTTGCAAACCTCCTCGGTGGACAGGGGTTTTCGATAGACCGCTCTACTCTGGGCATAATCATGATTCACATCGTCGGGCAGCAGAGTGTAATCCGAGATCACATAGTCGTTATTCAGGGAACGCTTATCGGGGAAGTAATCCGTGGTGATGGGCAGACAGGCGGGGATGGTGAGCGACTTCCAGTCGACGCCTGCAAACGGTTTCAGGCGGGGATTAGCTTGGTTTCTCACGGATGGCCTGAGAATCAGGAATCAGAGACAGCAGAGAGAAAGCCAACGCCGGTACAGGTGTGTTTTTTTTGGTATAAATCAAAAATCGCTCAAGCTAAAAGGACTACGGAAATCATAAATCATAGGAGTGGGTCTCTTGAGTCTCCAGGGAACGAGAGCCTGTCACCAACGGATGGGTGGATTAGCATGTGTGTGGTTTGGTGGGTGGTGTGCGTACGAAATACAGGTACACAGAAAAAAAATTCGATATGAAATAGGGTCAATTCTACCATATTTCATATCAATAAAAAGCCGATATGATTTATGTATAAAATAAGATTCAAACATATCAAGGTGATATTTTATCATGTCAAATAAAATACCAAATTTGGTATTTTTTAAACAAATAATCTGTATTCATATCAAAATGATATGAGTAACTTGTATATAAAATTGACCAGCACATATCAATTTGATCTTTTCTCAATTTTTTTTTCTGTGTGGCAAAAGGTGGGCGTGGCAAGCATGCTAACGCTACAAAAACTACACAACAACAGCATGCTCCAGTGGTCAAGTCAACATGCTACCAACTCCGTGAGGATTACCAACTAAGGGGGTTCCAAGTTCCAAAGAGGTTCCAATTTCCCAATGGGTGTGTTTGTGTTGGGTTTTTGGGGTTTCTGGGTTGTGCAGTTTTTCGGGTGGCTTTCTAAACTACGGATTAAGCTATAATTGTAGTGGATGAGTAAACTACATGCAAGGGTTTTTGGTTTTTAATTTTTTTGGTGCATTGGCCGAGGTTTTCAGGGTTACAAGCGGGTGAGTGCAAAGCAAAGATAATCTACAGACTTGGATGAAGGGTCACCCATAGGCAAATATGATGCTATCGAAATACCTGTAATTTTAAATTTTATATTCCATAAGAATCTCAAGATATGATATCATGATAACCTAAAGCAAATAGTATTTAAGTGTGGTAACACCTTTTGTATTATATTTCTAGAAAACTTTGTATACGAAAAAGGTTAAAATATTCCTAATACTTCTTGTTTAAAAAAGTTATTCCAAATATATTTAAGTGAAAAGTTAGGATACCTATTATTTATCAGAGTTTAACCCTAAAGGTTTATTAAACTTTACTTTTACTAGGATTCTTGTCCTCTACTTAATAATACTGAACTTTTTTAATAAATATTCCTATAATGCACTTTTTAACATTTTTAAGAACTCTATATATTATAAAAAAATATAAAAATAATTAATATTCCTATAATACAATTATGATATCTTTATAAACTCTACATATATATTTATAGAAAATATAAAAAAAAAATATTTCTATATTCCTATAATCACCCCCCATAAAAATTATCTTTTCTAAGCAAAGCAGCAACATCTACGAAAACGCCAAAACTACAGATCCAAGGATTCTAGAAACCAATCTAATATCTAACTCGTGTTTTGTGTGTGGTGGTTGCAGGTGTGTTTGTTGTGTGTGCTCGTGTGTGTTTGGATGCATCGCTAATGCTTTTTGTACAGAGTTCAAAAGTGGTGAATTTGTATTTTGTCCAAACCTATGATGATCTTTCCTCTTCCGCCGCCGCCCGCCTCCGATTCGGTGGGCGGATCTACATCCCCGAGAGCCTCCATTGTATCGACCATTCCGACCATTCCGAGATGATGATGATGCTCGCCCTCGACGATCGGCCTCAGATGCTTGACTAAACGACCGATGGATGTGTGTGGATTGGATTCGATGGGTTTTTCGATATAAATGATGGGTTGCAAATTTCGATTCGTTGGTTAGAGATCCGATTTGAGGTGTGTGTTTTCATTCGTGGCGGGGTAATAATGTGAATCATACATAAAATTAGATTAGATTTATATTTCGGCTAGGATGTTTTTTTTTTTGGTTTATTTTTTAATTTTTCGGTTGGTTAGAATGAGCTACTACTTCGTTAGTGGGCACCCAAAGCTCTGGCGGATCTCCACCAGAAAGGCAATCCCGCTGCCCACCAATCCGCAGAGAAACAAACTAAAGGCGGGCACCAGCAGATTCAGAGCCAGAGGTCGCAGCCTTAGCTTCTCCTCCAGCTCCGCCAAGGTGGAAAAGTCCCTCAAATAGCCCATGCGATGGGCCTTCCTAAAGCACGTCTCCAGCCAAAGATCCTGCAGTCCAGCCTGCTGAACATGGAGCAAAAAACGATGCAGTGCATCCTTCAAATGCGAATCCACACTCAGTTGATACTGATAGGGGTAGGAACCATGGCAGATCCGCGAGAAATAGAAACGCTTCTTGCGCAGAAAACGCTGCTGCAGATCAAAGAAACGCCAACGGATATTGCTAATGGGATAGATGTACTCCGGATCCATGGCTATTCTCTTCTCATCGAAATCCTCGGCGGTTGTAAAGCTGAACTTGCTGGTAAACTGATCTTCGTGGCCCAAGGAACCCACAATGGCCTCCACATCGGAGGGCAGGACGAGGATCCTATAGGGCAGCTGGAACAGCTCCTCCAAGGAGCTGGCAGGTCGCCTCGTCAGCGTAACAGTCAAAAAGGAGGTGAGTTTGGTGCTGTACGTCTGAACCAAAGTGAAGATCCCGGCGAGAATCAAAAAGGTGCAGAGGCTTCTCTTCTTACACTTGGGTGAACCCACCCCTGGCACTCCTAGGATGGCCCACAGCTGGCCCTCCGGCATCAGCCTCCTCACATAGACGAACTGCACCAGGATCAGTGTGATGAGCAGGCACAGCCAAAGGTGGAAGCTGAAGGGCAGAAAGACATACAAGCTCCTCGATATCTCATTGTCCAAGGGGATCATGAAGCAGCGTGGCGCCACCTGCGTGGGATACGAATAGTCCACTTCGTTAACCGGATGCAGAGTATCGTACAAATGTGGACTCAACTCCACCTGGCCGTCCATAATCAAATCCATTAGAGCGTCCATATTCATCACATTGGAGCCATTCACCTCGAAGCGAAAGAGATCCATGCTGACATTCAGATGCTTCATCAGCTGGTTGATCAGGACGCCACCCAATCCCTCCAGTTCCCATTGCCTCGTCCGAAGGTTCTGATACCAAAAGGTATTTGGAACATCCTGCTGAACGGGCATGCGTAACCGGTAGCCTCGAAAGTTCCTGCGATTCGCAGGCGGAAAAAGGTGATGCGGATCATAGGAGGATAGCCTTCTCATCTGGATTACTCGCACAGCGGGATACGGATCCATTTGGTAGAACTTCTGGGCAGCCAGAACCACCAAAGCGGAGCGGAATTGAAGTTTCCAAAGGAGTTTGAAAAAGTGTTTCAGCGACTCTTGAGTTTCCTTCTCTCTCAGGAGGAACATGGTCTTGGAATAGCGTCTTCCACGGGCTCTGCCCGCATGCCATTCGATCACCGGATCCCTGGCATCCCTGGCAAACACCAAGTACAGCGTCTCCTCATCCTGCAGCCGACTGAAGCGAACCTGCGTTGCGAGATTTCCATTGCTAGCCGTCATTTGGGGCAGCAAATAGAAGTGATTGCTGCTATTCCCCATCAATCCGCGATGCAGGTCATCCAGAAAGCGAGGACTAACCGATTCCCAGCTGTGGACTATGGTGATGGCATGGAGGCGATGCACGCGACCGATCCTGTCCAGAAAATGTGCCAGGTGCGCGGGACGCACGAAGCTTTCTTTGCCTTCGATTTGCTGGCACAAAAGCGGCAAAAGCAAAAACTGGAGCAACATTTCTGCTTGGGATTCACTTTGGTACTGAATACTCAAAGGGTTTTCCACGCGATTCGATCTCTAAAACATGGAAACACAACTCTGTTTGACCAACACTTACCCGTGGTAATTGCTGGCGTCCACTCCTGCTCCCCGGTGGCTCCCCAGAGATAGGACTTCGCCTGGGTGGCCGTCAGGTTGGGCACATTGGCGGGCAGGGCGTTCATCAGCGAGTTTTGACGGCGCTTGAAGACTGAGGATACAAAATAATATTAGTTTAGGTGTTCTATTTAATAAACTAATACTACAAATATCAAGTTGATATAGCAAGATTATAATAACGTTTTGAATTTTCCTTTCATTCTAAAGAATTTGCGATTTCAGAATTTCGATCTTAAGAATTCGCGGGATTATTTTGTGAAAGAATTTATGAATAAATGATTTCATATTGTTAAATGTAACAAATCTGTTATTATGGTCCATTTTGGATATAAAAACTAAACATAATTAATTGAAACAGAAATTCATTTTGGAGATTAATCACAATAGAAGGTAGAATCGTGGTTAATATATCACTACTCGATATTATTAATATCAAATTGATATTATTCATATAAAAAATAAACTACTACTACAAATATCAAGTTGATATATATAAATAAGAACTACATCTGGAATTTTCCTTTCATTCTAAAGAATTTGCGATTTTAGGATCTCGTTCTTAAGAATTCGCATCCTTTTTTTGAAATTAATTTAATTTTAAAAGTAACAAATCTGTTATTATGGTCCATTTTGGATATAAAAACTAAACAGAATTAATTATACTATCAAATTGATATTGATCTTATTTCTTTTTGGAGTATAATCACAAGAGAAAGTAGAAACGTGGTTAATATATCACTACTTGATATTATTAATATCAAATTGATATTATTTATATAAAAAATAAACTACTACTACAAATATCAAGTTGATATATATAAATAAGAGCTACATCTGGAATTTTCCTTTCATTCTAAAGAATTTGCGATTTTAGGATCTCGTTCTTAAGAATTCGCGGTCTTATTTAAAAAATCTGTTACTACGGTCCATATTGGGTATGAAATCTAAACAGAATGATACTATCAAATTGATTATGATCTTATTCTAAGCCCAACTTACAATCAATTTTGTCATCTCCCATCACAAAGCTCTGCGAGGAGGCTGACTTGCTGAGCAGCGAATGGCTGGACACTCGGTCGTACTGCTCCCCATTCTCGCATCCATAATCCTCCTGTTCGTTGTTGTTGTTGCTCCCAGATTGGCTATTATTTTGGATCTGCTGCAAGGGCCGCTGCTGACCCGTTTTCGCCGGCACCGCTTGGTAGTGATGCTGCTGTATGAGCACTCCCGTTGGACCTTTCGGGAAGATGTGCGTCCAGCGGCGGCGATTGGAAGTCAGCTTGATGGTCACTTGCGAGGGATCAAAGGGATTGATGAGCGCGCGACCAGGACGCACAATGGGCGCAATGCTAACGATGGTGCGACGGGAGTTCTTCTCCGAAGCCAGTGACTCGGAGAGATTCGTGGTGTCAGGTTGCTAAAATCAGAAGGTGTTAGGAAGATCAAGAAAAGAGTGGAGTATTGATAAACCACCTACCAACGCCGCCAGCATGGCAGAGGTGCCATGGTGAATGTCTGGATCGGACATCTTGCGACGCATAGAAGGTATTTGAGTGGGCGTGAGGTTCTCCCAGTCGTTGTTCCTGTAAGCATAGGTCTCCAAGCTGGGCACCGAGGTCTTCTTGGCACGCACTATGCGCTGCAAGGAACTGGGAGAAGAGACAGATACATTATGGGATGTAAACATTCCCATTAAGAAGCACAATCCTACCAAGTACTTTGGGCGGGCAGCGGCTGGAAGATCTGCTCGTCATACGCATCGTAATCGAAGAGCGAGTTGTGCTTGTACTCCGACTGATTGCAGCTGAGGAAGTGACGCTCGTTCTCCTCGTTCTCCACGTCGTGGAGCGTCAGTTGGGAGCCAAAGAGAGGCAGCTTGATCCTCGGTATAAAGCTGGAGTAAGCAATCTTCTTGTTGGTGGAGTAGAAACTCAGATTGATCCAATGGGGCAGCGAATAATCATCGGCAGAGGTCAAAGTAGTGTCCTTGTTGTGGAATTTCAGTAGGGGAACCGCATGCAGGGGCTGCTCGCCCACGCAGACCAGATCGCTGCCCACTCCATTGTCGATGATGCGCTGCTTGGTGATGTTGGTCAGCTCGCGATCCACAGAGAAGACTCCCACGCCCGGCGTAATGACCACAGAGAGCTGTCCAGTGCGATCGAAGGTTCTGTCCAGGTAGTGCTTCTCAAAGGTGTTCAGGGAGATGTTGAGGACCTCCAGAAAGTTGCCCTGTGTGGCAGAGGAATTGGTGGCCGGCGGGATCTTCATGTTCTCCCTTTCGTGATAGCGCAACACGGTGGCCTGTGGATTAAAAAGTGAGTTTACTGGCATGACAAGCTAGAGAGAAGATAAACCCACCTGGTAGGAGGTGAATAGCTTGCGCAGCTGGCCCAGCACAGTGCACCAATCGTCACACCGTTCGTTTTGAATGGCCACTCGGTAGAAATCCTCGTAGAAGCGACCCTTGTAGTCCTGCTGCAGGCAGTCGCGCATGTGCTCGGGGAACTCATCCAGGGATTTGGCGGCATAGAAGGTGCGGGAGAAGAGCACGATGGTTACCTCGTGGTTGCAACTCAACTTCCGCCATTTCTGGAACAGTTCAGTTAGAAAGCCATTCACAGCCTTCTCAAAGTACAGATCTCCGTGGATATCAAAGTCCCACATCTCGGAAGACATCTGCAGGAAGAGATAGACCATCGAAGTGCTGCTGCGAAAGACAATCTTGGTGTCCTCCGTGATGACGCCGCTGGCCACGCGCTCGCCCTGCGACCACATCTCGTACACCTGGCAGCGGATCTGCATGTCGTTGTAGTCAATCTTCTTGTTTACATACACACAGGTGTCGGTCTGCGGGGAGGAGGAGAAGTACTTTTAGAGCAGATCCTCCCCAGAAACATGTAGTTTCCCTTACCAAATAGGTCTTGAGACGCCACATTTCCGAACGACCCATGTACTGATCCTTGAAGGTGATCTCTATGGAGTCCAGGGCCACATCCGCCGGGTTGACGATGCGCATCACCACATTGGAGTAGGGACGCATCTTGAAGGCATTGGCGATCCCAGATTCGATGCTGATCACATCTCGACCGCAGCTCCCATTGAACTCGGTGATCTGGAGCAGCAGATGGGTGCCGTTCTCCTCGTCGGGGGCATAGATCTCGACCACATCGCCCACATTGGCATTCGGGTGATCCTTTAGATTCATCACCAGGTCCGCATCTGTAAAATCCATGTAACATATGTAATGTTTCCGCAATATTCCACTTCTGCTTACCGTAGGATTTGTTGCATCCACGCGTGTGTGTGTTCAGCTTGTACAGCTTCATGTTGACTTTGTTTTTTGGTTGCAAAACCAGCAGACAATTATTTATTAAGTTCTCTAAACAATTTTCCCCATTTTGCTTGCTAAAAAATAAAAATTCTACTTTTTTCGCCTTTTGTTTTGATTCCTTATCTGCATAGTGATGGCACTTGATGGATTGTTTGGTATATTTTTGGTATTTCAGCTCTCACAAAATATACCACAAGTGAAATTCGGTGTACCGTTGTAATAAATACTACAAATTATTTTTGATTTTATTGCGCAGTTCATAAAAATATTTAAAATCCCATTTTAAATACTTTTTAAACTATTTTTTTTGCTTTAAATAGTACTTCCTATATATTTATAATAAATAAAAAATAAATCACTAAATTCTATTTTTTTCGCCTTTTGTTTTGATTCCTTATCTGCATAGTGATGGCACTTGATGGATTGTTTGGTATATTTTTGGTATTTCAGCTACCAAAAAATATACCACAAGTGAAATTCGGTGTACCGTAATATTAAATACTACAAATTATTTTCGATTTTATTACGCAGTTCATAAAAAATGTAACACATTTTTAAACTATTATTTTTGCTTTAAATAGTACTTCCTATAAATTAGGATTTACAATTTTTTTTTTAATATTAATAAATAAAAAATAAATCACTAAATTTTCAACCGTTTTATTTCCCAATGATGCCTTCGTCACCAGACACATATCATTAATGGCGTTTTTTTCGCTCAATATTAAAGACTGATGTTTGATTTCATTATAAATTAATAAATCATTTTCCATTGCCCTCGATTGTAATTATATATTTACATATTCTTTGACCTGTCGCTAATCTTGCCAATTAGAAAGATGCGTTCCATATAAAAGGTGTTATATTATTGATTTAATACATATAGCTAAGCCTGCGTCATAGAAGCGTAATCGATTTCTTGCAGATAAGAAACTCAAATAACTTTTGAGTGGTTTTATAATTTAAAATTTAATATTCCCTATACTTTTGTAATGAATAGATTGTAACACCGACCCCCAAGTGTTATCAATCTGACCGCTGCTGTATCTATTAATTTACATCTTTCTGGCCCTGAGCTAATCTAAGCAATTATAACGTTCTATTTAGGTTTTCCGTACATTTTTTTTATTGTTTACATATATTTATTGGTTTAATGAATTTATCTCGTTGTTGATTTTCAATGAATAATTTTATTGGGTCGCAAATATCAGTGAGTACATTTCGACAAAAAATTTTTAAAGACAGTTCGTTGGCCTGGTTAAATCCCGGCTAATCCTTAGTCCTCAGTCAGATAGCTGCACTCGACACGATTCGTTTCTATTCGGGGTTTCCGGATCCCGGATCCCGGACTCGTCTTCCCGATCCTCGTTTCGCAATCGTCGCTTGTTTGTTTACTGTTTGTGGTTGATTAGAATGCCAGATTGGCCCGATAGTTCGCATTTCTCTACTTATAGCGAGGGTTATGTATACAGGATGCGTCGTTGGTTGTTCGAAAATGAGTTTGCTCGTATATGTATATATGTAACTAACAATTCAGGGGCTCACTGCGTCGTCCTCTCATCCACAATCTCTCAATCTCAACATGCAGCTTAAACGGTAGACAGAACTCCTAAAGCTAACTAAACACGTACGGACTACAAGTAAGGGTTAATCACTAGGGAGGACTTCTCACATCGCCACGGTGGCCAGGACGACGGTGATGTCGTCCGGCTTGCCGCCCCTCGCCTGGATGTTATTCCTCCTGGCGCTGAGGGCAAAGGGCGAGAGGAACTCGCTGTTGAGGGACAGGGTGCGTGCCATTAGCGCCAGGCTGTTGGCCGTCATCTGCAGCTTGACGGGATCCCGTTCGCCCTCCACCTCGCTGAGCACCTGCAGCATCAGATCCTCGGGCACATTGTCGAACACTCCGTCGGTGGCAATGAGAATCACGTCGCCATCGCGCACCGGGAAGCTCATGGTGTCCGCCGACTCGGGACTGTCGCTCAGGACATTGGGGCCATGTCCTGGCGGAGGAAGGGACAATTGGAAGGGTGTATTGAAGTAGTGCTGCTGCTCCTCTGACTTGTGCACCACCTGACCCTGCCGCACCACAATGAAGCCGCTGTCGCCGATGTTGGCCGTGTGCACGGTGCTCGTCTCACGGTTGAGGATCAGGACGCAGGCCGTGCTGCTCCCGAGGATGGGCTTCTTTTGCTCCATCAGCTCGCAGTAGCTGTAGGCCAGCAGGTTGACGGGTCGCTGGGGATTGAAGTGGCTGCACTGCACCAGCCGTTCGCAGGTGCGCATCAGGAAGGAGGAGAACTCCCCGGGATCGATGCCATAGCTCCGCCAGCCGCCCACTCCATCGGCCACGCCCATCACATCGGCACTGGCGGTGGAGGCCTTGAACCAGGAGTCCTCGCCGTATTTGCCCGGCTTGTACTTGTGTCGCAGGTTGTCCTTGGCGAAGCCGCAGACCACCGAAACGAAACGGGGTCGCGGGGAGGAGCCTCCTGATGCTCCTGAGGCTCCTGCTCCAGTTTTGCTGGCTGCTCCGCCGCCCGTCGCCGTCTCCAGGAGCGTGGAGAAGCTGCTGCGCAGGGCGCGCGAGATCAGGCGCGAGGTCCAGTTGAGTGACGAGTGCATCTCGCCCAAGAACTCGTGGTCTCGTGCTCCTCAAATCGATCAAAATTGCATGCGGGGGACTTTCGGGGGTTGTTCGATTTCGAATGGTTTGGTTTTTGGTTCGGTGTGGGAGTGCTTCTCCTGGGCCGCTCCTCCGCCGCACTCGTTTGGCCTGGCTGAAAACTCCTGTCTCGTCGGGGCACACAATTTACGTTCCAATTTAATGCGACAAAAATGTTATGTGATGTGATACACTTTTTCACGTCAGGTCGCGATCCGGTTCCGAATTGCTGCCGAACTGGTTCCGCGCTGGCTGCCTGCTGGTTCCCCACCCCAACTCCCCCGCTGGGGATCTGGTTCCAAGACTATAGTCACCCTGTTGCGGTATTTTACGAACCAGTTTTAATGGTATTTTTAAACAGTTGTGGTATTTTAAAATATTAGTGAGGGGATTCCCTAAACTGTTGAATTGTTGAAAATTCAACAGGAAATTACAGCAATTAAGGGAACGACCCTAAATGGTTCCTGTTGAATTTTCAAACAGCTGTTATTTGTTATAGTTGTAGTTAGTTACTGTTTCAAATTGTTAGCAAGGTAAGAATAACTATAAATAAGCTGTCTTAAGGCCTGTTTACACTAGGGTGGAGTTATGGAGTTATGGGGTTATTGACAAAACCCTGTTTTTTTTACATAGGTTGTGTATAGGCAACTAGATGTGGGCAAAAGTGAGGTGCTTTTAGGGTCTTTGGTATTTCTGAGTATTTTTTTGTATTTTTCGGTCTATTTTGTATTTATTTCCTATCGTTGAAGGTCCATCCCTAGTAAAATAAACAACAAAAACAACAAACACTAGCTGTCATTACCCGATATTTGGAGTTAACCCAGTGGAAACACTTTTTTGGAGTAATCGGGTTACTGGCTCACTCGATAGGTTACCCCACATAGTGTGACTAGACTATAACTTGATTTTAAAGTAAATATGGAGTACTGGTGATACTAAAACGTGACAGAGTTGCCGTGACTTTTAACAATTAAGGTGACAATTCTGGTTTTCAACGATTGAACTAAATTTTCAACAGGCTGGAGGTTGTTGAATTGCTGAAATTTTTTAAAACTTGATTTTGTATGGAACGGCTGACAAAAATTCAGCAATTCAACAGTTTAGGGAATCTATGTGAACACGATTCACGAATCGCAGTTGCAGGGCATAAGTTATCGATAAAGGCCAAACAATCTATCGAGATGTTTTTCCACCACTAAACCAAATAGTTTGTTTTCGCTTCGCCAAAAAAAAGTTGAGCTCCTCTACTCCGCGCTGATTATTTGCCCAGCTGCTGTGTGCTGTTTGTTGGTAGGTTCAAATTCAAAACTAAACAAAGACGCAGTCAGTTTAACCCAGTTTCTGAGCCCGTGACGAAGGCAGCTCCAGTCGCTTAAGCCCAAAGGAGTGTAAGAAGAAGAGTGGTGGGGGTGGGAAAAGTAGAGGGGGAGAGTGTTTTTGTTGTTGGTGGTGGACGTAGGCAACGACATTGGCATAGAAAAAATTTTGCATACACTCTCCTTCCCACACACACAACACACACACACACTCTCTCTCGACGAAAGTGTAAAAATAAAATAAACAAGTAAAGTTTGTTGTTGTGCCCAAAAAACGTATGTATTTCTCTTTTTTTTTGCAGACGGAAATTGATTGGTTGTGTAAATTGGAAAGTGCACGAAATCGCGAGCGCATAACGGTACATGTATACACACACGAGCAGCACACGCACACACATGGACGCCGTGCTTTTTGTTTGATGTCCCATTTGGCGGATTAAAGACAAAGAAGGGAGAAGAAGAGTAAAGGCGGAGGAGGAGGACGTCGACCAGGAGCGATGACAACGCGGGAGAATGTGGTTACCAGTCGCCTGTCCAAGCTGATGCTGAGTAGCGCTAGTGGAAATGGCAGTGGAAGCGGAAATGGCGGAAATGGCAGCTCCTCCAACAACCAGGTGCCTCCTGCCCAGTCACCCACCTCGCCCACGGAGCAGTCCCAATCCCAGTCGGAGCTGAACCAACTCAAGCGGGATGCCGATCCGCAATTCTCGCGCTTTGCCGACTACTTTGTGATATGCGGACTCGATTTGGACACGGGCCTGGAGCCTGATCGCTTTGCGGGTGAGTAGTGGTATAGATTCCCCTTGGGATTAATCTGGAAATATGTGTGTTACCCCCCAGGAGACAACCTGCACTGCTCGCCGCTGGACCGCGCCTACAAGAGCAAACCATTGGCCCACTATCCCGAAAATGTGCCCTGGAACCCCTTCGATGCCCACGGCATTTGCATGGTAAATCCAGAGTCCATTTCAAGTCATTCCCCGCCAGCTTTGTTAGGGTGGGTCGGTTGTTAGAGTCGGGAATATATAGTTATTACCCCAAAAATCACAGATTTTGAGGGAAAATGTGTGTTTTTAGGTCAAAAGATGATGGATAAGTACGTGTCAATGGAATCAGGTCATTGTATTATACTAGATTTCATGAGAGGTCATTGCAGTTTACTTTAAACTTAAAGATTTCAATCATTTTGTTTTAAAATTTAATTTTTATTAGGCTTTTGAAGTATTTTGTTAGTTTATAATAGTAATTTCTTAATTTCAACAATTTTTGATTTTAAAGTTTCAGTTTTATTAGGTTTTTTAAATAATTTTAATAGTAAATAGTTTACAAATTTGTTTTCACAATACTTTTATTTAAAATCCCTATATTAGATACTATCTATTTACTTTAATCTTAAAAATTTCAATCATTTTTCTTAAATAATTTTTTTGTACGATTTTTGAAACATTTTGTTAGTCAATAGTTCACATTTTTTTTATTTTTTTATACTTTTATCTAAAATTCCTATATTAGATACTATCTATATCTTCGCATGGTAAGCAACCGACCCACCCTAATCCATATTCATGTCTAATTGAGCTCAATTGGCTGCCCTTTCGGTGGAAATTCATGCTTGGCTAGCCAGCTCATTGATAGTATAGAGTATAGAGTGGAGTGAAGAGCGGAGCACTTCTAATTGATGCCACGAATACGGCCGCGTAACCCCAAAGCCTCTTATCTCTGGGCATCTGGCCATGTGTGTTCGAAACTCGAATGAATGGATTTTATTTATGCCAGCCACTTAAGATTCCCTCTATCCCCTCTTCCACAGCTCTCCCTGCCACAGGGTCTGCGCTTCCGCACCCAGAAGCACAACATCGAGCCCAGATTCCATTCGTTTGCCACCACGCGGGAGGATGGCAAGCGCTGCTATGGATTCAGCCTGGTGTTCTACGAGGAGATACGCAATCGAAACATTTGCGGGGCCATTCACACGCTGCAGAGCATGTTCATCACGGAGCTGTCGAATGGCCAGCAGACGCACTCCCTCAGCCGGGTGAAGCAGGATGGCCCGGTGAGTCGCTCGCTGCCCAGGCACTTCAAGGTGGCCGGCCAGGCGCCGCAGTCCGCACAAAGCTACTACGACATCAACAAGGACAAGCTGTATGTGGCCAAGAGCATCACGCTGATCTGCCAGGCGCCCTACGCCTTTGCCGCCCAGATGTTTCTCAAGAATCTATATAGGTGTGATATATGAAAGATCAAAGAATTCCCTTACTAAAACCTATGTATTACAGATGTCTTCCTCGACAGCCTGGTGCTGGCATCAGCTTGGAGTCCTACGTGTACAACATTCTGTACGAGGTTATGCTGCCGCAACCGGGCAAATCCATCCGCGTTTACCTGCCGCCCACGGAGCCGCATCTGCCGGCCATCGCTTTGATCCTCCAGCGTCCGCTTCTGGCCACCGAGTTGCCCTTGCTGGACTTTCCGCTGCGGCTGCTCTTCAAGTACCTGGGCGTGGAGTGTGTGATACAGCTGCTGACGTGCGTCCTTCTCGAAAATCAAGTACTGCTGCGGTCCACAGGTATAAAATTTCTCATTTCTGCATATGTTACGTACTAATCCCTCCTCCCTTGCAGACTACCAAAGACTTATGATCGTGGGCGAGTGCATTACCTCCTTGCTGTTTCCCTTCGTTTGGCCGCATGTTTATGCTCCCATTCTGCCCGCTGCACTGCATCACTTTTTGGATGCACCGGTGCCGTTTGTGATGGGATTGCATGCCGAGTGCGAGGCGGCTCACAAAATTGGCAGTGAGGCTACACTGTGCTTTGTGGACATCGATAAGAAACACATCCAGCTGCCCGAGGAGCTGCCAGTCTTCCCGCACAAGATGGACTTTATGGCCGAGATCGGTTCGGTGCTGGATAAGTTCGAGATTGATCGAGATCGCGATCAAGAGCCCAGTTTTCGCAATGGCTATGTGAGCAGGGCAGCTGGTGGTGGCGTTGGAGGCTCCGGAAGTGGCGGTTCCGGTGGCGTTGATGCCATGATCTCCAGTTGCACCCTGCCCACCGGTTTGCAGGCAGTGCGCCGCAGCAAGGAGCGGTTTCAGCAGCTACAGGAGACTGTCTACACGCTGGGATCGGGATCGGGATCGCCAGGCGGTGGCGTCGTGGACTACCAACCGCTGATAGCCCATCCCTCGCGGATTGACCATGTGCCGCGCATCGCTGACTTTCTGCGCAGGAAGGGAGGCATTCGGGGAGCTGGCTCCCCGGTGGGCAGTCCCACAGTCTCGCTCTCCTCCTCGCCGGTTGGCATTTACCATGATGTGGATGCAGTGGATGCCACCATGCCAGTGAGTGTGCGACGCACGGAGAAACAAAAGCTGACGGCGGTGGATCAGTACTACCAGGATCTGCGCATCAACAACTCGGTGCGCGAGATCTTTCTCAATCGATTCGTGCACATGTTCCATGCCTACGAATACTTTGTGATCTACCCAAATCAGGCGAGGGACGAATGGATCTCGAATCGCGAAACTCTGCAGAATTTCGACAAATCCTCGTTCCTCTCCGATCAGCCGGAGCACCATCGCGCATTCCTCTCGCGCTTCCTTGAATCTCAAATGTTCGCCACGCTGATCGACAACAAGATCCTGGCCATGTGGGAGTCGCAGCCCGACGAGCAGCTCCAGCTGTTCGATCAGCGCGTGAAGCTACTGAGGTGAGTCTCTAAATGGCTTAGCTATTTATTTTAAAGACACAAATTCAGCACTAATGGCATAAAAAAAAGTATAGCATTATAGGGTTTTCCACAAGCAGTTGAATTGCGGAATCCACGATGACGCCTTCTTTTACTCGGCTTCCACTTGTTCCAATCTTTTCTTTTACGGACATGCTCTGAAGGCACAATGTCTGGCATTCTATAGATGATTTATTAGACGTTAGAGCTCTATAATTAGTTACTTACTCTTTCCGCTTTTCTCGCCTTCGATCTCCAAGAGATGAGTTTGATATTTCGGCGGTTTCCTCCGGCATTCCATCCTCAAAGAGACAAATCAGAACGACAAACACAATTAAAATTTGGTTAAAATTCATACTATTTCATTTTTAGGCAGACTTACATTGGAAATTTAATACAAAGCAGTGACAGGTTTTTCGAAAATTCCCTGCTTTATATTCAAATTATTTTTCTAGTATTTTAAAAAGTTTTATTTCCTGAGTGATAAAATTCTTCGTACAAATTTTGTTCCTCAATGCTTAAAATCACAGCGATAAAAACAATGAAAATTTTTATAAAATACATACTATAACATTTTTATAATATAATATATACTTACATGTGATAGATTTCTCAAGGTTTAGGGATAATAGTCTAGAAAAGGGACCTGTACCCCGAAAATCGCGAAATAATTACCGTCGATGTCGATGAACCGCGAATTCTTAAGAACTTTCATTGCAAATTTTAAGAATTCTTAAAATGTTCTATCATTTTCAAAAGTAAATTTTATTTCCTTGTTAATACAATTCTTCGTACAAATTTTGTTCCAAATAACATAAAATTTACCATGGATGGGATGAGAATAATGGCGGCATTGTTTTGCTTTCTGCAACCAGTTGAGCGTCTACCACCACCACCTCCTCCACCCTTTCCGCCACCCTTTCTCCCACCTCTACCACCACCTCTACTGCCACCTCTACCTCCTTTTTTGAGGTCGTAGTCAGCCATGGCTTTCCAAAAACTAAAGATGATAAGGTTTAGTACTGATTTGGGTTGTTAGTATCAACTACTTGCTCTCTCTTTGGTCGCTTAACCTCCTGGAGGGATAAACTCGTCATGTTGGTGGAATTCTGATCAGTTCTATTGGGATCCACATTCTCAATGATTAAAATCACAGCGATAAAAACAAAGAAAATTTTTATAAAATACATACTATAAAATTTTTAAAATCTACTTACATTTGACAGTATTCTCAGGGTTTCATAAGGTTTATTTATAACTATACTTATGAATACCATGTATCCTTATCATAAATGCTATCTTATTTTTCAGGATTCACATTTTCAATGATTAAAATCACAGCGATAAAAACAAAGAAAATTTTTATAAAATACATACTATAAAATTTTTAAAATCTACTTACATTTGACAGTATTCTCAAGGTTTATTTATAACTATACTTATGAATACCATATATCCTTATCATATATGCTATATTATGCCCACTAAAACATGTTTCTTTAAAAACTAAGCTTACAAATAGAGTTCTAATGCGATTTTACTACATTTCAGGCGACGACACGGAGAGAACATGATCGCTGCCACCAGCTATGAGCCCTGTGTGCTCAGCCAGGACTCGCAGCAGGGCTTCGAGAAGCGGCTGAACTGCATCGACATCGAGGTGACGCCGCCCAGCGAGATCCTGGCCAACCGGGCGGCCTACTTCCGCAGCTTCCCGCTGCTCGAGAAGGGCGTGCTCAACCAGGAGTGCGCCTCGAGGTAGTTGCCCTAGTTCAGTTCCCCCTCATCTTGTATAGTTAGTCTAGTAGAGCACGTCCTGCTTTAAGATCGAACACCAAGTTGCCCTACCTACCCCCTAACCCCCCCGCACTCATCCTAAATAACAAGAGTCCCCAGATATTTTGGGACAGAAATGTACCTTAGCCCCTGAGAAAGGCTGAAACGAACGTTTGATATTACCTAAATGTTAATTATACATATATAGATACCATAGACACCTAGTTGTACGTATGTAGCTGTATTTCATGTACCTTTGTTAGCCCAAATTGGATCAAATCGAATCAAGTAGCGCGTTTTACACTGGATCCCTTATTTCTACTCGTATTTTGTTCTTAACAATAAATTCTGCATTCTCCAATCGTTAACCGAGACTCTTCTTTTCGTTTTGTTTTGTTCCGTTTTCCCCCCCGACCGCCGTAAATTGCACCGCATGCACACACCACCACCCACAGCTCACCGCCTGCTCCTCCTTCACCCAAGGGTCACCCAAATACCAAACCCTGATCCTCCAGCCCCCTTCGGAATCCCCACTAATCCGCTGTCTCTTTGTTCTCGTTCGAAATTCAAACTAAACCTTAAAAATACCGATACTTCAAACTCATCCGCGCTAACCACTCCATCAACCCAAACCAAAAACCGTATCCGCAACCGCCTCCGAATCCCCAACAGAGGCAACAGCCTGCGGCGGGTGAAGAACGGCAACAAGTGGCGGGCCAGGGAGATCTCGCTGGACCAGAAGCCGCCGGGCTGCAATGCCATCAATCGACTCTCGGCCAACCTGACCACAGCGGATGTGAGTCCAGCGCTGATAGCCCAGGCCAACTGGACGTTTGTGGAGCGTCTCCTGAAGGTGAAACTAGGTTACTTTACCTTTTTAAAATGCATTTTCTAATATTTATGATCATTTCAGGACATTAAATCGAAGACCAAGCGCATGCTGCTCGAAAAGATGGGCAACGAGGCGGTGGCCTTGGGTCTGAAGGGCGATGGCATCGAGGAGAACACTTTGATAGCCAGCATGTGCGATCTGCTGGAGAAGATCTGGTCGCATGGCCTGCAGAACAAGCAGGGCAAGTCTGCGCTGTGGGCCCATCTGCAGGCCTACCTCGAGATGCAGGAGGCGCGCGGAGCTGGCGACAATTCGGGAGCGGAGCAAGTGGCTCAGGTGTCCAGCAGTCCGGGCAGCAAGATGACCATTGCCACGGCCTCGCCTGCGCTGGCCTGGAATGCCATGCGAAAGCGAATGGATTGTGAGTGGAGCTTCAGTTTCTTGCCATTTTTATACCCTTGCAGAGTATTATATTCATGATCAGCATCACTAAACGAGTCGATCTAGCCATGTCCGTCTGTCCGTCCGTCCGTCCGTCTGTCCGTCTGTCCGTCTGTCCGTATGTCTGTTTCTACGCAAACTAGTCTCTCAGTTTTAAAGCTATCGGGCTAAAACTTTCCCAAAAGTCTTATATCTATTGCAGGTAGTATATAAGTCGGAACGAGCCGGATCGGAAAACTATATCATATAGCTCCCATAGAAATAATCGGGAAAAAATTTTTTAAAAAATTATATCTTTGGGTGTTTTTGAACCTAGAACCTCCTACTTTTGGAAATTACATTTTTTATCTAATTCTGAATTTCGAATAAAATTTTTTCAAAATCGGACGACTATATCATATAGCTGCCATAGTAACGATCGGAAAATTAATGGGAAAATAATAGGAAATAAATTATTGCTTCGTTGACTTTTATTGTATTCTCTTCTACCCTGGAATATGACTCTTTTTAAATGTTTTCGAATTTCGATTTTAATTTTATCAATATCGAACTACTATATCATATAGCTGCCATAGGAACGCTCGGAAAATTAGCGATTAATAGGAACTATCTGCAAGGATATATAAGCTTTCTTTCTTGTCTTTATAATCATGTATTTCATGTCCCTTTTCAGATCTCTCCACATTCCAAACGGATTTCGACAGTCCGCCCAGTCCAAATCGCAGTCGTTCACGGGATCGTAACAAATTCGTGGGCTTGGAGCAGCTGTGTCCACTGCCCGAGTCCCTGGAGTTCGATGTGAAGTGGGTGGCAAATCAGCTTCTCTAAAAGCTTTCATTAATAACTTGTTTCTCCTAGAAACGTTCTGGCCATGGCGGACATAAAGACTCATATTGGCTACACCCGCGCCTGGGTGCGTCTATCCCTGGAGAAGAAGCTGCTGTCCCGGCATTTCCGCACCCTGCTCTCCGACGAATCTCTGCTGCGCTCGCTGTACAAGCGTTCGGCCTTCCTGCGCTGCGAGGAGGAGAAGGAACAGTTTCTCTACCACCTGCTCACCCTAAACACCGTCGATTACTTCAGCTTCACCAACATCTATCCCACGACGAGTAGGTCTCGCCAGCAGTGCTTTATATTACCTGTAGTTTACCTTTCCCCCGCCCACAGAACTGCCCTACCGCGTGGTGATCTTTCCCTCCCGCAAGTACGGCTCCTATCACACCTCCAGCAATGTGTGGATCATGGTCTCGGGCACCATGAACGAGACCCAAAGGGTGCCGGTGCCCAAGGGTTCCTTGGAGTTTATCTTTCATGTAAGTTGGTCTGCGCTCTCTATACTCAAAATCCTTCATAATCCTTCCCTTTCGCAGTACAAGAACCTTGGCCTGCTGACAACCATGCGCATTGGACACGACAACTCGGGACCCAGCCACAAGTGGCTCGTGGAGCAGGTGGTGATGCGCAATGAGGTCACCGGCCACACCTACAAGTGAGCTAAACTAGCCAGAGAACCAAAATTAGCATAATACTTATTTTTCTCCTTCTTTCACCCAAAAGATTCCCCTGTGGCCGCTGGCTGGGTCGTGGCGTGGATGACGACTCCACGGAGCGCCTGTTGGTGGGCCAACGGGTTTCGACGAGTGTGAAGAATGCAGAATTGCTACCAGGATCCCAGGATACTCGCACGCCGCCCAGGACGCGAAGTCCCAGCGTTCAGCGCCAGGAGTCACTGGCGCCCTCGGAGATTCAGCACCAGCTGGGCAACTGCGTCAATGTGCTGGTCAAATGGCACTACAAACCCAGCCGGGATCGGGATGTGGGCACGCTGACCAACCTGCTGTGCGGGGATGATGGTCTGGTCAAGTGTCTGGAGCAGGTCTTTCTTTGCGGCTTCCGCTCGGCAAGGTTTTTTGGACGCAATCTTTACATCTGGGATTATTTTAGTAAGGCCAAAGAATACTCTTATCAAATTTATCAGTAAATAATGCTTATAAATACCTTTACAGCCAAGATTAAAGAGCTGTTCGAGCAGAATCTGCAGCTGGAGCTGGAGGACTCGGCTTCTAGCCTAGATTCCTCGTTCAGCAACGGAAGCGGAGGCGGCGGCGGGAATAGCTTGCAGCGCCGGGAGATCTCCAGCATCTGGCGACTGTACGTTCAGCTGATGGACGAGATCAATGGAACGGCGCTGGGCAAAGATGGAAAGTTCCAGCTGCTCATCTGCCTGAGCCTGCGCGAGCATCTCCTCACGCGACTCATCAAGCCAATGGCCCTGACCAAGGTGACGCACGAGATGTACGAGGAGGAGAGCTTCCTGCGGCGCCGCAATCTACTCACCTTTCTCATCCAAATCCTCGAGCCGCTGGACGACTGCCACATCGTGCTGGAGAACTCGATCACGCAGGGCATTCGCATTCCATCGCAATGCTGAGGGATGCATACTCATCGTACACAACTCACCCACGGACATTTTGCAACCAGTGACCTAGAGAATACTCACATACATATGCTCTTGAGGAATCTCGGAACTCTCGAATTCGTTGTTAGCTCTTACACACCTAATTCTAATTGTAATCCCAAGCCTAGCCACTTGCCATTCAACCAGACAGCTTGCCAAGAAAACCAAGTCAAATGCTGAACGTTTTTGAAGAGTGGGGAATACGAAACATTGAAGCCAAAGTTGAACAAAATTCCTTGTCATCGACGCAATCGAATTTTAAAGACATTTACTGTGCAATTAAGACGTTTACTATAAAGAATTCTAAAATGTTGTTCAAGAATCTACCTTATATATGATGTAGCTACTAGCTAGTAGATAAGGTCTCCCAATCTGAAATTAGTCAGTCAATTCTCCTGAGTTCCAATTTCAACGGTAGCTTTTCGATTTAGTTGATTTACCAAAGAATCTTTGTTTTTTTTTTTGTTTACTATGCATTGTATATTATATTACTATATATTTGGTATTTTAAAAGAGTGAGTGAAATGAGATTTACCCAAAGGTGTTTATGTTATAATCAAGCTTTATTTTTACATTACATTTTTTAGCCAAAACCTTAAGACACTGAAAGTCAATAAATACGCAAAAGACATTAATGAATTTCGAAAATTGTGTGTTAATTTAGGTCAACCCTATGGATGAAAACAGATGTACTAAAATGTAAGTTATTAACAAGAGCCAGTTGGCATATAATTCCGATCCAGAGTTAAGATCAGTAGTGGTAGAGGGTTTCCCATTATAATCGTGTTCAACGTTTAGAGTCTCATCGTATTTATCCCAAAAATGAGTGAGTCGCTTTGGTACATTAAACTCCATATCCTTAAGGATGTTTCCAGGTGGAGCATACCTCACCACCAAGTAACGCGTATCCTTTCTGCGGAGATAACGCCTTGCACTAGCAACAGGATAAGGGTAATATGATCAGGTGACTTACATTCTCGCCAGACCAACGCCCAGTTTAGTGGAGGCGTTCCAAATCATGGCCGTGAATTGGTAATATTTCCTATTATTACGATAGCCGCGATAATGGAACCAATCTCGAACGCAGGCCCTCGGCTTAGCATCGTGAAAAACGCAGATGTTCTGCGTATACTTGCCATCAATTGGACCCAGTCCGTGCAGCTCATCCGAATGGGTGCAAAATCCGTCCTCGTCCTCCGAATCGAAATCTGAGCATCCTCCTCCATCCACAACTAATTGCTACACACAAAAAAATTTGATTTATGTACGTTAGTTACGTTACTATAAAAAATAGTTACGTGTATTTTGTTTTTGCTTTGGGTGTGTGTCCTTGCTAATTGTGTGTATTTGTGGTTGTGAAAGTAACTATTTAATTGGTAGAATTGACAATTTTGCTGGTTGGGGCCTGTTTGACAATTATTACAGTTGATTTTACCAAGTTTTTTTTGTGTGTAAGTAATGTGTAGTTAAAAAGCAAAAGATTTCACGCTCCACAATGTTTTATAAATTACAGCTACCCATTTAATGTAATACATTTTTAAATGTACGTACAAATTTGATTGTTTAAAATTAAAAAAAAAAAAAATTTTTCGAAAACTAAACTTTTTGATTAGATTTAAAGAGATAAGAATTTAATAAGATATATCAAAAATATTTATAAACTACTTTTAAACTTATACATACATACATAAATTAAGGATTTCTAGGAATAATTCATAAAACACTTGCCTGTGCGTATTTGTTACATTCTGCAGAGAGCTTTTCGTCCAGGACCATCGGCTGGTTTCCGTACTTCGCTCTCCTGCGATTGTGCGCCTCCAGGATTAAAGGACGTAGGCCTATACCAAGTACCCCATTGCACTGCAAAGGACCACAAAATTCCTAGACTGAAGCAAAATTTCTTCTGGCTTACCTCAAGAGCCGCAAAAAAGCAAATAATTTTAAAATGCATTGTGTATTTCTTATTTGACAGCAAATTTTAGAATTTGACAATTTTCACTTGGTGTCATTAAATAAAAAATAAAATACTTACAGTGGCGGACAAAAGTCTACATACGACCCCCTTTTTTCGAGTTTTCCCACTCCTTTAACTTTTACAGAAAAAGTAATGATGCAATCTTGTTTTAAATGTTATTATTATGTAATAACCAAAATTTCATTCTTATTCAACAAAAACTGTTAAATTTATTAACAAAAAGCCTAAAAATGGCACTGACAAAAGTCTACATACGATTTTTTACATAGAACTTTCGAAATTTTTGTTTCAAAATTTCCCAAACCTGGTCTGTAATACTTATGTACCGGCTTAGTGGTGGTGAAAATAATTGACAAGGAGCATAATACAGCAGCCAATCCTTCACGATATGCGGCGTATGCCTAGGATCGTTATCCTGTTGGAAGGTCCAGCTCGTTCCGAGGCATAATTTGTACCCAGATGTTTTCAAATTGTGTTCTAATATGGTCTTATACTGAGAAGGAACCATAATACCTTCGACGAAGACCAAATATCCTACTCCCGAGGCTTCAACTGATCCCCACACCATAACTTTCCCACCATAAGCCCACCACAGTACTAATTTGGACCAAAAATCACTTCTGTGGGAGTCTCATGGTGTGGGGATCAGTTGAAGCCTCGGGAGTAGGATATTTGGTCTTCGTCGAAGGTATTATGGTTCCTTCTCAGTATAAGACCATATTAGAACACAATTTGAAAACATCTGGGTACAAATTATGCCTCGGAACGAGCTGGACCTTCCAACAGGATAACGATCCTAGGCATACGCCGCATATCGTGAAGGATTGGCTGCTGTATTATGCTCCTTGTCAATTATTTTCACCACCACTAAGCCGGTACATAAGTATTACAGACCAGGTTTGGGAAATTTTGAAACAAAAATTTCGAAAGTTCTATGTAAAAAATCGTATGTAGACTTTTGTCAGTGCCATTTTTAGGCTTTTTGTTAATAAATTTAACAGTTTTTGTTGAATAAGAATGAAATTTTGGTTATTACATAATAATAACATTTAAAACAAGATTGCATCATTACTTTTTCTGTAAAAGTTAAAGGAGTGGGAAAACTCGAAAAAAGGGGGTCGTATGTAGACTTTTGTCCGTCACTGTACATTCCAGTATAAATCAAAATGTAATCAGTTAAAACCAAAAATTTTTTCTAAATCATAGAGGAATTTAAAAACAAAAACCTTAATAGTTTAATATCGATATAATCATCGAATTTTTGTATGTATATTTCCTATGAATTTGAATGTGCCTTTCAAACATCCCATTTTTTGTCAGCGTCAGCTCGAAATTATGTATAAAGAAAAAAAAACTGTAAACCAATCTTCCTGGACTGCTCTATCATAGGCGTAGCTAGAAACTTTACGAGGGGAATTCAGTATATTACTATAATAATTAATAATTATTCATTATCTGGGTTGTTAAAATGTAATACTCGATTTTAAATGTACTTATACATTATTAACAAATTATAATCTTAGATGGTGGGAATATAGTGGAAACCCCTTTAGCGACACCCATGATCCCTGGCCAGAGTTTACAATTTCTAACTGCGCAGTAGTTTTCGGAATAAGGGGAATACCCTAAAAACGCTTCGTTCGCATTCTGCCGAGCCGACTTCTTACCGAAACGAAGGAAATGGATCATTTCAAGTTGGCTGTCGAATCGAAAAGTACAATGTCGGACTCGGACGTTCCCTGCAAATCGTTCTCTGCGGTATTAAATAGAGTTGTTGGGGATCTGCTCGACAAGAATGTTATAAAAAAAACAATCCCAATAGAAGTAATGTACTTGAAAGCATCGGTACTGAACGCACTTATTTATAAAAAAGTAATTTTTAGCCATGGAATAATAGGTATGTAAATATGTAAATCGTTTACGTACACATACTAAAGCTATGTATTCAATTTTTAGGCAGTTCCTTTGAGTCTTTAAGGCAGATCGATGAAAATGAATACGAGTTCCATATCAAATTGGAATTCCCGTTTGAGCTAACACCAATCCGGGATAATGATCGGCCAGGATTTGTAATGCTTAAAGCTGAAGAGAATGCTGTACACCCTGCTATTGTGGATGGTTTCCTAAATCGTAAAGCCCTTTACGATTGGTTTTATTCTATACTAACATCTCATATCTACAAATCAGAATTTACAAAAAATTACCAACTTATTAGCGGCGAGAATAATTTTAGACTAACATGTTTGCCTGTTGTGGAATTCGACTACAGCAAATGGCCTTTGCCGGATCCGTTATTGCTAGCACAGAGTTATAAAGCTTTTCCCTGGTACGCAATTCCGCAAACCGTAAAACCTTTCGATCAACGTAGTTTCATGGCTTTGGCGCCGGACTGGGAGCGCTGCACTATTGAAATGAACGCTTATTACCGAAAAGTGGAGATATTGATGACTGCCCTTCTAACTGCCAATGGGATAAAAACTAAACTGAAAGACTTAGTACAAACTACTATGGTACATGCTAAGCTAAAGGAAAAGGAGCCGACTGACCTTGGAGTTCTGTTGATCATCATTTTAGAGAGATTTAAGTGCCACCTAGAGGAAGAAAAACTATGTCAACTGTTTACAGAAAATGTCAATTTGCTTCGCTGCTGTAACGAACCAGTCCTCGAAAACTATTACAGAGTTATCTCTAATGTGTTAGGTGAACTAAAAAAGTGTAAGTCACAAGCTTTGACTGAAGAACAAAAGGAAAATGGAAAACCAAATCCCAATGCAGATTGGATTAAAAATTTGAAAAAAATATTTTCTGTTCCATTGTACTATTGAAACATGTCGTAAAAGAAGATACATTTTTTGTTATATAAAGAAAGTTCATTCGATAATTTAAAATTAAATGGTACTTATGTACGTATATTTACAAGACAAGTTTATTTCATTATATAAATCCAATACATATATGGTATTTAAACTCCAAAATTTAAAAGCTTGTAAACTTTGAAAAACTATGAAATCATATTAAAACCCTAAAATTAATTTGAATTATCCCTTATCAACCAAATTTGAATTATGACTATTACTTTACTTGTATCACTTTAATAAAAATAGTGCATTTGTTAAACGGGTTTTCTGTAATTCTTTGTATTAGGCAGCCATGATAATTTCGGTGGTTCCCCTTATTAACGAAATATTTGTATTTGGAATACCGCAAATATTAAATTGAATGGTATATAAATAGTATTTTCCAAAACAGATTTGGTATTTATTTTCAGGCCAGTTGGTATTCTTGTCGGCACGGTCACACTGCCGACACAACAAAAAAATTTCGTTCGCCTCGCGTTATTCGAAATCGCGTTTCCGACGAACAACAAACAAAAGTTGTTAACAAATCGAGTGACGAGTGTTCCGAGTTCCGTGCGTGTGTCATTCCAGCTGAAAGCCGCCGAGTTTCGCTTTGAGCTTGAAGATTTAACCAGGAGAAGAGCCAAGAACCAATCGATAAACGAAAGAACCGTTCCGTTTCGAGTTGGAAGAAAGTGGAAAGTAAGTGAAGAGTGGAAACTATTTTGGTTTGCTGTGTGATTTTTCAATGCGGGTCAATGGGAGAGCCGATGACGTGAGCAGAAAAAGAGAGAGCTCTCTTTGTTGTAAATTCTTTTTGGGCAATGTGCGTTTTGGATTCTGGCTCCTCAAGGCGCTTGTTTACATAATCACCTCCTCTGCTCTGTTTACTCCCCTCGGCAAACAGCTGCTGCGCTGTCGCGGCTTATCGATTTTCCTCCTCCTCCTCCTTGTTGTTGTTGTTTTTGCTCTTTGCAGCCGGCAAGACGACGCCATTAATTGGCCGTCGCCACGTCATGCTTGTCGTATGATTTTTGAGTCTGCACTTGCAGCAGGGGGGGGAGAGGGACCCTCTCTCTCTCTCTCTCTCTCGCTCTCGATGACGCGTCATTTGGGGCCGCACTTTGCCCTGCGATCGTACGATTTCCCCAGGCGGCAGCGTCATTCCCATGGGGCAAGTGTTAGTCACTGCTCCACTTTCCCAAGCGCCTTTTTACCGTTGCTGCGCTGCGTGGCCGCTCTTTTCCAGTCAAACAAACACAACAGAGAGAGAGGGAGAGCGGGAGAGTGGGTGCGCGTGTTTGGAGAGATCACACGCACAATCAGAATCAGCTGTTTTCGACTGCTCAATGAAATTCGTATTTTAATGCGTAGGCGTGTGCGTGCGATAGAGACGGAATTGTGCAATGCAGACAATCTTATCTTGCCCTCTCTCTCCAACCCTAAACCGCTGTAAACTTTTTATTAGGGTGACCCAGAAAAACGTGTCTATAAGTAAATTACAGTTCCCTGTTCCCCAAACGATAGTCGTATGTAGTTCATTCCAGCACGTAGCATCCAAAAATCACAGTTGACGTCAACTTTTGGTTTTTCGGCGTATTCCATCCATTAATGATAAGACCCCACAAGGTTATCACTGGAAATATATGTAGTGTACTAGAGAGTATAGTACACCCCACGATCAGTCTATTATTGTCCACCGATCGCAGCTTATCAATGGCGAAAACACTCGTACGTAGGGGAGATTTGAATAAACCTCGTCGAGAATCTCATGGATTTCGAGGGTTCGCAACTCAGAACTGTACTTTCAACCTTTCGCTCTTGGCCAAAAGCGAACGAGCTGCCAAAAGGCAAACTCCAAAATCATTTCTTACCGCACCGTGAGATTCGCCAAAGGTTTTTGGCCTGCTAGAAAGCTTAACCTCATACTACGCTTGCTAAAATATGTGGTACAGTGCACAGTCCATAGAGTGAATTAGCAAAAACGAGGACGGAAGCTAACTTCGGCAAGCCGAAGTTTTAATACCCTTGCAGATTTCACGAATGAAAACTTGACTAGAAAAGCAACATGAATTAACAAAACAACAAAATATTTTATAATTGAAAAAAAATATAATTTTAAAATTTTTCACCCTATTGTTCCTATGGGAGCTATAGGATATAGACGTCCGATCGGCACGCGCTTTTACCCTAATCAAGGTATGCATAAAAGAATACGATTTTGAAAGTTTCATGTCAATAGCTTATATTCTGCGCGAAATATCCTGAAAAACGTTAAATCTTGACCGATTTCACCCTATTGTTCCTATGGGAGCTATAGGATATAGACGTCCGATCGGCACGCGCTTTTACCCTGATCAAGGTACACACAAAAAAATACGATTTGGAAATATTCTTGTCAATAGCTCTTACACTGAGCGAAATATCTACATTTTTTGAAAGCTATATCCGATTGTTCCTATGGGAGCTATAGGATATAGACGTACGATCGGGTCGGTTTTCAAACTTGATCTGCGTACACATGTTTTAGGACGACTGTGAAAGTTTTAAGTCGCTAGCTTTTAAACTGAGCTCGCAAACGGTATTGAAACAGACATACAGACGGACAGACGGACAGACGGACGGACGGACAGACGGACAGACGGACAGACGGACATGGCTATATCGACTCCCCTATTGATCCTGATCAAGAATATATATACTTTATGGGGTTGGAAACGTCTCCTTCACTGCGTTACAAACTTCTGACCAAAATTATAATACCCTCTGCAAGGGTATAAAAATATCAAAATATTAATGATCTCGTCACGTTCCTCGGATGATCTAATTTAATAAATCATTTCGTATAATCTCAACACATCCGGTTGTCGCGTTTGTAACACAAAAAGTGCACGAAAATAATATAGCTATCATTATTCCAACAATTAAGAGTGTATAATGGCAGGAAAATATGTGTGTTCCTTTCAAAAAGTTTGTATTACATAGAGGTTTAATCTAGAAAACGACCTGTTTGTGTTGTTCTGTGTGATTTTTTCCATTTGAGCAAATATTTGTCGAACCAAACTGTTTTTGAGATAATGAGAGTGTCTCAAAATTAATTAAGAAGAAAACAATCTTATAAAATGTCCTAATAATTTTTTATTAAATATTATTTAATTGTTTTTAAGAAAAATTCAATGATTTTAATGAAATTTAAAAAATAAGTAAAGTTTAGTAAAGCAGTTCTTGAGATAATGAGAGCTTTAAAATAAATTTTTTGTTATTAAGAAGAGAACGATCTTAAAAAATTTCCTTGTATTTTTATTAATTCATGTATTATTTAATTCATTTTAGGAACAACTCAATGAAAATGTTTAATGAGAGTTAAAAAATAAGTTTGATATGAAGTTACAATAAATCAGGCGATTTCAAAATCATCTTTCATTATTTAATTATTAATTCATTTTGTATTATTTAATTCATTTTAAGAACAACTCAATGAAAATGTTTAATGAGAGTTAAAAAATAAGTTTGATATGAAGTAACACTAAATCATGCGATTTCGAAATCATCTTTCACGTTCTTTCGCACATTTGATAGTCACAGGGTTAGCCTGACCTCCGTCTGGGGAATAAAAAACGTACGTACTACGTATGTACCTAGTATAAAGAAATAATCCCGTGCTGATAGGGAACTTTGCCTTCCATTTCCATCCGTTTTGCCAGGCTGGCAAGATCGGACCGTCCGATTAGCAGGCCTGGAGAGTGTGTTTGCTATGTGCTCACTATAATTAAGTATAATTCAGCCTGTGTTCGTCTTATCTCCAGCAGTAGTAGTTGTAGCAGAAACACCGCTCGTTTCCGCCGAAAGCATTTATCGTGTTTCGATATTCGCGATTCGAGTGCAGCGGAAGCGCCCGTCACCCACAAATATTGTTCTTTTCGCAGATAAGTTAACAGCAGGTACATAGAGGGAAATCTTATCGCTCACCTGCTTTTAGTGCCCGGCAAATTTGACAATCGATTTTATGGGTCCCACACTTGTCCACTCGTCCATTTGTCCACTTGTCCACCCCCGCATTTTGAAATGGAACTCTCTCCCGGTTTTGTTTACCTTTTGATTCACTTCGCTGGAGGCGTTTCATCGTCATTCTTGTTGAAAAGCTGAAGTCATTACAGTAGAAACTCGTAAGGAAGATTAGATATGTTGGCTTTATCATGGTTTACCATTTTATAATATTGATTTTTTTAAAATCATCATGATATGAAGTGATTTAATATCTCAGGAAAACTTGTAGTTATATTGTTAAATCGTAAGGAAGATTAGATATGTTAACTTTATCATAGTTTATCAATTTATAATATTCTTTTTTAAAAATCATCATGATAAGAAGTGATTTAATATCGTAATTCACCAATATATAATATTAATTTTTTCAAAATCATCATGATAAGAAGTGATTTAAAAACTCATGCAAACTTGTGGTCATATTGTTAAATCATTTTGGTTTATAATCTCAGCCGATTTGACAGCATTGATTATAAACATCCGTTCTAGTAAGCAAAGAAAAACATAAAATAAGTTACTACAGGCTGCAATGATTCACTTCTGTGGTTTTCCAAAAATATTAAAAAAAAAAAGGAAGACCTTTTTCCACAAATTTTAAAATAAATTCATAAACAAGAAAATATAAGAAACAATTTTATCGTTATGAGAGCAGTGAATCACTTGGATTATTTTCTTAGAATATTTCTCATTATCGGAGATGTTAGAAGGGAAATAGTGACTCATATAATTACATATATTATTCATAATTAGTTTGATTAAATTTTGAGGAATGAAAAATAACTTCTTATAACTCTTAAATGCTAAATATTGTTATTAAATCACCTATACAATTTTTAATGATCTGAAAAGTGAACTTCTATTGAGAAAACACTGTATATCGTACTTATGACGTATCGCAAGTGGAATTGTTACTTAAAAATTCAGCTTGGCAACAGAATTAGCATGAGAGGCTCAATAAATGTTGGTTGGTTCCCAAAAAAAGCTTATGTACATCAGATCCCCTCTTATTCGGACTTTTATATCTTGAACTTGAACTGAAAGCGGTTTGCAAGTGAATCAGATCTCCATTAAACCTTGAACACCTATAAACACCTTTAAAAATACTCTGCCCAAAATAACAAACCATGAAGCTCATTTTTGGAGTCTCCAAGTGGAATTTCGCTAATCGGTTTGCTGAGGTGAGGGGATCTCATGATAAGGAAAGCTAAATGTGTAGAAAACTCTGACGTATTCCAATGCCAAGAAATATTCCGACGTAAGCCACATAGATAAATAGATATGTGTGCCATGATGAATAAACATGAGAAATCGTTTGTCTGTCTACCTTAAAATATTGTTAACCACGCACCAGACAGCTGACCGCACAGTGGGTTTTGTTAGGAAATTAATTACAAAAAGTATTTACCTTAAAAGATAACTTGTTTTAAAGGCCTTATAAATAAAAAAAAATTAATAAATTAGTTTTAATGATATTTCATATTTATAATATATTATTTTTCGAATTAATGTGATGCTTTTTTAGATTTTTATGTCAATCCGTTCTGTGTGATTTTGGTTACTGACCGTATTATTGGTGCACAATTATATTGATATAAATTTATATATATTATTAACTAAAAAATAAATAATTTATCAAGCAAATACTGAAACATTATTTGTCTTTATTATATAAATGAACGAATTTTGTAAAATATTTTTAATACTTTTATCCTTAAAATAGAATTAAATAGAATTTTATAAATATACAAAAAATAGTAATGACCAAATATGCCCCCATTATGCGACATGACGATCTTGTTAAATCATTTCGCACACAGCATCGATATTTTTTGGCACACAAACTGATTTTGGACGACCTTCAGGAAATTCGTCATTGAATGAGCACAAGAAAATTCCTAGTAGCTAAGATATACAACTTTTTCCGAGATTTAAATAGTATAGCAATATACCATTAAAAGCAGGAGAGGATTGGCTCCAGTTTTTGAACGATTGGTTCATCGAATGTTCCGTCTGCCCTTGTTTACGTAAAGTGCAGCGCCACTCGGAACTAGTTCGACCGCCCACTTTTCAGCCTCCCCTCCTTCAAGCCACCCCCCATTGCTTTAGTTGCTCATCTCACTCTGCTCCCGAGAATACTACGTGTCTATTATTACCTACCTACCTACTCTTCTCGCCTCTTGTTGTTTTTGTTTACCAACTGTTTCTGTTTCGGTTTCAGTTGCGCTTTATTTCTAGGGAATTTCTGTGGTTCGATGCGCGTGGCAAATTAAATCATCCGTTTGGCAATTAAAATCGAAATCGATTTTGGCCGCGTCTCAACTTCGAAATAAAAAAGGGGCGTGGCAGGGGGAGTGGGTTCGGATGTCTCTTGCCTTGTCAGCGAAAAATAATTCCAAATTTTGCAACTCGAATTCTTTATAATTGGGTTAATAAAATATCACATCATATCTGATATCTAATTACATGGATTTTATAATTATTCCAAGTTTTGATATCCAATATCTTATTACATAAAAAAAGCTACACATCATAAATGGATTTTATAATATAAAACGATTTTCTGTTTACCACCTCAATAAGTTAATGTGTTTTTGTTTATGCACAAATGCATTCAATTTAATTTTAAAAATAATTTTGTTTATTTCGAGATGTTTACGGCTTTATTGGATTTTTATTTATAAATTGTTTAGTAAACATGTGCATACCATTTAGGCATACATTTAAAACTAATGAGAAAACCATTTCTTTTGGGTCTTTGAAGTAAAAATAATATTTTCTTAATAAAGATAAGGTAGAAATTTATAGGAAAATTTTACGAAATGGTATCAAACTGTGTTTTTTTACCAAGAAAACAAGAAAAACAAAGGGCGAACGGGGAATAACCGATTATAAAAACTTTTAATGAATGAATAACATTGATTAATGACGTTTGCCTCTAAAACAAAATCCACAAAAAAAAAAGAAAATAAGGGTCAAACTAAAACTTTCCAATTTCATAATGATGGGTTATGTTATGTTTCAAAATTTTACCATCAAAAATATTTGTGACGGTTTTTTTTTAAGAGAAATAATTATGAAATTTAATAAGTATTTAATTTTGATAAATCTGGTATATATATAATATTAATATTTAGTTACTTGCTTTACTATAACTTAATTAACCACTCTAATCCTCCCTCTCTTCTCTTCTCCAGCTGAAAGTGAATTGAATCTCTGTTCCTCCGTGTCACCGTGTTGCGAAACCGTTAAAACTGCCGCTCCCAAACATTCGCTGCGATGGCCACCTCATCGATACTCGCCAAAAGCACAATTAACAGCACATCGCCACCGGCCACGCCCAGCAGCACCGCCTCCTCCTCCTCCTCCTCCACCTTGACCACCCGGAAGCGGACCTACGAGACAGCCATTGCCATGCCCTCGTCCACCAAGGGATCGGCGGAAGTGCTGGATGATGAGCGCACAACTAGCCCCAGAAAGTCCAAATCGAATGGTGCTGGCGGTGGTCAGCTGGAGAGCGTGCTGGTGGTCAGCGAGGTGGTGGGAGGTGCCAGTGAGCCCACCACTGCGGCCACCACCCTGCGGGACAGCACGCGAACCATCTCACAGAGCGACGCCGACGATGGTGGCGAAGCGGCTGCCGCCGAGGACCTGCTGCCCACCATCGCCGCCGGCGCCTCCACGTCGGATTACCTCAGCGGCGTCAAGCGCAAGTACGTCCCGCAGCAGCAGACGTCGCCCGAGCCCCTGGTGGTGCCCGCCTCCACCTCGCAGCAGTTCTTCAATGGCAGCGGTGCCTCCGATTTTGCGGTGAGCATTTGTAGTTTTTGCGATAAAGATGGGGGATTATAGGGATAAGTTTTTGTGTAGGCTATGGATAAATATAATTTAGAAGCCTTGAATGAGAACCCCGTGCATTGCTATAGGTTTCTTTAGATATTCATAGCTTTTTACGAAAAATTATAATAATCTATAGTAACCCAAAAAACAATTCAAATATTGGTGATATATTACATATTACAAACAATATGAGTTATAATCCTTGAATGTCCTTTTAAATATAAATATTGTGCATAGAAAATACATATTTATAGCTTTTTACGAAAAATATCCTGAGATCCTGAGAATCTATAAAATCTATATATCATTTCGAATAACTGATCAAATATTATTGATATATTAGATTATCCAATTACGAAAATATTTTAAAATACAAACAATCTATAGTAACCCAATGATCCTAGCAGTTCTATAAAGAATTTTAAATAATTATTGAAATATTAGTTATATATTATATTATTTTATAGTTTATCGAATAAAAAATAGAGATTTTAGGGATACAGTTGTGTATAGATAAGTAGGATTTACATGCCTTGAATGTCCTGTTTAAAATGTTATTTATAAGGCATAGAAAACCTATCAAAGCAAAAAATTCCATCAGACATTCATAGATTTTTTCGAAAATATTGTAAAATACAAATAATCCATAGTAACCCATTGATCCTAACGGTTCTGAAAATCATTTCAAATAACTATTGAAAGATTAGTGATATATTTTCTATTTGTGCAACGAATTATTAGCCATGTGCGACAAGATTATGGAGGATTGTGTAGGCAGAAGACTTTCTAACGCCCTCCAAAAGACCCAACTAATAGTTTTATATTTTTTGCAGACCATTTGCAAGCCGGCGCCCTTCTCCCACGACGAGGAGGCCATGTTGGAGCGCGAGCGCTGCGACTACACTAAGCGGATCACCTACCAAATGGCCCGCTCCGGCCAGACGAACCGCCGCGTGCGCGTCTACGCCGATGGCATCTACGACCTGTTCCACCAGGGCCATGCCCGCCAGCTGATGCAGGCCAAGAACATCTTTCCCAACGTGTACTTAATCGTCGGCGTGTGCAACGATGAGCTGACCCATCGCATGAAGGGACGCACCGTGATGAATGGCTTCGAGCGATACGAGGGAGTGCGTCACTGCCGCTATGTGGATGAGGTGGGTTCTCCTTCTCCTTTGCTTCGATTGCTACATTTATCACTCAATAACACGCTTGTTTGCGCCTTACAGATTGTCCAGAATGCACCGTGGACGCTGTCCGATGATTTCATAGCCGACAACAAAATCGATTTCGTGGCCCACGACGACATTCCGTATGGAACCGATCACATGGACGACATCTATGCTCCGCTGAAGGCGCGCGGCATGTTTGTGGCCACCGAACGCACAGAGGGCGTTTCCACCTCGGACATTGTGGCCCGGATTGTCAAGGATTATGATCTGTATGTGCGTCGCAATCTGGCCAGAGGCTATTCGGCCAAGGAGCTGAACGTTTCGTTTCTGTCCGAAAAGAAATTCCGTTTGCAGAACAAGATGGACGAGCTGAAGTCGCGCGGCAAGCGGGAGCTGAGCAAGGTGAAGGTGGACATCATCACCAAGTGGGAGGAGAAGTCGCGCGAGTTCATCGACCACTTCCTGCTGCTCTTCGGACGCGAGAACCTCAATCACCTGTGGAACGAGTCGAAGGGCAAGCTGCTGCAGGCGCTCAGTCCGCCGGGCAGTCCGTCGGGATCGGTGAATGGCGATGACACGGAGGAGGGCGGCGAGGACTTTAGCGAAACCATTGACGACTACCTGGCCGAGAAGCTGAGCGAGGGCAGCGGCAGCGGTGGCAGCAGTGGCTCCCTGAATGGCAAACAGAAGCGCTCCTCCCTGGCGCGTCGCAGTTACCAGAGCCTGCAGAGTCGATCGCCGGATCGGGTGAATGCGAATGCGAATGGCGAGGAGGATGCGGATTACGAGCGGCGCAGCGATTGATTCTAGTGCGGCAGCGCTCGACCTTTTCTTCTTCTCTTACTGTCTTTGATGCTATTGTAAATTGACTTGTTTGCAACTAGTTCGATGGGCACCCTAGCCATCTAGAGTTGCCCTAGGATCGCCACTCGCAGGCTGAAACCGAGAACCCCCCACTTCTATTTACTCTAGCCCTAAGTGGTACTGTAATCCCCTAGTTTTAGTTGGCACTCGTGTTCTCCTCCCTCCTCCACACCAAACGAACCACCTTTCCATCCAACAATCTTCTGAGAATCGAGGGAATCCTGTAGCTAATTCAGCTCTATGTGTGTGGACAAGCAACCAACGCAGAAAAGACTCATTTTTGTATTAGGCACTCGGCGGATTGTGCACCAAAAATCGGCAAAAAGTTAGTTCCAGGTGCCGCAAAAAATATCTAGAAATATTTATATTAAATTATTTCGCATAACATTAAACTAAGTTAACAAAAACACACAACAACAAAAAAGAACACCAACCAATTGTAGAGAAAACCAAACAAAACGCATGCGGAAAATACGAAAAAAATACAAGAAAAACAGTTGGCAATAGCGGATTTATTGCAAATGCTTTGTTAAATATTTTTTGAAAATAAACATTGAATCGAAAAAATAAATGTTTTATCTAAAAGAGTAAAGAGTTTTAAAACGAAAAACTTAAGAATTCGCGCGTGTTTTATAATGGAAATTCAATTACAGATGTCAAAAAACTTAAGAATTCGCGTGAGTGGTTTTATAGAAATTGAATTATAGGTGCCAAAAAACTTCTAAATTCGCGTGGATTGCTTTTTAATTTATTAGAAAAATGATGACAAAGTAAAAAGTTTTAAAAATTGTATTAAAATTAAATTACAGTTGCAAAAAACTTAAGAATTCGCGTGTATGGTTTTATAGAAATTGAATAATAGGTGCCAAAAAACTTCAAAACTCGCGTGGATGTCTTTTTAATTTGTTAAAAAAGACGATAACAAAGTCAACAAGTTTTAAAACTAAAAAACTTAAGAATTTACTTGTATGTTTTTATAAAAATTAAATTACAGGTGCAAAAAACTTAAGAATTCGCGTGTATGACTTTTTAATTTTTTATAAAAACGATGACAAAGTAAAAAGTTTTAAAAATTTTATAAAAATTAAATTACAGGTGAAAAAACTTAAGAATTCGCGTGTATGTCTTCTTATTTTGAAACTTAGATGAGTGTGCATACAAAAGTAAACAAACCCCATTAATTATCCACTTAATACTTGCATCATCGAATGTTTCTCCAGCAATTGCGCCTCCGATTCAGTCGCCCATGTATGGAAATTGCGGAATTCTTGCGCCCGCCACCGATGATGAAACCGTTCGCCTTGATTGGACACCCATTCCCATTCCATTCACCGGCTGGAAGCGGTTCACTGATTTGTTTAATAGCCCTGCGGTTTATATATAGCTGCTGCCCATCGCCTGATCGGATGGATCGGCGGACGACCCGTGCCAAGTCGGGCGACCCGTCGCCGCTTCCTATTTGTTTGCGCCTCAATTTGCGGCAATTGAAGATGAGCAATGAATCCGGGCCTAGAAGCAGCGCAACCAAGTCGTGTGCCTCGCCAGCCTCCGGACTCAATTGTATTGATTCGCCACCAGTTGCCGCCAATTTATTCTGATATTCTGATCGCCGCTAGTGCGCAGTTGGCGGAGATCTCTCCGTCTCAGTCTCAGAACTCGACAATCCTCGACAGAGTAGACTGGTGTGTTCTATGCCGGCTCCGTCTCAATTTATATAATCAGTCGTCCGGCTGAAAGCCCCTCGAGCGGACCACTTGTGTTGTACTTAGAGCTTATACATATATTTTCTGTGTAAGAAATGGACAAAATGCCCGAAGAGGAGGAGGCTCCGGCCACGCCCACATCGCCGCTGGAGTTCAAGATGTTGCCGCTTTTTATGGATTTCGAGGATTTTGTGAGTCTAAACGATGAAGCATCTTCCTTGGGAATTAATCTATAATCTTGTTTCCAGAACATTTGCCAGCCAGCTCCTTTCTCCTACGATGACAAGGCCATGTTGGAGCTGGAGCGCTGTGACTACACACAGAGGATCACCTATCAGATGGCCAGAGCCGGCAAGACCAATCGTCGGGTGCGCGTGTATTCCGATGGCATCTACGATCTGTTCCACCAGGGCCATGCCCGCCAGCTTATGCAGGCCAAGAACATCTTTCCCAATGTCTATCTCATCGTGGGCGTGTGCAATGATGAGCTGACCCTCCGGATGAAGGGACGCACCGTGATGAATGGATTCGAGCGGTACGAGGCGGTGCGCCACTGTCGCTATGTGGATGAGGTGAGTGTCTCTGTGGGGGAATAAAAGGATGATTATAGGAAAGAGGTCTGAGGGAGGTACCGATCGAAAGGTTAGTTTATTAGCTTAAAAAAAAAAACAAAAAAAAATTGTTCCCTTAGGAAAAACTGAAAAAAAAAATTTTTTTAAATGCCTAAAAACGACTTTTAGGGTTGGGACACTTTTAAAACGGGGTTCTCAACTTACACGCTCAAAGTGTCCCAACTTACATACTTTTTTTTAAAAATTGTTTTTTAGCACTTAAAAAAAATTTTTTTTTTAGGTTTTCCCCAAAGAAAAAACCTATATTTTTTTTGGTTTTTTTTCAACATAATCCGAATTTTTTTATTTGTTAACAGTTTAATTACTAATGTTTAAACATTTTACAAAAATTTAATTTTAGCACGTGTTATTTTTTTTTTTAAAGAATTTTGAAAAAAGTAAAATAAACGTTTTTGGTGAAAAATGGTAAACGAGTGTCATAGTTTTATGTTTTACCCAAAAGTTTTCTAACTAAAAAATACTTTAAAAAATATAAAAAACACAATTTTTGGATAAGCTTTGAGAAAATAGGGTGTCCCAACTTACAGACATTTCCCCTAAATATATTGTAACTTTCACAGATCTATGTAATACTTATTCTCATTATTTTCCCATAGATCGTTCCCAATGCTCCTTGGTCGATCAACGAAGAGTACCTCAATGAGCACAAGATCGACTTTGTGGCCCACGATGACCTACCCTATGGAGCTGGCGGCGTCAACGACATCTATGCTCCTCTGAAGGCCAAGGGAATGTTTGTGGTCACCGAGAGAACCGAGGGTGTGTCCACCTCGGACATTGTGGCCCGCATTGTCAAGGATTACGATGTGTATGTGCGCAGGAATCTGGCCAGAGGTTACTCGGCCAAGGAGCTCAATGTGTCCTTTCTCTCCGAGAAGAAATTCCGTTTGCAGAACAAGATGGATGAGCTGAAGACACGGGGCAAGCGGGAGCTGACCAAAGTGAAGGTGGACATCATTACCAAGTGGGAGGAGAAGTCGCGCGAGTTCATCGATGCCTTCCTGCTGCTGTTTGGGAGGGAGCGGCTGAACCACTTGTGGAACGAGTCCAAGGGCAGGATCATTCAGGCCTTAAGTCCGCCGGGCAGTCCAAATGGCTCGATCAACGGCGATGATCCGGATACCACAGATGGCGAGGCAGGCTCCGAGGATGAGTACATGGAGCTGCCGCCGGATTATGGAGCGGGAACGGGGGCTTCCCTCAACAGAAAACCAAAGCGACGCGCTCAGATGAATCCTGCTCCCAGTGGCAACAAGGAGGTGGAAGCCGAAGATCTTGAGTACGAGCGACGCAGCGATTGACGACGGATTTGGCTAGCCTTTAAATTCCTATCACCACTCTTTCTATCCTTTCAAATGTAAATTAATTTGTTTGTAATTCGTTGGAACAACGCAATAATAGCTACAATCAGGGGTCAATTGAATGTCAATCAACAGCAGTTTAAAATACATTCAGAAAAAGAGATATTTTACTTGCTGCCTTTATTGGTTATGCTTAGGTGAGTAATGTGAATATAAGTTGGTTTAAATTATAGTTTAGCTGAATGATTTTTCAAATCCTCTTTTAATGAAAGAACAATCGCGTGTTTGTTATTTGAAATAACGTTGAAATATTCGCATCAAAACAAAAAAGTACAATAATAAATGTTGTAAACTTGATAACTTGGATGCTCTGGTAATCCTTCATGGAGCTCTGTTCATGCCGGTGGCAAACAGGGGCACCATTTTCTTGCCCTTGGCTTTCTTTTGCTTCTTGGATTCCGCAGGAGCAGCTGCATTGGCCTTTCCGGCTCCTACCTTTTGCTTCTTCTGATCCAAGGCTCCCACTAGAAGTTCTCCCAGACCCCAGTGGCCTACAGAACGCTGCTCGCAGTCATCTTCGTTGGTTTTTGGCGCCGCAACAGCACGTGGTGGCGGCGGAGCCGATCGTCCCCAGGCGCCCACCTGGAAATCCAGCGATGCAGCACCAGCAGTGCCAGGCGAACCGCTTCCAATAGTGGGCCACAACTCCTGCTTGGGACTGGAGTAGCGAGAGCCGCTGTCCTGGTGGCCAATATTCATGGGCACAGAGCCACTGGGACTGGGCAAAGCCTCCTCGAAGCCGCACTGCAAAGAAAACTACCTATTAATAATGAAAATCATAACTAGTCAAAGGAAACTCACAGTGGGAAACTCGTGGGATGAGCTTAGGTTGAGGTTAGCTGCACTGGCTATCAGTTTGCCCATCTGGCGGTCATTGATCTCGTTGATGTGCTGCTCTCGCTTACGCTCCTCACGATCCCGGCGCTGGCGCTCTTTCTTGCGATGAAGAATATCCTCTAAGGAAAGGAAATGTGCGCATTAGGTTTTATTTTCACATGGATCTAAAGTAAGCTTACCCTTGAAAAGCTTGAGTATTCCTCCAGAGACAATTGGCGGCTGTAGTTCCACCTCCACAACCGAAAACTGACAGGTTAAAGGCAAATGGCCCAGACAAGTGAACTTGCGGCGATGATCCTCGTCCAAGGAGTGCTGCTCCATCTGCACAATCTGCGCTTCGATGAGCAGTGGACCCAAATCCAAGGTGCCATAGCAGGCCTGCAGCATCTTCACATTCAAGGGATGCAAGTAGATGTTTTGTCCGTCGTTGGATTGGTAGAAATAATAGTATTTATTATGGTTGTTGGATGCGCAGCTCAGGCTGCTGGATGCCTCGCCCGAGGATATGGAGGCATCGTCTGGCCTCTCAATATCAATCTTGGTTTCAGTTTCTAGGCCAACAGCCTGTGGTATTTCCTCCTCCTCCTCTCTGGGCTCGGGTTTCTCGAGACCCAACTTTTCGCCACGCTCCTGAAGCATCACGAGCGCCTGCTGGATAAACACATCCTCCGGACAGGAGTCATCCGACTCGGCGAGCAGTTCACAACGCTCCCGCTCGATTATGGCGCCCACATCGGATCGCTTGGCTATTAGAAACTTGGAGTAGCGTCTAGCCTCTTCGCCAGCCGAGACGAATGGAAAACGTTCAAAGGTTTCGCCCAATCCGGCAGCATGCTTTTCGATATACATGGAGCCCTTGCGGCGCCGCATCAAATGAAAGGTAATCCTCTCGCCCACCTGCCAATCCCTTTGCTGCTCGATGGTGCAGCTCTTTAGATCGCCCGCATGTATGGCGTCATAGCAGATGGGACACTTGCGCCAGGTCTTGTCGCTCAGCGAGAGATAGTGCAGCAAGCAGGGCCAACAGTAGGCGTGTCCGCACCTCGTAAGCTTGGCGGCCACCGGCGGATACAGACAGATGGGGCACTGCAACTCCTCGGTGGTCTGGATGTTGATCTGCTCGATGTAGCTCCAATCGATGAGCGTGTCCGGCGAGCCCTCCACCTGAGCCTTGGCCCCCGATCGAATGACGAACTGGAAGTTGGCCTGCAGGAACTGCTCCTTGTTGTAGCGCTGCTTCCGGCCGCCCAGGTGCCCGTGGTGCTGCTGCTGCTGCTGGTGATGTCCCCGCTCCAGTTCCCTGGGCACGCAGTGAAAGTTGAGCAGATGGTTCAAATTCTGCTTCTTGCTGCCCTGTGCGTACACAGAGTTCAGTTCATGGTCAAAGTCACCGCTACGTGGGTAGCCCCCGCCGGCGTAGGCTAGTCGGGAGCCGCCTGGAGCGCCGTCCTCGCCGCGGGATGCCGGCAAATCGTATGATCCCCCGCCCCCGCGAGCCCTCGGTCGCTTGTCCACATTGGGACGTAGCTTGGCCGGCTGCTGTGCCTGCTGTTGCTGCTGCTGCCTGGCGCTGCGCTGCTGCTGATCGTTGCGTGGTGTGGGAAGCTGCTCCCGTCGGCGGTTGCTCCGCTGCTTGTTGCCGTTGGCATGTACGTCTGGAAGAGGAAGAGAGAAAGGTGGGTAAGTATATTGATAGTACTTAGGGTTTGTTATAGGTGAAAAGTGAGAACTATTTTTAAAATAACGTGATATAAGAGTATATTTTTGTTATAATCAGAGAAGAAATGCTTTTTAACCTGAAATAATTTTGAATATTCCAACTAAGAACATTTAATCTAAGGAAATATGATATAAAGTATTCCAAATATATTGGGATCTTTATATTCACCAGTCTAGGATTTGACATGATGAAAGGATTCAGGCTTAACAACTATTTTATCTTGAAAGATATGTTGTAATATGATCTTATCCCAAAATGTTTCATGGGAATACCATTTTAAATTAAGAACATTCAATCTAAGGAAATAATACATAAAGTATTGCAAATATATTAGGATCTTTAGATTTACTAGACGAGGTTTTTCAGTAATGAAAGGATTCAGCCTTAAAAACCATTTTATCTTAAAGGTTATGTTGTAATGCGACCCTATCCCAAAATATTAAATGGGAATACTACGGATATTGCAATCATTTGATGTTAAAACTAAGAGGTCGTCTAGAATTAAAGATACCCCATCCCGTATAAGAAAATTTACAGTTCTGGATGGAAAAATTGGGTAGATATCGACTACAGTACAAGAAACATAGTTAATATTAGAACACCCACCACTGGACTTCCTTTGCGATAATTCACCAGACTTGATGAAAAAATGTAGTCTTAAAAACAATTTTAACACAAAGGTTATGTTGTAATATGATCCTATCCCAAAATATATGATACGAATACTATTGATATTGGTATTATATGATATAATATTAAAACAAGAGATCGTCAAGAATCTAATATACGCTATCATGTATAATTAAAACCATTTTATCTTAAAGATTTTGTTGTAATAAGATCCTATCCCAAAATATTTGATGGGAATACTATGGATATTGATATCATATGATATGAAATTAAAAGATACCCTACCCTTTATAAGAAAAATCTCAGTTCTGGATAGAAAAACTGTGATATCTAGAGTACAAGAAACATAGTTAATATAAGAACACCCACCACTGGACTTCCTTTGCGATGATTCACCAGACGAGGACTTGCCATGATGCGAGGATTGAGGCTGCTTCTTGCTGCTGTTGTTGTTGCTGTTGCTGTCCATCGTTGTGGTTATTATGGGGGCACTTGGGATCGGAAATAGTACTAGTAGTATAGATGGTGCTGGGCAGCTGCCAGTGGGCAGCTAATTGCGTCTTGCCTTCGTCTCCACACGGAGTGCGTTGAGCAAAGTATTCTCGTTGCGGATTCATGTTTACTGAGCCATGATTAACCAACGGGTACGACTAGAAATAGTACTTGCGTAATATTTCCAAAAAATTCAATGCGGCTTTCGCGAGGAAATGCAGTTAAATTCGAGGCGAAAGTACTAAATTAAGTACTTTGACTTTGCTTCTAATTCTTCTTCTTTTTGCTAGCACTTGTTTTCTTGTTGTTGGATTAGTCTGTGGATCGTGGTATTAGTAACTGTAATCGTATTGGTGCGATGGCCTGAAAAGGTGTGACGTCTGCTGATGACTGCTTTTTCGGGGTCTAAATCTGGCCCTTTCCGACAATTTCCACTTGCCAATTGCACACTAGCTGCCGGTAGACAATCTCGTTTATGGGGGCTTTCGATTTGACGTCTCGAAATCAACGAATTTTGATGGAAAAACCAAATATCCTTTGGTCAGGGAGAAAAAGCATCCGCGATGCCTGGTGAAAAATGGCTGACTGTAAGTGTTGGAAAGTGCGCTGCCGTGAGCTAGAGGTGAGCGGTTAGAGTTCGTGACTATTGAAACTATCGCATGGGCAATTGAATAAAGAAATTATTACAAGCCACTTTGATTGAAAAACAAGTGACAAATTGAATTGGAAATAATGTTATGTAGTTTTTAATATGGAGAATGTTTATACTAATGTTTTTTACTAAATATTTTACCAATAACAATTCCATTTAACTATCGTTATAACTTTCCTCTCTAATTTCAGTGTTAAAAAGCTACCGTTAAGTTATTCCTAGTAAAAGTGTCATCTCAATTAAGCAGTGAACCCACACCGAACAGCTGTTTTTGTTATCTTGACCGCCCTTTGATCGGCCTTTTAATGAAATATGTTAAAGTCAACATTCCACTAGCCATCGTCCAGCAACATGGACTTTCGTAATGCCCGTGCCCGGCAGCCGGAGATCGTGAGATCCGTGCAGAAGGATGCCCGGTACACCAACGAACTGGCCGAGGATTTCTCCGATGTACTGCGTCTCACGGGTCCGCGGAACTGGATAAAGTACAACCAGATGTGCAGGCTGTTGGCGGAGCTGAGTTACCACGGATTCGCCTCGGCCAATAGCCTCCAGACGCTGGGCGAGGAGTACACGGGGATCATACAGGTGGACGGTAACTACAAACAGATTCCCAGTCGATTGGTAAGTTAATATAAACCATTTCTTATAGAATCTTGTTAAGATTTAAACTCATTTCTAGCTGCAACTCATAGCTATTGTCCTGGAATTTGGTGGCGACTCCTTGTTCCAGCATTTGCTGCAAAAACTGGACACCTATGTGGCCAACCACGAGGAGATTCGAGCGGAGGCCAAGCCGCAGCTCAAGAAGATCATTCAAAGACTGAGGCATTCGCCCAGCTATGTGAAGGCCCTGCACAAGTCCCTTTTCTACTTGGATGCCAGCAAGTACCAGCTGTCCAAGCGCACCACCGGCATCAACTACGTGCTCATCCGCCACTGGCTGCAGCCGGAATTCTCGCTGTACGGCTACAAGATCCTCGGAGTGATCACATTCCTGCAGGTCAGCGTTTCGCTGGCCATCAGTGGCTGGGATGCCTGGCGGGAGCACAAGCGCCAGCAGCTGGAACAGATTAAGCAGGTGGGCAAGAAGTTCCTGCAACGGGAAGCGAGTGTGAAGGATGCAGATCCGGATGCCCCGCAGTGCATCCTTTGCCTGGAGCCACGCTCCAACAGCAGCTTGACTCCCTGCGGTCACATCTTCTGCTGGAGCTGCCTGCTCGAGTGGCTGGAGGAGCGGGACGAGTGTCCCCTGTGCCGGGAGTCGTTGAAGAAGTCACAAGTGATTCCACTGCAGAACTATGCCTAAGATTGGTTTAAGATTGCCACAGATTTTTGTAGCCTTTTTATATGTGTTATGGATAGTATTTTTGGACCTATAAAGTATATTCGTTTATAACACTTATTCCAAACGGGGATCCTAAGTTTTGGGCAAATAATTTGGTCGTTTTATAACATTTTTAACAAAGTTTTATTTTGTTATGACTTACAATGCTACATTTATGTACTTAATACTAAAATATTTTTGAAAAAACTTATACAAGTCTGGGATTTACTTAAAGAATAAAAGTAAACTGAAGGTTTTTACCATAATTTATCCCACCATCAGGGTTTGGGTATAGTATTTTCCAAAAAAAAATGTTTCAAACAAATTAAATGTATAATTTAAAGGATTATTCGCTTTGTCTTACATGGTCTTTAGATTTATTCAAACAAGTCCTATGTACATGCCGAGTGAAACAGCTCCCTAAACTGTTTACTCCTTATAGTTTATAGTTAATATGTTTGGTGTTAGTCTTAATATTACTTATTTACATTGTACACTAGCGATGGTCAGACAGTCTAATGTTCTAAATAATGTCCAGGTAAACAGTGCGATTGAATATCTGCTTCCGGCGGCGCGATTCGAAGGCGGAACGTGCCTCCGAAGGGTTCTCAAAGGCCACCCGGGTATCCCCAGTGGGTTTTCCCTCATCATTGAAGCGCCTAATGATGTCATCCGGACTCAGTTTGTAGTCCCCAAAGAAGCGAAGGATATCCTTTAGTTCCGCCTTGAAGGGAACATTTCGCATGGCCACCACGCAGCCCGGACGATTGAACTTGTCGGGGATTTGGGAAGTGGGCACCGGCACCGGTGAGGCCTGTTTGCTCTGATTCTGCTGGCTGGGCGAGAGGGAGCTGCTGCTCAGCGGTGGATCCGGTCGAGCGAAGGGATTGAAGTGCTGCTTGACGGGGGCATTCGAGCTGCCATTGCTGTTCTCGTCCTTCTCCAGGGATTGCTGTCGCTGCTCCACCTTCTCCGGTGGCTGCTGCTGCTGATCCTGCGGCTGGTCGAAGCGACTGGGTCCGCGACGACGCGATGGCGCTGCCGCCTGACCAGCTCCATTTCCACTCGCTGCCTCACTTTCCACTTTACTCCTGGGTCCATTGCCTCCCGGCAGATAGTCCATAAAGGGTTTATTTATTCTATCCGCAATCTCCTGCGGTGTGATGGCCACCACTCGGAGGCCCCTTCCCCGAAAGCGTCGATTGTGGAACTCGCGCACGGCCTGCTTGCAACTGGCGGGATCGCAGAACTCCACAATAAACTCGCCGGAACTCTGGTTACGTTCGTTGAAAAGCTGTTCGATATGCTCGATGCGCAGGTGTTCCAGGGAGAACAGTTCACCCAGATCGTTGACCCTCGTGGCATACTCGCAGTTGTGGACACGCACGAAGACGTCCTCCTGGCGAGGACGCTGGTTGCCAGCTCCATTATCATTGGGATAGTTGGGTCCATTGCCATTGGGCATTCCATTCTGGTTCATGTTGTTGTTCATGTTGAAGGGGAAGTTGTTGTTGTTGCCACCGTTTTGCTGCTGAGGCGGCATATTGAAGGGCATGGGCATGTTGCCGCCATTGACAAAGGGGGGAATCATATTGGGATTAAAGTTGGGACCCATATTCATCTGCTGCTGTAGTTGCTCCTCCGCCTGGCGTCTTCTGGGATCGCCAGCGAATCTACTAGTTTGCTGGTTGTTCTCCTGCTCCTGCTGCTGCTGCTGCTCCTGTTGCAGCTTCTGTCTTCTCTGCTGATCCTTCAAGAGCTCATCCCTCTGATCGGCCTCCTCCTTCAGCAGCTGCTCATTGGCCCGGCGCTGCTTCTCCTTGGCATTCGCCATCTCCGCCTGACTGCTGGGCCGAACCCTCAGCTGGCGGAAGCCTATGTAGTGCTTGGAGCTATCCTGCAGTGCGGACTCGGCCTCAGCTTCCCTGGCGAACAGGACAAAGGCCACGCATTCGCGACGATTGTTGGGACTGGGAGAGAGGAGAATGTCCACAACGGTGTAGCTGGCGGAGAACATCTTCATGATCTCCTGCTCGGTGGTGAGCTGAGGCAGATCTTCGATGAACAAAACATTGGTGATGGGTATGGGCATGGGCATAGCACCGCCTCCTCCTCCTCCGCTGCTCCTTTCGCTCCTCTCTCTCTCACCATTGTGATTGTGACTCCTGTTGTTATTGCCCTCATTCTGCTGACGATTGGCACGCTCCTCCGCCTGCTCGAATTCCTCGTCGCCCACGGGCGCAATCTGAATCAAGCGATCCCGAAACATGGTATTATTTCGCTGCACTGCCTTCTGGGCACTGGAAACGCGGGAGAACTCCACGTAGGCCACGCCAGTGCGATTGCCATTGGCCATCATGATTTTGATCCCGTTGTGCGGGATGTACAAGCCCTGGAAGTATTTCCGTATGTCGCTATAGGAGGTACTTTGGCACATCCCACTGATGCGTATGTAGCAGGTGTCGGCAATCAACTGGCTAGTGTTTCCTCCTGGAGAGCCGCCTCCCATGGAGGGCGACACCTTCGGCGGAGCCTGCTGTTGCTGCTGGAGGAGCAGCTGCTGTTGCTGAAAGAGCTGCGGATACATCTGTGCATAGGGATTCACGCTGGCAAAGGCTATGGGTTCGCCGACTTCCGCTTTGGCAGGCTGCGGTGCTCCACTGGCCACTTGCTGCAGTGCAGCCAGGAGTTGAGCATTGGGATTGGATGCACTCGGTGCGAGATTGTAGTTGTTGGTCACGTTGTTGGTGGTGCTGCTGGTGGAGTAGCTCTGCAGCGAGGGCATCACCAGTGGCTGAGCCCATGGAGAAGGTGTGGCCATCTTGAGCTCCCTTTCCTGGCTGTTATCCAAGCGATCGGAGCGACGTTTGCGACGTTCCCTCTCACGCTCCCTCTCCCTATCGCTATCATCGGAACTGGAGGAGCGGCTGCGACTGCGACGATGAGCTCCTCCTCCTCCTGCTCCTCCTGTCACCTCGGAGAGCGTGATCCCAGCCTGCTGTTGGTAGGCCAGAAAGGAGGGCACCCCACCTCCTGCCGACGGCATTACCTTGCTCTGTCCCAAGAAGCTGTTCAGACCCCCAATTATTGGAGGCATGGGAGCAGCTGGACTTGGCTTGGTCACCACCGACATGGGAACCGGCACGGAAATGGGCGCCGGAGCGGAGGAGGCTCCTTTGCGAGCCGTCTCAATCACCTTCTGCATCTCGGCCCGCGAGGAGAGCAGCAGGCGCACCTGGATCTCCATCAGCTTCTCGCGATCCTTCAACATTGCGCAGCGGGCGTCCTCATCGGTGCTATTTTTTGAGTCAGAACAGGGAGAAAAAAAAGCAAAAGGCAAAAAATCAGGGGAGTTACTTAATAAGAGGAAATATTCGAAGTTCTTTTCGGTAATTCGGTGGGATTGATTTTCCACCGGTTGTCATCAGCCAGTATATTTTTTGCAGTCAAAATAATAGCACCGTCCTTTACAATTATTCCTTTGGGATATTTTTCCAAGGGATCTATGATATATAGCTCAAAATTTCCATATTAATTGGATGTAGACTGTTTCTTCATGCAGTGGGCATTATTACCAAGTGGAAAAAGTTTTTCCGTTGGCAGTTTTTATAAGTAAATGTTCATAACTTAACGACTACAATAACTCAAAGGTACCGGTTTTATCTATCAACTTATAATCCCTATCAATACGGTTATATTAAACAAGGTATACATTTTTCCTGCCGCCGCTCTGCCAACACACACAGTGTGGAATAGAATCGATAATTCTCACTGAGCAAATCACTCACAAAGTTCCAACATGTCATTGTATGATCTGCTATTACTGAAGATCACTGTTTTAAACCTACTTATTACTCACATCTTTAGCATACAGGTTAAATAAATTTGTTTACTTTAAAAGCTGCCTGAAATTTGAATCGAATTTGAAAAATACCTAAAGCTTCTATGTGTATAGATATCTAAAAAAAAATCGTTGTTATCAAATACCGTTTTTACCATGTCCCCAAAACATACAATTTTTTTATACGCTGTTCCTATATTAATAAAAGAACAAACCTAACCAATCTGAAAGAAATGTTTTCTTATCTTATCCGTATGTCAAAGGATTTTACTCCATTCTGATCTTCTGTGGATAAAATGTTGAAGAAGATCCTCCCCATTTCGTTATAAACGACAGTATAAATTCCATAAAAGGATCTACTTAAATGGTGTAGCGACAGACGAAATTTCTATTTTAAAACTTAAAATCTCCACGGCTCGAGCATTTTAAGGACAAGATAGTGAAAGTCCTTTTCTCGACCGCAGGTTAAATTTAAAGTAAACTTAAATTTAACATACGGACTAGAAAAGGGAACTAAATCTACAAAATATGTTCCTCATTTGTGATTTCTTTTAACTAAATAAAGTTTTCAGCTTGAACCTTTTTTTATAAATCCAAAATTTATGAACGTCGATTAACCAATTTGAACCAAAGAAGGTTATGGTTTCTTGGTTCAAGTTTTATATCTTGTTCGATTTCTGATACTTGGCCGTACTTACTTCGGTGCCATCCAATATGAAACAAATCTTATGAAAATATTTCCTATTCAAAATGTTTTCGCCTAAAATGGTTTCTGTTTCACAGGAGTTAGTGATATATTATAATATCACCATTAAGCACCATTTTTCTTTCCGTAATTTTAATTTTTTCAAGTTCTCAATCATTTTATATTACTTTGTGTTTGGAAACATGACATTATAGTAGATGGAATAATGGAATGCAAGGACGCATTATTAGGGTGGATATTACCTTTTTTTCTTAGTCCATAAAACCATGTCCAAACTCGCATTGGCTTAGTATATAATAAAATAAATTCTTAGTGCTATTATTTTGACCGCTGCTGTGGATACAGATTCAGATACATGCTTGAATTGGAAAGAGCCCGGCAGCGACTCAGGAGAGGCTCAGGCCCCGACCCAAGCGCAGACCCGCTGGAGCTCCCAGAGATTGCTATGGGTTTACGTTTACGTATAGATCAGAGTTTGTGGCTAACTACCTGAAAGCGATGAAAGCGTCGCCCATCTCGCCGCCGATAATGTGGACACCGCCCTCGGGAATCGAGAGGCCCGAGAAGAAGTTTCGAATGTCGCGCGCATTTGCCGTCCACGGCAGATTTTGTAACCGAATAATCACACTCATCTTGATCAATCAATTGATTTGTTATTGATTAGTTATTTATTTCTTTTTTAGTACAGACAGAGAGTTCACTGTCTGGCTATCCGAGAATCCTCTCTTTCACTGGCGCTCCGCTTCCATAGACTTATCGCAGATTCTTTAGCTGTAGCTGGAGTTCATATGACCATCGTCCTTGACCGTGGATGTTTCAACCTGTAACGATAATCGCAGACATATGGAGAATTTACCGACATAACAAAATATCTTAAACTAATAGGTTCCAGAATGAAGTTCAAGAATGAACATTACAGAATAAATTTATTTGTATTGGTTTTTTTAAGTTTTAAATTGTCTTCATATTTCTAAGACATTTACGATAAAATATTACCAGCTGATCCTGAAAATGTTGCCATATAATAATAAAACCGAGCGAATAGAAATGTATATTTAAGAAAAACCTTGGGAACGCTCTTAAAAAATGCTTCCTTCCATTGACATTTACCTTTTTTAGTCAAATTTACAGCTCTAACTTTGCCTACTGAAGCTAAAAATACAAATCTAAAGCCCTAATTTCTCTATCAATCAATGTTTTGGGTTAACTTTTAAAAAGTCACTTTTATATCGGTTTGTCCTTGCTAACAATATCATAAGCCTTCAAAAGATTCGAGATCATTGCTTCTTAAGACTTTGGATATCGATAGTTTCTGAAATTTTACCTGATCCGCAAAATACATTTTGTAAATCAATCCATAAAACCTCAGAATAAATGAAGAATGAAATGTAACTTGAGAAAATGTTTTGAGATAAGTAGCACCCTTAATTTAAAAGATACACAATTTAACATAACCAAGTTACATTGTCGAAAATAATCAGAACAATAAATCGATACATCGATAAAACGAAATAAAAAAAAAAGATACAAATTTCGTTAAAATTATGTATCAATTTGTTTTTAATAAAAGGCCTACCTATATTTCGAAAACATCATGTTCGAAATAACTCTTTCGATTTCGTAAAAATGTAATTTCCAATATCAATTGTCCATTATTTAATGGTAGATACTGATACAAATTAATCAATTTGCTGTAGCTGTTTACGTCATACTTTTAAGCTCTTCCCAAAACCGATCAAGTAAAGAGTTGTGCAACAGGCAAAATTAAAGATCTTGACCTATCCTTGGATAGCAGAGACCTTAAATCGATATGAAATAGGATCAATTCTACCTTATTTCATATTGATAATAAGCCGATATGATTTATGTCAAATTTATGATTTAAACATATCAACTTGATATTTTATCATATCATATGAAATACCAATTTTAGTATTTTTTGAACAAATAATGTAAAATAAGGTAAACATAATCTTTATTCATATCAAAATTATATGAATAACTTGATCTTTAAAAAATATAAAATTGACCAGCACATATCAATCTGATCTTTTGTCAATTTTTTTTCTGTGAACGATTTAATTCTGTATTTCCGATATAAACCATTTTTAGTGACAGCTTCCTTGGGGGAAAAGCTAAAGCTGTCCTCTGCTCTGCTCCTGATGTTATCTCGAGTTGATCGCTCGATTGCACACACATTAGGCTGCCCACTTCATGGACTCGCCAGGCAGTTTCTCATGAAAATCTCTGGGTCTTGTCTGCATTCGGCATTGCGTAAGACGTAGACCAGTTTGCAACAAACTGGGGAGCTCTCCATAGCTCTTAAATGAAATTAAGGTCTAAATGAGGGGTCTCACTTACCCGGCGGCACAGCTGCAGGTGACCTTCGCACATGATCTTACCAAAGACAGAGAGAGAGATATTCGGATATTCGGGGAGAAAAGCTAATTATCCCTACACCCACCACACAGATCGAAGATTTCCCACAGATCCACATGCTCTGCGATCATTAAGACCGCTTCAATTTCCTCATTAGTCGCACTTAATTATGTGTGTGTGGGGATCGATTGCTGGAGGATCGGATCGGATCGGCGGCGACTGCAACTGCTTTCCCAAAAACAGAAGTGGCTGGAGAAAACCCGTTGATCGTTTTGGACGTAATGGGAAAGCGATTATGCAGCTTTAATTCAATCGGCATCGGCGCTGCTAGTTTTGTGCTTTGAGCTCTAATGCGATTGGCTTGTTGTCTCGGTTTGTTTGTGTCTCTCGGTGTCAAAGACATCAGTTAGGAGCTAGCTAGCTAGCTACAGGAAACCCAAACCGAAACTCCTTCCGCCTGGCTATATAAAAAGCATTGTTGGCATCTCGGGACCGGCAGTAGGAAAATCGAATTGACCGCGTTACCGTCTGAATCTCCGTCTCCGCCGCAGTCGGTCGTCATCGATCCATCGATCCATCATCATCATCATCACGTCATCGTATCGTCATCGTTAAACGATCGGATCAATTGATTGATCGATCGCATGTGCGAAGGATTAAAGCAATGAGAAAATCGACAGTGAGTGAACTAGGATTATTCCTTGAAAAGTGTGCCATGAATTGTGAACTATGCAGAGATTTCGAATATATTCTCTGGCCAACTTGTTGATCAATCGATCAGATATATGTTTCATTAAGTAGAGCAACTTACTGTTGGTTTTCCTCTATCGGATCTTCACTTCAACCAAACAATCTTCAGCTATTACTTATCCACGATCAATAGACTTTACTCGCAATGCCATTCCATAACTATCCTCATAACATAAATAAACTTTAACATTAACTCCAGTACTGCAATACACAATATAAAACTTGATTAGATCCTGGGATTCGGTTTAGTAATTAGTAATCATTAACATTTACCATAATACTAATGAATAGTTCAAATGTGTTATATACCATACACAGAAAAAAATTGACAAAACATCAGATTGATATGTGCTGGTCAATTTTATATTTTTTAAGATCAAGTTATTCATATCATTTTTATATGAATAAAGATTATGTTTACCTTATTTTACATTATTTGTTCAAAAAATACTAAATTTGGTATTTCATATGATATGATAAAATATCAAGTTGATATGTTTAAATCATAAATTTGACATAAAGCATATCGGCTAATTATTGATATGAAATAAGGTAGAATTTATCCTATTTCATATCGATTTTTTTTCTGTGTAGTATAATTTTTGGAACCGTCACTTAAGATGATACCTAAAGAGGTATTTAATTGAACTTATCACCCCAGGGCCTTACTAACCCACAAATGTGCTCAAAAACGAAAGAAGTAAGGAAAAGAAGAATGAAAACTGATTAAAGAGTATCCCACAGATTCCCCGCATTCACACAATGGCCGCTTTGGGCCTCCTGCTGCTGGTTGGAGTCCACGGGACGACGATAATCAGCATCAAGTACCCGGAGAAGCCGGCCGAGGTGATCGTGGAGCCGCAGCCGGCCAAGAGGGACCTCAGCCTGAGCTATGCGGCCACCAACATTGACTCCAAGGAGGGGACCCGCGTGAAGACCATCACGGTGATCAAGAATGTGGGTGGCATTTCAGCGCCCGAAGAAGCAGCCGCTCTGGGATCCCCCGTCTCCAAGCACCAGCAGCAGCCGAAGCTAATCATCGATCCCACGCTGCACAAGAGCGAGGAGTGGGCCACTGCCTTCCGGGATAACTTTGATTCCTATGGATCATTGCCCGATGTGCCCGACATAGACGACCTATTCGAGTTTGTGAATCGCAAGAAGCCCGAGGGTGAAAAGAAGACGAAACAGGAGGCAGAAGTGAAGGTGGAGGTGCCAAAGGAGTTGCCAAAGCCGGCGGAGGAGGAGACCACCACCAAGAAGGCAGCTGCGGCGGCGGCGGCGGAAGCCAGTGAGCAGAGCGAGGGAGGAGGCATTAGCACCGGTGGCAACGTCGATAGCGACGAGGCTGTGGTCGAGAAGATCAAGGGCGATGCCGAGCTGTTGCCGCACATCAAGCAGGCCAATATCCTGCGTCTCCAGGCGGCACAGGCACAGTCACAGGCTCGTTCGGGTATCCGCACCAAGGAGTCCCTCATCGCTGTCAACTACTCCACGCCGATGCACCAGGTGAGCCAGTACTTCGACAACTACGTCCAGGCGGTGCCCAATGGCTATGACTACTCCAAGCCCTGTAACGCTAACGGCTTGACGCCCGGGAATAGTATCCAGGTGACGACGCCCTCGGGACGCCACTACGACATCCCGCAGAGCAACAGCAGTGGCACCGGTGGCGGCAATCATCCGTATTTGGCTCCATCGCTCACGAAGAAGACGCAGATTACGCCGCAGACTCCGATTCAGCAGCCGCAGCAGCCGGCTCCCAATTTCTCCTCCTCCGTCAACTCGATAGTGCCGCCCATAGTGAGGCAGCAGCCACCGCTGGGCAATGCGAATCCTCCACAGCAGCCTCAGCAGCCGCCGCCTCAGGTGGTGGTGACTCCTCCTCCGAGCGGAGGCATCCTGCCGCCTTTGGGAACCGGCGGAATCTCCACCAGCCAGCGTCCCTATGTGGCGCCCAGGCTGCGAAACAATGGCCTGGGCATCAGTCGGGCTCCCAGCAGCTATCCCGGGGGTCCGGTTCAGTTTCCCGCACAAACCGGCCTCGTGGGGAATAATAATCCCACCCCGCAGACTCCGAATTTCCGAACCGGCAACTTTGGCGGCGGACCAAATCGTCCCAACACGCTGCGATCACGTGGCCTAAAGTATTGAGCACTTAAACTAGAGGTTAACTCATAGATGCGGTCAAGAGTATAGGTACTTAGAGGAAGATTACAATCGAAAGAAAGCATTACTGTGGCACTTTAAAATAACACAAGTTTAAATTTTGAATATTGAATTCATTAATACAAAAATAAGTATAACTTTTGTATACGAATAATGTATTTTAAAATTGGTTAGCCTCTTATAACGATACACTATAACTTGATAGTGATATGTTTTTCACTCAATCAATTATTAAGACTATTTAAAGGATATAGTTATGAAAATAAACTAAGATGTTGCCTTGGCAATTCTAAACTAATAGTTTTCTGTTTTATTTCATGAATGGGGTGCTACCATGGTTTCGAAAGGATACATATTTTATTATTAGGGGAGGCTTAAAAACAAATAAAAATTTGGCTTTATAGAGTTTTCAGGAAGTCTAATAGAACGGTTGGATTCAAAAAAAGTTTTTTTTTAATTTTGGTGAACAAAGCATTAGTGAATCATATCATCAATAAAGTATACAGTCCTAATCATAGCGATTTTTTTATATTTTTTAAATATTATATTTATTTTGTATTTAATATACTTATTTTAAAAATACAACCTTTGAGATCATAATTTTTTTAACTCAACCACTATTTATTTCACCGCAGCTGTGTCTCTGGGTTAAAATACCCGAAAAAGGTCGATTTTATGGTCCTTTTCTATAAATATTATGCTCCCTAATATGGAATATATTGTATATTCACTAGACTCATTTCATGCATACCCCCTTTTCGGCGTCATATTTGTACCTTAACCCCTATAAATTTTCCCGCAGCTGTGTACCTGGGTGAAAATACCCCGAAAAAGGTCGATTTTATGGTCTGGATCACACATATTTCGCGGGAATACTATTTCTGCATATTATTTACATATAATGCTCACTAATCTTGAAATGGAATCTAGAACGAGGCTAGTAGAACCCATGCTAAACTGTACCTTGGCGTAAAATTATGAATAAAAGTGAAAAGCACGACGAATTCAGCGAAGCAGAGCACAAAGAGGAACCCGCGAAGCGTTTTGACGCCAATCAATACTATTTAGCACACTTTTAACTGTTTGTTTTAACTAAATTTCACCGATTTCCGCCGTTTTCTTTGTTTCCTCGTGTTGTTGTGGTTGTTGCAGCATCTCCACAAGAAGAAGAAGAAGCGAAACGAACGGATAGGAGGCGGTGGCGAGGGGGCGTGGCGTCGCTGTTCTAGGTACGAGTACTTGGATTTTATTCAATGAACTTTTACTCACCACGAAAACCATACAAAAACGCTAGTTATTCTGGACCACCAATGCACAAAGACAGTTGGGTTCGGTTTGGCTCAAACTCTATATATTTATTTGGACAATTTCTGCAGTTGATCGGGCTGAAAATTGTGATTTTCCTGGCAGCAACACAAAAATTGAAATGCTGTGCTGTAATTTTCTGCGCTTGTGTTGGTGTCGGTGACAAAAAACAACATGGCGGCCGAGATTAGTGTGGCAGTAGTTCTGAAATACCACAGTTTGCTGATGTCTGGGCACACAATTTGGAAAATGTTAGGGGTATCTCTTGATCCTGATTCAGATGCACTTTCTTTTATTTTTACTGCGCCGAATACAGTTTAAATCGGAATAAAAGAAATAAATAACTTATTTACCTATCATATTGATGTAGAAGAAACCAACCGCCCTGCGTTTTTTTCATTAAATATTTTTCACAGCGAATAATTATTCAGTAGGTCGATTTCTACATTAAAAATGTTCGAAAATGGGTCAAAAAATAGATACACGATAATATGATCAAACGCTAAAAATAATTTTTAAGTATTAAGTTATCTCGTACAAAAATTTCCCTATGCAACGTCTGCATTTTAATTTACAAGAAGATATAAATTTGTAATAATTGAGAAGTAATTGGTGTTCATTATGGGAAAACCTCAATAGAATTACATAATTAAGAGTTTAGCTCTATTTTCCAGAAATAAAAATGCGTTGCAGTGTGAACACATGCGGTATTTATTTACCACCTGTCACAAAAAATACCAACTCAACCCAGCACGCCCCCGCAAATACCGCAAAACATATGTTTCGGTATTTTTTGTGTATTGGCACGCAGAATTCTCGGCTTGTTGTAGTTAGGTCACACACCGAAACAAATCGTTCGTAATTTTCATTTATTTTGCTCCGCTTTCCTCGCTGTTTTCACGCCCACGGTTCGCGAAAAACCCCCTGGATCCGTTTGCCAAACATTGGCAAACATATTGTGTGCGTTCGCGGTCATAAATCAAGCGAATTGGGCCACCTCTTAGCCTCGAAATAAAAGACGACGTCAGTGGGCGACGCGACTGGCGTCAGGTGAAAAAAACGGGAAAACGAAAGAAAAACTGATAATTGGAAATTGAAAAATTGGAATTGAACGGGTGCAGCGAAATCAAACGGAATTTGCAACTGTGAAAACGCTCGAAAGCGTGGAGAGTTGCATTTGAAAAAAGGTAATTAGCGTGCCAATTAAAAAGGAATTGCTCGTGTGTGTTTGTGTGTGTAAAAGTTGTTTTCCCTGAAATGGCAAGTTGTGAATTACCCGATTCGATGACGAAATAATTGAGTGTGTGTGTTGTGAATGTTTTTATATGAATATGTATGTATTTCGATTACATATACATTTTTGCATTGATAAGCAAGGTGTGACTGTGTGTGTGTGCGAAAGATAAGCTTCCTGTCTTCTTCTTTCCACACTCTCCAAAAGGTCGTCTTCGCATATGGTTTATATTTATTTTTGTTTTTGCTTCAAATTCAATTAACCCTCTGAAGCCAAACAAAAAGTTTTCCGACCACCCACTCCCCTTCATAATTTGCAACTCCCCTTTGCCTTCCATTTATCGCAATATGGCTTTTACCCGTCTTTCGCCACTCTTTTGGAGACTCTTCTTCTACGTCGCTTGGAGACTTTGGCTTGGCCAATTTCTGTGTATCTCTCCGCCAACAGCAACTTGTTGTTGCTTCTTCTTTGTGCAGCTGATTGTGTTTCATTTAGCCTTCTCCTCCTCCTCCTCCTCTTCTTCTTCTTTTGGCCATCTACTTCTGGGTTTCGTTTTGTGTTTTGCGTACGCAAATACAATCGTTTAACATTTAACGCTTTTGCGTTGCTCACAAATTTCGAGTTCAACAATACGAGTATTATTAACTTTTGCACGAGTTCGTGACTCATTCGTTATCTCTGCCGTGATTTTCAATCCCCTAATGGGAAACCCTTGTCAACGCCACTGAAATATCGAAAATATTTTAAGTTTAGGCTAGATAGACTCTATATAATTATAGTTCTTAGTTCGTTCTAATAATGTTATAAATCTCTACAAAATTACCCATATTCAGATTCCATATTTCCAAAATATTTATAAGCTTAATAATATTTTTATTCAACTCTATGACTAATTTTTACCATATTATTCCTTATCTCTAATTTTGGTTTACATTCCCAAATGGAAAACCCCATTAGTTTCATTACTAAACAATCCCTTTTAACGTTAAATAATAAAATATATATCCATATCGATTGCACATAAAGCCCATTATATAAAACTTTGGAATTTCCGTTATACTTTATTATAAATAACAGCTTTATTTATTAAAAAAAAATGTTTCAAGAAACAAATAACGAAAATTATTGTTATTTTAATGGTTGGTTTTTTGTATTTACACCCTATATTTTTCTGTGAGTCAGCTACAAGTTTTTATCTTGAATTTAAAATAACTTTACTAATGGCAATACTTGGTTATAGCACTCCCAATATATCTTGTTGTTTTTCTGTAGTACGAATTTTTGCTTGTCAGTTCTTTTTTCCTCCATATAATACCTTTATTATAGTGTTGTTATAGTGTTAAACACGGAACCTTGGCATTTTGGCCAGATTCCCTTACCCTATAACTGTCATTTCACAGGGATTTAGTTTTCAAGGGACTATCGTTTATAACACGTGATTTTCCCAACCCTATACCTTGTTTTAACAGTGTTGAGTAAGGAACTTTGACATTTGAACCGACTTCCTGAACGTCACTTTTCGATAATCACTCTTTTTCACATTTCCTGTCGCAGCGTGAAGACAACCAGATTTTTGCAAGCTAAGAAAATAAGGTTTTCTGTAGAGATGAAGTTGAATATTTCCTATCCAGTGACTGGCTGCCAGAAGCTCTTCGAGGTGGTGGACGAGCACAAGCTGCGTATTTTCTACGAGAAGCGCATGGGAGCCACCGTGCCGGCGGATCAATTGGGCGACGAGTGGACGGGCTACGTGCTCCGCATCGCCGGGGGCAATGACAAGCAGGGATTCCCCATGAAGCAGGGCATCTTCAGCCAGCAGCGTGTTCGCCTGCTCCTCAAATCCGGCCAATCCTGCTATCGTGCCCGTCGCGATGGCGAAAGGAAGCGCAAGTCCGTGCGTGGATGCATCGTAAATGCCAATATGTCTGTGCTGGCCCTGGTAATAGTTCACAAGGGCGAGCAGGATATTCCTGGACTAACGGACACCTTCAAGCCCCGTCGCTTGGGTCCCAAGCGGGCCAGCAAGATCCGGAAGCTCTACAATCTGTCCAAGGAGGACGATGTGCGTCGCTATGTGGTTCGTCGTCCCTTGCCCGAGAGGGATGGCAAGAAGGCCACGACCAAGGCACCGAAGATCCAGCGTCTAATCACCCCGGTTGTCCTGCAGCGCAAGAGGAAGATGCTCGCCGAGCGCAAGAAGAGGAGCACCGCCTCCAAGGTGGCCGCCGCCGAGTACGCCAAGCTGCTGATGCTTCGCAAGAAGGAATCGAAGGCCAGGCGAGAGTCGGATAAACGACGTCGTTCGCTGTCCCAGCGCAGCTCCAAGTCATCGATGAACTCCTCCACTTCGGTCTAGGAATCGAGGAGTATTTTCCATGGAAAACCATCTTAGGGATCTCTAATTACTACCGAATAAAGAATAATATAGATCTCTTTTGCGCTGCTTTATGTTTGTAGTAATAGTAATAGTACTTTGTACTATTAGATGTTTAAGATTTTGATATAGGGTTTAGTTTGAAGTTATTTCTGTGTCTCTTGAATCTTTCTTTAAGGAATGAAAAAATGTAGATCTTTTATTATAATAAGTTCTTCGTTGAACTCTAGAAGATTGTCTACTTATGCACATCCCTTATCAGCTTAGAGTATCTAGGGACTCGTATTCAAATAATCTTTCTAAATATATCACTTATATTTGCAATTTCCAAGCGCATACAGGTATAATATTTTTTACCCCTCATTAAAATATTGTATGAAGTCGTTTCTATAAAAGTTTATAATCTGTTTTTTAACACAAGTGTATATATATTTCCTGGAATGCTTATCGGATTTCCTGTGCCCCAATAGTCCACTTGAAATGCCACATGTTTCAGTTCAATTTCTTTGTACATAACCGATTCCAATGCACTTTTGGGTTATTTTTGTAGAGCTAATTAGCCTCTCTTTATCTCCTCGAAAAGCTCCCCATTTTGAGATTATTTTTAAAGCTATTTACGTCGTATGGACTCGCTTCCCAAGCAGATGCACTCTATGTAAACCGCCAGTGCCTCAAGATACATCAAATATGTACTCTATTCTGCTTGCTTAATACTTTATACTTGTTTATTGATTGGTTGGCATTTCCCAGGCGGGTGAAATCGATATGGAGCAGTTTGGAAGTGACCCTGAGACAAGGTGGAAGGTGTGGAGGTGGCCATAACTTTCCTTCTTGGCTGCCTGGCTGCGCCAGAGAGTCCATTATTAATATTGGATTGCGTGATGATCTAATGCGCGCGCCTCTGCTGTCCCTCTGCTCCTAAATCCCCACTGCCCCTCTCCCCCCCTTTCTTTTCACCACCCACCGCCTACTCTTTTGTTTGTTTTTGTTTTTTAGCTGCCGCTCCACATTCTCTACTTTGTTTCTTTGCTGACCCAATTCGTCCAAACATTGTTGCAGAGTTGTCATTAAATTTTTGGAGCAACAAATCAGAGTTTTATTTGTGGAAAAACACATGTGTTTGCTCTAAATAATTTTTTTAAGGTATTTGAAAAATTCTTATAAAATGAAACTATTTAAAAAGTAATTTTTAACTTATCACTTAAAACTTTTAATTGTTTTTATTGCCTAACAACAAATATTAATCTATATTTGTTATTATAATTATTCATAAGCTATTATTCAACTTTTGCACATGACTGATTCACATATTTGCTTCGAACGTGTTGTTTTAAATTTATATAATCTCGAATAACTGGAAAGCAATGCAAATGTGATTAAAACTAAAAACATGCCAGGAATCTTAAAAATTTTTAGAAATATTGAACTCTGTATAAAAAATGTATTTTAATTAATATTTTAATATAATATTTTTCAAATCTTTAGAAAGATTAAACTCTGTTAAAAAATTAATATTGTGCTTCTTTTAAATTTAAGAAAATATATTAATGGTTTCAAAACAACTATATAATATTGGGACGTCTTAAAAATATTTTGAAATATTAAAAATCTTTAATCCTTATCAAAAAATCTTTATAATCTTTATAAAAAATGTCTATTTTATTTATTTTAAATATTAGAAAATATATTTATGATTTCAAGGCAACAAAATAATAGCTAAAAGTTCAACACAGCCATGCTGAAAATGGTTTTCGTGTCTCTGAGTAGAATGTCGTTTCTGTTTCCAGAGCAATTCGTTCGTGTGAAAGTCGAGTCGAGAACGTAAACAGAGTTTTGCCTGCCTAGCTGTCTGCCATTTCATAGCATTTCATAATTCCTGAACCTACTATAAACCGGGTTACACCCATTCTAATCCGACTTTCGCTTTGGATTCCTCATTGCAGCATGAGCACAACCGCCGCCAGTCTCATCGAGGCGGCTCTAAATGCCAGCGTTGGTAACAACGCCACCACAGCTACGACTTCGGGATCGCTAGAGGCCTCAACAGGGAAGACCAACTACGTGGTGGTGAACAAGATGGGCACGCCGCTGGACCCCCTGCTCCATGTGGGCGATGGCATCTTCCTGCAGACAAAGACAGCCCAGGTGCTGGCCGGTGTTTGTGTTTGGGCCGCCTTGTTTATCACCTGTCAACAGGTATGCGTCAACTTATCACTCATTTACCTGGCTTATTTACTAATCCTGGTCTTCTTTAACAGATCTACCAGCACCTGCGCTGGTACACGAATCCCCAGGAGCAGCGCTGGATCGTTCGCATCCTCTTCATTGTGCCCATCTACGCCACCTACTCCTGGATCAGTCTGCTCTTCTTCAACTCGGACAATGTGTACATCTACTTCTTCACGGTGCGCGATTGCTACGAAGGTGAGGCTACCTAATTTGGTTTCTTAATCGCCCATAAACTAATTGTTAATCCCTCATCACTTAGCCTTTGTCATCTACAACTTCTTGTCGCTGTGCTATGAGTACCTGGGCGGCGAGGGCAACATCATGTCGGAGATTCGCGGCAAGCCCATCAAGACGTCGTGTTTGTACGGCACCTGCTGTCTGAAGGGCAAGACCTACACGATTGGCTTCCTGCGCTTCTGCAAGCAGGCCACTCTGCAGTTCTGCCTGGTCAAGCCGCTGGTGGCCTTCATCATCATCTTTCTGCAGGCCTTTGGGCACTACCACGATGGTGATTGGAGGTAATAGCTTTTAGGTTTAATAATATAAATTGGAGATATGAAGTAGGTGAAGTAGTGAAGCTATAATGTTAAAGAAAGAGCTGTGAATAGCAAACAAACATTGTATAAAAATAGTCTTTAAACAGAAAAAAATTCGATATGAAATAGGATCAATTCTACCTTATTTCATATCAATAATAAGCCGATATGATTTATGTCAAATTTATGATATCATATGAAATAACAAAATTAGTATTTTTTGAACAAATAATGTAAAATAAGGTAAACATAATCTTTATTCATTTCAAAATGATATGAATAACTTGATCTTTAAAAAATATAAAATTGACCAGCACATATCAATCTGATCTTTTGTCAATTTTTTTTCTGTGTTTTTATGTCAAATTTATGATTTAAACATATCAACTTGATATTTTATCATATCATATGAAATAACAAATTTAGTATTTTTTGAACAAATAATGTAAAATAAGGTAAACATAATCTTTATTCATTTCAAAATGATATGAATAACTTGATCTTTAAAAAATATAAAATTGACCAGCACATATCAATCTGATCTTTTGTCAATTTTTTCTGTGTACGTCTACTTCTTTGTGAATCCCATAAAAATTGCAAACGTATGCTATAAATTGTAGATATGGCGTAGGTTAAGTTATAAACTTGGTATTTCATTGAGTAAAAATTTAATTATAAGAAATAGTACTTTATAGCCTATGTAAATAACTACAAAAGTACTCTTTACTCTTACTTCTTTGTTAATCCCACTAATATCTCTGCTTATCTCCATTACAGTGCTGATGGCGGTTACATTTACATCACCATTATCTACAACATCTCCGTGTCGCTGGCGTTATATGGCCTCTATCTGTTCTACTTTGCCACCCGTGATCTGTTGACTCCGTTTGAGCCCGTTCTGAAGTTCTGCACCATCAAGTCGGTCATCTTCTTGTCCTTCTGGCAGGGCGTGGGTCTGGCCATCCTGGAGAAGGCCAACGTTATCTCGCCCATTGTGGACAGTGCAGGCACTGTCACCGTGGAACCCGGTACTGTCTCCGCCGGCTACCAGAACTTCTTCATCTGCATCGAAATGCTGTTCGCCGCCATCGCACTGCGCTATGCATTCCCCTATCAGGTGAGTTCCGTTCCGGAATGTCGTCGGAGTGGGCCAGAGATTTGACGGGTGGTATTTACTACTTTTTGTTTGTGATTAGATAGTGGTGGTATAAGCGCTTTCTGGGTTATTTTCGGTGTTTATTAGGATAGATAGGTGAGGGGTTCTCATGTAATGATGAGTTGGCGGGAAAAATTTAGTTATTTAAAGTTTTAACCTAATTTTAATTTAATAAAAACGTCTTGTTTTTAATAAATATTTTAAAATTGGTTGGGAAATTATTTTCAGGAAAAATAAAAACTAAAATTTCTTAGTAACCTTTTTAAGCTCAAAATACATAGTTATATGAATAGCTTTTTAAATTAGTATTCTTAATAAGACAGATTATAATAAACATTATACGATTTTTTGGTGATTAGATAGTGGTATATTAAGTGTCTTTCTGGGTTATTTTCGCTGTTTATTAGGATAGATAGGTAAGGGGTTTTCATGTAATTATGAGTTAACTAGAAAAAATATAGTTATTTAAAGTTTTTACTAAATTTTTTAAAGTTGGTTAGGAAATTATGTTCAGGAAAAATAAAAACTAAAATTTCTTAGTGATCTATTTAAGTTTAAAGTACATAATTATATTTCTAAATTTTTAAATTAGTATTCTTAATAAGACTAGCTTTATTTATAAGAAATTATTTTAATTATTTGTATTATTTTATTAACATATCTTACTATATTTATAGGTCTATGCACGCAGCTGCATCAGCGATGGTCACGGACGATCTGTCACCATGCAGTCCATTTCCAGCAGTCTTAAGGTGAGATTTTGAGATAGATAAATAGATTAAAAAGATTCGCTTGACTTAAGACTCCTCTATCCCCCAGGAAACGATGAATCCCAAGGATATTATGACAGATGCTATTCACAACTTCCATCCGCAGTACCAGCAGTACACTCAGTACAGCTCAGGTTGGTTTTTTCCCATCCACTTTCTCGACTCTTAAGCCCAAAATCTCTTTGTGCCTGTTGTGTGTGGCATGTTTCGTTCATTTTTCTTCGTGCCTGCTAAAAACTTATCTTATCTCTTGTGTTTCGTTGCTCTCATTTAATGCATTTCGATGCCTACTTCCATTCCATTATCGTTATGTTTTTCACACTTTTGTTTTTCTTTCTTGTTTTTCTTATCTTTTGCAGAAGTAACCTCGGCTCAGCGTTACGAAAAGCTCTAAATCTGAATATGAAAAGCAAAACTCTAGCGATGCTCGCTAATAAACACTAATTGCAATCACAATTCCAAGCGGGACGCGAACCGAAAACGAAGCAAACAAAAGTGTACTTATAGCCTTAGCCTAAAAACCCCCAACAAAGTATCCCCCGGAAACCAGAAAAAATACCCAAGAAAGCACACTCAGAGAGGAGATACGTACTAGGCCTAGTTACTTACTTACTCACTCCACAAAATGCTGAAAGCTGAACAGAAAATTGCCTTAGCCTGTCCTTTGAGTTTAGGTATTTTTTTTAGATGAGTTCCGCGCGCCGCCTCTATGTCTGTAATTCTGTATTTCTACACCTAAGTTTAAGCGTTTTTTAAAACAACCCTATTTAAAAGTTAGCTATGTACGGAAACAAACTATAATATTGTACAATATTATGTATTTGTAAACAAAGATTTTATTACCTGTACTGTATGCAATAGATTCTCTATTCAAGCGGTCTTCAAGTTAGATTCCCCCCTCAGCATTTATTTACGTATTTCCGTTTCGCTCAAAGATACCAAAAAAAACAAAGTTTTTCTTTCTTTTATTTTGACTTCCCCCGTTTTGACAACATACTTTTTTTTGTGATAAGCTCTCGTCGTGCTTCTATTTACTTCTGTTTGTAAATGTTTAAACCAATTGTAAAAAATATCTAAAATATCTAGCAATAAATGTACGATAAGCTTGACAACTGTTTGCCTGCCTCGTTTTCTTCGTTGCATGTTTATATATTGGCCTCATTCTAACTTAATATCATAACTATGCCTTGATTAAGAACTTTGAATTCATTTTTTATTATTTTTAAAATTTGTTTAAGAAATAGGTTGTTTTTTATATTACTTTTAATGGTCTTAAATATAATTATCAATTTAAAGGTTTTTTTATAGAGAACATTTATTAGTACTATACATTTTTTCAGCTTTTAAACAATTTTTTTAAAATTAATTTAATTAAGAACTTTGCATTTTTTGTATGTCTTTTTTAATATTTTTAAAATTTGTTAAAGAATTAAGATATATTTTTATATTCTTTATAATGGTCTTGAATATAATTCTCAATTTAAAGATTTTTTTATAGAGAACATTTTTTAGTACTATACATTTTTTTAAAATTAATTTAATTTCAAATAATGAAATCTGAATATTTATCTTGAATCTTTATACCATATTTCCTTGGAATATTTATTTTTTGTACGGCTTTCAATCAAATTTGTCTCCTAAAAGATCTTAAAAACAGTTTTTTATTGCGCTTTAGTTTTTATACTATTTTAAACTAATTGAGATCTTAATCAAGGCATAAGTATTCCAAGCATGGCATGATCTAATGACCCCTGTACATAGATATAGTCCCTCGATCCGTGTGACCCGGTATGATTAAGCCCATGTTCCCACTCGACTAACCCGCAAACAGGTGGCAAGAACTCGCGCGGCATTCGCGTCTCCAGCTACGATCCCGACGACCCGAGCTCGGGAGCTGGGACAGGAGCCATGCAGGCATCGCAGCCCACCAGCGGGGGATACAATGCGGTGGCCACTGGACCAGGAAACGGCGGGAGCAACGGCGGTAGCAACTGCATGGCCTCCAAGACGCTGGGCAACCAGAGGAAGTTCCAGCCCGGCGGTCAGCGGGTGGCGACCATCAGCCAGAACTACAACGAGAAGACCATGCTGCTGAGCAGCGATGATGAGTACCAGTAGAGCGGCGAATGATGGTTGACCATTCCATCTAATTGTTAACAAAATTCAGTCTTTCGTTTGGATATCCGATTCGATTCTGTCGCTTGTACAATAATCTTAAGTAGCCGAGCAGCTTATAGAGCAGCATTACAACCTATTAGGCAATTAAAGAGAACGTAACGATATATCTTGTAAAGTAGGAGGGTGTATGGATGGTGGGGAATGCAATCTATAGATAATTCAAGGCTTTACTTTACTAAAAAAATGTATTTCCTTTTTAATCTATGTTAATTTTTAATTATAAAGAACTGATTTGTACCGAGGAGAAATCTATCTACAACTATAAAAGGAGGCCTTTTTAAACGGGAAGTTGAAACGGCAGCACAAACGGTTTGACATAGAAATCTAAAAAATAAAACCGAAATTCCAGAATATTTTTAATATACAGATAACAGTTATTCCCCCCTAGAAATATCTATAGATTACATTTACCATCCATTAACCTTGAATACGACTTAATCTGCGCAAAGATATTTTGTAATTTTACACCGCATATGTAATTTGATTCGCTTCGATTCCATTTCATTTCTCTCTTGTGTACATTAGTCAAACAATATAATTGTAAAGCGAACCAAAAACTGAATAGAAATCAAAACAAATAGCGAACAAAACCGAACTGCAAATGCACTTCTTGCGTCTCACAAACCGTCTACAGGCTGCTTCAACAATAAATCGCGGGCAAAAACTGAGGAAAATCTAAGGAAAATCTACACAGAAATATATTTATAAGCCAAGGCTAATTTTTAAAAGCAAACTTAACATAATACACATAGCTAACCTATAGCGAATTCGTTAGTTGAATGAATGAGAGACCAGGTCCAGAGTCCAAAATCCAGATTCCAATTAAATAGGATTAGGATCCGTTCCGAACTCGAGTTGCGAGATGTATAAATGAATTTTACCCTGTACAGAGAAAGTGAAGTATTCCACAATATTGGCCACTAACCAAAAAAGCAGTCGAGAGCAGTATTTTGATAATTAGCCAGGCTTCCCATCAAAAATACTTGAGTGTGTGTCTGGACCAACGGAAAACCGGAAAGTGCGGAAAAACCATAGGAAAAGTCAAATTATGTATAATTATCGGTGAAGGAAACCAGTGAAGGAAAACGGAAAAGGGAAAACCAAAGCAGTAACGTTTTTATGTACATTTTTTCGTTAACTATATGAAATGAGAATAAAATAAATGTCATAAAGTACTCTAAATCCATTTATGTATATAACATCCAAAGTGTTTTATTGCCATCATTTATATTTATATGTCTAGTTCTCCCAGAAACTAAAATAACCTAATTGATTTATGTTGTGGATTTGTGCCTATATAAATTGGCTATCTGCTAAATTTAAGTTTAGTCGTGATTTTAATTCAGCCGGTGCCTCACATGTTTAACACAATGAAATCGAAATTCTTGGTGATTTTTCTTCCGCTTTTGATTTTTGAAGTGGTACTTCTTACCAGTGCATGCCGACCACCACCATTCTTAAAGTTCAATTGTGATGAAAGTTGTACCGATTTTCTTAATAACTTAATCGATCGTTTTGTGAATTACTCAGAGACTGCTGAAAACTTGCAGTTTGAGCTAGATTTTCGTAATGAACAACTCTTGAATGAATCAATTCAATTAAATATAACCAATGAAGAGCTCAAGATCAAAGAAGACTTAGTGAATTCAATGAACGAAACTATTCAGAACTTGGAAAGTCGTCTAGCTAAAGAAACTGATCAACTGAGGATAATTAATGGAACAGACGGATGTCCCCTTGATGGTATCGGTGGCATTTATAAGGCAAAACTAAACGGATTAGAAGACTTCGAAGTTCCCTGCTCCAAAGAAGGTTGGATGACCATTCAAAAACGTTACGATGGTTCTGAGAACTTTGATCGATCGTGGGATGATTACAAGGATGGGTTCGGAAAAGTCACAAGAGAGTTCTTTTTGGGGCTGGAGAAAATACACTTGATGACCAATTCAGGACCTCACGAACTTAACATTAAAATAGGGTTGATTAATGGGTCATCAAGATACGACCATTTCGATGATTTTAAAATTGGCAATGAAACACAATCGTATGCGCTGAAATCACTGGGCGTACTTGATGGTACAGAAGGATATTATTTAACAGGAAATGTGAACGAAAAGTTCACCACATTTGATAAGGATAATGACAATACTCCCAATAACTGCGCTAATATTAGAAAATCTGGTTGGTGGTATAAGGATTGTTCTATGTAAATAAATTTTAAGACAATGGTTCAACTACATGTATTAATTCAACAAAATTACAGCTCACTCAATGGAAGATACCATAGAATGAACTATATAAATGGAACATACGAAATGGGTTACCTTGATTGGGTTGACAACGAAGGCAGTTACACCACCTCGGTTACCTCTGTTGAAATGATGATTAAACCGAAAAACTATTGATACTTATTTGCAAGTAATTTAAATGAATTTTAAATATATTCTCAAAATCTAATGAAAATCCATAATTGCATTTTTATAGGGTAAGAAGTTAGCTTCAAATTGATAGTTATTTTTGTTTTATGTACCTACAATTTTTCACATTTTTATAGGATTTGCTAATTTATCAGTTTTCTCAATAAAATAAATCAAACAAGTTGCAAATAGCTTTCATATGTGTATGCGTAAGATTACATAAGATTACATTTGTACTTACTTTGTAGAAATGATAAAGTTTTTTTCCAGAATATTATCAGAAAAAGCTTTGTCCACTTGAATAATGAGTAATCATCTCAGAGGAAATACTTAATATTATTTCTTATGTTCATAAATTCCGGAGAACATGTAAGTATTCTTTGGAAATAACCCTGATTCTTATCTCAACTGAACTCTGCCAATAACAAGGAGTACATATGCTAAAGCTGAGTTAAGTTTAGTTCAGTCTTCGTCTGCCTCTCATACTTAAAGCAATGGAATCGAGATCCTTAAAGATTTTCCTGCCGTTTTTGGTTCTGGAGCTGTTGCTTCTCGCAAAAGCTCATGCTAAAAAGGATTTTTCTAAGAATCTAATAAAAGAATGTCCCGTTGGACGTCCTAGTGGTATTTACATTATAAAACCGCCAGGATTAAAGTACATCAAAGTTTCGTGTTCCGAGGACGGTTGGATGACTATTCAAAAACGCTTCGACGGTTCCGAGAACTTCGATCGATCGTGGCAGGACTACAAGGATGGATTCGGAAAAGTATCAGGGGAGTTCTTCATCGGATTGGAAAAACTTCACCTTATGACCAATTCACGACCTCACGAGCTTCACATTAAACTGGGGATGGTTAATGGATCCACCAGCTATGCTCTTTACGATAATTTCGAAATTGGCAACGAGACGGAATCGTATATGCTGAAATCACTGGGAGAATATAGAGGAACAGCTGGGGATTCCCTGAGCTACCATTTGAACCAAAAGTTCACCACCATTGATAGGGATAATGACAACCACAAGGATAATTGCGCTCGTTATAATTCTGGCGGTTGGTGGTACAATGCTTGTTCTGTCAGGTAATCCCAAAAATATTTAACATATTTTGTGAAAAATATTAAAATACTTTAAATTGCAGCACGCTTAATGGTAAATTCCGTAAAGAGGGTCGAATTAAAAGTGAAAGAAATGGTCACTTATATCTCAATGGAATTTATTGGAGTTCCTGGCAACACTTTAATTTTTATATCTCACTCACCTCTGTTAAAATGATGATTAGACCTAAATATAACGAGCTGTAAAAATTGAAAGAAATATTTAAAAAAAATTAATAGGTATTTTTAAAGCCTTTACAACATTTTGCTAAAGTATGTATGATTTAATTCATTTATGATAGAAATAAAAACAAAAACATTATTTCTTTTATAGGAAGTTGAGGGAATATACTTATCAAATAAATAAAAAATAAAAAAATCATCATCAAATAGCAAACAGTGAAAACGAATTTCACCTTAGTTTTCCTTGTTACCTGGAACATTCGCTCTATTTATAAGCCTTTTTATATAAAGGTCCATCACATACTTCCGAAATGTACTTCCTTTATTGAGGATTGCAATCTAATCAATACCTATCTGTGTCCGCATTAGGCTACTGAACGTCATTGGGCCAAATTAATTACCCTTTGGCAAACAAAAGCCAAGAACTCCACTTCAGTTGGTCAAAATGACCGAATGGGTCGGTTGGCTATTGAAGGCAGTCTACTATTATGGGCACCTGATCGGTTTGGGTAATTTTGAGATTGACTGGCGGTCAGGTCGAGTTCTTACGACTTCAAGGAGCACCATCTATGCCATCGTGGTCAACGTCCTCATCTTTATGGTCCTGGGAGCGCAACTCTCCAGGCGAAGTGATCCCAATGTTTTCTTTGTAAAAACAAACAAGCTGCATCATTTTGTCATCGTCATTATGGTCGCGCTGAGAATATCTTCAGGTTGTTTTGCTATCTACTCTGTAAGAGGTGCTCAGAACTCTGTTATGACTTGCTTATAGAAGAATCGACGTGTGCCCAATGCAAGATAGGCGTGTGACTTTCAAAAAACATATGTTATTCGTGTAATAAGGTGCTGAGCACCTCTGTACTATTTAGTTACTATTTTTATACCCTTGCAGAGGGTATTATGATTTCAGTCAGAAGTTTGCAACGCAGAAAAATAATGGAAAAAAAATATAGCTTCGGTGTTTATTCAAATTTTACCTTCTCGCAGGAATATTACTTTTTATATACTTCTGAATATCGGATTAAATTTAAAAAACTATATCAAATAGCTGCCATGAGAACGTTTGAAAAATTAATGGGAAAATAATAGAAATTAAATTATAGCTTCTTTGGTTTTTTGTATTCTCTTCTAATCTGGATTTTTTCGGAATTTTTTTAATATTTCCGAATTTTGAAATAAATTTAACAAAAATCGTACTACTATATTATATAGCTACGAAATTTACAACTTTTGCGATTTGTAAATATAAATGATCTGCAAGGGTATATGTACATAGCTTCCTTTCTTGTTCCCAATGGAATATTCTAATTGAGAATGGAAATTTTTCAGGACTTACCACCGTTCTCAATCGATGGCGTCAGCGGGCCAAGTTTATGCGATTGGCTAGAAAAGTGCTGCGACTTTTTGAGGAAAGGCCGCAGGTGAAGGGAATGTCGCGCTGGGGCATCCTGATCAAGGTCATCATATCCACGGTGACTGACCTACTGCAAATAGCCATCGCCTGGGATGCAGTGGGTCGCCTGGACCCGCATCAAACCATAGGGATGATCCTGAACTTTTGGATGTCGGCCATTATAAACTTGGCCATATCGCAGCATTATTTGGTGGCCCTCTTCGTTCGGGCCTATTATCATCTGATCAACACGGAACTGCGACAAGTGATCGACGAAAGCAGAAAGTTGAGCTATCTGCCCTTGAGGAAGGGCTTCTTCATGACCAGGTGCTGTTTCCTGGCGGATCAGATGGATAATATAGCCAGGCTACAGAGCGAACTGCAGTCCATTGTCACCCAGTTGAATTCGGTGGTTGGAATCCAAGGACTGATGGTCTACAGTGGATACTACATCTTCTCAATTGCTACCTCCTACCTCACCTATAGTGTCCTCAAAAATGGTCCCGAAAATCTACAGTTGTCTATCCAATCCGTCATATTAGCCTTAAGTTGGTGTTTCTTCTTCTATCTGGATGCTATGATCAATTTGTTCATTATGCTAAATCTTCAGGACGATCACAAGGTGATGCTACGTCTTCTGGAGGAGAGAACACTGTTTGCTTCCCGTTTGGATGTTCGTTTGGAGGAATCCGTAAGATGGTTTATTATTTCAAGTGATTACTAGACTATTCAACATTTTTCCTTTCAGTTTGAGAGCATTCAATTGCAGCTAATACGAAACCCCTTCAAAATGGAAGTAATGAAACTATTCTGCATTGATCGCAGTTCAACTACCGCCCTGTTTGGATCCCTGATAACGCATTCCATATTTCTCATTCAATATGACATGGAATACTTTTAAGATGCGGGTCCATTTTTCAAATTTGAAATAAAGAAGAATTATTCAGAAAAAAATAAATAATGTAGGTACTAAGAAAAACATTAATAATAAAAGACATTATCTGCCCAAAAACTCAGCCATGGGTTCTTATCTCTAGGGAGATTTTCCTATATAGATCGCAAATGTGCTCAATTTGCGTTTAGTCGTGATTTTAATTCAGCCGGTGCCTCACACATTTAACACAATGAAATCGAAATTGTTGGTGATTTTTCTGCCGCTTTTGATTTTTGAAGTGGTACTTCTGACCAGTGCATGCCGACCACCACCATTCTTAAAGTTCAATTGTGATGAAAGTTGTACCGATTTTCTTAATGAATTAATCGATCGTTTTGTGAATTACTCAGAGACTGCTGAAGACTTGCAGAATGAGCTAGATTTCAGTAATGAAAAACTCTTGAATGAATCAAAAATTTCTGAAGAATTGAAGATGCAGTTAAATGTTACAAATGAAGTGCTCAAGACCAAAGAAGCCTTGGTGAAATCAATGAAGAAAACTATTCAGAGCTTGGAAAGTCGGCTAGCTGATCAACTGAGGATAATTAATGGAACAGATGGATGTCCCATTAACGGTCCAGGTGGCATTTATAAAGTAAAACTACCGGGACTAGAAGACTTTGAAGTTCCCTGCTCCAAAAAAGGTTGGATGACCATTCAAAAACGTTACGATGGTTCTGAGAACTTTAATCGATCGTGGGATGATTACAAGGATGGGTTCGGAAAAGTCACAAGAGAGTTCTTTATCGGGCTGGAAAAAATACACTTGATGACGAAGTCACGACCTCACGAACTTTACATTAGACTGAAAATGGATAATGCGTCCACTAGCTACGCTCTTTACGATAATTTCGAAATTGGCAACGAGACGGAATCGTATATGCTGAAATCCCTGGGAGCATATGATGGATTAGCAGGAGATTCCCTGAGCCATCATCTGAACCAAAAGTTCACCACCATTGATAGGGATAATGACGAAGCCCCATTTAATTGTGCTGGTAATGAATTTGGAGGCTGGTGGTACAAAAACTGTGGTGAAAGGTAAAAACGAAAGAAATTTAACTGTTCAGGAAGGTTTTATGAATTCTGATTATTGCAGCTCGCTCAATGGAAAATACTATAGAGGTGGTATCGTTAAAACAACACACCGAAATGGAATATACTGGACTTCCTATACTTCCTGGAACTTCCTTAAGGTCCTAACTTCTGTTGAAATGATGATTAGACCCAAAATTATTAAAACTTGTTAATGTTTTCTTTGTAAGACAACATAAATGTATAAATATATGCACACAAAAAAAGTGATTGGTAAAATTAACCAAAATAATAGTAAAACTGTCCCCAACCACAGAATTGTCAATTTTACCAATCAAATACTTACTCTTACGTAATACGTAAACGTAGACGTTACTATAAAAAATAGTTACGCAATTGTAAAAGATGGTAGAATGGGTAGTAAATATATAAAAACATTTCTGTTCTGTTGATTAGGTTTTTTCCCAAATATTATCAGCGAAAGATGGCAACTTAATCTAAATGAGTAATGAGTAATAATTTCTGAGAAAAAATGTAATTATATTATATTTTGACAATGTATTTCATAAAGATATTCTGGACGAAAATTGATATTATGGAAAATTATGGAAAATTGATATGAAACAATATCAATTTCCTATTGTTCCGTTTTTTTTCTCTGTGTAGCAAAACATATAGTCTATTTAGTAAAATCGCGTTTTTATTTGTTCTGTTGAACTGATTAGGTTTTTTCCAAATATTATTAGCGAAAGAAGGCAACTTAATCTAAATGAGTAATCATCTTTAAAAAACCACTTTTGCCTAAATTATTATTTTTTCAAATATTATTTCAGAGAAATAAGATTATCAAGCGGTTTTCTGCAAAAATGTCGTCATTTCGCGGATATTTTTAAGAATGAACCCTTCTTGGTTCTTATCTAGAGAGAGCTTTGCGTATATAAACCGCTCATAAGCCCAAGCTGAATTTAGTTTACTTCCAAGTCTTTGTCAACACAATGAAGTCGATATTCCTGAAGATTTTCTTGTCGTTCTTGGCTTTTGAGGGCCTTCTCCTTACCAGTGCAATTTCCGAAGAATCTCTTTTGAGATTCAATTGCGATGAGGATTGTACCAAGATGCTCAACGCCTTTATCACACATGCTGTAAAATACACTGAAACTGCTGAGGATTTGCGAATGCAGCTAGATGTAACTGATGAAAAACTGAAGAACGAGACGGAAACTACTGAATACTTGTGGATACAATTAAATGCAACAATTGAAGAGCTTAAGAGCAAAGAAGAGTTAATGAATTCAATGAACGAAACTATTCAGAAGTTGGAACGACGTCTAGCAGAAGAAACTGATCCATTGTTGATCCTTAGTGGAACGAATGGATGTCCCGTCGAAGGTCCAAGTGATGTTTATAAGGCAAAATTACAGGGACTGCCAGCCTTTGAAGTTCCGTGCTCCGAAAACGGTTGGATGACCATTCAAAAACGTTCCGATGGTTCCGAGAACTTTGATCGTTCATGGGAGGATTACAAGAATGGGTTCGGAAAAGTCACTCGAGAGTTCTTTTTGGGGCTGGAAAAAGTATATTTGCTGACCAATTCAGCACCCCATGAACTTTACATTAAACTCGGAAGGTCTGGTGGATCCTCAAGTAGCGCCGTTTTTGATAATTTCCAAATTGGCAATGAGACGGAATCGTATGTGCTGAAATCACTGGGTGTATTTAATGGTACTTCCGGAGATTACTTCACAACCAGCCTGAACACACCGTTCGCCACTTTTGATAGGCCTGGCGACAACATAATGTGCCCTAAGGAAGGTGGTTGGTGGAGCAGTGATTGTGGTTTTAGGTAAATCAATTGAATTTAAATTAAAATTTAAACATAAATACTTTAATTTTACAACTTGAACTTACAGCTCGCTTAATGGAAAATACAATCGAAAAGACCATGGACTCATTTTCAATTCTTGGCAGAATGGCGATTTTACGACCCCGATTACCTCTGTTGAAATGATGATTAGGCCCAAAGTTTAATAGGCTTTCCTTTACTTTATCCCACCAAAAATGTTGTAATCATTAATAATTATAAATAATAATCAATGCTTCTAAACTTTGGTAGTCTTTTTTTCCGAAAACGAGAAAGATTTTAACTTTAATTTATGTATTTCTTTAGAATTTTTAAGTTTTATAAAACCGTTATTTTCAAGAATACCCCTAATGTGGCCAACGAGTTATGCACAATGGTTGAAGTCTTCGCTGTTCGCTAAAACGGTCACCCTAATCCATCCAAAACAGCGTGGAAAAAACCAAAAGGTGGCTAACTTGGAAAAAATTATCACGATATAAATATTTATTTTTATTCAAAAAATATCGGTATACTGATATTTTGATATATTTTTGACATCCCTAATCTAGTCAAAAAAACTCGACCACTGAAAACGCTCGCGTTTTTCGTCGCGACGTTTTTTATTTTTGAAAAAAGAAAACCGAAGGAAAGCCAGCAAAAAGGGCGCCCTTCGAACGCGAACCAAAACCAAAAGCCAATTGGCCAAATAAGCGGCAAACAAGTGGCAGCGTGTAATTCAGAAAAGGAGAGAAACAGGCACGCGAAAAAACGAAGAAAATCGAAGTTGTGTGCGGAAAACCAGTTTCCTTTTTGCCAAGCCAGCAAAAATAAGCCGAAAAGCCTTTCGTCCAAAGAAATGTCAATGAAAGTGTCGTGCAATAAAGCTAAATTAATCAAAAAAAAAATATGAAAAACAAGATTTTCCCACTGCGATTTCCTGCGAACCGAGCTTGTTTTAACTTGGCCAACTAAAAAAAAAAACGTAAGTACAAGCCAAGTATACACACACGAACTTGTATTTGTAAATTGCGTTGCTGTTGTTGTTGTTTTCGTGTGGGTTTTTGGCATCTTCTTTTTTCCTTCTTTTCGCCTCCTTTTTAGCCGCCTCTGCAGTTGTATGGGTGTGTTGTGCAAAAGGCAGGTAGAAAAGAAACGTTATCAACCGTTTCAGCCTTGAAAAAAGTGTATTTTTAGAAGCCTTTGTGGCTAATTTTAATCGCTATACCATTTAATTGATCTCCACCAAAATTATAAGTAACTTTATGTAATTGATAGAAAATAACTTGAGATTACCAGGGAAAAATCAATAAATCAGCGCCGCTGCAGCTGTGTTTTCATCTTTTGCATGTGTATGCGTGGGCTGTTTTGGAGCCGCCGGGCGTAATTGGGGTAGGAATCGGACTCTCTCTCTCTGGCCTTCGCCATGCCCCACCCCGCTTTTATCCTTTTTCCCACTCTCTCCTCTCCTTCTCTCTTTTACACACACTACGCCGACTTACGTTATCTGTGTGAGCCGCAAACAACAAATAAGCCGCTATAAAAAAACGCGTATTTTGGCGCCCCTCTCTCTCTCTCTCTTTCTCCCCCAAAACTGCATTTTCCCCCTGCAAATAAGAAAAATCAATAGAAGAAAAAACCCCCCATCAAGAGCTGTGAAAATAACAGTCATCTAAGGCCAAATGCAAACATGGCATCAAAAGTTATTAACCCAATTTGCATATGTGAGAGCATCTCCTCGAAAAACAAAAAAAAGAGAAAATACTTTAGACCAGAGTTAATCAATCAAACCAACAGGGAATTCTGCGAATCGCAATTATTATGACTCAGTCAAAATTCAAATAGCAAATACCAACAGCTGTCTGCGTTTAAATTTATACGTTTAGCTAACACACTTGGGTTTTCTGTTTTCTAGACCCCAGACCAAAAGTTTCTTATATTGTTTGTATTATAAGCTGAAAAAAACAGAAGCGTGGGCATTCCGATTTGGCCAAAAGTCAAGTGGTGGCTAATGGACTTAAGGGGGCTTACTATGCGTCACTTTTCCAGTGCAGTTCTTATCCTTATCTTAAGCAGATATTTATAGTATACCATCTATATAGAAAAAGGGGTTCCTCAAACCCAAACAATTACCAATATTACCATGAATGATATCATTTTGAGTGAAGCGGAATCTCTTTTTGTTTTTCCCTAATCATTTCTGGGAAATTAGGTTGCCGAATTTTTTCTATTTTTAGGGGTTAGTAAATTTAGCCCCTCGTCGCGTCTTCTCGCAAATCGATCAATTACATTTTTCCCGTGCGAATTTCTGCGCATCGGAAGTCGGTATTACGGGTATCATAATCATATCAGGGCGCCAGTACGACAGATTGTTTATGTTTACTTATCATAAATATGAAAATTCCAACGTTATCTTATTATAAATGATTAACTAAACAGGCGTTGAATTATGGTATATGAAAAAGATTGGAACTTTATCACGGGGAGAAGACAACAAAAAAAAATGTTCTAATCGAAATTTAAAAAAAATTGTACACTAAAACCAAGAAGTCATAGTAGGCGACTTAAAACCGATATTTGGAAATCACCGAGCTTCACTTGGTACAAATAATTTAATCATGTAGGCTCTGGCTTATTACTGTCAATCGAATTTCTAACTGACTTTGAGCTGGTTAATATTATTCAGTTTATTTCTGGAGCCCAAGAAAGCAACATCTCCGGAACTGAGCTCCAAATTCTCGGTTATTTTCGGTCAATCTACAAAATTAACTTTTTTCGGCTAGTTTTAAGAATAAAGTGAAAAATTTTGTATAAAGTATGTTTAAGTGAACAACACTGTACCTTCAATACAATACAATACAATATGATAACATAATTCAATGCAATACAAGGTAGACTCGGTAAGAATTATCATCTATAGCCTATAGTTATAGCCATTGTTTCAGTGTTGGTTTTAGGTTTTCAGGTTTTCAGTGTCGGTTTCCTACACTTATGAGGAGTCACTTGGTGGTTCTCAAAGAATGGTAATTATAAATTTAACTAATTTATTTAAATTAAAAGCGAATTTCACTAGTTTCAAAACACAATTTCTAAAGAATTGCCATCTCTGGAAGTATACTGCAATACACAATTAAATCTCTCAAAAAACCGTATGGACAACACTGGTTCTGGATATAATGATTATGATTTGGAAGAGCATACATAGTTGGGATATATTATTATTTTTGTCAATAATACTTCGGAAGAATTGCCATCTCTGGAAGTATACAGCAATACACTTTTAAATCTCTAAAAAAACCGTATGGACAACACTGGTTCAGGATATATGATTTGGATGAGCATTGCACAGCTCAGTCTGGGATATAATATAATTTTCGTCAATAATACTTCAAAAGAATTGCCATCTCTGGAAGTATACAGCAATACACTTTTAAATCTCTAAAAAAAAAAACCGTATGGACAACACTGGTTGAGGATATAATGATAATCATTTGGATGAGCATGGTTGCATGGATTTAATATAATTGTTGCTAATAATAATAAATTACACTTTTACACTTGAACCGATTCTTTTTATATGGATGATGGGAATAAGATTTATAGTAAATTGTTTTTATGCTAGTAATGGGGAGAATTGGTTGGGAAAATAGCTGGTAAAAAAAGCTAAAAATAAAATATCTGGTCCAAGAATTTGTAATCTAAAAGCTAAAATTGGTAACCACTATGTGGTTTTCCTCTTTAAATCTTTAAAAATTTTAATTATTTTCATTGAATATTTTTCAACCTCACAGTTCCTCTTAACTAGTGTCCACTGTATGGCACATGAGCTCATTTCCACCACTGACCTAGAATTCATTTTCCCTCTAATTCTCTTTATCCACACTGTAATTTACAACAATTTGCAATGGTCGCCAAAGCCAAAGCCTCACTTTGTAGCTCACTTATTTTAATTGTCGCATTTATTTCGACCACACATGGTTTTCTTCTCAGTGTGTGTGCGAGTGAGATGCCAAAGGCATGACGCCATATTGCGTGCTCAAGAATGAGAGGGGGGTGGAAAGAGATAGATATATGGGTATTGGAGTGGGAGAGGAATGGGGATGGGGGAGCAAACAGCTGACACTTGACTCTCCGCAGCAAATTGCAATTACAAATGTTTTTACCGTTAGGGCGGCGTCGCAACCACATTTATGTATGTAATGTACATATGTACAAATGTAAGTGTGTGCGCTACCGACTTATTTTTCTTCACATTTCCATTTTCATTAGCAAAAGAGAAGACAGAAGCGGAAAACGGGCGAAAACAAATGCAAAACAAATTTTTCAATTAGTTAATCAGTTACAAGTCCTAACAGCTGTGGGTGTATGGGTGTGTGAGTGTGTGTGTTTGTGTAGGGTGTCATATCAGCGGTACTAAAATACCCAGCTCAAAAGATATGGAAAAAGTGCGGCCCTTTTATAATCACTTTGACTTGCAGGCAACGATGAACTCACAGCCATGGTCAGCAGTTTAGGTTCACAAATGGATTTTAAAAGTCATTAACTTCTGAAGCACCAAGTTTCATATTATTTAAAACTGCTTTCTAAAACTGTAAAAATGTTACTTCTAAAATGTTTTTTATTTCAAACAATTTGGTAAAACTGGTTCAAGAATTGATTTTTTTACTATATTTATTTATTTTCAATTCCAATATGTTATTAACTTACCTCCACCTAGTGTTATTTACACAGTTTATCTTTCTATTTATAATAATAGGGTCAGATTTTTCTACTATTTATCTAGTTGTGCGCGAATTCTTTAGTTCTTTTTTAATACTTTAAATCAAGAATTGATTTTTTTACTATATTTATTTATTTTCAATTCCAATATGTTCTTAACTTACCTCCACCTAGTGTTATTTACACAGTTTATCATTCCATTTATAATAGGGTTAGATTTTTCTACTATTTACCTAGTTGTGCGCGAATTCTTTAGTTCTTTTTTAATACTTTACGGGTAACCACTATCATTTCAGCGAGTGCTGTAAATAACTGCTTGCCCACACAAAAAAAGAGATAAGCTGCTCTTGGGCAACCATAAAATCGGTTGCAGGCAATGTTTACTGTGCCCTCACCTACATTTCACACACATGTGGTTGCAGGCCGTTTTGTACTGTATTTGTTCGGTATTAGTATTTGCCGAGTTTCCAAGTTTCCACGTTCGCCGGCCTCGTGTTTGTTTGCCTTTGTTTGTTGCCTTTCGTGTTTGTTTGTGTGAAAGTGAGTCAAATGTGAGATATGCTTTCCTAGGCACGGGTCTAAATTCCCATTCCCATTTCCATTTCTATTCCCCAATCTCCGATTCCGAACCCCCCTATTTCTACCACTAGTTTCCGCCTTATCAGCAGGGTCTTCTGTCTGTTGTTTTGTGGCGTACTTTTCCATTGAACATTTAATGATCGACCTGCAGCCGATTTAATTATTCAATTTATGGCTGTTCCAACGTCTGCAACGAATTTGGTACACTAAAAAATAAGTGCTGAGTAATAAAATGAATTGGAAACACTTTCTGATTTACATTTTCAGTCAGAGAAAAGCAAAAACTTTAAGTTTTTTCTGTTTTTTTCTTGCTTTGAAAAAAAAGAAAGGAAATATTTTAAGATTGTAATTTTTTGCAAGTTATTATTCATCCTTAACAAATTGTTTGAATTCAATGGTGTTGCAAATATTTTATTTAAAAAATATATATTTTTAATAACACAAATACATTTAAGTATTTAATATTTAAAAACTAATTTATTAAAAAGAAATACATTTTTAAGAAAATATTTTCAATACAAATGAAGAATATAGAATAATAGAGCAAATAACACAAATATTTAAAGTATTACATTTTTAAAAATCGCTTTCTTAAATATTTTATATACAAATGAGTTTTTAGTGTTATTCATATGGGAAATTACAAAAATATTTGAAGTATTTTTTTCTAGTGATAAATACATAATTAAAGTAAACAAGATAATTTAATTCTCTTCACCCTTTTGGCTCATTATTTTGAAATTCATCAGTGGGCAAACTTAATTAGCTGAATGGCACACATGTTGCAAATTAATTTGAGATATGCACTGGCAACCTCCGCCTTAATTGTTTACAGATTAGTTTCAGCAGGGTGTGGCTCTATGTCGCTATATATGACTATATTTTCCATGCCAAGTTGGTTTTGGCGGGTGTGAACAATTAGCCGGGTTTCTCGGTGGGAGAATGCGAATGCTTGGCAAAAGTGTCACGCAAGTTGGGCATTATAATCGGTAGGGGGGGTTATGGTCGGAAATCGGGGGATTATGCCAATGGAGGAGGCTCATCACGTTCGACTGACTGACTGCCCAGATGCTAATCGCTTGACTTTCAGAGCTATTTTTGGGCACGCTTTGTTTACGTTTGGCCCGAGGTATTTTTTTTAGTGGGCGTAGCTCTTTTTTTGGTTCCAATATTTCGCCAATTTCAAGGTGTTAACAAGAGAGAACGCTAGATTATAAATAACTTTTTAACGAATGGTCCGATTTGAAAAATTTCTTCTACATTTCGATAGGTATTGATAAACACAATAAAACTGCATTTTTACTTTTTCGAAATATTAATTATTAAATTTTGTAAACCTTTTATTCTACGAGTATGGTTTTTTAGTTGGTGTGGGGGTCTGAGGTCAACCCCCAGTGCCATGGGAATATTCTGTATATTCTGTATATTCTGCAACCCATAAATTGGCCTCAATCAGCGGCTGCTGTGTGTATAAATTATGCAACAGCAACAGCAGCACATCAATCAGTTCATAAATCAATCATAAATCAATCATACTCTCTCGACTTCTCTCGCAAAACGTACAGCCAATTAAGCCAATCAAAATGGGAGTCTCGATGTGACCAAAACTCAATAAAACTCAATATGGCCATAAAATATGATTTATGTGGCAATCGAAAAATGCAATTCCCCCAAAAACGAATAACCTTCGACACCTTTGATTTTGCGCAACACGAAAATCAATTTTCAATTTGCATGCTCAAAAACTAAGGAGAAAAAAAAGAGGAGAAATATAATTTCAAAGTGTTTTTCGCGTGCAAAATTATGCAAATTAGACAAGTCAACAGAGAAGAAACAAAAAAAGCGGCAGTGCAAAGAGAAACCGAAATTCCACTTAAGGCCAAAAACAATAGGGGTTTCTTCTAGCACCCTTTTGGATGCGCTTCGCAGAGCAATTGAACTACTCGAAAAATACCCCCCGAATGAGCTGACGTAGCACTTATCGATTATTTTCGACAATTACAATTACGAAATAATCCGCTTGGGGGGTCACTCGTTGCAGTCGTTGTGAAAACTGCAATGAGAATCGAAAACTGTTAAGTTTAACCAGTTTAATTTCGTTTTTTTATTTCCTATTTTATATTTTTAGTTGTATTTACATAATCATTAAGTTATGGCATATTTTAATAATTATTCATAAATTGTTTTCATTTTACTTTAAACATTTTTTTCGCTTACAGTCATGAATTCAGTCATTATTTTGTAAGATTGTATTTATTTCCGGGTCTTAACTTTTTGGCAATTTAAAACTTGTTTATTACCCGGAATATTATTATAACACAGTAGAAAAGTTTATATCCTTTAAAAGATGATCATAGTGTTATGATTAATCATCTGATTAATTTAAAAACTATTCAAATTTAAAATCCCTAAAAATTTATTGATATAATCTTATTAAATAACATTTTTCCCCTTGTAAAAATAGACATAACTGGTCATTACAGGCCCTAGTTAATAATGCCTTGTAAGGGCACTCCTCCAATCAATTTCTTGGCATTATGAAACCCACCCATCAAAATCAAACACCGCAAAACACACAGATATTGCATAAATCAACTTACAATTAATTCAACATGGCAATGTCCTCCAAACGATGTTTTGATCATCAATAAAACCTCCCTCGATTAATCCATTTTGGCGGCACGACAAAAATGATTTTCAGCTCTCGTCGATTCGATGGCTTTTGGTCATTTACCTTTCGGCGCTGCGTGAGTCCATCCCATACCTCTCACCTCCCCAAAAAGCCGAACAAATCAAGATAAATTGTTAATAGCCAGAGTTCTACTTTTGCAGATCGAAAGAGACGGGGGTTATTTGGCATTGGCCCGGGATTTGGGGGAATAGTATAATAAACGTGTCGAGCGTCGCGTTTTCTGTGTCACTTTGCATATATGATTCATGCGGCTTTTCTTTTGCGTGCTGTGTCTGTTTTATACTTTTATGGGTGTTTCCTAGAAGGAATGAGAAGGGTTGTACGTTTTTGGTGGAACTAAAAAAGGCAGAAACTATAGTATTATACATTTGTATAGAACTTTAGCAGAAACTCATATTTACTAAGTAAAAATCAAAGGATCATTTTTATAGATTTCCATTTAAATTGAAAAGTTCGTAGAAAATTTAATTAGACTTAAATATAAATTACTTAAATATACATTTTAAATGGGTTCTGAATTGTAACCTAATAATTTGAATATTTTGTGTTCTATCTTCTACCAAACTGTCCGCAATATTAAACGTATGTATTAAGGGGGGAGATACATATAGAAAAAATAAATATTACATTTTTTTTTTATTATTTAAATTGGTAGAATAAGTCTTTAAGAATGTGTCATGAAAGTTTCACGAAGAAATTCGAGCTATTTTGGAACTTATACCAGGATGGCTGCACCCCCTTCCATGTGCAGTAGATATATTTGACTACTTTAAATGCGTTTTTCTCGAAACCATGTTTTCCTCAGCTGCGGATCGTGTATCTCAAAAAGTAATGCTTCGATCATCATGCTGCTTTTACGGAAATGTTTGTAATAAAATTGCCCACTGTCTGAACCTACTTAATGTAGAAATTTGTACATTTAAGTATTTTTTGTTAGGCAAAAACAACAAAAAAAATATGGAAAAAATTGATTTTAGACTTTGAAAGAGTGCCACAACCAGAGTTTTTAAAATATTCTGTGTAAGTTAGGTTCAGACAGTTTCTACATTATTTCTTAACAAAATAAACTTGGTTTCATAAAAATCGGATCTACACAGCGACCTGTGGACGATCCGCAGCTGGCCTACTTTTTTTCAATATACCCTGACAAGAAAATTCCCACGACCGTCATTTTGAAAGATAAAAAAAAAATAAAAATTGGTTAAAATTATATAAGAACAATGTAATCAACATGCCAAGTTACGAACTCCCAGCACAATCCCCTATAGGTTAAAAAAAATCATGAAAAACATGAAAAAATTGCAGTTCTATATGTATCTCCCCCCTTAATGCTGAACCTGAAACCGTAAAGCTGTAATGCCCATTTGTTTAACAAATATTCCTACGAAAGTGTAATTTATCCCTAAGAATTTATTTGGCCCCAAGTAACCCCAATAAGCTCCAAATAAATATTTTTTCAAGACTTATAATTTTTTATTTTTACATTTAAATGAAAATTATATTAAATAAATATTATTAAAAACCAGATAAAAAGAAAATAGTCCCTCCACCCCTTTTCACTCTCTCTATTTTTCCAGCCAGCTTTTCGTTTTTCCTCATTTTGGTCAGTCGCATAAATCCATTTGGCGTGACTTTCTTTCCACATCATTTTGGGACATGGAAATTTGTCAACTGGTCGCTTTATTTGATCTGTTTGTGCCTATATATATTTATTTGTCGCCCTGAGCGATCGCTTTATTGTACAATTGTGGGGCTTACAACATAATTTGCCAAATGTGATTAGCAAATTATGGACATGGACGTGGAGCCCCAGAGCTCCGAGCTCCGAGCTCGCTTTCAATTCAACGCTTCGTTTAACTGAAGCAAATTGAAAGCTTGGCAGCAGCAACAAATGAGAAAAAAAGAGCAGACATGAACTAGCAACAATTACAGAAAATTGAAAAGTATACATACGGTGTTTTGTGGCAATAAAAATAAAAATTGGCCACCATAGCGCGAGTTCATTGACTTTTCTTCTTTTTGTTTTTAACTGTGGCATATTTCTGATGCCCCCGAGCGAAAAGTTCTCTTCGATTCGGTTGGTTTTTATTATATTTACTGGCATTAGAACCCCATAACATACACAGATCTATTGTCACCGGTCTTTGAAAGGCGATCTCTCGATGCGATGATGTCGTCATTATTGCGTGGGTTCCATCGCTTGGCTTTGTGGGGCCTTTTTGAGCTCTCTTTACCTACTACGTATTTTGTTTAATTAGACTGTGTAATTATTCATTACACACTGTGTGTGTGTGTGTAATTTATTTATAAAGAAACCCTCGTAATGTGTGTGGGTGACGCGCTGGCTAAACAAATTGTAAACAAATTGTAAAGCGCAGTTAACTTTTAGTGGGCCACACTTTACGGCCCATTTAAACTTTCTGGGAGTGTTTGCGGAACTGAAAATAAAGTTGGAAATTTACGTTCTCCCTTTTTTTCTTCTTTTTGGGTACTAAGTTGGTTTTTTTATTAACTTCTGTTAATGTCAGCAGTATTTTTTTGACAGTAAATTAGCATTATAAGCCATTCGAACAAATAAATCATTAGTTTTTCCATGCTAATTGATTGTTCTTGTTGTCCAAAAATTTGGTTTCTTTTTGTTTCCCATGGTTTTTGGTTAGGAACACTAGAAAATCAAGTAATATTAACTAATGATACCGTATCATTATTTAAAGTTTATATTATAAACCCATAACGTAACTAGTTTTGTTAAGATTAGAAAAGAAAACAAGAAAGATTGATGATTGTATCAATAAATTTGGTATACACACACAATATTTGACATACAAAGAATCAACTTTTAAGGTAAAGATTTGTTTTGTTTTGTTTTTTTTTTATGACAGATACCGTTGTTTAATTTTGAAAATGAACTCATTGAGCTTCTAGAACTCAAAGAAATCTGACGAAATATTTGCACTTGATTGGCTCTATTAGTTTATGGTATTAGGGCATACCACAGACACTTATTTGCATATTCAAAATTACTGAATTTTTTTTTGTAGGATGACTCACCTTTTGCAATGAACTCACCCTCAGTTAAGAGAGTTTTTTTTTCTTTTTTTTTTTGGGTTGGAAGATGGTCCTCTACCGATGATGATTCAACCGAGTTCACAACAAACAGCAAACATCTGTTGGGTTTATTATAAATTATTATTATTGTGTTTACAATTGCGACGACTTTCGTTTGTAAATTGATGAAAAGTCGGTATGGAAATTATTTGCTGGCATATCAAACACAGCATTTTGCGCAATTAAAATAAGTGTAGTGGCTTTTTTTTTGCCTTACCTTTGCGCAATAAAAGTTTATTAACATTTTGCACATTTGCCTAGCAACAACAACAACAAAAACAATAATAAAAATAATGGTATAGTATACAAACGGTAGACGACCGCAAAAGTTGGTTAAGTTAGCTGTTGGATTTACGTACGTAACGGTACTTGAGCATGTTCAGTGTTGAATAATGATGGCGCATAAAAAAAAAGTGGGGGAAAAAATAAGAAAAAGCCATAGATTAACAAATGAGTAGTACTCGTTTTTTATCTTCTTTTTACCCATATGCAAATCTTAAGGCGGCCACGCCCACTGTCAGTTGCAATTTGAAAAAGCAAATTACGTGTCTTGGTTTCCTTGTCTGCTGGCCATATTCTCTCTCTCTTTCTCTCTCTGCCCATAAAATCATAAATTAAAGCCAAAGAAAAGTAAAATTGCAGAAACTAGTAATGAGCGACGACTTTATCTCAGATTTTGCATTTGGTTGCAGTCTAGAGTTTTTTGTAAACAGCAACTAGGGCTAAAACTTTAATCACAAACAATGGAAAATTTACAATGTGGAAAGTTGGTGCGGGGAGGGGAGTTGTGCTCTATGGCCTAATCTCTTCTTTTCCCCACTTTGCTTCTATCTCGGGGTATTTCTTTTTTTTCTATGTCGAGTGAGAGCGTTGGCCTGTGCCTATCAATGTGCTAAAAGCACTCAGACTTAGTGCACTGTTAAAAAAAATATTCTTTAAAGTTACTTAAGAAAATTGTGAAATCCTAATAATAACTTAAATATTAAATGTTATGAAGGTATTGTAAACCTACAGGGAATATGATAATATTTAAAAAGTTATTAATTTTATATGGTACATAATTTATAAATCTATTTTACTGCTTTTCTATAAGCAAGATCAAAGAATATAATTTTTGTGACAAGTATAATGGATTTTCAATAATTAGAAGCAAGAACAAGATGCGTAACGTCCTTAGAAATAAATATTAAAGCAAATCACTTGTTAAGGTGTCTAAAAGTATGCAATAAATATCATCATCGTTTTTAACAACTTTTAATGTTACAATATGGGTTTACAATACCCACAATGGATATGACTAAATTATAAAAATTCGTAATTTCATAGAGCACATCACTTACAAATGTATATTTCTACTTTTTTATAATGAAGATCAAAGAATATGATTTTTGTAACAAGTATAACCGATTCGCAATCATTAGAAGCAAGAACAAGAAGAATAACGTCCTCAGAAATAAATATTAATCCAAATTAAACCAAATAAAGGTGTCTAAAAGTATGCAATGAAAATCAACACGGTTTTAAAAACCTTTACCGGCAATTTCAAAACCCAAGTGTACTTCATAGTACCCTAAATTGTAATATACCTACAATGCAACCCCCTTTTCCCCCAGTGTGCTCTCGAAAAGCAAACGGCAGCAGATACAGATTCAGATTCGGATAGAGCAGAATGGTTTCTGTATAACAATAGCTATTCAGCGTTTGGATCCGCTGGCGCTGCTGTCTAACTGCCACTGCGCTCTAATAATTATTTATAATAATTACTTTTTTTTGTGGCCCGCTGTTTTGGACATTAGCAGATCTTTTTCGGCGGCGGCGGTCTCTCTATATCTCTGTCTCGTTCTCTATCGGGTTTAATTAATCTCGCGCTGGCAAAAGTGTTTCTCTACCGATCGAAATCGACTGCCGCTGACCTTGGCGATTTGGTGGTTGGATTTTATAATGGCTACATTTTGACAGCAGCAAATCGCTTGAAAACGCATTTCACTTGCACTGACCGAGAGACGTGCATTTCGATCGTAAATTATATACTACCCCAAAAATATATATACATTTTTTTGGCACGCACATGCAGCAGACACCCCAAGTAAAACGAAACCCCCTACTCAAAGTCAAAAGGAAGAGGCCATAATACCGACATTAAATGCACCAACACACATCGCATTTGTCGTCGATCCTGACATTAAACATTTTCGCAGCCGACAATGTCAGAAAATGATGGCCGGCCGCAAAAATTGCAAACTGCAGCAAAAGAAAACTAAAGTTTGGCATTTCACGAAACTGGAAATACACTTTCTTGGGAAATGATATCATATTATGTGTTGTTTTATTAATTAAAACTGGTTTGGATTAGTAAGGCAAATTTATAGAATTGTACACTTAATAAACAAAACCAATAAAACGATCATTGAACTTTTAAAAAAGATTAGGTACTAACGGGATAAATTAAAATATATTTTTTACGTATGAGATCAATAAAATTCTCTTAAAGTTATTATTCAGATAAATTAGGCAATTTTTCTTCTTTAAAATATTGTGTTGTATACTTTTCTACACTTTTATAAAAGTCCTGGTAAATCTTTTTTAAGATCTACTAAAGCTACAATTTTATAAATCTGATTTAAATAAGATTAAATTCCAACGAGATTAAAAAAATTATATAGTTTACCTTTGAAATCAAAAAAAGTATCTTAAAGTTATTATTCAGATAAATTCCAGGCAATTTTTCTTCTTTAAAATATATTGTTGCATACTTTTAGACACTTTTATAAGAGATTTTACAAATCCTAGTAAATTTTTTTTTAAAAACTACTAAAACTACAATTTTATAAAACTGATGAATAAAATCAGTAGTCACACAGTTTCGGCAGCTTGAGCTCATTGAATTTACATGCATGATAAAAATGGTACCCCTAATCTTCTTTTCTCCTTTTAAGAGAAGTCTCAATTTACATCGAAATCAAATCTGATTATGGATTCATTATTCCCTGCTCGTAAAAGAGAATATCTTACACGAAAAAGCGGCACCAGCTTGCACTTTTGTGCATCTTCTGGCTTTTTCTTTTTCAGTTTTTTTTTGGGGTGCTGTGCCATGTGCATATGGCTGTGTGAATATAGTGTCGTTTTTGCTTTGTCGCCTCGAGGTCATAAATATTTCGTTTTCGTTTCGTTTTGAAAATAAAAATTTACTTCTGCAAAATAAACTTTTTGTCAGACTCTTTGTTCGTGGAATTTTGTTGTGCTTATTTCTTTTTTGGCCTGGTCCAAAATTTGCATATCAACAGAGAGTGAGTTTTGAGTTTGAGTATTAGTTTCTTCTTCATATGTTTAATGGGCCCGAAGACAGTGCGCGACATGTGCTTAGGTCGGGGAAGTAATTAAACTCTTCATTTACGTAACTCACCTTTTTTTTCTGTGGCCATTTGAAATGTTAATGAGCATTTGCGGCCAGAATGGAGAGCACGTTCCAAAAACGCTTCTCGTTTTTGTTGGCCAACTTGCGTGGAATTGCCATTAAATTGTGATTTATGCTTACAACAAAAGCGGCGGAATGCTTTGTTAATATCGCTGCCTGCTGCCAGAAATTGTGGCTGTTCTTTCTGGTTTCCTGATATTTTCGTGTAATCAACGTGCATTGAACTTTCGCACATCCATCGCCTTTTCGCTTTGTTTATATCATATAAACATCGGGCCTACGAAATTGAAATTGAGGCAGGTCGCTCTTTTTACGGCCAAATTAGCCTTTCATATCAGGTGGAACGGCATGAACGACATTCACCCACTCGAAGAAACCATTTTTAGCTTACTAAATTCACTTTGAATATAGGTATATTTTAAATTACAATGAATTCTGATGATACAATGATCTAAGATCTTAGTAATTTAATAATATTTATAAATAATATTTCCTTATAAACATGATCTATTTCTTTTTAACCTTTATGTCTTATTAAGAAACCATCAAATCTTAGCAATTGACTAGCTTTTTATAGAACAAATAAATAATATTTCCTTATAAACACGATCTATTGCTAAAACCTTTTATGTCTTATTAATAAACCATCAAATATTTAGCATTTTCAATCACCGACATGATATTATACCGTGTAAAGTTTCTATTTAGCAAAATTTGCATATGTTTATACAATCCTTAGCTTATGGAAATTTCTTATCTCAACAAAATGTTTATTTAACTGGCATTTGTTAAACAGATATTTGATATGTTTTCGGCTGGGCATACACACATGTTTGTAGTATTTGGTTCCCACATTTCTTCAACTAATATCCCATATTTTCAAGTATAATTTCTTAAACTTCACACCCCTTTAATGTTTGTACTTTGTACATTAATACTTAAACGAGATGTATGCCTTTTTAAAGATTTATGTTATGTGAACTTTATTTTAAACAAAATGCTTGTTTACAAAACACTTGCTAAAGCGATATTTGATATGTTTTTGCATTTGCTATTTCCTTAGATTAAAGCCGACAAGTGTTTATTTTTCATATCTTGAATATGGATACTTGGGATTCGGTTTTCTTGAAATGCAAATTTTGTAGTTTATTTAGTTAACTGAAGATATGCTTATAGGTAGTCAATTTTTTTAGGATTACGATTCAAAAGATAATAAAAACTAATAACAACCACTTTGGTAATCGTAAAAGGTATGAAAGGTATAGACTAAAAAATAAATTATAATATATATTGTTTATAAATTTGTAAATAGAATATTTTATAATATAAACTTAATATTAATTAAAATTATTTTGTTTTCTGTGCATTAGCAGCTTTTTGTTTACTTTTTGCTATAGACCCAGCCAGTGCTTTATTTTCCGCACATATATTAAAAAAAATGTACGAATTTGCATAAAGTTTCACACGCCGGCATCCACCCCCACCCCCAAGCTACCCCCCCTCCCAAGAAACACTCTCACTCACTTGCAGCAGCCCCCCTTTTCTCTTCGCCTCTCTCCTCCCCCACACTCTCACTCAAATATTGCACTTTGCAGCACTCTCTTCTCCGCCACTCTCGCTCCGTCCCACTCGCACTTATTGGTTGGAGCTCGTTCGAGAGAGACCCAGGCCCCCACTCGCGCTCTCTCTCTTTGGGGAGCCTGCTGCCCGCTCACCCAGAATGGTTTTTGGCTCAGTGTGGTTTTAGCTGCGCTCGCGAGCGTTACAAAAAAATATTTTGTTTAAATGTTGTATTTTTGTATAATATTTACTCGACGCGTCATTGCCGCGCGCGTTGCTATAAAGCAAAATAGACCGTAAATTAGGGTTTTCAAAAGTTCGATCGCCTACTTCTGCCGCTCTCTCCCATTCCGTTGTATCGCCATTCAACGAATTTCGAGACACGGCGGCAAGCAAATTTGATTAGCAGCTATCAAAATTGTATTTTTCGCGGTTCGACGTGTCGGCATTTAATCAGCAATTCATTTCGCTGTTTCCAATAATTGGGCAAAATATCAAGGCCCCAAAACGAAAACTTCCGTTTCGTCACTCTATAAAAGGTGGTCATCAAAAAACAAAACCAAAAACAGTGCTAATAAATGTGTAACAAACGTGTATGCAAATATATTCTGTAAGTTTCCTAAGCGTGTGGGCATATAGCCTATAAAATACTATACAATACCCGTGTGAACGCATTCCAATCGAATCGAATCTATAAAATATAATCTAAAAGTGGTCATACCAAGGAAAAATCTGTATATTAATATCGCAATTGAAGAAACATACCAATATAGTCGAAAGGAAAATCTTGTTCTTGAAAACTTAACAAATTATGGAATTCCTATATTTTACATTTCTTATAAAGAATGTTTTTCATAGTTTTTAAATAATATAAAAAGATGTAGATCACTAAAAACGGGTCTTTAAACTTATGTATTATGAAATATTATAAGAAAAGAAATAAAACCCATGGTTCTGAAACTATAAATATTTTTTATTAGAACAATAAATGTTCAGCGCACCTTGAAAATTGGATATTAAACTATCTTCTAGATAAGATTATACATATTAAAAGGTATTTTTGAAGAGCTTTACTGCCATATTATAAAAATACTTTCAAAAAAATAATATTGTACAGAGCTCAGGTAATGATTTACCCTCCACAACCATATTCACATTCCCCACATTGGTACATCACACAGCTGTGCTTAATGTTTTCACAGTTGGCTTGGCTTTAGCTTTGGTTTTAGCCTCAGTTTTAGCTTCGGGACCGACTTGGGCTCGTTTTTTGTCTGAGATCTGTTGACTGGTCTCGATTTTTCGGTTTCGTCTCATTTGATTTCAAGGGCCTCACATTTTGACGCCTGATTGAGTTACAACCGGCGCCCCACCGCTCGTAAATCAATTTTTAGAGCCCGTTTTGCTGTACAGTAAGTTAATGCCAATTACAGGGGAACGTGGATATCGTGGATTTTGCAAGAGAAGTAATTAATTTTCAAAAGTAATGAGGAAAGAAGATTTTTAAAGAGAAGTAATTAATTTTCAAAAATAAAGATAAGGCTAAAATAATTCAATTTTTTCTGTTCAAATGTTTAAAAGTATTAATAATAAATAAATTAAAAATAAAATAAAATTTTTTAGTAATAAAAAAAGTATAATTGAGGAATGTTTCCTCTTATAAGGACAGTTAAATGATTCTCTAATCTAGAATTATTTCCCTAAGAAAACGTTCATTATAAAATATTTTAGTAAGTTATTACCTAAGGATACTTTACTGTCCCTTCCAATATTACTAAAATATTACACCGTCGGCCTCTTTGCACTCTGCGTGATCTTTAATTATGAATTAAGCGCAACTGCGTGGAAGGCTCCCACAATTAGCGTATGGAAATCATTTGCATGTCGTCGGGTTGGGGATTCATATTCATTTTCACATCGCCATCGTCTCATTTCACTTCCTTCTCGTTTCAAAGGTCAAACTCAAGTCAATGCCAGGCCGAGTCTGCTAATTAACTGGCTGGTTGCACTGGCGAGGCGCCTCTAAAAGTACACTGTAATTGCACTTTGTTTGTATTTTTAATAACTTAACTGCTCGTTCGGCTAAAGACATCAAAAAATCACAAAAATCGCCGGCTAATTTAAATTTTGATTTATTATCACGTTCGCTTGCAGTCTTTTTTCGAAGCCAGGGTCACTTCCCCTTTTGTTATTTCCCTCCTACAAGTACTAAAGTCCACTCCCTTTGGTAACTTTTGCCTTGTAATGAGTTGGCTTTTCTGGCGCCCGATAGAAATCAGTTGTAATGGCGTGCAGTGTCCTTCAAAAACAACCCAAACAGTGGGGTGTGCACTGGGAAAAATAGTACTAGACTTTGTAGTATTCGTGCTAAGAAAAAACTCGAGCAATAAAATAATAGTTTGTATAAGAAGTTGTTGGAAAAATTCTATTTTGCTTTGCCATAACCTCCATTACAAAAAAAATTCAAATAAATTTCTGTACCAGTTAAAAAAAATTTTTTTTTCTTTAAAAAAGTCTTTATAAAAAAAGATTTATATACAAAAATTTTTTTTGATTTTGAGAGTTAGTCAATTATCTTAACTTTAAAACATTTCAGATTTCATTTAAAGCGTCACTTATATCATTTTGCATTATTATAGAACTAATATTTTTTCTGAAAATGTTTTCCTACTGAATATTTTTTCTATAAACACTTTGCCATAACCTCCATTACAAAAAAATATTCTTTTTCAAATAAATTTCTGTACCAGTTAAAAAATTTGTTTTTTCTTTAATAAAGTCTTTATAAGAAAAGATTTTTTATACATAAATTTCTTTGATTTTGAGAGATAGTCAATTATCTTAACTTTAAAACATTTCAGATTTCATTTAAAGCGTTATTATAGAACTAATATTTTTTCTGAAAATCTTTTCATATTGAATATTTGTTCTATAAACACTAATTTTTTTCTTTTTCCTTAAAGCTTGTGTTACATTTTTTCTCTGCATAGTAAACAGAAGCGGTTGGCTTTTAAATCAGTGTCATTACTGACCTCGCAACCGCTTTTCTCTCTAGCCGCACTTGCCTTTTGGCCCGGCTAAGTGCAGTAATTCGTTGTTTGGGTTGAATGTTGGTTGAATGAAGAAGACCCACATGCAGTGGTTTTCAGTGGTTGCCAGTAGCCAAGCCACCCAGGCACCCACAAGCTACGGACCATCCATAAAACATTCGTGGCCAGTGGTCAGAGTCGGCAGACAACGCCTCAATTCGGTTTGTTGGTTTCTGGGCCGCAGACGAAAGTGAATTCTATATACTTGGTAGTGGTTTTCCCTTCTGGTTTCCACTACTCACTGCACACGCAAGGTTTAAATAGTGTTTCTATTTTATTTTCCGCTCATCAACTAGCCAGAAAAGAGGAAAAAAGAAAAACAAAAGCCGGCAAACGATTGTCCATGCTTGGCGCACATAATTGGCCCAAACGGCAAATCGACAACGCATTGTTTTGGTTTTTGAGGCTAGTGATGTTAGCGTGACGACTGGTAATCCTTTCGAGGTAAACACCTTCGGTTTTATGGCACTTTCGAGCAAGGTCTTTCCACATTTATAGGGTGTAGCGGATAATGGTCCTTTGGTTACTTTCGATTAAAGGTTCTATCAGTCTCTTTATGTTTGTATAAATCTAATACTAAAGTTTATACTATTTTGTATCTGAATCTATGGCTCTTATTGATTTTCGATTAATGCTGGATTATAATCTATATATAGTAACTTAATGTGATATCAATATACGATATACTCATATTTTCACGAAATGTTTTTATTACATTAAAGGTTTCCGTTTTCCTAATCATTGATTTGATTATTAGGAAAGTAATTCATTTATTCCAGGGACATTTACCTTGATGAACCCGAATAATTTTAGATTATGACTAAATTTAGCTTTGTTTTCCAACCTCCTATAATTTTATATGCCCGTAAAAATTGGCCATCAAATTAATGATTGATATTAAACCTCTATTCCCCCAGTATTTCGTTACAAATTAATGTTCAAGTCTAATCCCAGCCTCTTACCTCGTATTTAGTTACCGATTAATGTTCGCAGCTAGTCTTTATTTTCTCGAATATTTCATTGATTTCTGATTGCGATATAATGCAAACTCCGCGAATCGGTGGCTCACATCTCTAAAATATAGATACCATATGCCTGCAGGCTCTCATCATTTGGCGGACAATTTGCTCAGCAATTTGTGAGTGCTCGTCGGATACTCGTTGCTATTATATTGGCTTTCATATGGCGGATAGGCTCCATCGATTTGCAAATCATCGCGCGATCGTCGAACCTCTCCACTTGAGACCCGCCCAACAAAACGCTTTTGCCTCCTATAAACACAGGCCATTATGATTATTATTCCTTTCTTTTTTTTTTTCTATTTTCGCTTTATTATTATTTTATATACATATTTTTCTATCAAAGCGATTGCTGGCAACAATGTATTCCCCTTTATAAACTTATCGTTTGTCACTTGGCTCTATCTATCTTTTGGTATCTCTACTCCATCGGATCCACTCGAGTGGTGCGGCGACTGGTTTCGATGGTTTCGGGTGGTTGGATGTTTGAATGTTCGGATGTTGGTGGTTGGGAATAAATAGAGTTAGAGGCAAATCCATTGAAATTCACAGCACACACTCCCCGAAGCTGTCTGTCGCTTTGTTTCTAATAAATAAACTAAAAACAAAACAAAACAAAGTAGAAAAGAATATTTTATTAAGGAAATAATAAAAGGGAAAAACTGTTTTAATTCTATTGAATAATGAAAACTAGTCATTTGTGGCTTGTTATTCATAGAAATTTTTACTAAAAAGCATAAATTGACCTATAAATAGGTTTTACGACCACAAGTTAATAAATAATCTAAAGGGGGTGAAAATAGTTTTATGGTGAATAATAAGATCAAATGACTATTTTAATTCTGGGAAACCTAAAAAATAATATATTATCTACAAATATCATTTATATTTGTACTGATCTATTCTCCCCCTCATAAATACCTTCAAATACCTCACCTTTCCAACTTTCGCTTGTTAAAACCTTTCCCAAAGCTCTCCCCACATGTTCTTGGCCTCGGGTGCCAATTATATCGTATTTCTTTGACAGTCTTCTCGTGTTTTGACTCTAAACTCCAGAGATCTGCTGCCCACACGTCCTTATGGGCCGCATTGTTTGGCTTTCGTTGGTTTATTTTCAATTTCCTATGTATAGTATGCAATGCAATCCCCTCTCTCATACAACCTATAAATTTACATGATCATATATTGGCTTTTGGCGTTGGCTTTGGCTTTGGGCTTCGGGTCGTCATCAAACTTGTCGTCATCGTCAACTTGTTACGCCCATATTTGGCTAGAGATTCAAATCAGCCCGCGACTTGAACGTCTCTCGATCATTTTATTTTATTTTATTTTATTTCACTTTATTAACTTTATCGACAGTTTATATCTTGTTTGGACTCGGTCCGTCTGTCTAGTGGCTGGTGGCGTTTTATTCTAAGACTTCGGCACTTCACTGAGTATTACTCATTCGCGACCTTTGTTTGGCGATAAATGGGTTTTATATTAAAATCGTATATAGAAATGTGAGTAGAATCTACGGTGTTAAGTAATGTGAGGTTCATTCAGCACGAGTTGTGGGCGGTTCTCGATAATTTACAATAGGATAGGATAGTTATTTAGAGATCTCCATAAACACATTCCATAAATATTTAGATTTTCCTTGAATATAACACTGATTTCCTCCTAAAGGGAGGTTTTATTTATGATCTTGCTAATAGGGTTCATTTTTATGATCTATTGCAACCCAATAAAATCACTCCTTATACACTTTTCACCATTAAACATTTATTGATATAAATGGTTGATCGTAAAGAAAATGGTCGATAGATTTCCGCAATAAAAGCTATGATTTAAAAGTCATACTTCAATGGCCATCGTTTAATCGTTTCAAAGTATACTTATTAACCATTTAATTACATGAATTTCGTGTAGAATATTAAGTAAACCAACATTTGCCATATAAGGAAAACTTTATGCACGGATCGAGAGGGGTCTATAATTCAAGCAGAAAAGCTGGGAAAAAAGTGAAGTCATACCTGAGCGCAGAGAACGTGCAATTATCGAGTTACAAGTGAATTTGTTTTTATTTTTCCGTTTTCCTTCTGCTGATTATGGAGCTTGTTTCTGTGAGCCATAAATTACATAATTGCACTACGTTTAACTGGTGGATACTGCAACTGTTGGCGATATCTGCAATCGGTGGCCTTTGTTTTCAGTTTACACGGTTGAATGAACTTCAATTTTATCAGACTCGGGCTTTGACTTCAAAAAAAATCCCCAAGATACGATCATGGCAATGTGTAACGATCGATATTTGCCAGCTGATTGATTTACTATATGGTCTATATGGTTCGCAAGCCAAGTCTCTTTGTTTGCTTTCCAGACAGACGGACTTGCACACACGATTTGCATGATTAACCACTTGATAGAGTATGGAGCTTATTAATTTTCATGTTCAACGATTTGTTGTGCTGCTGCTGCTGGATCGAATGTTCAAGTTGTGTCTTTGTATGCAAATTCCATTTTATAGATAGATTTATAATATATGCAGTTTGCTCGTGCCTAAGAGATTTTCCTTGTTTACAATAATATTACATATTATTCTTTCCATTTTGCAAAAGTGTCATAAGAAGCTTATATAAGTAAATGGTAATATGTATCTTGAGAGAATAAAAAGGTATTCATTTAAATTTGCAACAGCTTTCAAAGTGAGATTTAAAAGCAATCAAAATGCTTAAGAATTTGCGGAAATATTTGATAAGTTTTCAAACTATAAGTCAAGAAAAATCATAAAGAATTCGCGGATTTCTTATAAGTATTTTCTATAAATCTAGAAAAATTCCAAAGAGTTCGCGGAAACATAATATCAGTATTCAAATTATAAATCAATAAAAATTCCTAAAGAATTCGCGGATTTCTTATAAGTATTTTCTTTTCCAAACAAACCTTTCCAGATTCACTTTTAAAATAATTTCCCATGCCTCAAGTGTGTAAGCCTTTACCAAGGTGTCAAATGAAGCGTGTTTTATTTTTAACAAATAAACTTTACCTTTTTCTGTCAACTCTCGGTGAACTGTGCAAATATTTTGGCTGGGCAAACATTCTTAAATATACTTATTGTTTACGCGTAAGTTCGCTGAAATGCCCAAGGCGTTTTCCCCCGCAAACTGTGCAAACAGCGAAAGCCTTCTGAGGTTTGCGTTTTCAGTCGACTAATTCATTCCGCTGCCCTCAACATATTCCCCATTACCATTATTATTTCCCCGTATTGAATTTCAAACGCAGCGCCATCGCTTTTTTGCTTCCGAGATAACAAATTGGAATGGAAATTGAAATTCTAGATGTTTGTTTGAAAAACTGAAAAAGGAAGCTACAATAATGGCGAGGGTCAAGCTTTTGTGTTATTGTAGCCTGCGGTTTGTGGGTGGTTTTGATGGGTGGTTGTCAGTTAGGAAGGTGCTATATACTTCTATATGATGTATCCAATGGGGTAAAGCTGGGAGCTGGAAGCGCCAACTGCCTTTGTGCACCTGATTTTGCTAGAGATTCCGGTGGGTGCGACGCATTGACGTCAACCTGATTTGCATTTAAACAGACGGATATTTTTGGTTTTTTGTTTTATTTTTGCTTATCCAGAAAGCCAAACACAGGTGATTATAGCTGGAAACTTGATATTCAATTTCTTTAGATACTTAAAAAAGATAAGATAACAAAAAAGCGATTTACTTAAAAATAGGCTATTAAAACATGACTCAAATGTAAAATTAAAAAATCCCAGTTATACAAAAATCTAATAAAGTTTTTAATAAAATAAGAAAAATATATTGAAAGCTAATCTAAACTAATATAATTGGAACATTACAAAGGGTCAGTAGCAAATTCCTCCCAGAACGGATTGACATAAAAATCTAGAAAAATCAAATTAATTAGGAAACGCGTGTGAGGTAAAAATAAAAACAATAAACGACCTCAAAGTGCTTCTAAATTGGATTCGCTTTTTTTAAATTCTTTCTTTTGCCATTTCTCGTAGGAAATATAAGTTTAATCTATATTGAAAAATGTGTTTGTTTTTAATTTTGTATTTTAATAAATTTGTGTGTAATTTTCATATTTGTAATATTTTTAAAACATTTAAATTTAAAAACATATTAAACGTAACTAATCTAATTTTCTTTAAATTATTTTAACATTATTTAATCAAAACCCGATAATCTTCCGTTTTGAAAAGACTGCAATTTGTTCTTGTCATTGCTGAAAATTGACATTAATCAGAAAATTTAACAATGAGTTATTCATTTCCTGTTTGGATGCGTCAACGCATTGCTAATGAGACTTAAGTTTTAAATAATTGCCAACACGAAAATGATAAAAAAAGAGTTTAATGCATTTATAAAAACTGCTTGCAATAAAGCTAAGCAAACGTAATAATTTTTGTGTGCTGTGTATTTGTTTACATACATATGTATAATATATATGTACTTGTGGTTCCGTGTGAAGTAATTCATGTCTTTTTTCTCTCTTATTTTTGCAGTTTAATTGTGCAACAACAACAACAATAGTAGTAGCAGCGGAGTCTCAACAATTGGCACAATTGGCGATAAATCAGCTGAAGAAAAAGAAAAAGAAGGAGAATCAGTGTGAACTTTCAGCAGACGCAGCGGAAAAACACAAACAAACGAACAAAAATAATAGCGGTGCATGTGTAAAAAGGGAAAACGAATAAATCTACGAACAACGAACTGCAAGCGAGAGCGAGATAGCAATAGCTGTCTCATTAGCATTTCCAACGCGGGGGAGTAAAAGTGCATTCTCTTGAAGAGAGCGAGAGAGAGGAGCAAGCAGTTGGAAGTGGAGTTTAAGAGAGAAAGGAGTTCAAGAAGTTTAAATTTTAAACTCAAGAGAAAGGATTTTATTTCTTCATCGAAATCGATTTGAATAACAAAACCAATTGGAATTTAAAAAGGAGTTCGAGAAATCCAATGAAGCAATAGTTCCAATAAGAAGTTTGAATTTAAAGGAGTAACTGGAATGAAGTCAAGCAGTGGATTTTAAGAGAAAAAGGAGTATCTTGAAAATAAGACTAAAGAGAAGTAACTGGAGATTAAGAGAATAAGGAATAACTGAAAATTAAGAGAAAAGGATTCCACAGACACTTGAAGAAAAATAACAAGTTGGAATTTAAGAAATAAAGGAGTAACTGGAAGGAAATCAAGTAGTGGATTTTAAGAGAAAAAGGAGTATCTTGAAATTAAGAGAAAAGAGGAGTAACTGGAGATTAAGAGAAAAAGGAATAACTGAAAATTAAGAGAAAAGGATTCCACAGACACTTGAAGAGAAAGAAAGCAGTGCAATTAGCGAGTATCGATTTCGCAATTTTATATTCTTCGCTATTTCTTCCTTGCCCATTTTAGTTGGCAACCGTTGACAGTTGGCAGCTGCAGCGGGAGGCGCGCGGAGGCGGGGCCATCAGCATGTGGCCCTAGACAAAAGCAACAACAATAAAAAAAAAACAAGAAAAAAAGTGCAAAAATAGAGGGACAAACAGGAGAGGAGAGGAGAGGAACCATTTGGCATTCAGGCAGCGAAGCATAACCATTCGGTTGGTTTGAGACCGGAAAAGCGTCGATGAGTTCCACTTAACCACCCACCCCCTCCAACCCTTTACAACAACAACAACTACCAACATAGCAAACCCCTCCGCAATGGATGCATCGCCCCTGTCGCCGGAACAGGCTGCTCCTCCCATCTTGGCCACCGGCAGGTCATTGGACCAGCAGGTGGACGCCAGTTCGCCGAACCACTCGAACTACTCGAATCTCACCAATAGCAGTAGTAGTGGGAGTAGCAGTGCCGGCAGTCCCTCGGCCAGCTCCTCCTCCGCGTCTTCCTCATCGTCGTCGGCTCCTCAATACAGTGCCGATATCCGGGCGGCGGCTGCACTGCATCCCCAGTCGAATCCTCACCAGCCACAGCGAGGATCTGCCTCTGGTTCGGGCTCAAGATCAGGATCTGGTTCAGCTAAAACCTGTGAGCTGGATTTGGCCGAGGAAAGGGATACCTTCTCGCCCATCTCCAGTCCGGAGATCGTTCTGCCCTCCTCCAGTGGAGGAGGAGGAGGAGGAGGAGACGCCGCCGTGGACAACAAGATCTACGAGGGAGGCAGTAGCAAAGTGAAGCCACCTTCCAAGGAGGAGAAACAGCGACAAAACGAGGAGATTGTCTGCATGGAGACCTCCACTGTGTCCACAGAAACTGGTTCCTGGGAGTCCATGTATCCCGCAGCCAATGTTGCTCCCGCAGAGGAAACAGAGGAACCCGTTTTCAAGGGCATCACCGCCAGCTCTTTGCTGCGGGATCTGGAGAAGCGGGATCAACCTTTGTCCACCTCGGGCACAAGTGCCTGTTTCATAGACGCCTCTTCTCTGCGCGACGAGGATGAGGTGCTGTCCTTTCCCAGCCTGGATGGTCATGGTCAGGAGGAGGACGCAGTTCAGGAGATGAATGGAGGAGGAGGAGACGAGGAGCAGGAACAGGAGCAGGAGCCCTCGCCCACAGAGCAGCTAGAGCAGTTTCACAAGTCCTTCGCCAGGTGCAAAGGTGTGAGATTGGCACAGAAGAAGGAGGAGCAGGAGGAGGAGGAGGAGGAGCAACCCCCGGAGGAACCCCCGGCTGCTCCCATGTCGGTGCCCTATAGCTTCCAGCACAACGCCCAGCACTTTAGTGTGCATCCCTTGGGCAGCAGTCCCAAGTTCACCCATCATCAGTTGCATCACCCCGATCTCAGCTACACCACGGACTACTCCTCCAGCAGCCCGGCACCGAGTCTCGTGTGGTCCGAGCAGGGGAGGAATCACCAGGGTGGCGTTGCTGCCTCCTCCTCCACGCCACACAATTCAATGGTGCATATAGAACCTGCTTCGGCGGGGAGCAACAACTCCTCCATTCACAGGGATTACACATTATCCTCCTCCCTCTCGCATCATCGAGATTCGGGTGCCTATTGCAGTGATGCCACCGATTCCCCGCTGCCCCTGCCAAGAACCCCGAAGAGGAGTTCCAAGTTTGATGAGGCCAATCCCATTGTTTCGGGCGGAGCATCCATTGAGGATTTCCGGGAGAAACAGTGCGAGAGCCCGAGCATCAAGAGACGCACAGACACGTGTCCCATTGTCTCGGGGGGATTCGTGTCCCTGGACTTTGCCGCCACTCGCCCGCTGGCGGATGAGGATGATGACGAGGAGGAGGAGGAGGATCTGAATGAGGATGCCGAGATAGCGGGAGTGGAGATGCGCGTGAAGACGGGCCAGTTGCAGCGGAAACCCCTCGCCGGCATTGCCTCCTGGGTGGTGGACATGAGTGACTGCCGGCCGGAGAGGCGGAGGAGCACCAGCAGCACCACCTCCAGCTTTCGGGAGCGATCCGATTCGAATAGTTCGCACAAGAGCGGTTGTGGCTTCTATGTTTCGCTGGATGACATGGACAGGAAGCCTGCCAACCAGGAGAAGCCACCATCGCACCTAAGCAAATCCTATACGGCAACCAAGTCGGCTGGTTTCTTTGTGGATCTTTCGCAGGATGAGCAGAAGGAGCCAAGGGATCAGGAGTTGGTAGAAAGACAAGAGGAGCAACCCAAGCCGGAGGCCAAGAATATATTCAGTATGTTTATAGATTTCGGCGAGCAAAAGACTCCGCGTTCCAATGGCAGAAAGGAACCTTTGAGTCTCGCCCAGCGGCTGTCCAGCTCCTTGACTTCCCGGCGAGCAGGAGGAGGAGGTGACTCCTCGGAGGTGATGAAATCCAGCGCCAGTTCCACGGAGACTCTGATGGCCAAGAGTGTTAATCAGAAGGAAATCTCAGGAGAGAGGAAATCCCTGGACTACAGATGCAATTTGGAGCCCCCACTCACTGTGGCTGCACTGCGTCGACTTTCCCAGCAGCATCGCCAGCAGACGGATCCCTCGAAGCGTCACAGTTGGGGCAGCAATGGTCAGGCGGAGCAGCCGGGCCAGGATTGCAAGCGTTCCATCAGCCTCACAGCCAATGGAGCAAAGGATTCGGCGGGCGGTGGACTAATGAGCATCATTGACAAGTTGCCCATCATATCCAAGGCCTCCTCCTTGTCCATCGATAGCTCTATCTCACCCTACGACGACTTTAGTGGCTCTAATCCCGGCCTGAGCAGCTGTTCCGAGGAGGAGCAGCCGGGTCAGGTGCAGGGAAGGATCAAGAAGCGGCGCAGGGATGTGCAAATCAATGAAACCTATGACAAATCCAGTTTGGCCTCCGTCACCGAGGGCATTCTCTCCAAGGATCTGTCGCCGGCCACCAACACGGATGACACGGATGATCTCACCTTCCAGCAGGACGAGCAAATGGCCAAGGAGCAGGCGGCGGAACTAGTTTCCATGCCCCTCCAGCTGAGCAGCAGCTCCAATCGAACGAGCAGTGTAATGGAGACCATCATCGAGACCAAGGAGACGGCTTCACCGAAGAAACAGGTGACCCTGAGCAATGGCCACACCATGGAATCCCTGCATGCCACCATTGAGAAGCAGAAGCAACTGCTGGAGACGGTCAACGAGCATGGTGAACAGCAGCAGCAGCAGCAGCCGGCGGCTGCCCAGCCGATCCCCTCCAGCTTCGTCAAGCTCTCCGACATGGATAAGCCGGTGAAGCATGATCTCCAGTCCCCCGATTCGATGAGCAAGAGTGTGGGCAATAACCATCGCAGTTCCCAGCTGGGTCAGCGGCTCTACAGGGATGAGAATCGTGGACGTCCCCACTCGTGGGCCATGACCCGATCCACTGGGAATACGCTGCAGAACTTCACCAACTCGGTGGACAACATAAGGAGTCTCTCGCGGCTGTTTCCCAACTTCTCCAAGGAGTTCTCCAACTCGCTGCCCAATGGAATGACCTTGGAACAGGTGCAGCAGGGTCAGCAGCAGGTGGACTACATCCAAACGGATCTCTCGGCGGACTCGAGTCTGGCCTCCAGCTTCAGTCGCTCTGGGATGGACGAATCCTCGCTGAGCTGCCGGCAGCCCAGGCGCTTGGGTGAGGATCTGCTCAAGATGTTCCTGCAGGAGATAGCCACCGATATGCTGGTGGAGGTGCATGGCCGACGCATCCGGGCGCACAAGTGCATCCTGCGTTCGCGTTGTCAGTACTTTGCCGCCATGCTGGCGGGTCATGGAGCCCAGAGTGTGGTCTCCCTGCAGGGCTACTCCTATGCGGCGGTGCACTTTGCCCTGTGCCACATCTACTCGGGTGCCTCGCATCCACCGGACGGGATTAGTCTGATGGAGCTGGCCGCCCTGGCGGATCTGCTGGGTCTCGAGGGACTCAAGGAGGTCACTTCGCATGCGCTGAAGACGAACTACTGCCACAACTTCCATAAACCCTGCTCCGGCTGCACCGATGGCATACTGCAGGTGCTCCCGGTGGCCTTGAATCATGCCCTGGATGATCTGTACAGGAAGTGCCTGCGCTGGACGTGTCGCCACTACCTGAAGGTCTGGCCCACCAGGCAGTTTGCCCAGTTGCCACCGGATATTTTGGGTCGCTGTCGCCAGCAGATCGTCGCTTATATGGTGGGTGTCTAAAAGATAACGCCCTTGGGCCTTATGACACTTTAACGAGTGTCATAACGCCCTTTCAAAAAATGTCATAGTGCAACTTCTAAAAAAAATTCTAAAATGCATTTTGAGTTAATGAGAATACCGATAAGAGAACTACTGTTTGTTATGTTGTAAAGCGCATTCAGAAACAATGAGATTACCGAGAAGAGAAGTACCGTTTATTATGATACCTCTCAAGCTTTTTCATATTTTAGTCAGTTAATCACTGATTGTTTAAACCAGGGACCGTAACAGTTATAAGTTTTACTTTAAAAGTCATCGATTAATCGTTATTCGCCACCTTTTATTTATAAGTCATGAAGTAACTGTTATTTCAGACTTTTAAAATAAAAGTCAGAGAATAACAGTTATTTTCTGACCAAAAAAATAAAAGTCCTCCGTAACTTTTATTCATGACTTTTATAATAAAAGTCTAAAAATAACTGTTATTTTTTGACTGAAAAAATAAAAGTCAACTTTTATGGTGATCGACAAAATTTAAGTCTTAAATATCTGTTGCTCAATTGGAATTGGAATTTTAAAGGTTGCAATTTGTACTTATACACATGAATTCTTCAACATAATGAGACCGCGAATTCTTCAGACCAAGAGGAACCATTAATGACCATGGTAACAATTTTGAAAGTGCTAACCAATAAAGCCCTTCTGGAATTCTTCAACTTATGGAGACCGCGAATTCTTCAGAAATCGTTTTTTTTAAATATGATTTAAGGCCACATTTGATTGGTTAAAATTGTTTTTACAAAAACCTCAATTAAGTTTTGCCTAAATCTAATTATAACTTAGTAAATAAAATTTGTAACCAATCAAATGTGGGTTTAAATCGTATAAAAATGATTTCACCTAAAATCCGATGTCGTAACTTATGACAGGCACCCTTTATCTATATGCTAACCTCTGATTCGATTGTTTTGCAGACCTCTGAAACTGTGCTGGACACGGTGCTCGACTGCGACCACCTGCTCTCCCAACTGTCGGCCTATCGCTGGGGCCACGTCTGCGAGCAGCTGGTGCGCGAGATCCTGGAGGCCGCCTACGCCTATGTGGGTGACCACTTTGCCAGCCTGATAGCCAGCGATTCCTTCCTCTCCCTCGGACACGATCGCAGCCGGCACATTCCTCGCCTGGAGACGCTGCTCCTGCACACAGCGGCGGAGCTAACGCCGGAGCAGGCCTGTCGCAGTTATCAGCGGGTAACCCGCTTGAACACTGTACTCCAGGCGAAGGTGATCCACATGCCGGCTAGCCTGGGACAATCGGAGTTGGCGCGGGAACTGCAGGGTCTGCAGGAGGAGCAGCTGGACTGGCAACCCGAATATATTCGCCTAGTAGGATCACTTGTGTACGCCGTGGAACAGTGCCTCATTCGGCAGTGCTCGCGGGCCATGCGCGTCACCGCCTGGCAACGCATGGATCTGGAGCTGCGCAAGAAGATTCAAACGCTGGCCCGTCTCACCGAGCCTTTGGATATGAAGCGCCAGAACGGGAAGCCCGTGTCGAAGGCCTTCTCCTTTGGCGGCAGCACACGCAGCCAGGATCTGGTGCAGATCAAGCTGGCCATCCAGGCGCAGACGAAGCGTGCCCATGCTCAGGAGACGCTGCTCTACAAGGCCACGCAGACGCAGGAGGTGACTGGTGGAGGAGGAGTGGCTCATGTGCAGACTGCGGAGAGGGGAGTCCAGGCGAATCATGAATCCCGCGAGGGAGGAAGTAAGTTGTACATCTCTTATACTTTGCAATCAATCTTTAACTATGTTATTTTTGAAACAGGCAAACTGCTCAAGTCCAACTCGCGTGCCTACGTGCCACATCGCGCCAGCTCCCAGGTGGCTGCGGAGCGTAGCCAAAGCTTGAATCTTCATCGACGCACACAGTCAGAGGCGCCGCCAGTGAGCCACAAGAAACCACAAGCTGCACAGGCTCCCTTGGTGGAGGTAAAGAGTGCTCAGGGAAAGCCTGCCAAACTGGGTGAAGTGCGTCCCCGTTACCTGGAGCCGCGTAAACCCAGGGCTGCGACTACAAATGGCCATGGATCCGGACCCGTGCGCAGTGCCACCAGCTCGAGTATTCCCGCCAATGGAGGCGGCCGGAAGGCGCCAGCCAAAAATCTACACATCTCTTCCAGCGACAGTTCAAGGAACTCCAGTCCCGCGGCGCGCAGAGTGCAGAATGGCAACCGGCTGGGCAACAAGTCGAGCAATCTCTCCATGGACAGCTTGGCATCGCCAGCGCGGCGGGCGAAGAGCAGCTCCCGGGGACCACAGACGGATAGATACTCCTCCGATCAGAACTCGCTGGCGGAGAGCATGAAGAGCTCTGTGATTACCAACAAAACGATCTCACATGAGTCGCTCTCGGGCAGCTCGAAGCTGGCTAGGATTCAGCAGCTAAATGGTCATGCTAAAGGAGCTTCGGCGGGCAAGGTGAAGGCCACCCAACGAGGCTCCACTGTGGGCAACAAGTCAACGCGGCAGCTGAAGCAACAGCACAATGCAATGGCCTCCAACGGATCGAGTCCCAGTTCGGTGCACACGACCAAGTCGGCGGCCAGTCGCCTGTCCTCCGTTAGCAGCACCCTGTCCACGCGGGAGCTGTTCAAGCAGCGCTCCATTTCAGTGCCAGCCGGTGGAGCTAGCGAAGGAGCGCCCATCAAGGGACGCCACAGCTTCCTTTCGGCCAAATCGCGAGAGATTCTGGCCAAGCGGGCGGAGAAGAACAAGCTGCAGCAGCAGCAGCAACAGCAGCAGAAGCAGCAAACCGAAGCTCCTCCTCCGGCGGTTGAGGAGCGAGGATCCGTTCAACTGCGCTCCTCCGCCGGCCCCCTGCGCTCCTCCTCACATTCCGCGGTGTCCAGCATGCTGCAGCAGCACAATCTGCGCAACAGTCTGCCCTCCAACATTCCCACCAGGCGCCCAAACACGCTGCATCTCAAGAAAACCACAGCGGCGACCAATGGAGTGGTTAAAACAGCCACCAATGGACTCTCGAACGGCAGCTACAAGTCCGCGCAGGCGGTCAAACAGAAGCTGGATCTGCTCATCGATGCCCAGAAGGAGCCGCGTGTGGAGTCGAAGCTCGAGAGATCCAGCACTTTCTGCAAGGACAGCGCTGATTTGGACATAAGTGAGCTGCAGATTGTGGAGTAAACTAGAGGGGATTAAAGAGCAACAGCATCAATATGGGGTTGGTATATCAATAGAGCTTATAGAAACCAATTCTAATCCGTAATACCTTTCCAGGTCGTATTAAATATGGCCCCCCGAATCCAGAAATCCAGAACCGTACACGTCCCATAAGGCAACACTAGTCAATAATCTAGCATGCAGCTGCCGTTGCAGTTTGGCGCATGAAACAAGCATTATACAATAACGATAATAACGAGATGATGTTACTACCTACCTACCTACTACAGCAGACAACTAGGGCGATAATTAAATATTCGTTATACCCATTGCCGTTTAACCTAGCCTACCACTCGGAAATATAATTATATTAGCCTATATTGCGATGGATGGATTGTATGCCAAGCGGATGGAAAAGAAAATAACTGAAAATGAAAACAAGTATTTGGTGATATTATTTAGAGTGCGCTTTATGTTTACGTTAAATGCCTAGCGACATGTGCTTATATATAACCCGAACTCTCTACTCAAAGTACGATGCTCTACTATATGCTTTGTGCGCTTCGCTGCAGGCTGCATTTAACATAGTTTTCTCTCTCTGTATCTCTCTAAACCGCTTTATTGTCAAAGCCCGCCCAATATAACATTATAATATATACATTATCTGTATATATGTGAGAAGAAGGATTGAAAGACCCACTCTCTCTATAATATTTTAAGCTTGAACTTTTTTATACTGTTGTTTATTTAAACTCGTACTCTTAACAACGGCGCATTACTTTAGCAAGGCAACCAAGGAAACGTCGTCATTTAACAAAATATTATTTTAAACAACCTAATTTATACATTTTAATTATTTGGTAAATATATAGAACGAGCGAAAGTGAATTTTTGTAAGCAACGGCATTGATATATTGATAATGAAGTGCAAGAGTAATAAATGTGTGTATTTATTAAAAGTTACCATATAAAAAGGAGAGTTTTATTTATTGTGGGTTTGGGAAATGATATGTTGCTTAATAAAAATAAATTAAAATAGTAATGAACAGTATTTCTTTATTAAATGCAATAGCTAAATGACATTCTATAGAAAACTGATAAATATCTGTTGTCATACCGAATACTTTCTAAATGTTAGTTCTGTGTACAATTCTGATCTATTTCTAATATGATTTATTGACTACAATTAACGTATCATACAAAGCGTGTCTCTCATTCATTCAGACTCTCCACACAAAGGCTAATTACAACCGAAACTGGGACTATATCGTATAGGTAATAGCTATCTGCCACTCAGTCTGTATATTTCTGGGTTAATATACACGGCACACGGCGGCAGCTAGAATCTAGACTAAGCTAAATGGGGTGGTGGTGGGCTAGGACTTCATGCTGATCACCCAGTCGTTGAACACATTCCGGCAGTGGATGACCACGCACTCGTTGCTGCAGTACTCGTCCTCCCAGTCGGGATTAATGATGGCCGGCTTGTTGCACTGCTCCCGGGTGCACTTTTGCACGGTGGCCGCCTCGGTGAGGAGCTGTATTTGCTCGGGAGGAGCAGGCTGCTCTGGCTGCTCCACTTTGGGTGTGACTAGGGGCGGTGGCACAATCACCGACTGCTGGGGAACTACAGCGGCTGCTGCTGCTGGAGCATCCAACTCCGACGTGGCCTCCGTTTCGGACAGCTGATGACGATAGTCCCGCATCAAACGCACATAGTCGCGCTTCTCCTGCTCGTGCCGCAGACTGTAGACGGTCTTCTGCGTCTCATCCAGTGACTCCCACATGGTCTGCACAATAGCCTGCATCTGCTCCAGGGAGCACGAGGGATTCTGCACCTTGATGGCGGTCACAGTGTCGCGGAAGAACAGGGCAAAGGGCGCCAGGGGTTTGGGTGGTGCCTGCGGTGGTTGCTGCTGCTGCTCCGCTGGCTGAACCATAAGACTCGGGGCTGCAACTACTCCTCCTCCTCTTCCGTATGTGTCGCAATCCTCCTCGTCATCGTCATCGTTCAACATGGATTGATCCAGGCTAAGCATTCTCCGCGACTGCAAGAAACAAAGAATATGATTTCGTTGATTTATTGCTTGAAAACCCAGCGTGAGCTCACTAGAAACTTCTTCATCCCAATCACAGAGCGAGCAACTAAACTATAATGTACAAATCGCTCGCCCAAGCTGAGTTCTGTGTGTGGGCAAGGGGGCGTGGCCGGGAGAAGGGACGGCATATGCGTGTGTGTGTAGCCTGCGCTGCTGATTGTGCGACTGTGTGTGCGTGCTGTTTGCTGATAAGAAGCTGACGCGGCATTTGTGGACGTTCGCCCAAGCGATAACCCAAAAAAAGGGGGGGGGGGGGTGGAGGAGTGGGTATGGGAGGGGGAGCTCCTCCAGCTGGTCGCCAGCACACAACGACAGCAACAACAACAACAACAACCGATTCCGATCTCTCTCGCTCATTATAAAACCATTACGGCCATCGATGCGCGGCAATTAAGGCGGGCGGTCGGTTTAAGCCGATGGGCAGCCGCCATTCCAGTTGGTTGCTCTGCTCCTCCGGTTTGGCTAGGCACTTGGATGCACTGCCTCCACTTACTGCTTGACTGGGACTCGGACTCTGCGACGGCGTGTCGTTCAGCTCGAACACATCGCCGAAAGAGGGAGTGTGGAATTGGTTCATGGCGACGACTAGACGACCTGGCCTCCTGCAATTCTCCCAGGCTTATTTACAAAAAAGATAATTAAACAATTTCCAGGCGTTTTTATTATCGTGTGGGATTAGTGTGACCGCAGGCGGAATCGAGCTAAATGGTTGCGAGGGGCGTTTTACAACACTGCGTTTGGTTCCGCCAGTGGAACTAGTTCTAAATAACAGTAATCAAATATTAATTTAAAGTTTTGTTTTTGCTAAAAATTGCGATTGCTGGCCAATTTAGTTTATATTTATAGTCAGTAAACAAAATATATAAAACGTTTTCATTTTTGATAAAAATTGCAAGTGCTAGTCAACTAATAGTAAACAAAAATTAAACACAATATTTTATTGAATTTAAAATACATATTTAAAAATGGTTTTAAGAAAAAACAATTGACTAATTTTGTTTACAATTCTTAATGATTGAAAAAACTAATTCGGTACTAGTTCGATAACGGTTCCTATTTTGAAGTACAGTTGCAACCAACTTTTGTGTAGCTCAAATGTCAAAGTTTTTATTAAAATTAGTTTAGATGCATAGAAAATTAGCGTAAAATTTCCTCTTTTCTGGCCATAGAGGGCAAAATTAACGTATGAGGAGGGTGGACAAAATGGCCTGGAGCAACAACGTTCGCTTATTTCTGAAGCTCTCGTCGCAACGTTGTCAGCTCCTGAACATGGGCTCAAAAACCGAGGCATCTGGAGTCCACAGACCGGGAATCTTCGAATCCGACGTCCTGGCAAGTACATCGAATTCCAGGCACATGGAGTGCCTGTTCGCCAAATGGATAAAGGACAATAACTCGATAAATGGGGTTAGTAAAATATGTAATCTTTGGTTAATTAGCTCCCTAACTGTTGTTTTCGTAGACCTGGCAGCAATTCTTCAAGGATTTAGTTCAGGAACAAATAGACATAACCACGCCGAAGCTATTATCTCCTAATCCCAACGATACAAATCTTAGGGATAAACCTGATCAATTTTTTACTTTACGTCCTAGCGATGTCGGATCAACGAATAACCATTCAGATAAGGAAATTACGTTTATACCTATTTATTTTCTCAGCTTAACTTGCATTTATTCTGAAAATCTCGATGAAACTATCTTATTTTTAAGCTACACCTCCTTAAAAATATTTTTCAAAATCATAATCAAGTATTTTCGAAAAAACAACTTTTGTATCCCATAAAGATAGTACATTTTAGCTTTATATTAATAAGTAATTACAATTTAATTGCAGATGGATGCTTCAGTGCCTGTTAAGAGGCCAGCAATCTCTCTTCCGGCACTGAAGGTTTCGTCTAACACTTCGGAATCCGACTTGAATGCTTGCGTGGTTCGTCCTCAAAAAGAGGACATGGAAGTGCTTTCACTGTCAACAGAAATCAGAACATCTGGATTATACGACTATACGAAAATTGGCGCGAAAATTCCTGGTTCCGTTTTAACAGCCAAAACAGTGGAAAATCCATTTTCAAGAAATATGACTAGGAGAATGTCCCAGAAGAAACCACCAAAGGAGCCAGAAAAATCTTTATCATCTGTAGACAAAAACTTGATGGCTTCTAGGAGTACCAAAAATCCTCGTAATAACTTTCAATGGAAATACGGCTCATTCGAAACATTCTTAAAATATTGGCAGCAAGCTTCCACAGGGGATCGGTGTAAACGGCATAATGGTCCAGTTATGGTTGTTAAAAAACGTTCTCAAGGTTTTTTTAAACCAAATAAGACCTTGTACTTTAAAAATTATTACGAAAAGAGACTTAAGCAAGGGAAAAGAAAGGAGGCCAAAACCATAAATAATCCAGAAATTAAAGTGCCTTCAAAAGCGAAAGAAGAAAAACCGAAGGAACACTTAGATCCAAACAATTACAATTCCAAATTTGATAAAATTAAATTAAAAACTTTCCCATTAAAAGATAAAAATAAGGCTGTTGATGACTTATTGAAGTCCACAAAAACACCTGAAAAACCAACTTCAGTTTCAGAGGAGAACAAAACCAGCCACAACCATAAAAATAAAACTGATACATATGAGACCCTTGAAGAGCTAATCGATGATATTGATGACAGCACCTTAAATGAGGATTCAACTGATCCAATTCAGCCTGAAAAAGTCAAGGAAGAAAAACCAGAGATCTTAAAAATTACCTTCAAAAAGAAGCCTAAAGAATATAAAACGGCTCTTAGGGTTTTTAAACCCGAAGAAAATGATAAGCCAAAAACTGATGATAAACAAAAACCTGATGTACAATCGAAAAAGCCCAAGTTAAATAAACCCATACCCGAAACATTCAGACCTTTGAGGGTTTTCAATGGCGAACAGAAAGATTTCCCAGATGAAGATAAATCGTGGATATATTTGGATGAGTTAACAGTGAAAAGTCTGCAAAAACCAACTCCAGATTCGCAGATAAGCAACTTGAAAGGAAACAATTCAAAGACCTCTAAGGATCATTAATGATCCATCCATCAAAAAACCTTTAAAATCTTTGAAGAATGCTCAGGATCCAATAAAATCTCAGCATGTCTTGCAAAAACTGACTTGCATCCTAAAAATGAGTTTAGAACTCACACTTCTCCCAGCCTTCACACCCTTAACACTTTTGGACCTTTTCTAAATTAATTCAAAATTTACTAGGCATATAGTTTCCCATAGAACATGAACCAATGTCGGCTGAGGAGTCTTGTGCGTCTGAGACGCTGGGGCACTGACCACCACATCCTCGCCCGACTGGCTCTGCGCAACATACAAACGAGCTCCCAGTTGGGCGGATCTGCCCAGGATCTGGACTCCTTCGCCAGCGGCTGCAGTGCCTCCTACATCGAGGGTCTCTACAACAAGTGGAAGCGGAATCCCCGGTCTGTGGATGAGGTGAGTTCTCAGATTATTGTATAATTATATTATACAGTTTTTAGATTCTATGATATAACAAATGTACAAAAGATAACTACACCCAAAAAAAAATCGATATGAATTGTAGGTCAATTTGACCTTTTTTAAGATCAATTTTAATTTGATATGTGACCGGGTAAATTTGACCTGGTCGAAAAGAGTACTTCATGTAAAAACGATATGGGTTTTGCATGACCTGAAGTTTACATGGCCATATCGATTTTACGGTAACATGTTTTTTTTGTGTGTAATTATATTACACAGTTTATAGATTCTATGGTATAACAAATGTACAAAAGATAACTAATTAGAAATATATAACATATTTTATTGAATCCCTGGGCAGTCCTGGAACGAACTCTTCAGCGGCAATGAGCGAACTAAGGGGCATCCCTTCCAAGCCACGCACCCCCGGAAGTACAGACGTCCTCCGGTTGAAAGAACAACACTAAAGGCTCGTTTGGGCGAGAGAACGGCCTCCGGCGGTGGAGCCTCGCCAGCTCCATCTGCACCGCCCAGCGACTGGAAGAATATCGATGACCACCACACCATCCAGGCCATCATCCGGGCCTATCAATCGCGTGGTCATCTGGCCGCCGATCTGGATCCGTTGGGCATCGTTGGACCTGAGAAAACCACTTCAGTAGATGGTTCCCAACGGCAGGCGGCCAGGGAGGTGCTCCGCCAGCACTACTCCTATATATTTGGTAGGGATTAAGGATTACTTAAGGATTAAAGATCTTATCATATCATATTTAATTGCAGGCGATCTCAATGCCATGTTCAAGTTGCCCTCCTCCACGATGATAGGTGGTGATGAGGAGTTCTTGACATTAAAGTGAGTACTATACCTAGTAATCCAATCCTACACAGAAAATATGATCGATATGAGATAGGATCAATTCTACCTTATTTCATATCAATAATAAGCCGATATGATTTATGTCAAATTTATGATTCAAACATATCAACTTGATATTTTATCATATCATATGAAATACCAAATTTAGTATATTTTGAACAAATAATGCAAAGTAAGGTAAACATAATCTTTATTCATATCAAAATGATATGAATAACTTGATCTTTAAAAAATATCAAATTGACCAGCACATATCGATCTGATCTTTTGTCAATTTTTTTTCTGTGTATATAGCTTACCCCTATATCTTTTTTCCCACCAGAGAGATCCTGGATCGCTTGGAGCGCATCTATTGCGGCTCCATTGGAGTGGAGTACATGCAGATCAATTCGCTGACCAAGACCAATTGGATTAGGGATAGGCTGGAAAAGCCGGGTGGAATGGATCTGACCAAGGTTGAGAAGAAGCTCATCCTGGAGCGACTGACCCGAGCGACGGGCTTCGAGAACTTTTTGGCCAAGAAGTTTTCGTCGGAGAAACGTTTTGGCCTGGAGGGTTGCGACATCATGATACCCACCATCAAGGAGGTGGTGGACAAGGCCACCCAGCATGGAGTGGAATCGATCCTCATAGGAATGGCCCATCGGGGACGCTTGAATGTGCTGGCCAACATCTGCCGAAAGCCCATTGCCGACATCCTGTCCCAGTTCCATGGTTTAAAGGCCAGCGATTCGGGATCGGGGGATGTGAAGTACCATCTAGGGGTGTTCCAGGAGCGACTCAACCGGCAGACGAATCGCATGGTGCGCATCACCGTGGTGGCGAATCCCTCGCATCTGGAGCATGTGAACCCGGTGCTGCTGGGAAAGGCGCGGGCGGAGATGTTCCAGCGAGGCGATACGAAGGGCAGCAAGGTGCTGCCTATCATAATACACGGAGATGCCTCCTTCTCTGGACAGGGTGTGGTCTACGAGTCGATGCATCTGTCGGATCTGCCCAACTACACCACCTACGGCACCATACACATTGTGTCCAATAACCAAGTGGGATTTACCACGGATCCCAGGTTCTCCCGCTCCTCGCGCTACTGCACCGATGTGGCCAAGGTGGTGATGGCTCCCATCTTCCATGTCAATGCCGACGATCCGGAGGCCTGCATCCAGTGCAGCCGCATTGCCGCCGACTATAGGAACGAGTTCAAAAAGGACGTGGTCATCGACATAGTGGGCTATCGCAGGAACGGGCATAATGAGGCCGATGAGCCCATGTTCACCCAGCCACTGATGTACCAGCGCATCCGTAAGCTGAAGCCCTGCCTGCAGCTCTACGCCGATAAGCTGATCAAGGAGGGCGTGCTCACGGATGCCGAGTTCAAGGGCATGGTCTCGCACTACAACAAGATCTGCGAGGACGCCTGGACCGAGTCCAAGACGATCAAGAGCATTAGGGTGAGATGGTATAGCTCCTTGATTAGTTGGTTTACTAATTACTTAATACTTAGTACTCCTCCTGGATCGACTCCCCCTGGCCGGGATTCTTCGAAGGCCGCGATCGTCTGGAGCTGTGTCCCACTGGAATCAGCACGGACACCCTGAAGACGATCGGCCACATATTCTCCAGTCCTCCGCCGCCGGAGCACAAGTTCGAGATGCACAAGTGAGTATCCATATAATTTCTAGGAAACAGTACAAAAAATCAAATTTTTTAACAAAAACGACAAAAAAAAGTATGTATTTTGGACAAAACAAGGGACATTTTAGTACAAATGTGGAATGTTTGAGCCTGTTAAGCTCGTTATTAAATTCCCAATCGATTGGCATTCAAAACTGAAAATTTTAATTTTGGTAAATTTTTCGCCAAAAATAATGATGGTACCCCTTACAAAAAATGCAAAATTTGGCAAAAAAAATTAATGAAGCGAAAAGTTACGTGGATGAATACGTTAGTCGTTTGCTGTTCAAAACAGTAGGTGTTTTTGATTTTGGACAATTTTTGCCCAAGATACAGCAAAAAAACACTAATTAAAATCCTATTTTTACCAAAAAGAAATCAGTATTTTGGCCGAAACAAAAGAAGTTGTAGTCCAAATATTAAATGTCATACCTCGTTGAGCTCGCATATAAATTGCCAATCGATTGGCGTTCAATACGGAACACTTTAATTTTGAGCACTTTTTTGCCAAAAATTGTGAATTAACCCCTTATAAAAAATGCAAAAAATGGTCAAAAATAAATGTTTTAAAAAGTGATGAGAAACTTTAGCTGAGGTCGTTAGCTGCTTAAAACTGTCGATCTTTTAACTGAGAGCCTTGTTTTGACTGAAATATCATTAAAAAGCTGATTAAAACTAAGTATTTTTGTCAAAAATCAGTATTATACATTTTTGGTTGAACTTACTGCGACAATTGTATTTATTTACCTACTGTTAATAACAGTCCCCTCTTTATATAATAACTAGGTGAAATAGTTTTTTTAAATACGATTTTAATTCCCATTTAATTGTTTAAATATATTTTATGAAAAAAAATTGTATACAATCAAATCTAGTTTAAAAATTTGATTAAAAAAAACGATTTTACCTAAAATCCTATGCCTAATAATAACTTCATAAAATAAATCCATTATTTTCCTCCCCTCCAGGGGCATCCACCGCATCCTGGCGCTGCGGAAGCAGATGGTGCAGGACAAGGTGGCCGACTGGTCGCTGGGCGAGGCCTTCGCCTTTGGTTCGCTCCTAAAAGAAGGCATCCACGTCCGCCTATCCGGCCAGGATGTGGAGCGCGGCACCTTCTCGCACAGGCATCATGTGCTGCACCACCAGTCCGCCGACAAGGTGGTCTACATAGCCCTGAATCACCTGTATCCCGACCAGGCGCCCTACTCCGTGTCCAATAGCTCGCTGTCCGAGTGTGCCGTCCTGGGATTCGAGCACGGCTACTCCATGGCCAGTCCCCATGCGCTGGTCATGTGGGAAGGCCAATTTGGGGACTTTTGCAACACGGCGCAGTGCATCATCGACACTTTTATAGCCAGTGGTGAGACCAAGTGGGTGCGCCAGTCCGGAGTGGTGCTCCTCCTGCCGCACAGCTTGGAGGGCATGGGTCCGGAGCATTCCTCCGGACGCATTGAACGCTTCCTGCAGATGAGCGACGACGATGCGGATGTCTATCCGGATACCTGCGATGCCGACTTTGTGGCTCGCCAGCTGATGAATGTCAACTGGATCGTGACGAATCTCTCCACGCCCGCCAATCTCTTCCATTGCCTGCGCCGCCAGGTGAAAATGGGCTTCCGCAAGCCACTGATTAACTTCTCGCCCAAGTCGCTGCTCCGCCATCCGCTGGCCAGGAGTCCCTTCAAGGACTTCAACGAGTGCAGCTCCTTCCAGCGGCTCATTCCGGATAATGGACCGGCTGGCAAACAGCCCGATTGCGTCAAGAAGTTGGTCTTCTGCTCTGGCAAGGTCTACTATGATCTCTTCCAGGAGCGCGATGACCACGAGCAGGTGGAGTCGGTGGCTCTGGTGAGGGTGGAACAGGTGAGATAGTAGTAGAAGTTGTGATTATACACCAAAATAAGATCAATTTGATAGTTTAATTATACTGTTTATTTTTTATATTCAATATGGAACATAACAACAGATTTATTTACTTTTAACTATATGAAACCATATATGCATACATTTTTTAACAAAATAAGAGCGCAAATTCTTAAGAACGAGATCCTAAAATCGCCAGTTCTTTAGAATGAAAAGAAAATGCCAAATTTTAGTATCTTTATTATCTACATCAACTTAATATTTCTAGTAGTAGTTTATTTTTTATGAGAATAATATCAAATTGATATTAATAATATGGAGTAGTGATATATTAACCACGATTCCACCTTCTCTTATGATTATCAATATCAATTTGATAGTATAATTAATTGTGTTTATTTTTTATATACAAAATGGACCATTATAACAAATTTGTTACTTTTAACTATATGAACCCATATTTAATAAATTCTTTAACAAAATAAGATCGCGAATCCTTAAGAACGAGATTCTAAAATCGCAAGATCTTTAGAATGAAAGGAAAATTACAAATGTTATTATTATCTTCCTATATCAACTTGATTTTTGTAGTAGTAGTTTATTTGTTATATGAATAATATCAAATTGATATTAATGATATCAAGCAGTGATATATTAACCACGATTCTACCTAACCTCCCAGCTCTGTCCCTTCCCCTACGACCTGATCAGCCAGCAACTGGAGCTGTACCCAAAAGCAGAGCTTCTATGGGCCCAGGAGGAGCACAAGAACAGTGGTGGCTGGTCCTATGTGCAGCCTCGTTTCGATACCGCGCTGCTCAAGAACGAAAACGAAAGGTGAGTACGCCTAGGTAGATCCCATAGATAATTCATCTACAAATGCCAAGGTGCAATGCCAGGAGGCCTTGGGCTACTCCCCTTTTCTTACGGGTGATTCAATTCAGGTGCGATTAACGTTGACGCACCTTCAGAGTGTCAACCCTTCTCCTCCTCCGCCTCCTTCTCTTCCTCCGCTTCGCATGACACCTAGAATTCCCGAGGTGGTAAGATGGCGACGGGCTGCGTCGCCGTGTGACGCCATCTTTGGCGCTCATGGTGATGGCGATTAGCGATGGTGACACCTAAGCCAAAAGCATGCCAACATCAGAGGATTTCGGTTTAATTGTTTTTGCTTTTTGGTACCGAGTATTTTGGTGGGAAGATGGGTATATCTCTTTATTGGTCGAGGGAAATCTTATATAAAAAATCTTACAATATTTGTGGGATATTTTTAAAAAATATCTTATCTGTCCCAAAACCTTAAAACAGAATTGTAAAACCCTTTTAAAAGTACTTATAAAAAAGGATCCAAATAGAAAACGAAGTTGAAAAAGAGGATCTACAAATTAAATTTCTGAATATTCAAAATTTAGAAAGTGGACATTTTACCAATGTTACATGTTATAAAGCATTTAAATTATAATTTTTCACTTTTCAATTCAGATTCCTAACACTTACTATCCCCTTGTTTTGCCTTAATTAAAATCGGTTACTATGGTATCATATCAGTAGCATATACTATACATATAGTAAAAATACTAAGCACTAATCATTGTCACTTGTTGTTTCTTCGTTTTCTGTTTTAATCAAACGTGTGCCAAGCGAATTCGAGGTTGCTCTGCCCTAAAGATTTACAAACGTGTCGACTGTTTCTATAAACTATGCCAAATATACGGTTGTTTTGTATATATTTTTGTATCGCAGAAGGTGTAACGCACTTGGCCTCGTCAGAGTTCAGTTGGCGCCCCCGAAAGTTCGTTTCCTGGCTCGCTGTTTACTATATGGTGAGGTGTTTTTCCCGACTTTATTACTATAATAAAATGGGGGCGGGTTGGTAGGCGATGAAATATGCGGGTTCATGGATCGTCGGCTGTCGTCTTCATACGATTAATTGCCAGTCAAAGACGAAGACTCCAATATTTTGTTCAATTTGGCAAACTGCGCTGTTAGTAATTGGCCCGGTCGGAATGGCCTCGTTGCAGATAGAAAGATAGAAAGATAGAGATCGAGATCATCGAGATCTGGGATCGCGGACAGCCATGTCGATGTTGGACATCGCATTGTATTCATGGGTGCGGGCATGAATAGAACCCAAAACGTAAAAAAAAAAAACTGGCGCAAGGAACTTGGCACAGATTCGATTCTCTTTGCCTTATAGATGGGGTCTCTTAGCCAGATATTTTATTTTATTCGCATGCGGATCCCCAACAATGCTCCCTAATAACGCCTAGTGCTGCGCTAGATTTCTGCTCTGATTTATGGAAAACAATATTGCTTCCCCCAAAAACATTTCTGGGCGGAAAAAAATATTCAAAATAATATTATTTGTGTGTGATATATGATTTCATGTGTAACCGCGAGGACTCTTTGCCTCTGCACTTGAAATCTTTGATGTCGAATGTTGCCGCCGTTGTTTTGGTCTTCATAAGTGTTCCCAACTATCGCTAAACTCGAAATTCCGAACATATAGAATGAAATGTGCTTTGTTTTTCAATTGCTTATTGTGCAAATATGTAGGTGCACTGGAAAAATGCGGGGTTTCTAAAAAGGTTTCTAAAATATTTCAAATAATTAAGATGATATATTGAGAAATATTATAATAGGATATTTGTTTGTATCTAGAATTTATGTAACATTTTATAATTACCCATTTGACTTGCTCAATTAGATTTATTAATTCTTTTAAAACACCTAGACATATTTATATTACCTGTTGAATGATTAAACAAAAGATGTCATTTCTTATTATTTCCTTTGTTTACCTTTTTGCCTTAATTTATGTGACATTCCCCTGACAATAGACATGAAATATGAATTTTTCCTGTGTACTCGTTACCAGACACACATAATGTCTTGATCGCACATACAATATATAAATATATAAGTATAGTACTCGGTTGCCAGACCCGAAAATTGAATGAAATCCCGCCAGAGGCCTTAGGAATGTAGCATATTCGCAGGTCTACTATATCTATATGATGTGGCATGCCCGATATGTTTATGGCTGGCATGTGTGTTGTGTGTTCTTTCCTGAGTTCCTTTGTTGTTTTTGTCAGCGTGAATTAAAATCTCTGGTAATTGCGAGAGATATTCTCGCCGAAGAATTCTTAAAGCGCCGAACCGAACGCCTTGACAATCAATTATGAGAAATGTCTGTCCGATGATCTTGGGGTGGGAATGTTTTTGTTTCTGTTTCTGTTTTTTTTTTCTATATCTTAAGAATATATATATCTGTATAATAACTAATGCAGGCCACTGCACGGCAAAGCCCGCCAAAGTTTTATTAATGGCACGCATTTCTTATGCTGTCCACATCTGGGATCTATTGGGTTATTTCGGGGTTCCATCATCGACATTGATGGAGTGGTTGGAATATTATTATTGTGTTTGCCGATTGAGATGTTTGCTCATTCATCGAAATCACCAGTTTCGACTTTATAAATAACCCTGAAAACAAGAAGCATCAATCGGCATAAACAGATCCATAAAAGTTTTATGAGTAATTGGCTTTGGAGCTCAGAACTATGCTATAAATAGAACCATCTCGCATAACTGAAATATTTTGCGCTTTATTTAACATTAAATAGCTTGTTTATAATTACACATACAGAGTACTCTTAAGATGTAAACGAAAGGCCTGGAATAAGTTACACTAAACACTAGGAGATAACACTAAGATTTAAGATCTAGGATCTGTGTAAGTGACTAGGACTAAGGACTAAGGACTAAGGACGAATCACTATAACATAACTGAATGTCGAGTTGAGATCCTTAAAAAATTATTAAAATTTTTTAATTCCACTCAAAGATGGCTGGACACTGGACACACCACTAGGTGGGTTGGGTTATTGTATACCCTTTATAGGGTATACCATCTATCTACCTACACCATATTCCATATGCTGTAGCTGGCCGCCCGTCGCTCCTCCTCGGCCACCTGTTCGTAGTCGATCTCCAGGTACTCCTTGTTCCCGAACCGCACTTTTCGCCCAGTGTACTTCTTGATATAGCTCACATGGGCTGGCACCTCCTTGCCCTCGATTTCCAGCTTGTACGAGATGCTGGTAATCCTCTCCAGCACTCGTCCCCGCTTCCAGCGCACCTGGGTCTTGCGATAGCGTTCGGCATACATCACCAGATCCCCGATCTTGTACTCCCTTATGTGCAGGCAGGATTTGAGGGGTTTGGGTGGCTCTGGCTGCTCCTCTTCGCTTGGAGTCACCTCCTCCTCCTCTTCATCCGTTACATAGGCTATGGCCCGCTCGATGGTCTCCACCTCGGGCAGGACGGGCTCCTCGGGCTCCGGCTGCAGGAAGAATGTGTCGCCGACGGAGAGGCGTCGCTTCTGCCGCTTGATGATCACCTTCTTTTTGACCTTCCTGGGTTTCTTGGGCGCGGGCGCGGGTTCCACTTCGGGTTGGGGTTCAGGTTCGGTTTCTGCTGCCAGGATTTCATCATTTTCCAGAGGAGCTTCCTCTGGTTGAGCTGCTTCTTCAGGCTTCTTTTCCTCCTCCTTGGGTTTCACCTGTTTCTTGGGGGGAGTAAGCTTGTTGATCCTGGAGGACAGCTCATTGATCTTGTTGCGATCCCTGAGTATATTGCTCAGCTTGCTGGAGTCCTGCTTCTCTGGCTTCTCCGGCTGCTCCTTGTCCAGCGAATTCTTGCGCACTAGTTTCTTGAGATGCACGGGTTTCTTCTTGACCAGAACCTCTTGGATTTTCCCCCCATCCTGGGGCTGCTCCACCGTTTCGATCTTGACGGGCTGCACCGGACCGGCGAGTACTTTCAGCTCCGGCATGGCGGCTAGACTGTCGCCGGTTGGCGCCTGTTCTCCGGCTTTTGTAGATTCTACGGAGACGATCGATGAGTCTTCAGCCGATGAATCTTCGTGCCTCAATGTCGCTGCTATTTGCGGATGCACAATGTCAGCGACGATGGCCACCTGTTGCACTGGCTGCTCCTCCTCCTTCTCCTCCTTCTCCTCCTCCTTGGACTCTGGTTGCTTGGGGCCTAATCCTTCGGCCTTTGGGGCCACCAACTCCGCTAGTTTCAGGCTGGCGCGTCTGTTTCGCTCGCCTGCTGGCGCTAGATTGGCAATCCCTAGAAGATCTATTGCTTCTATTGTCGCCTCATTTGCTGCAGCTTCTCCTTGGTCGCCGCTCTTGGCACTGGGCAACTTGGCTGGCACCGCGTTGACCTCTGCCGCCTCCTCTTTTATTGTGGCTCTTGGTACTGCGATTGAATCTGTAGGTGTGACTATACTTGTGGCCGCCGCGTCGCCCATCAATTTCAGCTTCTTCTTGCGCTTGACAATCGCTTCGGAATCGGAGGGTCGTCGCTGGGTGATGAGAGCATCGCTCTGCCCGACGAAAGGCTCCACCTTGATCTTGGATGGTTCCACGGCGGCAATCGAGGCGCGTCTGGGGTTCTTCACCTTCACGATGACTTTCTTCTTGATCTTGGGCGTAGGTGGTTGCGAAGCGGATGAGTCATCTGGCAGGGCATCTATATTTGTTGACTCTTCTTTAGATTCTTTGGGGGATAGTTCCTTGGGTGATAGTTTCTTGGGGGATAGAGGTTCCTTGGGTGATAATTCCTTAGGAGATAGTTCCTTGGGTGAAAGTTCCTTGGGGGATAGTTTCTTGGGTGATAGTTCCTTGGGGGATTGAGGTTCCTTGGGGGATAGTTCTTTGGGTGATAGTTCCTTGGGGGATAGAGGTTCCTTGGAGGTGGTGGCTTCTACAGAAGTAAGTTCCTTATGAACTTTTACTTTGTGGGTGGACTTTTTGGAAGAGGCTCCTTTGGATTCCTTGTGTGTGGCTTTTTTAAGGACTGCTTCCTCCAGGGGCGATTCCTTCGAAGTTTCTTCCTTGGTTGGTACTTCCTGGGGTGATGATTCATTGATGATGGCTTCCTTGGAAGCCTCTTCTTTAGAAGTTTCCTTCTTGGGAGCCTCTTCTTTAGTAGTTTCTTTCTTGGTAGTTATTTCCTGGGCTTCTGCTATTCTCGGAGATGATTCCTTTGTAAGAGTTTCTTCTCTGGGAGTTTCTTCTCTGGTAGTTTCTTCCTTGGGAGTTGCTTCCTTCACAGATTTTGACTTGAGTTCACTTTGCACCTTGGCCAGGAACTCCATTTTGGTCTGGGTCTTGCTCTTCTCAGCTGGCTTGATTTGTTCCGCTGTCTTTGGTAGTTCTCCATTTATTTTAGGTGGTTCTGGTTTTTCCTCGGAGATTTTATAAGATTTTACTTCGTTATCTTTAATGTTCTCTTGTTGTTTTGCTTCTGAAATTTTTTCTTTAAATTCCTGGGTTCTTTTACTAGTACTATCACCATCTAGACTATCCTGATCTTTAGGCGACTTGTTATCCTTATGTTCCAACTTTTTTGTTAGTTGTTTCTCATTGATTTCTATATATTTACTTTGAATTAAAGTTGTCTCAAGGTTTTCAGAAGATTCTATTTCTTGGTTTTCGCTGATTTTCTGATTTTTATTGGCTTGCTCCTCTGGTTTTTCAGGAACTTCTGAAAGATCTCTAGCAAAGGGTGTCTGTTCTCTTTGGATCTTGGTATCCTTAGTAGTTTTTCCAGCTTCCTCCTCTTTTTCTCTTTGCTTTTCAGTAGTTTCTATTTTATTTTCCTGGTTCTCTTTAGTTGTAGAATCATTTTCCTCCACCTTTTCCTCTTCGGCCTCATCGAAGTAGCTGCGTCGTCGCACTTTCTTTACAAAGCGAAAGGCCACGGGAGCGGGTTCTTCATCGCCACCTGGTTTCAACTGCTCCGCGGCTCCTCCCTCCGCCTCACTTTCCGTGCTGTACTGCTTGAGGACTCCTTTGACCTCGCTGAGAGCCCCAGAGATCCTTGCCTTGAGCTTGTTTAGCCGCTCGATGACATCCTCTGGTTTCTCCTCCACGGAATCCTGCGAACGAATGCGTCGCTGGCGTCTTAAGCGAGTCCTTTCGGGCAGCACTGAATCCGCATCGATGGAGGAGGCGATGGAGGAGATGCTATCCCGACTAATAGAACTTCGTTTCAAGTCCCCCAGGCGAGGAGCATGAGTAGGATGAGTGGAGGAGGGTGTACTTGTAGCACTTGGTAGCTCCACATTGCGTATACGACTCGTGGTAGTTAGTCTGCTAACTGGCGACTCCCTTTGAGGACTTCTGCTGGGCAGTGAAGGACTCGTTGTCTTTAGTTCGTACTTCATTTCGCTGGCCAAAGTTGCTTCTATGATATTTGAACTATTATTATTATTATTATTATTAGGATCATCCGCCTGCTCCGCCGGCTGTTGATCGAGTTGCTCGGCGGGATAAACGTCGACGGTCGTTTCTGTCTCCCGCTCCTCGCTGACTTTGCTCACGGTCATGTCCGCTCCGGCGGCTGCTGACTCGCTCCAAAGGTTACCCGTTTCCTTGTGATCCTTTGCTTGTCCACAAATCAATTCAATGGCCTGGGTCAAAAGGTCGAGCAGCTCCCAGTCCCAGTCGCTATACCAATTGCAATTCCAATCCCAGTTTCTCTCCTCGAGGAAAACGCGCACGGAACTCTTTAGTAATTCTATATTTGGCTGGGTTGGATACGGATACGGATTCGAATTCGAATTCCGCTCGCGGAGATTCACGGCTAGTTGCTCTGGCGACGATTCGCGGCCGTCTGAGAGGTGGTTGCTATTCGGATAGCCATTCCCCATCCGATGCCCATCTATTGTCTGCTGCTCCCTGGCCAAACATATTGACTGCCGCTGCTGTTCGAAATCGAAATCTCTCATATTTGCCTCATTATGATCTTCGGCCTTCTCTAATTTGCTTTGCTCGCATATTTCGCGTTTATTTTTGGCCAAATCCGCGCCAATGGCGTAGTTGTGTCGCCTCTCTCCGAAGGCGTCATTAAGATTTTCCGCCTGTTGATGCTCGATTTCCCTTGCCACGTTCAAGTTTAATGCCTCCCCCTCTTTTCCTCCGACCTCGAGCACCTTATGTACACCAGTGGCTGCTCCTCCTCCACCTGCTCCTCCTCCTCCTCCATCTATTTCGGTGACTTTGGCGAGGCCCGGCTGCGTCATCGTTGTTGTTGTATCTTCAGGCATTGCTCGATAATTGGGAAAGCTAACAAATTGTTTTTTAATTATGGGAAATTCCTGGGGTGAGCTGGTGGCCACCTGTGCGCCGGTGTGTCGGCGGGTCATGGTGGTGCTGATTTCTGGGAAGGCGCCATCGGAATTTTTGCGAGGCAGCTGCAGGAGTTCAGGGAAATTAAGGTGCCACGGTGCGTATACTTGTTGTAGGGGAAAGTGTGATGAACAAGGGGCGTATACTTGATGTGGATGAAATATTGGATTTTCACTGGTTATTTGAAGGTTTTCTGGTTCATCATAATAACTTCTATACAAGGGAAATCCCTGGTTTCTACTCAAATTCAGATGCATGGGAAACTTTCCCGATTGCTGACATATTTGTATCTGCCTTTTGGGATTCAAGTGATTCATGGCTAAACTTTTAGGCCAAGTGCCTGCTTTTAGATTAACCGGAAATTGCCCTGACATTCCGAGCACTTCCGGCGCCGCCTTTGACCAACAAAACACCGCTGACTCAGCGGCAGGCGACTGATTTACGATGTCATCTAGAAACCGCTGCGAATTATGATTATTATTAGCCGTCTGCTCCTCCTCCTCTTCCTCCGCTGTCATCTTGTTGCTCTTCTCCTCCTGACCCATTCCCATTCCCGTGGCCAAGAACACGCGACCAAATCGAGCTTATTCCTCCGTTCGCACTCGACTATGTTTCACTCAACGCGCTGCAAGCGAAACTGGCGCAATCCGTCGGCGGGAGCACCAAAGATTCACCCATCCCATCCCCACAATCTAACAATCTGAGAATCCGAGAATCCGAGAATCCGTTCCCTGTGGCTGCGCCTCGCTGGCAATCATCCGATCATTGATCAGTCTGCAACTAGGTAATTGCAAACGAATTTTATGGTGTTCGGGGTGCATAGACCTCGAAGTGATGATGCCCTGCAGTTTAGGAAAAGTATAGGAAAGTGTATAAAATATATATATAATAGAGCCCTGCATGAATGGATTCAATGAATTATTTTGAATTTTTTGTTTTATATGAATTAGAATTAGAATTTTGACATTAATAGAATTGAATGAATTTGAATTTTGAGTTTAATAGAATTGAATGAATGAATGGCATGAATTTCGAAATAATTCAAGCTACAATTTCTTTTGAAGAAGAAAGGGTCATAATTTTGTGATTAAATCTGCCTGAATTTTATTTAGTATGCAGTTAACATTGATTTGTTAAAAATTTTCTACTTTTTGTTCTCAAAAGAAAGCACAAAAAAAATCTGACAAATTCAAAAAATTCATAAACATTATTCATTTATTCATTCAATTCGAAATGAATTAGAAAAAAATTCAATTTATTTCACATAGAATTGAATTAAACAAATCAGAAATTTCATGGCATACTATGATAAAACAAAAATTGAATGATTCAATAATAATAACAATAATAATTTAGAAATTTTTAAACCAGCATTCAAAGAGTTTATCATTTTTAAATAAATAATTACTTAAATTATACCATTAAATGCAATAAATCAAAATCATTTCATATACCTACACTTGTTTTCCTAGCAGATGTAAACATTATTTTTAATATCTGCCTAGTGTTTATACTTATACATAATTTATTCCAAATAAACATCAAAAGCGCTCCTCCAGATTTCTTTCACTCAGAAAATATAAATTTCAAATATATTTGGACATGTTTTCAAGACATTCTCATTTATTATTCTGTAAAAAAACAGTAATAACTTTTGTTTAGCTTCAAAATATTGTAATAAATGCAATTTATTGTAAAATTTTTGTTTATTTTATAAAGACTATCCAAATCTTCAGGTCTTTGGCATAATTAGCTACCCATGTGCACTACAAATCCCAAAATAATCCTAAAAATTAAATAAATCTTTGGGAACCCCCGTTCGATTATCTGCAGGGCATATCAATGTTGATAGATCTTGTAGAACAATTGAAATTGCAGTCTGGTCAGCAGAGGTTGCGCGTGTTTCCGATCCGAAGAAGAGCGCTCTTGTAGATCTCTAAATATATATATAGGCGGCCACTATATAGACTGAATAAATATGTCAGCTTGCCAAATTGCTTTTTTGCAGGCCACCAAAAAAGAACGATAGGCAGAGAGACCGAATAAAAATCAGCAATGCTATTGTTTAAATAGACCACAGAGATCGCTGGGTGACGGGGGAAACCGAAATACAGGGTGTCCCTTAAATGATTATAATCTTTAACTGACGATATCTCTTTTTTTAGCCGCTGCGTTTCCTACCACGGACGACCGCCCAGCTCCTCGCCAGCCACTGGAAACAAGGTGCAGCACAAGAACGAGTACAAGGCCATCATTAAAAGCATCTTTGGAGAGCTCACACCGGAGAACAAGAAGCGTCTGGAGGACAAGGTCAAGGCGCAGCAGGCTAAGGCCAAGGCGAAATCCGGTAGCAAGCCTTCTCCGCCAGCCAAGGGCGGCTCTTCTCCACCAGGTAAGGGCGAAACTGCAGAAAAGAAGCTTCGTCTATAGCTCCTACAGGTCCAGCTCCAGCTGCCGCAGGTCCTGCCCCTCGAAAGCCATCGATTTCGTACCCAAGTAGGCCTCCGCGAGGGGAATCTTCAGGCAAGAAGCGGATGACTTCGGCTCCAGGTATGGATTCAGCTCCTCAAGCTAGGAACCCTGCTTCTTCTGCCCACGATGGTGTTTCGCCATCAACCAGGGATGAGTCCTTAGGCAGGAGAAGGCCAGGTTCGGCTCCAGCTCCGAATCCGACTACCACAGCTTCAGCAGCTCGAAGTCCCAGTAGAGATCCAGCTTCTGAAGAGGAATCCTTAGGCAAGAAGAGGTCTACTGCATCTCCCAAAGCTTCAACTGTCAGGAGTCCATCGAAACTAGAGTTCATAAAGCGCAGGCCTGCACGAGATCCATCAGCTACGAAGAGCAAAACCCAGAAGTGTCTCCAGGAAACTCCAGTCGATCCAACAAAGCCGGAGCCCTAGCCTCATCCAACATACTTCTACACTTCTCAAATCCTCAAAATCTTTGCGTGCAGTAGTAAACTTATTCGGTCCACCCAAATAAACGAAAAGCAGTAGTTACAGACACAAAATACATATAAAACTTTACTTGTAATATCAACAACTTTCGGAGGCGACACCTCCAACGTCCATGGGGTGTCCTCAGTACTTCCAGAAGTTTGGGTTCTGTTCCATGCGGCGCTGGAAATTCGTATACCAGTTCTGGACGACGGCGAAAGGCACGAAGGTCTCGCTCGAGGCGGGCGGGATGTCCCTGGCTGAGACGCCGAAGCTGGAGGCGTAGTTGAAGAAGTTCTCCAGCATTCGCTGGCCGAACTGTTTGTTGTCGTTGGCAGTGGACTGCAATGATGAAGGATATTGGGGATTAGTGATATATAACTTATTTTTAATAAAGAGAAATATAGAATAACTTTGTTTAGAAGGTATATAATATTACTATAATATAATATGGAACATGATATTTCACATTTATATTTCTATATATATATAAATAATAAATAATAATATAAATAATATATAAATATAAACTATTTTATGTATTTTTGAGAACATAAGTTATTAAGCGATATGTTATATTGCGATTGGAACATCATATTTCGTATTGATAGTATTTTACGACGACTACTATTTGAAAACTATCTATATAAACTAGGCCTTGGTAAAATGAATGTTTTAAGATGTAAATATAAACTATTTAACGTCTTTTTTGAGAACATAAGTAATTAAACGATAAGTTGTATTGCGATTGGAACATCATATATCATTTTGATAGTATTTTATAAGTATAAGGACGAGTACTATTTAAAAACTATCTATCTAAACTACGACTTGGTAAAATGAATGTTTTAATCTGTAAATATAAAATATTTGGTGTTTTTTTTAGAACAAAAGTTATTAGGCGATAAGTTATATTGCGATAGTTAAGATTAATAGATTATTTCAAAATGAACAATATATGTAGGTTCTTTTTTCATGATTTGTACAATCTTAAGAATGATAACATAGAGGGATATAAATCTCTTACAAATAAAGTTATATTGAAGAAAGAAAGATACACATCTAGAATCTGCTTTTTCTAGATATAATACACCTTTAAAGGTACAGATCCTAATCCCCTCCAGAACTTACCACCGCTGGCGTCTGTTGGGCCACCGTTAGCTCCGGTTCGAGGGACACTCCAATCTGGGCGATGTGTGAGATCTCCTGGCTGCCAAAGACCATCCCGTGGGAGTGGGCCTCCAGCTCGTGGCTCTTCTTCAGCTGGGCAATCTTGAAGATGGCGGAGGGCTTGTTGTTGTTGATGTGACCCAGGTACTGCCATGTGGGCGCCGCATTCGCGTCCGGCCAGCTGAAGTATATCGCCGCCGAGGTTCCAACGGGCAGTGGTGATACGCCGGTGAGGAAGATCACGAGGTAGTTGACGGATTCAATGTCGGGCACATTCACCAGCAGCTTGGTGGTGTCCACGGCCACAAAATCCGATTGCGGCAGGCGTCCGGAGATAATCAGACCAAACATCTTCGATTTCGAGCGGTGGATGGACTGTTCCAGAATTCAGATATGCCGGTTTTTGGAGGAGCAGCGATGAAATGGAACTGCTGAAAAAGAACTAGTTCGTTGTGGTTATGAATTTTAATCAGGGTTTTTTCATTTCAAATGTAAAACGTAAGCTAATTACTTACAAAATATAAATTAATTTACTTGAGTATATTGGGAATTTATTCGTTTAATATTGGTAATTCAAAACATTTTTATTTTATTTCTACCTCATACGAACTGGAACCAGTGGAACCATGGGAACTAGTTCCCCAGTCTCAACCCTCTCCTGCCATTCACAACGAAACGGCCACACTAAACAGCTGACGCTGCGTGCGAATGCAGAAAAAAAAGAAACACAGGGACGGTGCAAAAGAAGAGGGATTTTATTTTGTTTTCGCCTGGCAATTGAGTAATGGCCGGACTCCTCCATCTGACCAAGCAGTGCAGCATCCATCTACCCGCCCACCTAGGACGCGCGAAATGCTATACACTCGCTAAGGGAACGGGCATCCACGTGCAGGCCAGAGTGGTGAGTGGTGAGGGGTGCTCCGGCTCTAGAATTCTAGACCCATTTCAAGGCCACATGCCAGACTATCTAGACTAGAGATTACGATTTCGTAATTGCGCGTAGAATACGCAATGAATTGGCGGTTTGATTGAGTGGTTAATCAGTCTGCGTGTGCGTTGTTTTGGTCCTCTCCTCCTTATCAATCCTGAATTCTGGCTTATTTCGTTGCAGCAAGCTTAGACTATCTCAAAACCAAAACAGCGCACACGCAGACAGACTAGGAGGATCGGGATCAGGGAATAATGGGTCGCACCCATCGTCGCCGGCTGCAGAGGGCCAAGAACTCTGGAGGGGATTCCACTACCCTAAAGGATCTCTACGTTCGGCTGCACTCCCTGGGCTGGAAGAACCACACTCACCTGTCAGCCCAAAACTATGACCAGACTGGGCGAGGATTGTGCTCCAAACAGGATAGTTTCTCCCCCGAGGACGAGCTCATTCGCCTGCCCGTTGGCTGCCTCATAAGCGTAGCCACTTTGGAAGCGGATGAGGCCTTCAAAAGCCTCTTCAACAAGGAGCTATTCGACAAGGACTCCAGGATTTCCTTTCAGGCTCTGATAGCCTGTTATCTTCTATATCAAAAACACCTGCAGGAGTGTTCTTTGGAGACACTGAACTCCATTTACTCCGCCTACTTGGACACCCTGCCCAGGAGCTACTCCACTCCGTATTTCTGCTCCATACCCGAGCTGCAGTGTCTGCCGGAATCTCTGCTGGAACGCACCGTGGCCCAGAATCGCCAAATACGTGGTTACTTTGAGATAATCAGGAGTCTAATCCTCAATTGTGACTGCTGTGGAAGAAGCTATGGCCAGGAGATTTGGACCCTAGCTGAATTTAAATGGGCTTACTTCACCGTCAACACCAGAAGCGTCTATCTCAGTTCCCGCTTTCTTAAAAAGCAGAGCAGTTTCTTCCAACCTCTCATAAGTGGCGACACCAACATGGCATTGGCTCCTTTTCTAGACCTCTTCAACCACTCGGATAGTGTGCAAACCACTGCCCAAATTGAGGGTCAGGATTATGTCCTTACTCTAAACTCTATACCTGTTGAGAAGACCAAACCCTATGACCAATTGTTCATCAGCTATGGAGCTCTGTCCAACTTTAAGCTACTAACAGAATATGGTTTTTGGCTAAAGGGAAACCGAAACGACTACTTTGAGTTCTCCCTGCTGGACATCGAGCACATGGTTAAGCACAACAAGGAGCTAGCCAAGCAGACCTTTCACCGCAACATCTTCAAGTTCATCAGGGAGCACAATCTACACGATCAGATGTTCGTCCACATCGACGATGGCTGCTCCCACAATTTACGGGTGGTTCTGCACCTGATCTTCAAGCAGCAGGCCTACTTTCCCAACATCCTCAACCAGATTGCCTTTGGCGATGCCCAGCAGTTCGAGGATGTGCAGCCAGAACTGTCTTATTTGGTGGCCTATAAAATGGAGGAGCTCGAAATCTTCGGGGGAGAGCTGGATAAACTTTCCAAACTGACGGAGAGTGGTTCGGTGGCACGATCTTACTTGCAGGAGTGCATCCGCTACCTCAGCGACTTTCAAATGAATCATCCTGCCGAATAGAAGTAATCTAGTTAGAGGCTTAGCTCTCGAATCAGTACAAAAGCATTTTGTTGTTCAGGGATCGTTAGAGTAGAGATAGTAATTTGAATACTAACTTAACGCCTTAAGAATTTGAATTAAAATCTAATCCATATTTTTCTATATTTGTAATAAATCCCAGAAAACCTTAAACAACCATTTGTAATTACTCTACTTAATTTATAACCTTTCAGCTGTACTCTTCGCTGGCCAAGGATGATCAGAGCAGCAGCGATGCCAAGCGAAAGAAGATAACCCCGTTTACGCCCACGCCGGGCAGCAAGCTACTGGGTGGAGTGTTTGGCAAGAAGGCCAAAGGTAGGTGCCCCCAGGAAAAGAGTCCCTTAACCCAGCTATTCCTGCTATTAACACAGCAAACCTGCTAAATCGCAGGCCCTATTATTATTTAGTACTAGCCACTCACGCTTTTTTCTACTCAAATATTGACTAACCCAAAAATTGATTTTGTTTTGTGGACCGAGTAATTCCGAGTCGGTCAATGCCCGTTTGTATTTGTTTGTTTGTTTGTGCGCTTGTTGTGTTGAGCGCCTGTCTGAATTTCGGCTGCATCCAAGTGAATTCAATGCAGGTGGAGCCCCAGCAGCAGCATCAAAAACAACAGCAACAACAACGCTACAGCGGCAGCGACAGCGACTTTACCGCCCACAACAACAGCAATCACGACTATGTCATGTTCATATAGGCAGCGGCAGCGATGGCGGCTCGGGATTGGGCAAGCTGGACGCACCGGAGGTCACCTCGCAGGATATGCTGCGCGCCATGATGGCCTACATCTGGCCCAAAGAGGATCCGCTGGTGAGGAAGAGGTGAGTCTATGTGTTAAGGATTAAGGAACATTTTACTCTTACGGTTACAATTTTTTTTATAAAAACTGGTTGGATGGATTTAATTCAAACCTTTTGTATATTTAAAAATAACCTCTAAAAGGTTCTTTTAAAAATAGTCGTCTTGCAGTGTTAACTGTATTTCCGCCAAAAATGATCGGATTTCCATTTTGATTTCACATTTCGATTATTTATTTTTAAGAAATTGTTTTCAATTTTCCAAGTGGGCAAAAAAATTCGAATTTGGGCTTTAAATGATCTAATGTTAAAAACGAATTTATGCTTTTTTTTCTTAACTTTAAATAACTTACTTAACCGTTCAAAATCAAAATTATTTTTTTTTTTTGAAAATTTTACTAGTACTTAACTTTTTAAGTTTTTGTCCGATTGACTTAAAACTTTTTTTCTATAATCTTAAGATGTTAATCTATAAGAAAACAAAAATATAAAAAACTTGGATTTTTTTTTGCAAGACTATACCCTCTCTTAATTTATATTTATTATCACCTTATAGAGTGGGCATTTCCCTGGGTCTCTTGGCTGGCTCCAAGCTGCTGACCGTCTGTGTGCCCTTTCTGTTCAAGGGAGCGGTGGATACGATGACCACCCTCAACATGGACACCGCTCCGGATGCAGTGCTCTCAGCAGCCACCGCTTTGATGCTGGGATGTAAGTAAACTTGAAGGTAGAATATGTGAATACATCTTAACTATATATGATCCCCAGATGGCATTGCCAGAGCCAGTGCAGCGGGCTTCAACGAGCTAAGGAATGCAGTGTTCGCCAAGGTGGCCCATCACTCGATCAGGAAGATCGCCAGCAATGTGTTCCTCCACCTGCACAACCTGGATTTGGCCTTCCACCTGAACAAGCAAACGGGAGCGCTGTCGAAGACCATAGATCGAGGATCGCGGGGCATTAACTTTGTGCTCTCCGCCATGGTTTTTAACATAGTGCCTACTATCTTTGAGCTGGCTCTCGTTTCCAGCATCCTGGGTGTAAAGTGCGGTCTGGCCTTTGCTGGCGTGAGCATGGGCTGCGTGGGCATCTATGCTGCCTACACCTTAAGCGTTACCCAGTGGCGCACCCAGTTCCGTGTCTACATGAACCAGGCGGAGAACGAGGCGGGCAACAAGGCCGTGGACTCGCTGATCAACTACGAAACGGTCAAATACTTCAATAACGAAAAGTACGAGGCGGGCTGCTACAACGAGGTGCTGAAGAAGTACGAGGCGGCCAGTCTGAAGACCAGTTCCAGTCTGGCTTTGCTCAATTTCGGGCAGAATGCCATCTTCAGCAGTGCCCTCAGTTTGATTATGGTGCTGGCCGCCAAGGAAATTGCCCAGGGCAACATGACCGTGGGCGATCTGGTGATGGTCAATGCCCTGCTCTTCCAGCTCTCGATTCCCCTCGGCTTTCTGGGCAGCGTTTATCGCGAGGTGCGTCAGGCTCTGCTGGACATGCAGGCCATGTTCACGCTGATGAACGTGGACAGCCGGATTCAGACGGCCGCCAATGCCCAGCCGCTGTTTGTGGACACCACTAACTCCTCCATCGAATTCCGCAACGTGAACTTTGAGTACGAGCCGGGCAAGCCCATTTTCCGCGACCTCTCCTTCACCATTCCCGCCGGCAAGAATGTGGCCATTGTGGGTGGCTCCGGTTCGGGAAAATCCTCGATGGTGCGCCTGCTCTTCCGTTTCTTTGAGCCCAATTCGGGTAAAGTGCTGATCGGTGGCCAGGATATCAGCGGCGTGGACTTGGAGAGTCTGCGCAAGGTCATAGCTGTGGTGCCGCAGGATTCGGTGCTGTTCCACAACACCATCGAGCACAACATCCACTACGGCAACCTGAGCAAGTCGCACGAGGAGGTAGAAAATGCCGCCAGGATGGCGGATCTGCATGACTCCATCATGAGCTGGCCGGCACAGTACGCCACGCAGGTGGGCGAGCGAGGATTGAAGCTATCCGGTGGCGAGAAGCAGCGCGTGGCCATTGCCAGGGCCATACTCAAGAATACACCCATCCTGATCTTCGACGAGGCCACCAGCAGTCTGGACTCCATTACAGAGCATGTGAGCTACAATTCTATTTAAGGGGGGAGATACATATAGAACTGCAAAATTGTCATGTTTTTCGTGATTTTTTTTAACAAATAAGGGATTGCATTAGGTTTTCGTAACTTGGCATGTTGATTACATTCTACTTATATAATTTTAACCAATTTTTATTTTTTTTTTATCTTTCAAAAAGGCGGCCGTGGGAATTTTTTTTTAAAGCTCTATTAAAAAAAAGTAGGTTAGCTGCGGATCGTCCCCAGGTCGCTGTGTAGATCCGATTTTTACGAAACCAGTTTATTTTGTTAAGAAATAACGTAGAAACTGTCTGAACCTAGCTTACACAGACTATCTCAAAAACTCTGGTTGTGGCACTCTTTCAAAGTCAAAAATCAATTTTTTTCATATTTTTGTTGTTGTTTTTGCCTAACAAAAAATACTTAAACGTTCAAATTTTTACATAAAGTAGTTTCAGACAGTCGGTAATTTCATTACAAACATTTCTGTAAAAGCAGCATGATGATCGAAGCATTACTTTTTGAGATACACAATCCGCAACTGAGGAAAACATGGTTTTGAAGGTGGGTGCCATCATTCTGGTATAAGTTCCAAAATAGCTCGAATTTCTTCGTGAAACTTTCATGACACATTCTTAAACAGTTATTCTACCAATTTAAATAATAAAAAAAAATATAATATTTATTTTTTCTATATGTATCTCCCCCCTTAAATTCTTTCTCAATAGACTAACAATTATTATTATTTCATAGAACATTCTCCAAGCCTTGACCCGCGCCACCTCAGGACGCACTAGCATTTGCATTGCCCACCGCCTGTCCACCGTCAAGGATGCCGACGAGATCCTGGTGCTGGAGAATGGCCAACTGGGCGAGCGGGGCACCCACTCGGAGCTGCTGAGGCAGAATGGCCTGTATGCCCGCCTCTGGGAGACGCAGACGCAGCAGTTCGACCCCAGCCGGGAAGCCAAGGAGGAGGCGCCAGCGAAAAAGTCACGGGGCGTGGCGTAGAGAAGCTACCTTCTTCACCTACACCCTATGTATGTGTTTGTTCCAAATGTTATAATCCCCCCTTCGTTTGGCCCCCAAAGTCCCACGGACCCACGAAATTCACCGTAGAATCATCCCGGCCCGGAGATTCGCTATTTATAGGTTTAAAGTATCATTGTGACGTTTGTAAATACAGTTGTAGATATCAGTTAAGAGATTCGGGAGGCGGTTGGCGGTTTACGATACAATATGGAACATTTATTATCAGTTTTATCACCCATACACTCGGTTTTTTATCGCACTGTTACGGTTTTCACATTTTTGGGATTCGTTTTGATTATATATTCTGGTTTTTTGGTCAAGAAAAAATTAAAAATTATATAGATAATATTATTAAATGCAATTACTTTCTAGGGGTAGTGGAAAATGGTATTGGATCCTTTACATTTTTTGTAGATACAAATAGTTATCCAATAAACTAAGGCATTTACTACATATTTCTGTAAATTTTGATTCCAAATCGAATCTGGATCAAGTGAAAACCGCAACAGTTGCGATGCTTAGCCTTCACTTTCAATCTCTCTCTTTGGCGACCGCCGGAATGGGCACATCGTAGAGCAAGTACATCAGACAGTTGCCCAAGTGGCCCAGAAACTGTTGGTAGTTCGTCACCCTATGCTGGAACTCCTGCCACAGCGGCAGTATGGAGCGCTCCTCCGTCTCCTCCTGCTGATCTTCTATCGTAATGCCCTGTTCCAGCATCGTCTTGTTGGTGTAGGTGAACAGATAGGAGGCTGGCTTCTGGCCAATGGTCGTGACCAAGTGGGTGATGTTGCTCTGCAGACCAATACTTTTCCCCGCTGTCAGGAAATAGGATTCCAGATCCCTCTCGTTCCTGTACCTCACATTCCCCTCGAGAATCGTAAGCGTGCAGTTGATGAGATCCGGCGAGATGAAGTTGGTCAGGGTGAGCCCAGGAAAATCGGCCACGAAGATCACATCGGAGTAGTTGTTCCAGGCCAGCACCTCCGTTTCGATGGTCCGCAACTTGGGACGCATGTGGTTCAGTTCGTTGAGCAGGGGAAGCGACCACGAGGTGCTCTCAAAGGGCGACCACTTGGCGCGCAGGAGATCCACTCGGGGATCAAAGGATCGCTGCTGGAAGCGACCATTCATCGAGCACCAGATGTCGAAGTAGATGGAGATGTTCTTGGCCATCTCCGGCTCTCCCTGCCGGAGATTCTCCTCGATACACTTGGCATACTGGACAGCCATGTCGGCGTACTTCGTCCAACGATCGTACTCGGTGAAGGCATATGGATTCAGGTTGTGCACCTGGCCGCTCTCGTTGTCCACCACTTGGATGGAGGTCTGCAGTGTATCGTACGAGTGCACCATCATGTCCCAGGAGTATCCATACAGGCCATTCGTCCAGTTGTTGTAGCCCTTGGTGATGAAATGGGAGTAGGGCAGAAAGAGCTGCAGGCCGCAGTAGCCGAGGATGAGGCATGTGCGCAGTCTGGCCAGGATTCCCGGCTGGCTCAGGTGTTCTTTAGGATCTTTGGATTGGGGAAGCTGTATAGGAGGTCTCTTTGACCACCTGCTTAGCCTCCTGGGCCAGTCGAAGCTGAAGAAGAGCGGCACCTCGGCCAAACAAACCCAGGGAAACATGCCTGTGGGGTGAGTTCCATTAGAATATTGATTTATTTCCTTTGGTTATATAAGAATATCTTTTTATCCATATCCCTAAACACTCACCTATTACAAAAAGCCGGGAGTTCATGAGGTGAAAGCTGAGCATGAAAGGAGTGACCAGCAGGCGCGTCTTCTCCAGAGTCATAAAAAAGGCAATCGACAGATCGAAGAAGGCGGTGAACCAGTGCACAATCAGTAGGTCAATCAGCTCGGGATCAATCACCTGGCGGAAGGGAGCAAATACCCAGTGATGGCTCAGATTGGACATTGCATAACCCGATAGCCACTCCAGAGAGAACTTCTTGAGACCCGCATACATGTAGAGCACAAAGAACTGGAATTTGATGATGAAGTAGTTCCAGTAGGGAATACAGCGACTCCTCCGTGGGTTTAACCAGCTGTCCAGGGAGCTGAAAGTTGGGATAAGATTAGAATTACTTAAGATTACAGAGATGAAGAGCTATACAGACCAGTAGGACTCCGCCTGGGTGAAGAGCAGCAGGAAGCCCACCAATCCAAAAAGATAGCTGTGGTTATTCCACGTCGGCTTGTCCAGCAGGAAGATGTACCAGTAGGGAACCAGGAAGGCCAGGCAGCTGATCCTGAAGCGGTAGCCCAGCATGATGCCCCAGGCGCCCAGCCACATGCACAGGTAGACGCAGCCCATCAGCGGATACTCCAAGGCCCGCATTCCGTTGAAGAGAGGAAAGTGACAATGGAGCGGATCCTGAAATCGCACATCCAACTGGCCACCTCCACGCTCCTCTGCGATGTCAATCAGCATGGCTGCGCCATAAAGCAACCTAAAGATGCCCAAGGCGGCTCCATCTACGGGTCTCTGGAGCCAGCTGGTAAAGTGGGACAAACTGGAGAAGTTGCTCATGTCATGACCCAGGCAATCTCTGAAAAAGTGGTTTAGGAGGGTGGAGTTTTTGGCTTCTGTGCGATTTATTTCTGTGGAGGATTCCGTCGTCGTCCTGGAAAGATCCTTATCCTGAGTAGAGTCATCTTTGAAGCTGGATTTCGTAGGCAGCTTTCGTTTGGAGTTGGCCATTCTGTGAATAATCTTTAAGGACAGCAACCCAAAATTTAAAAAATATCCTTTGGAAATTTAAAAAAAGAAATCCTTTCTTTCAGTCTGTTCTTAAAATCATAAAAATTAAATCAAATATTTAATATTTAAAATATTTTCAAAGCTGAAGAAGGTTCCCCTCTTCATAGAGACATTCCTCCAAAACCCAAAGATCCATTATTCTGTAAATAATATTCAAGGAAATTAAAAAACATCCTTTAGAATTACAAAAAAAATCCTGTCTTTCAGCTTTTCCTCAAAATCATTAAAAAAATGAGATATATTTGATATTTTCAAAGTTAAGAAGGTTCCCCTCTTCATAGAGATATTCGTCCAAACCCAAAAGATCCATTATTCTGTAAATAATCTTTAAGGACAGCAACCCGAAACTTAAAAACACATCCTTTGGAAATTTAAACAAAGAAATCCTGTCTTTCAGTTTGTTTTCAAAATCATAAAAATTAAATAAAATATTTAATATTTAAAATTTTTTCAAAGCTTAAGAAGGTTCTCCTCTTCATAGAGACAAACCCAAAGATCCATTACTCTGTAAATAATCTTCAAGGACATCAACCCGAAATTTAAGAAAACCTTCTTTGGAAATAAAAAAAAAACCCTTTCTCAAAATCATAAAAATGAGATCTTAATTCATAGTTCCTACTTCTAAATAAAGGATTTTTCCATCCTCATCATAACATTCGTGTTTCCAAACCCCAAAAGATCCATTATTCATTCGCTTCCTTTTGGTAATTAATTTTTTTGTAGAATTTATTGAAAAAGTTGACATAAATACATGCATGCATATTGGTTGTATACTAAATATATAATATATGTGTTTTACATTTCGTTTGCTGACTCTTGCGTAAATATCTACGGTTCTGTTCGGATCGTTATCGTTATTATCGCTGGCCTGGAGCCCACGGAAAATATTGCTGTCTGTCTGTTTGTTTGCTTGTTTGTTGGTTGGTGTAAAAAAATAGATCAATTACGAAATGTACATCCATTATACTCGGTCAGTGAGTTATTATTGCAACGGATTTGCCCAGCATATCGTTTCGTTTCGAATCCAGTCCGTATGTGTGGTGACCGAGAGTCCTTATAGCCATGGGGTATGAAGATCAGAACTCCCCGTCGTCGGAAACGCAAATACATGTATACCTTCGATCTGAATTTGAATGGGTTCATCATCTAGCTGCTGGCCAGTGTCCTGTGCAGTGGTTCGCAGAATGTCCAAACTTCTTTTGGGAACAGGAACAAGCTTTGAAAATGCCTCAAACTACATACATATACGAATACAATATAAATATAAGCCGTCGTCTGCTTGAATATACGTTTTTCTTTATCTTTTTGTTTTGATATTGGTTACGGTTAAGTACTTAATAGGTAATAAAATTTCTATCGATTTTGGGAAAAGTATAACGATCTGGGGTTCGATTACCTCGAATTTACCCGGAAGTGAGTTTGGAAAATCAAAAAGGAAGTTTATAATCTCGGTGCCTGGTTAGTAAATGGTTTAAATACGCGCCTGAATAATCGGTTTTTTCTCTCAGTGTGTGTTTGTCTTCTCTTTAAGTACGTGTTTAGCTTGGGTTTTCTTAGTTTTTTTCGGTTTTACTTTAATTTAAGTACGACAGTTATGCATAAATGACTAATATTTTTGCTTCACATCTATTTTACTTGTGAGTTTTGCCATTAAAATACTTTTGGTTTTCTCTTTATCGATTTTCATTTCATTTTTCGTTATTTACGCAACGCTAAAACATTTTAAAATGCATTTTCAAAGTTAATTCAATTTCAATTTCAATTCAATAAATATGCTTGTTGGTTTTCCATTAGATAGGTTTCTGTAAGCTTTTAAAGATCTAGACAATGTTGTTTTCGAGTGTCGAAAATTAGCATACAAATGGGGGGCAGTTGCTCCTCCGCCTGCTGCTGCTGCTCCAAAGGATTAGGATTGCAGTTTATATAGCAGTTCCTCCTCCTCCTCCGTTGTGTAATCTCTCCCTGCGCAGGCGCACTCTCTCCCGCTCCTCCTCCTCCTTACTGCTTCACCCTCGCCCGGTCACCGCTCTCCCGGCCGCCGGGCCCGTCCCTCTAGAGGCGATTCTGGTTGAGCTGGGAGCGCGGGGTGAAGGGGCTGACCATCACGCCGCTGGGCCAGATGGCCTCGTTGAAGAGCTCGTTGAAGCGGTAGTCCGGAATGGAGATCTTGAACTTGCAGTACGACAACTGCGACAGGTTGGCATCGTTCTTCACCAGCTTGGTGCACTTGACCAGGTTCTTGTTGATCTTCAGCTCCTCGGCCAAATGATCGATGACATCCTCCTCGCTCGTATTCGTGGCAAATTTGCCCACCTGCACCCAACGTCCATAGTCGCAGACGACCTGCAATCGATCCGAATTGCAATTGTTGCCCACCACGATGAGGTTGTTCTGCTGCGGATGCTTCTTCCCGTCCAGTCCACCCGGCATGCCGCCCACACCCACGCCGCCCACGCCGGCTGCACTGGCTCCCAGGGCCTGGAGCGGCTGGTTGCCGAACTGGAAGTACTGCTGGTACATCCTCCCCTGGATCTGGTTGACCCCGTTGCACACCTTGTTGACCTTCTCCTCGATGGTCTGCAGCTTGGCCGCGAAGCCCCGCGGCGCCTCCTTCTTGCACTCCTCGCAGTGGAACGAGATCATCGGGTTCTTCTGGATCGCCTCGTAGACCGCATCGTCGATGTTCACGCAGGAGCGGTGGAACCTCCGCCGGCAGTCCTCGCCACTGCATCCGATGCTCGTGGCCGCCGCCGCCTCCTTGGCTCCGATCGATTTTTTGCACTTGGGGCAGTTGTTGTTGTTCTCGGCCATCGTTTTTCTTTTCAGCAGACGGAAAAAGAGAATTCAAAGTTCGAACTTCGAAGTTCCAGGAAAAAACACACGCACACAGTAAAGTCTCACACGGAGTCACCAATACCAGTGTATACACTACGGCGAGGCAACGGCAACAATAACAGTAATCGAGAAATTCGAGCGAAAGTCGAAAGCCTCCTCTTTCCGCTCGCCACCCTCTCTTTTCTCCCGTAAGTGTGTGTGTGTGTAGGGTGTGTGTGTTCGTGTGTGCGGGAAGAGTGCTGAAATCGGAAAAGAGAAAATCACGCAGGCGACCGAAAACTTGACAACCGTACGCTCCGAAGTTTGCAGACTGACTGTGCTGGCGATTCGGATTTGGTTTCCGAATCGGATTCGGATATGGATATTCAGTTTCACACACACACACAACACTAAACATACAACCCCCGAGAAAGCTGCCACGTCACAGGGGTGGTTTTAACCACTATTTTTGCCATATGATTATGCCAACCAAGTCGGGTGGCAACCAGTTTTGTTTGGACTGCACCCACCCTGTTTGTAACCAAGTTGGGATTTCGGGATTGGGCCCCATCTACACGACAGTGTTGCAAATAACGGCAAATACAAGGATAGCAAGGACATTCTAAAACACTTCTTATAAGGTATGTTACTACATTTTAACTTTAGTTTAGTGATTAGAATGTCAATAGATTTTTAACTCACGGAAAAATTCGACTATTTAGTTTATTTTAAAATTATAATACATAGAATTTACTTATAAATATTTTAACCCTCATAATAATAAAAAGGTAGATAATTTTAATAAAGATAGTTAAGAATCTTAAGATGTTTCTCGACAAAATTTAAAGTTTTTTTTTATGTTTTTCTAACAACTCAATTTTTACAATGAAGAATGTTCATTATCATTATGAGGAAATAAATCCTTTGCTAGCCTTAATCCATCAAATATCAAAATATTAATTAATGATAATTTTTGAACGTTTTCTAGGAACATTTTAAGTTTATTTAAATAAAAACCTAACTATTTCCAAACATTTTGGTTTTTTAAATCCCTTTGTTAAGCATTAGAATAATTTCCTTTGTCTTTTTGGTAATCTGCATATTAAAATAAGCCCATTGAAGAGCTCCACTTACTTTGTATTGTTATCGCCCGTTAATGTGAAATGGGGTCAAGTTTCAACAAACAAATCCTCGGTTTACAATCAGCTTTTCTCCGCTTCCAACTGGTTTACAAGGCAATTAATCAATTTCACACGCGTACTTAATGGCACTTGGGGCAGTAATTGGAGCCTTTAGCCTGCAACGTGCAACCTGCTCCCCGCTGAGTGCAACTTGCAACAGTTGGCCGTTTCCCGGATGAACTCCACACCTCGCGGACGCAGCGACTGGGAAAAGGGAGTCGGAATCGCGAACAACACGGTCCGCCAACTGAGGCTGTGCGCAAAAGCTGCGCCGTATTTATACGCCACTCTGCTCCACTCAGAGATGCCTCCGCATCCTCTGCCCTTTTCCGTAATCCCTGGTGCCGCCGAGGGGATGATGACGGACGGCCAAGTGGGCGGCGGGGGTGTTTGCGCATGTCCTTGCCGGGAAATGGCGACGAAGTTAATAATAATAAATAAACAAGTAAATTTCCGTTGACCAAGTGTTACGGCAATTGAGCTTACCAGGCTTAGAAGTAATAACCATTACTTTAAATAAATCTAGAATAGAAATAGATCTTAGGAACTAAAAAATTGCATTAAAAATAAAATAGATATTTAAAGAAATAATATTTTATTTTAATTTAAAGAAATACATTTGATGAAAAATAATTCTATAACAGAAATAGATCTTAAAAACCGAAAAATTTCATTAAAAAGTAAATAAGACATTCTTTTAAATAAATCTAGAATATCTAGAAAAGTTCCTTAAAATTTGATTAACCTTTGATTATCTAGAACGGTTTCTCAAAATATAGGATATTTAAAGATATTATTATTATATCATTAAATTTAAAGTTTAAATTATTAAAGTCTGCATCAATACGGGGTATAAAAATATATAAAATAAAAATTGAAGGTAAAATCTAAGGGAACCTGTTATGTAAATCCTTAGGATTTGTACTGATTATTCGATTTTTTTTTATTTTAATACGAACCAATATACCCCTAGTCAATATTTACAGGGTGTTCAAATGGCAGGAAAAATGCAAATAAAATTTGCAGGTGTTGCGGCAGCAGCTGTGCTCTTTGCAGCTGTTATTGTTTGCCATCCGCCTCCAGGATTTAACTGGCGGACACCTTCGGTAATTGGGTTTCATTAAGTGCTGGTTGCCGGGGCATCTGGGGCATCGCAGGGAGGTGTTTCCGCTTCCTTTGTGGGCCCTTGTTAGCGCTGCTCCAATTTCGCCGTCGCCTGCATTGTCAATAGATTTTAATCAGGTGTGGCAAGTGTGGTAAACAGGCGTCTTTTGCCCCCCCGCACTTTCCCTCTTTTTCCACCGATTTAAATGTAGGCTTCCCACCGCAGACAGGTTTTTATTTCCATTATCCTGTTTGCTATTTATGCATGCAGCCACGTGTGTCCTGGGATACCGAAGAGTATAATTTGGCTAGCCGAGCGCTGGATAGTATGCTACACTTTTTGTGAGATCCTATTTATAGGCTGCGGTTCCTTTGTCGCTTAATTTGGAAACTAATTCGGTCTCAGGTAAATAATTAAAGCTTATGACGTTAAAGGGTAATTACCCAAAAGTTATTTTAGCCTTTGAGGCTTTAGCCTTATTATAACGGAATATTTATAAATTCCAAATTTGTTGTTGGAACAAGAAAAGAAATATGGAAGTATTTTCAACATCAATGATAGGAGATTATTTTAGATAATTTCAAATGCTTTCATTTTAACTTCAAAAAAGGTAACTAGTTTACTTTTTTAAGAAAAAAATAAAATACAAATTAAAAAATTAAAATTAAAATGATATAATAAAGGCACTTCTTCAAGCTCGATACAAAATAAAATATTAACTTACTTTCAATGATCCATTATCAATTTTCCGCTTAATCTTTTCAAAAAGAAAACACTTTTATTTTATTTTTATTTATTTATTTAAATAATTATGTATTTTCGGGGTGCAATTAATCATTAAATTAATTAGTAATATTATTGTTTATATACGGTTCATATATATATACTCTCATCTGCCGTCTGTTGTTTTCTTTTTTTGGGGATTCTTAAAGAGTTTTTCTTTGTTTTGTGTGTCCGTCTTTGTTTTTATACGGGGATAACTTGCTCCGCCGACTAAGGGGTTCTATATAGCAAAGCTATATTAAGAACCCCCTTTGGGTTCTCCGTTCTCAGGGTGTTTTTCTTAGGTCTTTTTGTGTATACAATTGTTTTATTCTTTTCTTTTTTTTGTTTTCTGTTAAAATCCAAACAAAAATCGAAACGCTTTTCTAAACATTTGTCAGTTGGTTATTGTTATTACATACACATATATTGAGTTATATCTGTTAATGGTTATATGCATGTGAAGTGTCTGGGTGAGTTTTTGAGATGGACATCGAAAGAGATTCTAATAAGCTTTAAGGGCGACATATTGTACACGCTACGAATATTGCTAAAAATACCTGCATTCGGATTTGGATTTACTTCGTTTTTTCGATTTCCTCCCATTTAATCTCTTTGGTTTTTCATTAATTAATTTTTTTCGATTTGTTCGTGCCCCAAAAATTGGTTGGTAGGCAAAGCACTTTGGGCAGGCGCTTGTAGAATCAATTAGTTAATACATTAATCGTAGTTATAGGTTGTATATATTCAGAACAAGGTGAGTACAATATGTGCTACGACGAGTGTTGTCTCAAAGTTATATCTCTGATTCTGATTCTGATTCTGATTCTGATCGTTTATGAGGGGTTTATGGATATGGTTATGTGGGATCGGTTGGGGGATCGGTTGGAGTGTGTGAGATCTAAATATCATATCGTTACATACACGTACATATTTATATAGATGCTCTAAGTACCGCCTCGTCTACTACTCGTAACATTGAAATATACAAACATATGTGTCGAGCTAAGTAAATCATCAATAAATCCTTTGGATAACCAACGTATTGTGTGTCTAGCGCTTAATTTAATCGTTGAACTGTCTGGTTTCATCTTTCAATCGAAACTGTTTTTCAAACACAACAGTAATGATTGCACATAAACATAATTCTGCAAACGAAATCGCTTTGTATATTTTCACTAGACTTTAGACTTTAGGTTTCTGGTTTCTGTTTTCTGTTTTCTTTCGGCCGACTACACTGGCGATCTCTATATATAAGTAAAGTTCCCATGAATACACATTTTTAACTGTCAATTACTCATATATGGCCTGTCGAGTTCAAACATCTTCTTTGTTTTGGATTATACATTTCGAATATTCATATTTGCGTAACTTTACTTAGGAACAAAGCTTAGAGTTCTTTGGTTTTGGGTCTTGTTCCGAAATAGTTATGTTTTTCTTTCTTTCTTTTAGTTTTGTCTAGTTGATTTGCTAAGGAAACTGAGTTCAAAGAGCTGCGAACCTTGGGAAGCGACCGCCTGTCCTCCTGCTTCCACTGGCGCTCCAGTGTCCAGTGGACAGCGCAGAGATCCAAGTTCCATATTTCCATATAGGGGTAGTATGTACGTGGTGTTTTAGAGAGTCACTCGTAATATTCAAGTTCCATATATTTGTATCTTTTATATTTATATTTATATATACCGTTTTTATGCATGAAATAATGTAACCATAAACAAATTAGCAACAACTTTAATTTGTCCGGAGCGTCTTCTTTAGATTTAGTATTAATATTATGACGTAAGTTACTTAAAACCTCTCCTCTCACATCGATCGTCTAAGTGGAAATTATTATTGAGTTTTCATTGCAATTCTCGAGATTTTCTAGTTGTAACTGAGTTTTCCTTTGTTTTCTGTCCGCCTCTTGGGCATTTTGTAATTGAGAAATCCATTCAGCGAGATTGCTTATACGCCGCCATGGTCACCAGTGGCTCCTGCTGCCCCGCCGGCTGATCCTCCTGCTCCTGCCCCATCCACCAGCGACGACTGTCCTCCGGCGGGCTGCTGCGGCGGCGGCGGCGGTGGCTGCATGTACTGTGGGGGGTACTGGTACTGTGGCGGCTGCTCCCCGCCTATGAGGCCAAGTTTATCTGTTTTTTTTAGAAATTAAATTAAGAATTAGTAGGGCAAAATACTAGATTTTCAGCTTTAGCTCTCTTTTTAGCCAAATCTCAGACATCGATACACGAAATATTACACTTCAATGGTTAAAAGCTCACTCATGACGGAATAATAATATATATAGCAATAGGTGGACATGGGATATGTGGACAATGGGACAACTGCATCGAACGAATATCAATATAGTTATGTACATTTAGGCTTCCCTCACAATCTCCTTCGCTCTTTGGTGCATTAAACTTAGGCCAATTCCAAAACACATACAACATTGAATTGGGAAAGTAAATAACCATAAATAATATAGTACTAATCATACAAAGACATCGATTAACTCACATACATGCGGCTAAGAAGGAGTGTAAACGATGCAGCATCTAGTATTTATATACTGTATCTAGTATTTATATACTGCATCTAGTATTTATATACTGCATCTAGTATTTATGTACTGCTGCTGCATCGTTTACAGTCAGCTCAAAAATTATACGAAAATCAAGGAAACAGCGGGGAAAAAGAAGCGCAGGTGTCAAATTACTGGGTATGATAATTTGCATTGATATGTTGCCGTTTTTTGGTTTCTTTTTTTTGCTTACAGTGTATCAGATTTTGATCGTTTTTGTCAATGGTTCAAATAGAGAGTGTGATTAATTTTGACTATGGTTCTACGGATGCGGCTTTTTGGTGGTTAATCGATGGCTGATTAGTTTCTGTTGTTGTTGTTGTTGTTGTTCGGTTGTTGGTTTTCTATTGTCCAGTCGCCACTTCATCCGACGGACTTTGTGGTAATTCGGTCAATTTCTCGGCCAATGGTTTCTCGAGTGTCGGTGGTTCAGATTTAAGATTTTGATTTTGTGTATGTTGGTGTGGTTGTAGTTGTTGTACTTGTTGTTGTTGTTGTAGTAGTTGTTGTGGTGGTGGTGGTGCTGAATCTGGTGCAGTTGCCGATCCCGAAGCCACCTGCTGCTGCTGAACGGCAGGAGGCTGCGGAGCAGCATTATCATCCGACATGTACGGTTCTACGAGAAATTGTTTGGTGAATTTTTGATGCTATTTTTGATTTGCTTCAAAGTAGTTTATTTGAAAAAAAAACAATAATAAACTAAAATAAATTTTGAGTGATTTTTTTTGAGTAAAACAAATGATTTCTTCAACGGGTGCACCTAGCGATAAACATGGCGTATGAGTAATAAATAAAAGTTTGCTCTCGCTTCTCTTTACCTCACACACAAAGTGCTTTATTTTGGGGTAAATTGTTTTTTGCTTATGGTTAGGAAAATTGTACAAAAGCTAAAGCTTTCAGTGTATTTACTCTTCGTCTTTCTCTGTAATTGTTCACAAAAATATGTTTCAGTGTATAATAAAAAGAGAGTGTGTCAAATCAAAGTGAAAAGTGAAAGTGAAAACATTTTAATAAAAGAGGTACTTTATGCTTTTGCTGTGGTTCAGTGGTTAAGCTAGCTTCTTAGATCTGAAGGCCGTTTGCATTTTTGAGTTGAGACTTAGTATCGAGTAACGAGTTTTGAAGAAGGGACTACGGTTACTGGGAAACTGGTGGGTTCGAGTTTGGTTGTATATATTTTACACAGTTGTGGTGCTGCTGCTGCCAATATCAGAACGAAACAAACGAAAAACGGAAACGGAAACGGATACGGATAACGAAACACTGAACAAACCACAAACTTTACGATTACGGCTTACGGGAGTTACGCTAGCTATTTGGAACTTAAGGTCCTACGGTTAAAAGGCTAACAGGTACAAATCCGGGATATCGTAGCTCCATCTCCTCAAAAAAGGTGTAAAGATCCCAAGAGAACTCAAAACCTACTAGAGATAGAGATGGGAGTTCCGATATCCGGAGTGATCACAACTTGATTACGGGTTTTGGAACGATAACAACACACGACACGACTTTCAGTGGGCTTCAAATCAAATCATTACCGAACCTGTGCGTATGCTCGTATGGAACCAGATGATGTTGGGCTTGGGCATATGTATTATATGTAAGTAGTACAATACAAATATATACCGCATTTAGTTATTGTTCTAGTGGTGGTTGAAGCGCATGACATATATGACATATGAGATCGATCGATCTATATGGTATGGAAATTTCGCAAGGCATCTAGGTCGAATCGGTTGAGCGAACGATCAGTTGGACTGTGAGTTCGGAGCTCTACTCATAGCACTGTTGTAAATGAGTTTGAATTTGTTCTTTGGTTCTTATTGGGTTGATTGATTGACTTTTGATTTGGTTTCGATTTGCATTGCATTGCGGCTAAGTTACTAGTTTCTTATGGAATAGTTAGTTAGCAATCTACATAAAGTTACCTAGAGAAAAAAATGGCGGAATTAAGAACGGAATTTAGATTCGGTGTGTAGATAAACGAAAGCGCTAAACCAAGGCAAACTCAAAAGACAAACACAACTGGGTAATCTTGGATGGTATTCTTCGGTTTTTCGGTTCTGTGTGTGGATGAGTCGAGTGGTTGTGGGGGTCACAGTATTATCTCTAGGGGGTGTGTGTCCCGGTAATGAGTGTACGAAGTCAGGCAAGGATCTACCAACTTACTTGCAATAATGCCCACGACAACCAGGCCAATCACGCCCATAATGATCATCATCTGTGGGTAGAAAAATAATATTAATGTTCGGTCTGTCTGAGTGTTCAGCTATCGCATATCCACCTTCAAGTTCTGGAGCCAGAATTTCCTCTTAAGCTTGCCCGCCTGCTGCTCGAACTGCGAGGCACCCTGCTGCAAGGCATCGGCACGATCGTCCAGCTCCGACAGCTTGCTGTCCCGCTCCAGCACCTTCTCCACATTCGTGCGCATGATGTCCACGACCTGGTCAGGAGTATAGGGTTTTAGTGATATAAAATGGTGTAGGCAGACCCGCATTTACAGACTACTGAGGTAATGTTAGGGGTATAGGGTTTTAGTGATATAAAATGGTGTGAGCAGACCCGCATTTACAGACTACTGAGGTTATGTTATCATATTTTGAATGAAATACTGCTTGTTTTGTTAGGTTATGTTAGGAGTACAAGGTTTTAGTGATATAAAAGGATGTGTGCAGACTCGCATTTACATACTACTGAAGGTTTATTGATATTGCATTATGTGTGTAGACCCTCATTTACATACTACTGAGGTTAAGTTAGGAGTAGAGAGTTTCCGTCATATAAAATGATGTATGTAGACCCTCATTTATAAACTACAGAGGTTTAATAGTGTATTTAGACTACTACAATCAATCGAATATTCAATAAATGATGCCAGCATTTACACTACAGCCGCATCTTTAAAAACGGTAGAAACGTTACAGAAAATTGACATAGAAATCATCCGTTACTTAAAGAAAGTCGACAAAAATACTACATTTTTAACAAAATACTAATAAATATACCGCCCATTTCTGAACCTTCGTCGAACACAGGGTTCCTATGAAAAAATTTACTGAACATTCCATTTTCGTCGCATTTCAATGATGCGGCCCAGTCTAAACACACTATTATTGATTTCAAATGATGTATGTAGACCCTCATTTACACACTACTGAGGCTATGTTATCATATTTTGAATAAAATCCTGCTTGTAAACATATTTCTTATCAATATCCCAACCTACTGAGGTTATGCTATCATATTTTGAATGAAATCCTTCTTGTAAATATATTTCTTATCAATATCCCCCCCGAAACTCACCTCATCGACCTGCGCCTGTGTCTGCTGCAGACGCTTCTGTGCCGCAATCTGCTGCGGATTGTGTGGTCCGCCCACAATCTCGCCATCGCCTCCCTCTCCGGCCGGAGCTCCGGCATTTGGTGGTGCATCTCCAGCTGGTGCAGCGTCCGCCCTGCGGGAGGATAGTTTGCCATTAGTCATCGTATCAGCGGAGGAAACAAAAATAGCATGGACCAAGACTAATCAACTCCCAACGGGGGCTCTCAAATTAAATACAGTAAGTACTCAAGTTACACAAAGAGTGGGTGATCGGTGGTTGGGGGCTCTTGGGGTACGACTATGGTTTCTAGCTTTAATCGAAACATCTCGAAGATACGTGTGGGCTACATAGACAGTGCTGGATTATATTTCTAGCCAGCTAACCTTTGACAAAGGAGTACACTTACGGTTCCTTGTTCTTGTCTTTCTTGCCCATCTCTCAGACCCCCAAAAACTAAGAGCTTTACCTCGTCTTCTGGGCTCTGCGGGGGGCCAAGGGAAGGTAAATAATTAATATTACAAAAATAATATAATTTCTTAGAAAGTAAAATGAAACTAAACTACAAAATTGATGAAGGTATATTTTCAATGGTATGGTTTTTATACCCTTGCAGGGGGTATTATGATTTCAGTCAGAAGTTTGCAACGCTGTGAAGGAGACGTTTCCGACCCTAGAGAGTATATATATTATTGATCAGCATCACTAGACGAGTCGATCTAGCCATGTCCGTCTGTCCGTCCGTTTCTACGAAAACTAGTCTCTCAGTTTTTAAGCTATCGGGCTAAAACTTTCCCAAAAGTATTCTTTCTATTGCAGGTAGTATATAAGTCGGAACGAGCCGGATCGGACAACTATATCAGATAGTTCCCATAGGAATAATCGGGAAAAATATGTAAAAAAAATTATATCTTGGGTGTTTTTGAACCTATAACCTCCTACTTTTGGAAATGCCATTTTTTAGCTAATTCTGAATTTCGAATAAAATTGTTTCAAAATGGGACGACTATATCAAATAGCTGCCATAGGAACGATCGGAAAATTAGTGATGAATAGGAATTATCTGCAAGGGTATATAAGCTTCGACTGGCCGAAGCTAGCTTCCTTTCTTGTTTTTTTTGCTCTTTGACCACCAAGAAATGCAAATCAATATCTCAACCCAACCCCTAAAACCGGCATTATTTTTAGAACTGTCAATTTAGCCAGTGAACACTGGTAAATAATATTAAATGGAGTTATTACCATGAACTATGTATGTCCTTTTAACTACACATATTTCCCATTTGTGTTAAATGAAACCCAAACTTAGGGCAACTTGGTTTGCATGTCCTTACTCACTGGTGCGAAACGTGTTTTTATTGATTTTGCGGTGTGAGAGACTTGGCCATGTGATGCGGCAACGTCATCGCCCAGTGAATCATGCCCAGTGAACCGAAATGGCAGCTGCAGCTGCTTTGGGTTTCGGGTTTGGGCCCCGTTTACTTCGAAGCCAGATGACCCATGCTGCGTATACTTAATGCGGCTATCAAATGAGCATTCCCTCTGTGCGAAAAGAGGGGAATCCCCATTCCCCCGCCGGAAAACCAAATCAATAATGCCCATCCACTTACATGACTCTGGTGGCCTCAACGAATTCGGCTGGCGAAGATTAGGATGAAGGTGCTCTCTGCACTTGGCCTCTTTCGCAGGTCGGGACGTTGGTGGTCAGTGGGTGGTCTTTTGTGGGTGGCTAGGTGGTGGGTGTTTTTTGTTGGTGCAGCTGAACTCTGGTGCTTCGTTGTTTTTGTTCTAGAGGGTTGCGCTCGCTCTCTCTCTTTCGCTCTCTCTTTCGCTCTTCCGCCAGAGCTTTTTCGCCCCCTCAGTCGTCAATGAAAATTCACTCCACTCCACGGGGGGATTGGCTGGATCTCGAACTGGAACTGGATGATGTGTATGCGTGTGTGTGTGTGTGCGGGTAACACTTGCCACGACAGCCTTTCGCAGGAATTTTCTGGCTCAGCGCTGAAACTGCTGCTGAATAGAGTGCGAAAATAGTTTGAAATGCTATTTTTAGTACATCGTTTGGAATACCAGGAATTCTATTCTATGGGTTGGGTTCCATGTTCAATTCAAGGACCAAAGAGGACGCCCACTTATCTATTTCCGTTGCCTACCCCCAGGCGCACTTTTGAAACTATCTTGAAAAGTGCAAAACGTTTTAAAAATAATTTCAAGTGCTCAACTGAAAAATCAATGAAATTCTGCACGACAAAAGGGTTTGACTGCCTTTGGTTTTGAGATTTTAGCTGGATTTTCCAGTTCCTCGAAAATCAATTTTAGCCCTCTTGATGAGCACACACTTTAGCTATAACTTGGTTAGTTGTAGTTTACCAAAAACTATGCTTAAATAATATTCTTGGAATTTTTTTCCGCAGCACTAGGAAAATTTTCACTTACGACGTTTTTGGCCAACTGCGAAAACTTGCAGCTTTCCTAACTGTTATGTGTATTTGGGGAAAAAGCTGCCTGGATGGTCAGCAGCGAATGCTTTTCCAGCGAGAAGCTTTTCCCTGGCGAATTCCAAGTAGCGATTGCTCAAAAGGGGTGGGAAATTCAAACATAAGCCGGGCTTTTCAGCAAGGACTTTAAAAAATAGTATTTAGATATTAAAAAATTTGGTAAAACTACTTAAACTGAGAAAAAGGTTTTATTTTTTTTTTTCAAATTGAGTTTTTTGCTAAATAAAATTGGTAATTTAAATGTTTACAATTTTTTGTTGTAATTTAAAGGCTTTAACAAGTTTTTTACTTAAATTATTAACCAAAGCTTAGTACTCAATTTAATCAAAAAAAGCATGAAAGAAAAAAGTCCTTACAAAATTTGGAAAATACAACTTTGCGGTAGATGTTTTTAATGGACTTTTTTGCTTTATAACCTTTTAATAAAAGTGACAACTAGGCTTCAGTTTTATGTTTTTAGACTTAATTGCACTAAAGCGGTTTCCTGAACTTTGTCTGAATCCAAACGCGGTACATCTTCAGCCCACGACCCCGGTTGACCTGCAGCCTTCGGTCCACAATGAGCTGCTCCTCCTTCAGCCCCGCCTGGGTCATCATCCCACGCAGTTCCTCCTCCGTAAAGAAGTACACCATGGTGCCATCGCCGCGCACATAGAAGTTGTCCTCCAAACACTTGCCGCTCTTGAAGCGCAACTGTGCCAGGTCATATCTTCCGTAATCCCTGAAGAGGAGCAGACCACCTGGTCGCAGGTAGCGATAGCAGTTGTCCAGCACCCGCTGCATTTTCTTTGGCTCAATGGCGGACAGCACAAAGATCATTACAATGATGTCTTGCGAGTTCTCCTCACAGGGCACCTCCCACTGCTCCAACGTGGCATCCATGACAAACACCTGGCAGCGCTTGGAATCAAACTGCGGTTGACTTTGCAGGATTTCTATAGCACGGGAGGAGAAATCGCAGCCGGAAACCTTCAGCTGCGGTTCCGTGCTGTATTGCAGCAAAGGCAGGATGGTGTTTCCCACACCACAGCCCAGTTCGAAGATGCTGCGTGGCTGCTGCTCCGCCGTTTCGCTGGTCAGAGGAGCCAGTTCCGGGAACTCTGTGAACAGCCAGTGGCGATCCTTGAAGAAGCGATTGTCGTGAATGCCGTAGAAGGAATCCCAGAACTTGGGGGCATCCGATTGGAATCGGTCCTTTTGCTCCGCCTCCATTTTGCAGGCCGAGTTCTTGGCCACCGCCTCCTGGGCGGCCAGTTCCTGCTCCTCGTCCCACTGCACGTGGTCCCTGGGAATCGAGAATTAGAGGGGTTTCCATGAGTGATTCACTACGGATAAGTACCAGGCATTAAACTCGAACACCTCGCGCTCATCGGTGAGCACCCGGCTGCCTGCTCCCGCTGGCTTTTTGCGCTGGCGAGTGTGCTCCCAAGTTTTGCTGGCCAATCGCCGCAGGATTTGCATCCCATATTTACCAAGCATTGTGCTTGAAGACGTCGTCGGCATCCGTGAGCAGGCGGGTTCCGAACTGGGGTCGCTTCTCGGTCTCCGCGGCGGGGGTGTCACTCATATCGGTCGGGAATGAGGGTATATAGCACCTGTTGTTCCGATCGAAATTCTATATTTTGTAAACACGCAGTGTGACCGTAGTTGCGGGCATTCAAATAATACCGCAAAACAAATAATACCAAAATTATATACCGAAGTTTAGTATTTTTGAGTCGCTGTCACACTCAGTCGCGCGGGAAAATGTGTTCCGGGTGTATTTACTCGTTTTTCGGTAAAAATCGCAAGTAACAAAGTCCACGAAGTGCTTATTGTGTACAGGAAAGGCGAAAGTACGTCTGCGCGTCGTGTTTTTGGCGGAAACTATCAAAACATGCATAAAAACGAGTAAAATAGAGTTAAAATACAAAACAGTGCTACCAGACCGCCGAAAAGTGAATGTTGGTTTTTGTTTTAGTGATGAGTGCGTGTTTAACAATACACGAAGTGTAACGAAAATAATTTAAAAAAAGTGGAATAATAAAATTAATTGAATTAAATTAAAATTATCTAAAGCAAGGAATTTTAACTGCTGGTAAGTCTTAAACTTTTTATACGTTACTATCTTACAAAAATAGTATTAAGGGGAACACCTTTTAATTATTAGTAAACACCGCATTAGACTACATTAGTTTTTTAACTTAAAATTCTATTTTTAATTCTATTATAAACTCGTGCCTGCTCGTCTCGTGCTGTTACTCCCATCACTAGAATTTCCAACTCCACTTTTCCCCCAGTGGCAACGCCGCGTCAGTTGGTATATCAAAACCGCAAACCATCCTTTTTGTTGTATTGTGCGTTGTTTTTTGCGACGGAGGCGAGAAATTTAAACAATTAGCATTCCGAGTGCTGGGAAACACACACGCTTATTGCGTACGCATAGAAGGCCCGTCGAGGAAGCGACCCAAAGAGACCCGGATTGAGTGTGTTTTCCAGGGAGCATTGCGTATACGCAGAGGTCCGCCGCAGGAGGACCCACGGAAATAGACCTCCATTTATCGCTAAAAAACCGATAAAATGATGAACGAGGCGGCCCTGGCCAACATGATACCCTACGACACCATCGGATTGTACGAACAGCCCAAGCCGCGCTTCATCTTCAAGATGCCGCGCGTGGTGCCCGACCAGAAATCGAAGTTCGAGAGCGACGAGCTCTTCCGGCGGCTCAGCCGGGAGAGCGAGGTGCGCTACACGGGCTACCGGGAGCGGAGCATCGAGGAGCGGCAGGTGCGCTTCATGAACGGCTGCCGCGAGGGCCACACGGAGGCCAGCTTCGTGGCCTCCGGGACCAATCTGCAGCTGGTCTTCAATGCCAACCAGAATCCCTACCTGCACGACAAGGAGTGCGACTTTGACAAGGAGCACGGCAAGGTGCACATCAAGTCGTACTTCATCATGAACGGCGTGTGCGTTCGTTTCCGCGGCTGGATGGATCTGGAGCGATTGGATGGCGTTGGCTGTCTGGAGTACGACGAACGGCGGGCGATGCACGAGGATGCCATCTTAAGGGATCAGATCGATCGCTACAACCAGCGGCTGCGCGAATTCGAGGACACCAAGCGCGCCTACCGCGACAATCGGCAGGACGAGATGGAGGCAGTGCGTCGGGGCGTCGCCTCCGGCGGCATTGGCGTCGGCGCCAGCATGTGGCGCCGTTAGTTGGACCTGTGGACGGCTCCAGGGCCGTCGCACCAGCAGCAGGAGCCGCTTCATCACCCGCAGCAGCAGCTAGAGACTCAATTCGCGAATACTCAATACTTCATGGACAACTGAGAATGCTCCGAGCCCCCTATTTCTGGGTGGGCCACCAACCACTGGCGAGATTTCAATACGATTACGTTAGACACGCTCGAATAATTATGCTCCTAGATTAGTCTTAGATCTAATGCTTACTTTACGTATGCTTTTATGGTATTATACTTACAACTTAGTGTGGATTTAGTGTCGTATCTTTAACTAAAATACATAATTACTAATCGATGTGGCTTTTTTTGATTCTGGGCTTTCCGCTGACTGAGTCGATTCACTGGAAATTACCTACCAGGGGTGGTCATCGAATCAGATTAATGTTTTTCAAGAGCTTTCTATATGGAAATACAGTAGGCAATGGTTAGGAGGAACTTTAGAGCTGGGTAGATAGATTAAACTCGAGTAATTAAAATGCAGGCTTTGAAAATATTATTCTTTTCAGCTTGTAATTTTAATTTTTCAAAGCATACCTTTTAAAGAATAAGAAAATCCATCGATTTCTATAGCAGCTTTATGATGGGACGGTGGTAAAATTATGAGATTAAGAGTTGTGCTAATTTTCAGCTCAAACATGTTATAATTGTACTTGTTTGAAATATAAATAGGGGTTCCTTAGATTGGGTGAAACATTAGAAATCTCGGAAATGGCGAAAAGGAACAAACATTTTTCTTCGGGACAATGAAATTGACAATCTTGACTAGTCCTTTCAAAAACCGTGAAAAAAAATTTTAAATACTTACAATTTATACTTCTTGGCCTACAACAAATTTGAGAAAATATTTTCTTTATTCCCCTAGTACACATTTAAAAACGTGTAGAGTTGTACGTTGTTCCTCCAAGCCGTTCTGGAGATATACCTACTAATTTGAACTTACGTTCCTAACTTTAAAAATTTATAGCGCCCTTAAATGGCCACCAAAAAATTTCAAAAAAATCACAGAAACTCTACGAGGTACTCGAGTTTTAAGAATATATATTTGGAAAATTCTTAACCAGCTTGATTTAAGTCAAACTAAATCTTTTTCGATTAATCACCCGAGCTCTTCAAAGCTTAGAATCATAAAGAAAACTAGTTATTTTGATTTTATACCATTATAATATACATATACTGAACTTGATGCGTATAATAAGCAAGAATCGTGATAAACTAAACTAAGTGGGGGTCTCGCTTGGCGTGGAGGAAACATATAGATTAAACGTATAGATTAGCGGAACTGCAGATTGGAGATGCGCAGTCCGATGCTATCCTTGCCGATCTGGCTGACCTCGCAAACGGTGCAGAGACTGCCCTTGAACTGTGGATCGTAGGAGGAGGCGCAGAAGGGACAGGTCACCTCGGGTTTACCCCGGTATAATGGCTTCCAACTGATGCCGCAGATGGTGAACGGATTGAACTCCTCGTACTGCAGCTGGTGCTCGTCCACGGGGTTAACCTCGCAGGCCTGCAGGATCTTTCGCACTTGCTGGGCGACGTCGGGACGGGGAGCCAACTCGAGGAGCCGGCGGGCAAAAGAGGCGGCCGTCTTGTAGTTCTTCAGCTTGAAGAACATATTGAGGGCGGTGCGCAGGGTGAGGATCTGGTGCACGGGCTGCAGCTTGCAGTGCGTAAAGTAGGCGGCCATCTCACACAAACGCTTCTGCTCCTCCAGCGTCGACTTGGGCATTCCTTTGCGCACCGTTTCCATCTTCAGGCCCACGATATACTCGGCGCAAATCCTCAGCAGCTGCTGGGCCTCCGCCGCATCCACTTTGGTCTCCACCACCAGCAGAGGAATGCTGATCAAGATGGAATGGAACTTCTCCACCGCCTCGGAGAACTTGCCCGATGTCGTCAGTTGGTAGCCAGCCTGCAGACGAGCCACCAAGTCGTTTAGCTTAATCCCCACCGCCGGTCGCTGCAGCTTGATGTTCGTCTCGGAGAAGTTGCGCAGTGGGTAGCCACTCAGCGATTGCAGATTGGGATTCCCAGTGTAGCTAGTGCGCGAGCAGGCGTAGTTCTGCAGGAAGAGCTGCTTGAATGGCTTGAAGTTGACCACTCCCAGCTGGTCGTGCAGCAAACGGAAGGCGGTCTCGAAGGATCCCGCCTTCACATGGTCGAGGACCAGCGGTGAGTTGTTGGCCCATTGCTGTGCCGGCGACAGGCCCTTGTTGGGAGCCGCATAGTAGTTGCTGTCCAAGGCGGAGGCCTTAATCTTGGAGGCCAGCTCCTCGGGGACCACCAAATCATCATCGCCCACATCCCAGCCGGCGCCATCCTCTCCGCCGGCACCACCGCCATCTCCATCGTTACTCAGCGCATCGTGCATCTCCTCATCGCCATCCTCATCCAGTCCCAGGTCGGCATCCGCTCCCCAGCCATCGCCGCCGCCGTTGTGCTCGTCCAGCACGGCGGCATCTGCGTTGATGTTCAGCGCCTGGCGGGCAGTGGCACTCGATCCCGCCCGGGTGACCATGGCGCCCTCGAAGAAGCCCTTGGAAACGGACAGCAGCGGCCAGTTGGTCTCCAGCTGCTGGATGGGCACTGGTGGCTGCAGCAACTGAGCATTCGGATTCACCTCGGGCAGAGCGTTGCCCTGCGAAGTAATCGTCTCGCTGAGGGATTCAGTGAGATCCTCGAATCCATGGGTGGCGGCTGTGAGATAAGCCAGCGAAAGTTGTCCACAGTTCTTCAGGATATTCACCCGCTCCTTGACGTCACCGAGGAGCAGTGCACCCTGGTACTGCGCGGAGACATCCTTGCGGATCTCGGCGATCTTGTTCATCTTCTTCAGCTTCTCCAGGTTGCCGGTGATCAGGTAGAGGAAGCTGAGCTTGTCAAAGTTCTTGGTGCGCTGATAGCACATCTCCACCACCTGATGGTTGCCCTGGAGCAGGGCACTCTGGCCCAGACGATCCCAGCAATCCTTGTCATCCAAAGCCTTGGCTGCCTCCAGAGCAATCTCGATGTTGCCGCACTCCAGAGCGAGTCCAAAGCGGGTCTTCTCATCCTTGACAAAGTGCAGGGCCACCTCGGGATAGCCCTTCTGCTGCAGGTAGGCAATGATGCTCTGACCCACCAGACGGGCATTCCTCACCATGTGCAAGACCTCGTCGTATTTGCGTTGAATCAGGGCCAGCTTAAACTTGTACTCCGTGGGATCGATGTGGAGAACGCGAGTGCGGCACTCGCGATCCAGGCAGAACACCTGGTTGCCCTTGACGCGTGTCAGATAAATGGGCAGATCCAAGGTACGGATGATGCCATGATCTCCATTGGTAATGGCGTACTTGATGTGGTTGCTGGTGGTGTAGATAAACACGCCCGACTCGTCCCAGGCTCCGGATTTCACGCGGCAATTCTCCTGGACGGTGCACAAGTACTGGAGTCTGCGATCGCAGATGGTCACCGAGTGCTTGCAGAGCAGGGCGACCAGGGACATGTCCGGTGACCACACCACATAGCGGCACTTGGCCAACTTGATGCTGCCAACGGAGACCAGGCGCTGAACCTCATACAGAGTGACAAATTCGGGATCCCGGATGAGCAGCATTCCGGTGCCGGCGTAAAAGATCTCCTCGCAGAAAGTGGGCAGCTTCTTGGTCACCTCGTTCTTGAAGTTCTTGATCACCAACTGCTGGTTGCGATCCAGGACGGCAAACCGATTGCGGGCCACCCAAATGGCGGTGATTCCAGAGCTGCGTTTGCTGTCCGATTCGCTTTGGCTTTCGGTATCCTTGGGGATCTGGCAGAGATCGTAGGTGCTGTTCTCCAGGTTATTCGTTCTTGTGCAGATGAGCACGGCATTTAGAGCCGGGTTATAGGACATGCTGTACACAGGCGACTTGCCAGGACGCAGCTGCATCACCACCGTGTCCTTGGTGGTGGTAAAGTCCAGTTTGCGCAGGAAGCGTTCCTTAACGTAGTAGAGAATATTGCCATGGACGGCGTAGGCGGGACGCTCGCGCTCCAATTTGAAGACCACCATGCCTGTGAAAGGGAAAAAAATCAATAGAATGAATAACTAAATAATGTACGGGGATAACCCACCTCCATCGTGGCCAGCTGCAAACAGATTCAGGGTAGGATGTGCTGTCAAAATCCAGAAGCGCTCGTTGTCCCGCCGGAATGTGAAGAGGCACTGTCGCTTGGTCATGTCCCAGACGCGAATGCTGCGATCCTCGCCGTTCGAGAGGATCAAATCCTGACGCGGATGGAACAGCACGCTCGACACGTTGTTGTAGTGACCACGGCAGGTGTCCACCTCCCAGGCTTTGTACTCGTTCATGCGCCACAGCTTGACGAGGCGATCATCGGCACCGGAGACGATGAGCGGCAGAGTGGGATGGAAACTGGCCCAGTTGACGCCACGATCGTGACCCTCGAGCACGTGCTTGACCACGGCATCCGCCTGGCCAAACAGATCGGTGGCGCCGGGATGACCCTTGAGGTGATCATCGAGCCCACCGGGTCCGGGAGCCACGTTCTTCTTGCGCAGCCCCGAGATGTCCCACACGCGAACCGTTTGATCCAGCGAGGCGGAGACTATCTGATCCTCCGTCGGATGGAACTGGGCGCACATCACGTAGTGATTGTGTCCGGTCAGCACGCAGATGCAGTTGCGCGACTGCCAGTTCCAGATGCGGATGGTCTGATCATCGGAGGCGCTGAGAATCCAGGGATATTCGTGGTGGAAGGCCACCGTGCGGACGTAGTCCAAATGGGCCAACAAAGTGAAGATGCAGCGACGCTGCTTGTAGTTCCACACCTTGATCTTGTAGTCATCGCCGCCGGAGACGAAAAGGGGCATCTGGGGATGGAAGGCGACGCCTCTAACCGGCCCGTCGTGCTCGTCGAACTTCTCGAGGAGCGTGTGCATCCGGTAGTCCCACAGCTGGATGACGCCGCTGTGCAAGCTGACCAGGATCCAGGGGCGTTTCGGGTGGAAGGAGAGGCCCTTCACCCGCGCCGACTTGGACTCGAAATTGGTCAGCATGTTGGCACTTTTTCCGTTTTTCCGTGTGTAGGTGTCTCAAATGGGTTCCTCTTGGGGGTGTCGGCTTTTCCTTCAAGCGCCCTTTTTCCTTTGCTTCGGGCACTTGCCTGTTTTAAAGGGGGAGGAAATGGGTGTATAGTGTTACTTCAAGTTAATATATTACTTTAATTAACACGTAATCTGTTGGCTAGAGTTAATTTTATGAAAAACACCAACCAATTGCTGAAATTGTGACACGTCAATTATCTTCTTCTTCTAAGGCAGGGTTGCCACTCTTTGGCAAAGGTACACTGACTACGATAAGTAAGTGCACAGTAATTTAATAAGTAAGAAATGTTTTTTAAAATTAGGGTTCTTAAATATTTATTTACCGATTAAATTTCATTAAATTTTCTTTTTATATCTATTGGAATAAATCTTCAATGTCAAGATCATTGAAATACGATTGTTTTGAAGTCTTTTTGAGCTACTATACATATAATTGGTTGCTTTAAATATAAATAAAATTGTTTATTTTCTTTATTGAGGGGATTCCCTAAACTGTTGAATTGTTGAAAATTCAACAGGAAATTTCAGCAATTAAGGGAACGACCCTAAATGGTTCCTGTTGAATTTTCAAACAGCCGTTATTTGTTGAAAAGTGTCATGGAACTTTAAACACCTAAAATTTGATTTTTTATAGTTAGTTACTGTTTAAAATTGTTAGCAAGGTAAGAATAACTATAAATAAGCTGTCTAACTTGATTTTAAAGTAAATATGGAGTACTGGTGATACTAAAATGTGACAGAGTTGCCATGACTTTTAACAGAAAAGGTGACAACTCCGGTTTTCAACGATTCAACAAAATTTTCAACAGCCTCGAGGTTGTTGAATTGCTGAAATTTCGGAAACTTGATTTCGTATGGAACAGCTGATTAACAGCTGACCAAAATTCAACAATTCAACAGTTTTGGGAATCCCCCCACTATATATTAACTTGGTAATTTTTTCATTAAATTTAATTTCTTTAATTTTTAAGTGTTTAAATGGTAAAAGTACTCCTAATGCGATTACTTTTAGTGGCCACTGCGAAGGACATGCGATAAATTAATATAAAATAAATAGAAAAAATTTAAAATCTTCATTGATATTGACATTAAAATACGATTTTTTTGAAGTCTTCTTATGCTACTTTATTTATTATTGGGTTCTTTAAATATAAATGAACTCGTTTATTTTGTTTTATTGAATTTAAATGAATTTATTTTAGGTGTTTAAATGGTAAAAGTACTCCTAATACGAATACTTTTAGTGGCCACTGTGAAGGAACGTACATAATTCCGTTTTCCAACACTGTTCAAAAGTGCAATCAGTAAAATGCAGTAAAATTTGTTTACTTTCCGACCTACCATGAAAATAAATAAATAAATAATAATTGAAAAACATGACGCTGGCACACCGGGCACTCTTCACCTGGTTCATCGTCCTGGTCTTCCTGATCCTGCTGTGCCTGCGCCTGGACCCGCGCACCACCTGGAATTGGTTCGTCACCTTCACGCCGCTCTGGTTCTTCGACGTGATCATCATCATCTACGTGATCATCAAGTTTATCCGCAAGTGGCGGAACCTAACCTGCCTGACGGACCTCCTGTTCCTCTACAAATGGAACATTGCCGGCGTGCTGCTGACCATCGCCTCGCAGGTGATGATCTGCCTAACGCTGGAGTACCCGCAACAGATTCCCATTTACGTGACCATTGCCCCGGTGATCCTGCTGCTGAGCACCGCCATCTTCTACGTGGGCAGCAGGCTGGGCAAGCGAGAGGGCTGGATTCAGTAGAGGATTAAGCGTGTATTTTAGCAGTAGGATTACGATTAGTTGTACATAAAGTGGAGGTGGAAACTCAGAAGCCGTATTTGCTTTGGGTGGCCCGACGGGTCTGCCGGTTGGCCGACCACATGGCCTGCAGCTCGGCCTCGTTGGCCTTGGCCTTGTGGGCCAGATAAGTAATCTGGTGCTTGCGCCGTGTCCCAGCCACCGGCTCCTCATCCGTCAGCACGCCGGTGGGCTGGTAGGTTGTGGACGAGGCCAGCGCCGTTCGCATCCATTCCTCGCGATCGGGCATCACCTGTGTGCCCACAATATCGATCACCTGGCTCATCTCCTTGGCCTCCTTTCGCCGCCGCTTGGCATTCTTGCCCACCAGTGCGTCCATGGCCTCGGAATCCAGCTGCTGCTCGTGGTAACGCTTCTGCGCCAGCTGCGTCTGCTCCTCTTCCAGGCGGGCAGCCTCTGCTTCGGCTGCTTCCTTCTCGGCAATCTCCTCGAGGTATTTGCTGCTGGCCTCCACCATCTTGGCTGCTCGCTTGGCCACCAGAGCGCTAATCTCGTTGCTGCTCACCTCGGGCAGTTTGTGTTCGGAGTTCAGGGAGAAGAAGTCTCCAGAGCCGTCCTCCTCATCCTCCTCCTCGCTATCGCTGGCATTCACCAGGGAAGTGGTTTTGACTTTTGTGGACTTTGTAGCCTCCTTTCCTTCAGGATTCTTCTTTTGTGCGGTCTTGGTTCCATCTACACCTTCTGTATTGTGTGCAGCCCTTCGTAGCTTCACTGTATCGGGCACAAAAGCTGGAGCGGATCGGTTCTGCACAGGGTTACTTGTTGGATTGGGAGCAGGAGTGGCTGCCACGGCTGAGGAGTTGGAGTTCTTGGAGAAATTACGCTCCGACTTTGCCTGGGGCAGCATAGAGAGCAAACCCGATCCCTTGGGCAGATTGGGTTTGTCCACCTTGTTCTTGGCCTTGTCAGCCTTCTCCTTGTCCACATCCGAGAATTCCCGCAGCGAAGGAATGCTAATCTTGACGCGTCCTTTTACGGGCGGCGGAGGAGGCTTCTCTATTTGGATTGGCAGAGCTTTCTTCTGCAGAAACTCATCATCTTTCTCCTCTATAATAGTTTTTCCTGGCGCTGCAGTTCGTGGCATGGGCAGGTTGGCGAAGGCGGGGGTCACCAGCTCATCCACATCCTCATCTTCATCTTCTGGGTTCCCGACGGGAGCAGTGACTTTGGGCTTGGGCAAGGCCAGTAGAAGTCTTCCCGTGGGTGGCTTCAGTTCCTGCAAGGACACTTCTTGGGGAACGTAATCGTCGTCTTCATCGCTAATGTGACCACTAGATGATTCCGGTTGTACAGATGCCTCATTGGAGGGATTCGATGTGCTCTGCTTAGCTGGTGGTTTCACTAGTTCCACTTGTGGCCCTGGAGATTCCTCCTCGTTCTCTGAATCTTCGTCAGAACTAGCGGCATAAGCAACAAGTGACATGTTTAACAAATTGTTGGAATTAAACAATGAAATACACAAACTACAGCTGTTTAATGTGGCTAGAGTTGTCACCTGTGTAGGGTTGCCACCTCTTTTTAATTATTATCTGCTCTACCAACACTGCTAATATTACCGTTATAAAGTGTTCTTAAATTTAAATCTTAGTCATTTTTGAAGCAAATAACTAATCTATTTTTTTATTTGGTCGGGAATTGTAGAAGTGAGTTTTACAAAACCTTTAATATACTTACCTAATGTATAATAACTGGTTATGTCTGTGAAAAACCATGTATTGCTTACCTGTAAACTTTAAAATATGAAATCCCAAGATTAAACCTCAAAAAGGATACTTATAAAAGAAATACCTGAATAACTCCAGATGGCTAAAAAAAGTATTTCCATTTATTACCTAACCTAGGGTAATAAAACCCAAAGCTAGCTTGATTCCGCAGGTAACCTAATCTATAAGAAAGTTACTACCTGTATAGAAACTCTTATTTGGTATAAATTAGGCTGAACGTACCACTGCAGGATCAGTCAACATTTTCCTCTCAGAGAATACAGATATATATCGAAAACTATGCATCATCACCAGAATCTCGGAGACGCTGCCGCCTTGAATGGGATGCTGCCGCCCTACGAAGCCATGGCCATGTACGAGCAGCCCAAACCTCGATTCATCTTCAAGATGCCGCGAGTGGTGCCCGATCAGAGATCCAAATTCGAGAGCGACGAGCTCTTCCGTCGGCTCAGCCGGGAAAGCGAGGTGCGCTACACGGGCTACAGGGAACGGGCGGCGGAGGAGCGACGGATGAGGTTCGTCAACGACTGCCGCAAGGGCTATGCGGAGATCTCGATGGTGGCCTCCGGCACCAACCTGCAGCTCTACTTCAATGCCAACCACAATCCCTATGCCCAGGAGCAGGAATGCGACTTCGAGCGGGAGCGGGGTAAAGTCCATCTTCGTTCTAACTTTATCATGAATGGAGTATGTGTCCGATTCCGTGGTTGGGTGGACCTGGATCGACTGGATGGCGTGGCCAGCCTGGAGTTCGACGAACAAAGAGCCCAGCAGGAGGATGCCCAGCTGCAGGAGCAGATCCAAAGCTACAACCAACGGATGGCGGAGTCCAAGAGGATCTACCACACTCCGCAGACTCCACCCGAGGATCACCATCGCAGGGGAGGACCTGGTATGCCCGGTGGACCAATGGGTTGGTAGAGGCATATAAATATGTACAAATTAGTTTAGCTTAAGTAATGATTAAGTAATATCGACAATAAATTAGTAAACTCAATGTTTTGTATTATCATTTCGCATTTGAAGATCTTGATAACAGAATAATACAGAAATAAAACTGGGGTTGAATTTTTAACCGAAACTTATACTATAACTCTAGTTTGTACTAATTTGTATTAGTTTAGCTTAAGTAATGATTAAGTAATATCGACAATAAATTAGTAAACTCAATGTTTTGCATTATCATTTCGCATTTGAAGATCTTGATAACAGAATAATACAGAAATAGAGCTTCCGTCTTGTACAGCCAATTTGTCGCGAGCTACCAATGTGTCCAAGTGCTCCAAACAGAATGGAACTATTTTATAAAATTTGACATTGACAGAAATTTCTTCAACTGATGGCGCTTGAAGCCCCAATTTTTAGTGTCGCCCTCTAGTGTTCAAAGAAACCTTCATTAAAAACGGCGCACAATTTAAACAAGACGTTTAGCCACAAACTATCCTTACTATTCTTGCCCCACTCTCTTCTATTATCATTCCATCGATAATGTAGCTCATTAATAGAGAACTAGACCGCGAACCCTTTGAGATGCGGTTTGAATAGGCCTAGTTATGATCCCATATTAAACAAAATAGCCTAAATTCGCTAAGAACTTGCGAGTTTTGTGGGCCATGCAATTGGCGAAAGGCACTCATAATGATTGTTTATCTGGGGCTCCTTAAGGGTTGCTGGCCGGGGTCTTTGGCCTTAATTGCGCCAGTTTCGGAACAACCACCACCCTACGAAGAGTGGGTCCAGCTGCCGTTCCTTAGTTCCCACTTGGTGCTCTCCACTCTCCGGGGTGGGCCGGCTGTCTATCCTCTCTTCCTCACTCGTAACTCTCGTAATTCTCGATTCTCGGCCAGAGAATCACCGGGCATGTGAGCATATATTGATTTTCCGCCATTCCGTTTGGGATGCTGCCGAAATAAACTTTGCAACTGGTCTGAATCTGAATCGGAATCAGTCTCTTTTCGAACGCGAAACTGAAAGCGGAAAAAGTGCGAGTGAAAATGAAATAAATAGAAGGGAACTCAAAGAAAACGCCGCCGCCGCCGCGAACTAAGAATTCATAAAATTATACATTCGGATTTTTTGTGTGCTTCAATTTGTTGGTGGTCCCAACCGAATCGGCACGAAAAGCTGCGAGTTTTGGTCTAAAATTAGCGACCGGTGTGTTTTCGGTAGGGTGTGTTGTGAACTCCGGCCCCTCCGAACCTCCGAATCCCCGAAACGGCCCACTTGGGACATTGTATAGCCCCCGAAAGTGTTTACCCATAAATTGGCCAAGATGCCCCCTGCATCCAACACGATCGTGCTGAAGAGCCTCTCCGTTCTGCTGGGCCTGTTCTTCATCTTCGTGGGCACCCTCAAGCTGACGCCGCACATCAGCAAGGATCTCTACAAGGACCTGGTGAGTAGAAAATCCTGGAAAATCGATAGGGCCAGAGATTCAAAGGCGGTCAGAAAGGGTGTGTGCAGCCCATTGATTTTTCCCAACTGGGGATGGGATGGAGTGCAGTTTTAAATCCATCTCTTCACTAATTGGAACGCTCTTATGTAAATGTTTTGGGAGAAAAGTTTTAAGAAAAGTCCTATAATAGATCTAGAACGCCCGTTTGGAAATATGACTGACTAATGGGCATTGAACTCGACCCCATCAATGCCAATCGCTGACATTCGGAAGACGCGAGACGCTATGATCTTCAAAAAAGATATTTCAGGAAAAATATATGCTTTAAGAAATCACTTGAAGAAATTCCAAAAGTGTTTAGGAAACTCAGTATAAAATATTCAAATAGATTGTGATTCATTCAAACAGCCGTGCAAAATTGATCAAATTTTCAAAAACCCATTGGATATAATTAATAATCTTTCAATCCAATAGCAAACCTAAAATTCAAAAGAATTGAGAATCCTCGAAAATTTGCAAACTAATTATTAATCACCTTGTTTGTAAATTGTTTTCAAAGCCTCCAAGCAAACGAGAAACGTGCGTATAGAACTAGAAAAAGCCAAAGATTTATAGAACAGCTGTTGTGGGGAATTTTTTGTTTACTTTCTGTAAAAACAACGCCCAATGATTTCGTTTTCATTGCCATTAAAATATTTCCCATGCCAATGTAAACAGTTTCTCAAACGAAAACCGCCATGACGTATACTTCTCAATCAATTCAGGGTATACCAATATGTTTTAAATATAAACAATAGGGTGAGTCGACAGATTACTCAATAAAATATATGATTACAAATTTTAAATCATTAAAATAACATATCTTATAAACTAAAAGTAACTTCTCAATCAATTCAGGGTATACAAAAATATTTTTTAAATATAAACAGTAGGGTTCCTCAATAAAATATATGATTAAAATAAAAAAATTTGTTTTTAAATAATATATTTAAAATATATATTATAACCTGAAAACCTCTATATAAAACCTCGAATATACAAATTCAAATTGACATTGCATTCGTTACGCGCCATTTTACTTTCAAAAATCCCATGTTTTTTCAATCTCATTCTTTTTGCCAAAGCTATGGCATCTGAATTACGAAATATTTGTTTTGTTTGCTGTGCTCCCAGTGGTTCAATTGTAATTGTAATTGTAATTACCTTCGCATTACCACAAACAAGAAAACAGAGCGAGAGATCCCTACATACAAATGTGACAACAAGAAAAGCTTGCTTCCATTTAAAAATAAACGGGCTGCACTGCCTTCCGCTGGGAGCGAATTCCTCGGGGTAATGTTTCTGGGCAAGATTAATTATATCCCATATTCGATTGCAGCGCACAGAGTACGTGAAGTATGCCAAAGTATTTCCGCTGACCGCCCTTTTTGGAGTGAAGATCCCCTCGAAATGGTACCGCCGCACCGTTGGCATCCTGGAGATCGTCTGCGGCCTGGCCATGGCTCTGATTCCCTATCGTAAGTGGAGGATATAAGATATAAGTGATATAAGATATGATAGTACTCCATACTTACCCCCAGATAAAGTCAAGAATGCGGCCAATGTGACGCTGCTGGTGTTGATGCTGCTGGGCATCTACCAGCACTGGATGGTCAGCGATCCCTTCGAGCGCTCCGGACCGGCGCTGGTCTTCACCTTCATGCTGGGCGGACGCCTGGTGGTCTGGTACCAGACCGCCCGCCTCCAGGACGAGGCCTCGACGGCCGCCCAGCCGCCGGCGAACGGCGTCAAGCAGGATTAGGAAGCGTCACCACAGCATACTCATAGTCATTCACTGATCCAGCTTTGTTTTAGCACCCTAAGTTGGGCCCCGAAAGCTCACTCACCATTCTCACTCATCATTCTAGCAAATCGAAATTCATGTTTTCACTTTGGTGCCAAAATAATTTTCGTATACAAAACGAAAGATATTAACTAAAACTGTAGAGCCGCGGCATAAAGACACACAAACAGACCAGAAATTGTAATCAAATCCTCTTCGTAAAACGGGCACTTAGTCGAAACCATCTAAATTACGACTTTTAGAAACAATTTTAATAAATTTGAACAACTCATACATATTTAAAATTAATTATCCAACGTCAGTCAATCTGAATTATCGTTTTACTTTCGTGTTAAGCGGGAGATTATGGGGTATATCGGGTGCTCTAAGCGGTAACTGTGGATGGATACATAATGTTTAATCCCTACTCCGATCCAGTGCTCAGCAGCTTGAGGGCCTTCTGCAGGTTCTCAATGGCTGTCTTCACGTCATCGTAATTAAGAGCACTTCCTGCGTACTTGCAATACTTCTGGGCGGCAATCATTTGGTCGGGAGTGATCTGCACTCCGGCCACGGGCACAATGGGCTGGTAAATGGTGGCCGCCGTGGCCGGATTGGGCTGACCCGTGGGCACATAGGGCACAAAGCCACCGGGCTTCTCCTCATCCACCGGCGGACTGGGCAATTTGTTGGGATTGTTGAGCACCTCCTCGACGGTGGGAGGAACTGCGCTGGAAGGGGGCGACGGGTCTGCCTCTGGCTCGGGAGCAGCAGCGGGAGCGGGAGCAGGATCAGCTCCTCCCGCTGCCTCCTCGGCATTGGCATTCTCCCCCTCCAGCTCCGCCTCATCATCGTCATCTGGCAAGGGACCGGGAATCGGAGTCTCTCCGTTCTTCAGACAGTTGTGAATGTAGGCAGCCTTCCACTTGGCATACTTCCTGTTGTGCAGCGCCTCCTCGCTCAGCTCCCCGAAGGTCTGGAGTATGTCGTAGAGCACTCCGCTGGAGTAGAAGGCCTTGACGACGTTTCTGGTGGGGAATTACAAGCATATATATCAGGGAAATCAATGGGGAGGGTTGTTGACTTGACCCACTTGCCAAAGTTCTCTTCGCGATCCTGTTTATCGGCGTAAAGGAATAGTTTCAAGGCATAGTTTTCGATGTGAGCCTGGGCAGCCACCTCGTTGGTCAAGGCCTCGTTGTCCGCATGCTGCTTCTTCATCAGTTCCAGCCAGTCCATGATACCTGGGGTGTATCCAAAGGGAGAACCAAAACAAAACACGGATGAGTCATAGTTGGGGAATATGCGTATTGGTTATGGGGCTCACCCAGCAGTAATTTGGTTTCCTCGCCCGTTTGGGTGGAAGCCTTGAGGCCAATCTGGAGGGCACTAGTTCAGGGATTAAACAAAGAACATTAAATACGAGGTTTGCAAGGAAAAAACAATCTTCAGGTACTTACTATAATCTCGCCCAGTAGGCGATGACCACATCTCGAGTGTCGTGCTCCTGGGCCAACTTCAGGAAGTGCTGGATGGACTTCAGGGAGGGAGGACAAGGTGGAAACTCCATCTTGTTAGGAAAATCACTTGATCTTCTTCAGAATTAATTTCTTTATATGGGGGGTCTGGAAAACACTATGCCGAAAAATCAGTGTTGCCAGATGAAAATTCAGCTATCCCCCTAAAAAATCTCAAACAGTCGATATTTCCCCTAAAAAATCCAGTTTTCCCCCTAAATTAAAAAAATCAGTTAATTTCGAACATGTACAATAAATTAGAAATATCTCAATATGAAGTTGTAGAAATGTTAGAATTGAAAAATCTGTGAACTCGGAAGGAAAGACGTATGTAGTATTTTTTTTTTTTTAATTTTTTAGGAAATCACATATTTTAGTGTTTATTTTCCAAACATTTGGGTAATAAAATGACCGAAAAAACCCCTAAACTTTCCCCCTAAAATTTTCTCCCCCCTAAAAAAATTTAGGGGGAAAACCCCTGATCTGGGAACACTAAGAGTGACCAGCTCTCTTGGTCAATCGATAGCTCCGCCTATCGATACCCGCTGGATATAGTAGTACAAAAACTAAAGTTAGTACCTACTAGGTACTAATCTCTACAGGTGGAGAAGCTCATTTGTGAAACGGCGGCCAAGACGATTGGAGTTCTTAGGTAAACACACTGGGAACCGGTTTCGCGGTGCCCCTTATCAATCTAAACTAGTTGCACTTTGCACTTTAACCTGCATCCTCAACCTACGCACTTCACTTCACCCACCAGGTTCAACATGGTTCTCTCCAAACCCCTGTACTCGCTCTTCGGCACTTATCTGGAGCAGCTCTTCAACCATCCGGTCCGCACCAAGTCCATCACGGCGTGAGTACATTGAACCGCTTATCAGGCGATCCGGTTAATCCATTGATTGCTCCTTGCTCCTCCAGATGCGTTCTGGCCACCTCGGCGAATGTGACCTCGCAGAGATTGGCGGGCGCCAAGACGCTCAACCAGCACAGTGTCTTCGCCTACGGACTGTTTGGCCTGATCTTTGGCGGCAGTGTGCCCCATTACTTCTACACGACGGTGGAGCGACTCTTCGACCACGATGTGAAGTTCCGGAGGTTCTTCCTGTTCCTCTCCGAGCGACTGGTCTATGCTCCCATCTACCAGGCCCTCTCGCTCTTCTTCCTCTCCCTGTTCGAGGTGGGAATCGTTAGGAACTCTGAGATTATAGTTTAATAACCCCATAATCCCTTGCAGGGCAACCCTCCCAGCGTAGCGATCAAGAATGTGGAGAAGCTCTACTGGCCCCTGCTGAAGGCCAACTGGCAGTACCTCTCCCTGTTCGTCTACCTCAACTTCGCCTATGTGCCGCCGATGTTCCGGTCCATCAGCATGGCCATCATCTCCTTCATCTGGGTGGTGTACATTGCCAAGCGGCGTCGCCGCTTCCAGGAGAAGCTGGCCGCCGAGAAGGCAGCCAAATAAGCATTCCGGCCTTTAAACCTTGTGCCCTGCTGTTGTTGTCTTGGCTTAATATTCCAATTATTGTTTAGATTACGGCCGTACTAGTTGAAGTTCTTTATCTGCCCAGAAGGAGGGTGTAAGATAAGCTGAGACTAACTGGAGGGTCGCCTTATCAACCGACTGTTGTTATACCTTAAATTTTGTAAACTTTTCGTACTAAAAATAAACGTATAAATAATGTAAAAGCTAAGTTGTATACTAAACTAGTGATCCAAAAATCATCTTGATCGGAGCAGCGGTTTAGATTTTTAAAATCGAAAAGTTAATTTTAAATGTAGCCCCCAAAATATGGGGGATATCGAACATTTTTTTTAGATTTCCAAATAGGCCTTTTCAAAACCTAAAATTCTGCAAACTCCAAATTTCGAAACTCCAACCACTTCAGAAGTTAAGCTAATTTTTTTTGCTCAAAATATGGATGTTGGAGCTGTTAGGGGCCTCAGGGGGGGACATATCGGACCTTAGTGGGCGCCAACGCCCCCAATGGAATACTGTGAAAAAATTTGGCTGCTCTAGCTCTTACGGTTTGCGCTGTGGTCGTATCCCCTTAAAAATCGGTCTTTCATTTTATAATATTTTAGAGATGGAAGTACTAATAAGTAAGCTAAGATTGTAAGATCGATTTCACATATCTTTAAGTGTGTCCGTTGCACTTATAATTCATTTGTATTTTAAATACGTGTATATTTTTTAAGAAACGAATAGTAAAGTACGTGGCTTTACTAAATATAGGATAGTATTTATTTCGATTTATAAATTGAAGACATGTCTGTGGGGATCCTAATACAAACTCTACCCCTTTGTTGGGTAAAATTAGAATTTCTTTCATTCTAAAGTTAAATTATACATATATTTAACCATCCTTTCTAATTTCAGCTCGTGTTGGTCCAAGCTGGACCTCAAGAGGACAGCCTAAGGGAGCACAATCGGTTGAGGAGTATTCACGGCAGTCCTCCGCTGACATTGGACGCCTCACTCTCCAGGGGTGCTGAACAATATGCGATGGTATGTAACCAATTTTTATATTATAATATATTAGTATTATTACTAAATCCCTTAAAAAGGAGCTAGCTGCCCAGGGAGCCTTAAAGCATTCCAGTGGCGCAGGCGAATTGTATGGTGAAAACATATGCCGACATAAAGATCCTGTGAAGTGTGTTCAGTTTTGGTATGACGAAATCGGATCCTACAACTTCGGATCAGCGAAGTTTAGCACGGCGGCTGGACATTTCACCGCCTTGGTTTGGAAATCCTCAAGGAAACTGGGTCATGGTCAAGCCAGGGACATTGGGGGGACCTACTACGTGGTAGCAAGATATACTCCCAAGGGAAACATTAAAGGGCGATTCAGAGAAAATGTACCAATCGCAAATGGATGAGTTCGAAAGATATTGTATAAAGTAAATTCCGAATATTCAATTGAAATTGGCAAGCATTTTTATTAGAAACTAATGCTATTCTATTTAATTTCTAGACTCTATTCTGTGGATTCCATTTTGAGGACAAATTTCTCCATTACTGCGTTGAGGCGCTTCCGCTCTTTAAGCTGCTGCTGCATTAAATCTGATATCTGGGAACCCAAAGCTAATAATGCCTCGGTATTGGCTTCAGAACGCTGGGCATTCAAGCGGGTTTGCCTATTCAAGTCGCGAAGTTCCTTTGCTATGTCCATGAGGACCGGAACCGAGGTCTCCTGCTCGGTTTCGAAAGGACTTTCTTCTTCATGCTTTCTTTTCTTGGGCGTAGTAGTTTTAGATGTGTAGGAGGTGCTCAAGCGCTGATCTAACTTAACAGACGAACTTCTAGTTTGGATGGGGTGGCTGCAACCTTCTTCCTCATCCTCATCCTCATAGTCTTCTATGAAAATATTACTATTATAAATACGATTACTATTGAAATCTCTGTATCATCATTACCATTATCTGTGGCGTCGTCTTGATCAGTTTTAATGCTTCGCTGGGAGACGCCTTGCGATGTTTCGGATTGGGCCTTGGATGGTCGAGCTTCCACAATGGAATCTGGCATGTCGTACAGGTCGCAAATCACGGCCACTGCATCCTCCAGAGGAGTGAGCGTGTCCTGGTACAGTGACCCCTTGCCACTGGCCTTTGAGTCCTCCAGCCGGTTGTTGGTAATCTTCTTGCGAATGCAGCTCTTCCAATCCTTCCAAACCTTAAGAAACGAAAGGGGTTAGAGGGGTTTCCTTATAGAATGGGTTTTGGAGAACCACCTACCCGTTTCCATTCGCAGGCTTCCTTGATAGGCGGACCCACACAGTTCAGCTCCGCCGACAATTTCCGCCAGGCTGCTTCCGCCGCTGGCTTGTCGCCCTTGAGGTAATTCTTCGAGATGATGGGATGCCGCTCCATGAATGCGACGAAAATTGCATCCTGTTGTGCGGTTCGGTGCTTCCCCCTGTCCAAAATGGTCAAATATAGTATGTATACTTTTTGCCTTTTTACAGTCTACTCAACTTACATTACTCCGACCTAAAATTGCGTTTGCGCAATGTCTACTTTTTCTTATTTAAGGTAAAAGACTAACTAGAGTTAAAAACTAAATATTTGTGATTTTTTCTGTTGACAACTGAGAGCATTTGGCTGCTCTGCGAAAAGTAAAAAAATATCTCGCCTACTTTTGTAAATATACCAAATTTGTAGTGTTCATATAGACTCAAACCATCGAAGTCAAATCTTTCATAGACACAAACCATCTTTTGAAAATATGAATTTTGTGTTTTAATTTTTTTTATAATTTTTGTCTAAAAAAATCGTCTGCCCACTCCTTAAAAATGTTATTTTTTTCCTTAAAAAATTAAATGTTTTATTTTTACTAACTTTTTAATATAAAAAATTCTTGAAAGAAACATTTTCCACCGACTAAAACTAAATAATTTGGTTTGCCCACCTCTTAAAACTAAGTATTTTTCATAAAAAACGTTTGCTCACATCTTAAAACTTTTTTTTAACATTTTAGAACTTTTACTGAAAAAATGGCAGAAATTTAGAATATATTTAGAATTCTTTTCCATCAACCGGAAAATATTAGAAATCAATATATTCGGTTATTAGCTGTTCAAAACACTGGCATTTAGATTTGGGATCCATTTTGGCCAAGTTATACCAAAAAACACGTAAGAAAATCCATATTTTCAACCAAAATCCAGATCCTTATTTTCAGCGCAAGGAAAATCAGTAGCTTGAGACCATTGTTGAAGTAAAATTCAAGAAAACAACTTTTAGAGAGGCAACAAATAATTTATTTATATTAAAACGCAGCTTATACCTAGCAAATAATCGAGCAAAGGCTTACGAACGAGTATTATTGGCTTAATATCGGGGCTACAGTATAATTTCGCTAGTAAATTCATGTTCAGATGACTAACTTAGGGCCAAGGAATGCGGTGAAAAACAAGTTAAATGCGCATAACAACTATCTTAGGGACTAGGAGTGGTGACTAGTGGGGTTTGGTGACCAGGATTGCTGATGAGAGTGATTGAGGGTCTCAGGAATCGCCGCACATCTTGCGCAGCGAGGCGGTTAACACTCAGAAGGCGGCCAGCGATGGACTCCGGCTGTTGCGCAGGGGCGTGAGAAGGGGCGTGGCGGGACTGCTGGCGCGGCTGAAGCAACTGGAGCAGCAACTGGAGGCCTCCTCCGCCGCTTCGCCTTCTCCGGTCGCTTTGTGGTGATACGGAATGGGTCGCTTGCGAGCACTGTAAGTAGAATCCATTGATTAGTAAGCGATTTTGGCTCTTCTCTGAATAACCGGAAAATCAAATGAATAACTCACCAAACTGAAAATCGTAAGGAACTCAAAAGTTTTGGCTAAAAATCAAACAAAGGAAATCCTATAAAACCAAAGGTATACAATATAATCTGTAAGGGTGACAAAGTTTATTTGCGGCTTGGCTAAATTACGAGAAATTAGGATGACACATAATCGGATAGGCTACAAAAACATATTGGAGATATTGGTGGATAGTTAAAAAGTCAAATTATAAGTAGTTCCTGAGTGAGCTGAAAAAAATCAAAAATCATTTAGACAAAATCAGGAGTTACGTGTGCTGTATAAATAAAGTGTTTTGTATAATCAATGCAACTCAAGCGGATAATGGATAATGGCAATCAACTAGCGTCTTTTGCTGCGCGGCGATCGACGGCTACGAAATTGGGAAAATAAAACATATAGAAAACCATATTATTAATATACAAAATGAAGAGGAATCAGCCGGCGGAAGAGCAGTAGTCCCATTCTAGCTACCTCGTTATGCGACGTCTGTCCAGAAAACTCGGCGAGCCGCGACGCCTGGGGATGGAGGGTGACCGGGAGCCGGACTGTGATGAGGCGGAGCCGCTGCCGGAGGAGGAGCTGCCCGAGCTGCTGTGGGAGGAGCAGCTGGAGCGGGAGGAGTGCGACCCGGAGCGGGATCTGGAGCTGCGCGATCCACTGCGACTGCTGGATGAGCTGTAGCGCCTGTGAAGATAAATAAGATCATTAGTATTCTATATATAATTCATAATCAGGGTTGGGAATTTAACACACACTGTAATTAACTTGTGTTATTAATATGTTAAATGTCAAAGTGTTAAGTTCAAAAACAGTTATTGACATGTGCGTTCAAAATTGTAGCCTACATATGTTAGAAACATAAATAACACACACAGTTCAATTTTGTTATTTACACGACGTGTTTTTTACACAATGTGTTTTTTACACAGCATTGTTTACATTTCAATAACATTTTGGATTTCTGATAAATTCCGTTCTAAATTCCGGTGTTTAGGAAAATGTGATATAAATAAATATGTTAAAGATTTTAACGTTTTTTGAGTTATGGACCGCTGTGCCATTCGGGTTGTCTTGGACTAATGTGGCCCGAAGATTTCGCGGATTGATTTTGATTGTTTTTTTTTGATTGGTTGCTGTTTGTACTCGCAAGTGAAAGTGCATAAGTGCTATGCTTAACATACATTTTTTGGGGGTTATTCTGAAGAACTACCACCAAAAAATTTTCGTCAACTGGGGAGTACAGCGGTCAATACCCCCAAAAAACGTTAAAAACACATTTTCCTCCATGGACCGCAACTTTTCAGCACTGTCACCAAGAAGTTTTGTATGTTAAGCATAAACTCGTAACAATACTTTGTAAAAAATATATAGTTGAAAAATATTTAATGAAATTTATACTTTTTACAGTTACAGTTTTTTTGACTCGCACAGTTTTGGAGTCAAAAACACATTGTGTAAAAAACACATTGTGTAAAAAACACGTTGTGTTAAAAACACAAGTCGGCTGTGTGTGTTAATAATTATTTTTCACATTTAACACTTTTGTATTTGACACACATGTCAACAACTTTGCTCACACTGTAAAATACAATTTGACATGTTTTTAACATGTGTGTTAAATTCCGAACCCTGCTTATAATCCTATACTCACGATCTCGATCGGCTGTCGGAGTGATGCCGCCGCTTGCTGCGACTCCTGCTCCGGCGCTCCCGACTTCGGCTCCTGCGGGCCGCACTCTCCGCCGCCGCTGCCGCCGCCACGGTGGCCGTGGATACCTTGGAGACGATGGCATCTACCAGCGAGCTGTCCGCCAGCGCTGCGACTAGGGGCTGTGGATCGTGAATTTTGAAGGGTTTTATAACGATTTTCGGTTTCTGTTGGTGCTGATGGTGATGATGATGGTAGCTAATACTATTGGCGGCCACGGCAGCCGCAGCTGCTGCGGCATTGAAGCTAATGGGACCCCGAACATGCGGCGGATGCCCCAACAGCGGAGCACCCTGGCCACCAACTCCCCCCACACCAGCTGCTCCTGTGAGGGACAGAAGTCCCGGATGCCGGGGACCACCACCATGACCGCCGAACAAAGCCGAATTGTAGACCAGGCCACGGGCCAAATGGTGAGCCTGCTGCTGCTGCAGGCTGTGCTGGTGGTTCTTGCAGATGTTGTAGTGGGTGGCGGTCAGCAGGGGACCGTGGTTGAGGCGATTGGTGGTGCGGTTGTAGGTGCCGGGCGTACCCGCCAGGAAGGGCAGCATGCCGGGGTTGTTGCTGTTGCTGTTGCTATTCCCGCTGCTATTGCTACTGTTGGGATTCGAACCACCACCACATGCATGAGGATTGTTAGTACTATTATGTCTACTGTTAGGGTTGTTATTGTTCAGCGTGCGGTTGTGGAAGATGCGCTTCCCCGGCGGATGTTGATGCATGTGCTGTGGAGGCGGCGGCCTGTGGTTTAGGTGCATCTTGTTGTGGCCACCAGCCAATGTCGGACTCTTGGCCTCGCCATTCGCCGCCACGTGGGGCGTCTTGCAAATGGGCGGTGTGCTGGCGTCCCTTTTCTTGAGCGGCTCCTCCACCTCCTCCACAGACACCGTCTCCTGGCGCGGCTCCAGCGGCAGGATGACCGCCAAGGGCGGCGGGGGCGTGGTCGTTATCAAAGCGGTCACATTGTTAGCCACAAGGAATTCGCTTAGCGAGTTACGTTTAGTAGCCGTCACCAGCAGTTCGCTGCCACTTACTTCGCTGCCCTCCTTGGCCGGGTCCTTCTCCATGATCCTGATCTTCTGCTTGGCCTTGGCCGCAATGCCCGACTTGAGCTGCTCCAGCATGCGCAGTTCCTGCTGCTCCTCGCGCTCCCGCCGGCTCTGCTGGAATTCCTCCAAGGCGGTGGCATCTCCGCCTGCTGTTTCGGCATCGCTGCCGTCGTCGCTTTGTGCCCGCAGGCGAACCACTGGAGCGGGTTTCGTCGAGGTGGCTTCCCTGGCCTTGGACGGCCGCTTCTTCTCCTGGGTGATGATGTCCTGATAGCGCTCCGGATGCCTTTCGGCAGGCGAGTAACGCAACTCGGAGGAACTGGAGCGAGAACGACGCCTCGCCGGCTTGGGACTCGATTCGATGAGTTTTCCCTTTGACTTGGACGCCTGCGGGGAGTTGCGTCGCTCCTTCTTCGGACTAACCTCCTTCTTTACCTCTTTGGGTTCGGGTGTCCTACTCCGCTTCTTTTGCTTTTTGGGCGTGGGCTTAGGTGATGGCGTTCGGGAGACAGACGAGCTGCTACTGGAGCTATCGGAATCCGAGCTAGAGCTGGAAGCCGCCCTCTGTCGCTTCGTCTGCTCCAGGGCCACCATCACCGACTTTGTTCCCAGGATATCGTTCACTGTATCCTCGGCCGCCTTGAAGGGATTGAAGGCTGGTGCTGGGGCCACCTTCTTGGGCGGCGCCTCTGGGGAATGGGCTGGCGATTTGGATCGAGATTGGCGGCTTAACTTGGTGTCATCGGTTCGCTGACGGCGTTCGTCCTTTGTCTTTTTGGGACTGCGCTCTTTGGGCGAGTTTGTGGTGCGGGATTCCTTGGCAGGACGATCTTTGGAGCGCTGACGCTCCTTGGAGCGCTGTCTCTCTTTGGAGCGTTGTCGCTCCTTTGATCTTTGCCTGTCTTTGGAACGTTGCCTTTCCTTCAAGCCTTGTTTCTCCTTGGAGCGTTGCCTTTCCTTTGATCGCTGTTTCTCTTTGGAACGTTGCCTTTCCTTCAAGCCTTGTTTCTCCTTGGAGCGCTGTCGCTCCTTTAATCGTTGCCTCTCCTTGGAACGCTGCCTTTCCTTTGATCGATCTTTGGACCTATCTCGCCTCTTGTCCACCGATTGCTTCTTATCCTTGGACCTGTGCCTTTCCTTGGATCTTTGTCTATCCTTGGACTTGGACCTCTGTCGTTCTTTGGATCGCTGTCGTTCCTTAGATCTCTGCCTTTCCTTAGATCTTTGTCTTTCCTTGGACTTGGAGCGCTGTCTTTCCTTGGACCGCTGCCTTTCCTTGGATCTCTGTCTATCCCTAGATCGCTGTCTTTCCTTAGAACGCAGTCTTTCTCTCGATCTCTGTCTTTCCTTCGATCGCTGCCTGTCTTTTGAGCGCTCTCGCTGCCTTTCCGGCTCCCTACGTGGTGGAGTAACTGCCGAACGTTCCCTCGTCCTGTGGGAGGATTCCTGCTGCCTGGATTTCGTATCCTTGCGGCGCTCGCGGGAACGGCTGCGCGTAACATTGTCCTGCTGCGAAGCCTTCTCATCGGACTTGGAAGCTTTTGTTTTGCTTTTGTTCTCCTTGCGCGTTGGAGAGCTGAAATGGTAGGTATTTTTAGATATTTGTTGTATAAATTAAAGGAAATCTTCACTTACTTGGAGCGCTCCGAATCCGTGGAGCTGGCACGGGCGCGTGACTTCTTTTTCAGCTTCTTGTCGCGTTTTTTCTGCATAATAAAAGAGTGTGGAGTGTTAGTGGACCAATGGATGGGATGCCAGGCGCTCTTGCTAAGAGTCTAACTGTTAGCAGTAATGTTGAAAACATAGTTCATTCTTTATGGCATGATAGACATATGAAGTTCGAGTTTGGTGCTTAGAATTTTGCAGCATTTGACTTTCGCAAGCATTCTCTCTATTTTTTTTTTTTTTATTTTGATTTTTTCTGTTTTTGTACAAGAGTTTCTTTCGATCGGCTATCACTGCGCACTAGGTATCATTATCATATGGTTGTTTATTAGTAGCTTAAAGAAAACAGTCTAATGAAAGTACTTACAAAACTACAAGAGAGCCTTTGAAAGCTATCCTATATCAATGAAGCGCCAAGGGTTTTCATAAACAAAATATAAATTTCTTTTTGTTTCTTGAATTTACTTAGGAATTACTTGGATTGATTTTTGTTGGAAAAACAAACTACGTGTAACTGAAAATCGTTAGAAAGAATTTCGAAAAATGTTGGAAACCAAAAGAGATTGAGGAGGGGTCATCCATAGTATTTTATTTTATAGGTACTTTTAAGGATCAAATATGGATAGCCCCTCTTTATAAGAATTAATTTCTTCTAAGCATCTATGGGAATGAAAGAAAGGTAAATAATCGAGAGAGGGAAATCATAAGGTTATACTAGAATGCGTTTGAAGCCTTTTTACCTTTTACAATATTTGTGGGTGATTTTTGGTAATTTTTTTGTTTACTAATTAAGTTGTATGCTTTAGTATTTATAAGGTAGAGAACGTTTTATATGCAGGATTATATAGTTCAGTACTTGGTTATTTGGTCAATCGTTATTTTTTGAATGTTTCATTTGGTGGAAAAAGAAGTAAATAAGCAAGAGAAGAAATGGCGTATGTTTAATATTTGGTGAACAATTGAAACAACGAAACGAAAAGTCAAACGAGTTATCATCATCATATACAGGTAATAATATTATATGTAGTAATAATATATATAGAGAGAGAGGCAGTACTTCCATTCGGATTTTTTGGTTGGTCAGACGTAATAATTAGTTGGTTGGTTGTTAGTCAAAGGATGAGTCGTACAATAAAGGAATAGAAATATGCATATGTTACAATATTTTTTTGGTTTTTTGCGGTTTGGTTGTCCTGGAGAAAGAGCTTCAGAGGTGGACTTTTGATTGGAGAGTAGAGTTCTGGTTAAAACAATCTTTTGGCCAAGGAAACATGCACAGCTCTCCTTGCACCTTTCTCCACGCATCGCGTTAGCTTAAGTGCATCGGGGGGTTCGGGGTCCTAGCCCTTGCATACCTTGTCCTTCTTGGCTTTCTTGCGGGCACTCTTCGCCTCCCGACGATCCTCCTCGCTGCTCTCATCCTCCTCGTCGCTATCCTTGTCGCTATCCCGTCCACTTTCGCTGTGTTTGCGCTTGCGCGACTTTTTCTTCTTCGACTTACTGCAAGTAGAAGGTTAGAATCGATTAAGAATCATTATTATTATATTACAACACTCGTGTTTCAGCTATTCAAAAGTGTTTTTTTAGGTGCTTATTATTATTCGGTAGCCCTAGAGCTCCGAAATACCGGTTAGCAGCAATGTATAAATAGGTTTACTTGTGGTTCAGTGCTTTACCTTCATCGAAAACTGCGCAAATTGCTTTGTCTTAACATTATAGAAGGTAATCATAACAATAGAAAGAAAGATGAGAAAGTAATTCGCTTTTAATTGTTGCAAAACACACAGAGAGACCTCTTAACTTTATCGTTTATTGTATTTTGTATTTTGTATTGTTTTTTATTTTCTAGAGTAGTTCTTTACTTGTATTTTGTTTTGTATTTTTAGTTTGGCAATGCAGTTTCTATGGTTTTTATAGATTGTAGAATCGAATTATTACTTACCGCCGGGCAGAGTTTTTGGGGGAAATGTGAATGGACGAGAGTTGTGGGGGAAATATATCTGTGATCAGTTATGGTTAGTTTAGGCTTGGATTGGATTGGATGGTGTGTGTCTAGTGTTGGCTAGTGGAGAACCCATACGTACTTAGATCCCTGATCACTCTACTCACTCTCGCTGCACACGGATTCAAATAAAAGATTGTCTTGGCAAGTGTTAGGATATCGAAAGTATATATATTGCAGAAAGGCATTTGAAACATTTGATTTCATGTGAGTTCACTGGATTGCTTTGGATTGGTTCTTATATTGGTGTGTAGGATAGTGTTAGCTCGGTTAAAACTAAGTGTGAGTCATTTGTACGTGGCTTTTCGCTTCTTTTTACTTTCTTTCTCATATGAGTCCCTTTTGTGGTTTCAAATGCAATGTAAAAGAAGGAGTAGAGACGAAAAACAAAATGTATTAAGCAGTTGATTGATAGTTACATAGTATCATTGGTTTTTTTTTCGCGCTCTAAGCGCACGTGTTTACAGTTTACTATGTACGATATAAGGAAGGAACCAAAAACAATGACTGTAGAGTCCAAACAAAGAGCAAAGGAAACAAACACAGAGCTACGGTTGTCGAGGGATTGCAGTTTTTCGGTTCCCAGCCAGGACTCTTACCTCTCTTTCTTGTGCTTCTTGGACTTTTTCTTCTTGTCCTTCTTGCGCTCAGGACTGGCCGAACTGGAAGAGCAGAATATTAAAAAATATGATATATTATTTCAGAATTATGTTGATTTTTCTAGATTTTTATGTCAATCCGCTCTGGTAGGAATTTACCACTGACCCATTTTTTATTGAAACACTTATATTAGTGTAGATTAACTCACCTCTCTCTGGCGCGCTTCTTGCGCTTCTTCTTGTCCGACTTGGAGACATGTTCACGCTCATCTCCGCTGGCCGCCGCCTCGCCTCCATCGCGTTCCCTTTCCCGCTCCCTTTCGCGGGATGGAGTGCGCACTAAAGCATACCGCTTGCCGGTCTCCTTGTCCTTGCCTGCCGCTGCGGCAGCCGCCGCCGCCGCCAGGCTTTCGCGCTGGGCGTCCAGTTCCTTTTGCAGAGCCACGCTTTTGGCCAGATCCTCCTTCGCCTTGCGATCGCTGTCGAAGCTGCTGCCCTCCACGAAATACTCGGATATGTTGAAGGCCTCGCGCAGCTTGGCGTTCTTCTGCTGCTGAGCCTCGGCTATTTGATGGGTGTCACGAGCGCTGTAAGCAGAGAATTGGTGAATTTTATTAATAATGGTTCATAAAAGAGTATATTTCACCTTATATTAAGATGATAAAAGGAAATAAAATCAGTCTATTCGTCACAGAAATCAAATGAAGTCTAATATCTAACAAGTTTGTTTAGTTGAATGCATCAAAGTTAAACTGCAGGGCTTCCTCAGTTTGAAACAAGAGAGAACGTTAAAGTCGGGTGCCCCGACTATCAGATACCCGTTACTCAGCTAATGTAGATATAAAACTTTGATCAGCCATAACTTTTTAACGAATGGTCCGATTTAAAAAATGTCTTCTACATTTCGATAGGTATTGATAAACACAATAAAACTGCATTTTTACTTTTCCGAAATATTTAAATTTTGTAAAATCTTTTAAAGCTATTGTGGGCGTTAGAGGGGGCGTGGCGCTCGGCTGAAATAAACTTGCGCTGCGTAGGAAGCCCAAGAATATGTGTTGGTAATCCCAACTTTCTAGCTTTTGTAGTTTCCGAGATCTCTAAGTTCTAAAATATATGCTTAAATATATAAATTCGCGTTTTGTCTATCTATTTGGCTACCTTAAGCCCACCGCACTGCCGGCTCCCAGCAGTGTCTCCAGCAGGCTGCTCGAGGAATACTTGAGCAGCTCCAGCAGGACGCTGCCATCGATATTGATTTTCGCCGCGGGCAAATCCTTCTGGATGGAGGAGCTGTGCTCAGCTGTTCGCTGGCCGTGTTCAAGTGCCGGTTGCTCCGCTTCCTTCAGCTGGCAGGCGCAGGCGCAGTCCGGATGCGACCTCTTGGAGACTGCTGGTCGCCTGGTCTTGTTGGCGCCGCTTGCCAACGCCGGCCGCAGGGGCTTGAACTTCCTGGCCACCGCCGCATAGTTCCACGTGTGGGCGGTCAGACGGAAGCTCTCGTACTTGGCCAGGTACTCGCGGTTGTCGTGCTGGAAGTATGGTGCCTTGCTCTTTCTGGCCGGAGTAGCGGAGGAGGAGAGGATCTCACCGGCTGGGGGATGGGGACTGGTCGGGTTGCTGCCGGGGTTGCTGCTCTTTTCGTTGTGGTTCGAGGTGGTGGTGGTGGTGGTGGCGATTGCGTGACCTGCGCGTTTGCGTCGCTTGCGGCGTTTCTTCGGTTTCACCACCTGCACTGTGGTGGCCGCCATCGTTGTTGTTGTGCTCGTGGATGCAGTGGCCACCGAGGCAGCTGCCGTGGCTCCCACTGCCGCCGTGGCCGTGGATGTTGTGGTGTTACTATAGATCTCCGAGGAGAGCATTGTTGTTCCTTTTATTTAATTTGTTGATGGGTTTTATAGTTCTTAATACTTGTTTTATATTATTTAATTTAAATCCATGTGTGTGGAAGACAGTGGACCTTTAAATTATTATTTAGTGTTTAGTTTTATTTAATTTACGCCTTTTAAGACTTTTTCTTTATGTTAAAAAATATATTTTAACTTTATATATCCATGTATTCGGAAGACAGTGGATTTGTATTATATTATTATTTATGAGTTTTATTTCATTTACGAGTTTTAAGACTTTTTCTTTATATTAAAAAATATATTTTAACTTTATATATCCATGTATTCGGAAGACAGTGGATTGGTATTATATTATTATTTATTATGAGTTTTATTTAATTTACGGTTTTCAAGAGTTTTTCTTTATCTTAAAAAAGTATATTTCAACTTTATATATCCATGTATTCGGAAGACAGTGGATTGGTATTATATTATGATCTATGAGTTTTATTTAATTCACGGTTTTCAAGAGTTTTTCTTTATATTTAAACGTTATATATCCATGTATTCGGAAGACAGTGGATTGGTATTATATTATTATTTATGAGTTTTATTTAATTCACGTGTTTCAAGAGTTTTTCTTTATCTTAAAAAAGTATATTTCAACTTTATATATCCATGTATTCGGAAGACAGTGGATTTGTATTATATTTATACTTTTTTTTAGATTTTCAATTCGCGATTTTGTAGTTCTTTAGTGTAAATAAATATATTAATCCATGTAATTGGAAGACAGTGGATTTTTCGGATATTTATGCCTTATATAAGTACGAAAATAGTTTTTTATAAGATACTTTGCTATCATTTCATCGATTACGATTGGAAGACGATGGATTAGCATTTATTTGATTTCACTTTGGGTTACATTTAAGTAATCTCGAGTATCCTTATCCTTCTGGAAGACGTTGGATAGTTTTCAGGAGACATTGGATTATAATTTACTATGTTTATACGATTTACTCCGCTTGCTGCAACTTCGCGCACTTGCCTTCTTCACTTCGCGACTTAGACTAATTAATTACGGACTAGGATTGGAAGACTTATTTAGTGATTTGTTGCATTCGTTCGGCTTGGGTATCAAGATACCATTTCAAGGGGGCTCCTCTCCACTCCCAGCACTTGCAACAACCACTAGAATAGTAGACACAACGACGACGACGGCTTAATCCACGGCTGGGCAGCGGGTTGCAATGCTGATTTAGGGGTGTCAGTCGGCACATCCACTTCCACCACCGGCAGCACTGGGTTTCCCTTCAGCGGGTGCATTTGCATGGCCACTTCCGCTCCTCCTCCTCCTGTTCCTCCTCCTCCTGTGGCACACTTGAAGGGCCTCCCGTTCATTTGGGAGCACGCGTTTTATTTTGGTTTTCCCTTTGGCTGCTTGATTAGTAGGCGGTTATTGATTTTTCACGCGATTTAACCGTGCTTATCGGGCACTTTTTCCCGTGTCCCCTGCGGCGGCTCCTCTGCGCCAACTCCATCTCCGCCTGCTTTCCGTTTTAACAGGCGTTAATTGCTTCTAATTTGTATGTACATAAATCTATAGATAGAAAGTTGCTATTTGGCGATTCCTGAGCCTGTTGGCCAACTGAAGCGGTGGCTTTGGAAGACTTGAAGTGACTGAAAAGCCGAGCGCATCCCGGAAAAATCTTTGCAGCAGCTTTTTCTCTACCACTCGTCGTCTGTGATTGGCCCCCGAATCCGAAAGGGGGTGGCAAACTGGGCGCTGCGGCGGCGCATGGGTCTCCTTTTCCTATATGTGGTTTACAGCTGTCGTGTGAGCTGGCCGAGATTTCGCCAGGCCTTCGTTTTGTTTAACCGTTTTATTGATTTGTCCACTGGGCGCACGTTTTATTTTAAATTACATAAGTCTGATACTTACGCTACGCGTCCAAATTCATCCTTGGCCAGATCTGTTTTGCCCTGTCCCATCAACTTCTGGCGAAAGGAGTCCACATGCGTCTTGATTTCCTCCGGTGTGCGTCTGTAAAGTTGGAAATTATGATTATCTATCTATCCATTCAAGGGTTTAAACTGCAAAAGTGCTTTGTAATACCTTTTAGACTAGCTTAATTAGTTTTATAAGGCTAAGTACTATCTAGACAGTGAATTTAGCTACTGAGTGCTTGGATTTTTTGTCCGCCTGCCTGTCTTCCACTCAAAATAATCTCTACAACTGAAATGCACTTTTTTCACCACCGGAAGAGTGCTCACATGTGACGCACCGAGGGGGTGGAGGAGGTGGAGGAGGCGGAGGACTCAAGGGTGGCTCGCAGGGGGTTGTTCCGCGTTCTTTGCGGCGCGTGTGCGTCGGCTCTCTGGCAGCAAAGAGCAGCGCAGAGCAGCGCTACCAGGCGCCCAATGTAAACATAAACACAGAGGAGGAAGCAACAGACCCAGACCGGCGTTATATAACCGCGTATGGCCCTTATTTCTTGGGGCATCATATAGATGCCCCCTTTTCATGCTCACCCCTGCTTCTCCAGGATCTCCTCGAACTCCAGGCACTTGACTTCGATCTTGCGCTTGCGATCGTGGTCGAGGATCTCCTTGTTGGGCGGCCTGTTCAGCTGGGCGTCCAGCTTCTTGGTGTCGTCCTCGGCGCGGTAGTCCTTGTCCTTCTTCCCCGGCCGCACACATGCCCAGTTGCGCTGCACGTGTCCGTTGGTGCCGGAGCCACGGGGCGTGGTCAGTCCAATGCCGTTGTACATCCTGCCCACGGGTGTCCTGCTGTGGGTGCTCTTAAACGGCTCCTCTCAACGACTCCCGGCGGCCACTGGGTGCTCCACCAAACGCTGCAATTTCGCGAAGGGAAAATCGATTTCAGTTGCAGTTTGTTTGTGTAAAGGTGCCGTTGCAGTGAGCTTTCTATGACTGCTCACCTGTGTTTTCGATCCTGCAGCGCTGCGCTGGGGATTTATTCAATGGATTTCCTTGATTTCGACCACTTTTTTGCCAAAATATGCGAAATATGCAAAAGAATGCCGCCGTCTGAAATGGTGGGCAGAAAAATACTTAAAATATACTAAAAATGGTATCAAAGGGTCACTCTAAGGTACCAGGAGGGTGTCTCCGCTATACTATCGGGATACTATCGATGGTCGCGCCTTTCGATAGTTTCGATGTTTTCAAAGCATAAATTCGATAGTATCGAAAGAATGGTCATATTTACTTCATTTTTTTTCCATTTAAAGGTTTTTTGTTTTTTAAGCTAAATACATAATAACAAAGAGAACAAAAAAATCAAAATGATTCTACCTTATCATTAACATAAATTATAAGGTAACTTCAACAGAGATTATAAAAAATTCAGATAATTTTTGATATAAAATAAAAAATAAAAAAAAAAGTATTCTATCCAGGAAAAATGTCATCATTTCGTGTTTTGTTGTAATGTCAGTGATGTGAAAAATGTCCAAAAATGACTCAGAAAGGCAAAAATTCGATATATCGATAGTGCCATTCATAGTTTGCCAGCTCTAGTTGGCTTTTTATAAAATCACTGCAACGGTCATACTGCCAGCCAAACGTAAACAAAATTGTATTTACTTTCATTTACTAACGAAATTTAAAGCTAATATTAAGCTTTAAATATGAGTGATGCAGAGGAAACCAAATCAGAGGCACCCACCAAGGTGGTCTTCAAGAAATCCGGACGAAAGAACCTCAGACAACGCAAGAACTCAGATGAAGAAGAGAAGGAGGAACAGTAAGCCTATAAAATATTGGCTTGGCAAGAAAGTCATGTCGTTTTTTTAGTAATCGTTTTTAATCTAATTTATTTACGACTAATCGAGCACCAGGACTTTTTAGTATCCTTTTAAAGTCTTAGGTACTATCGATGAAACTTTGGTAATTATTCGATAACATTTGTGGAAGCTATAGCAATTTAAACATGGAGGATCAAAATGAGCATTTTCGGCATATTTTGCTTTTTTACTTCCGAAAAGGAAAAAAAGCGGTCGAAGCTCGCCAAAAATTGTGCGAAGTGTATGGTGAAGATGCCATGAGTGATCGCCAATGTCAGCGCTGGTTTGCCAAATTCAGGCTTGGAGATTTTGAAGTTAAAGACGCCCCACGTTCTGGTCGACCATCGACCGTTTTTGACGAACAAATTCAGGCTTTGCTGGATGAAAACCCGAGTTGTTCAACGCGGGAGATGTCAGAGAAGCTCAGTGTGTCGCATACAACGGTGGAAAACCATTTGAAGAAACTTGGCTACGTAAGCAAGCTCGATATTGAAAAAAACGACATGACTTTCTTGCCAACCCCATATTAAAAGTTATAACCATTTAAATACATATATATCTTTATAGACTAACTCTAGACGAGATCAAGGAGCGGCAGAGGCTGCGACAGCGGCCCAATGGCGTCAGCTTGGTGGGTCTGGCGCTGGGCAAGAAGATTGCTCCCGAGGAGGAGCTGGCCATCAAGGATCCGTTCAATGTGAAAACCGGAGGTCTGGTCAACATGCAGCAGTTGAAGTCCGGCAAGATGAAGGAGGCGGACGACGCCTACGACGTGGGCATCGGCACCCAGTTCTCGGCGGAGACGAACAAGCGCGACGAGGACGAGGAGATGATGAAGTACATCGAGCAGGAGCTGCAGAAGCGCAAGGGAGGCGGCACAGAAGACGCAGCGGAGGAGGAGGGCGATGTGAATAAGTACCTGACGCCCGAAGATGCCGCCCTGTACGCCCTGCCCGACCATCTGAGGCAGTCCTCCTCGCACCGATCCGAGGAGATGCTGTCCAATCAGATGCTCAATGGCATTCCCGAAGTGGATCTGGGCATTGTGGCCAAGATCCGCAACATAGAGGCCACCGAGGACGCCAAGCAGAAGCTGCTGCAGGATGCCAAGAACAAGAAGGACGGTCCCTCGCAATTTGTGCCCACCAATATGGCGGTGAACTTTATGCAGCACAATCGATGTGGGTTTTTGGAATTTAATATATATTTATGTAGATTTAATAACTTCTGTATTTTCCAGTCAACATCGAGGACAACAGCGACCAAAGGAGGCGCAAGCGGGAGGAGAGGGAGGGCAACAAGAACGCCCAACATCAAACCAATCCCAATGGAGTCAAAAGAGCCACCGATGACTATCATTATGACAAGTTTAGGAAGCAGTTTCGCAGATATTAAAAGTGCCAGCAATAAAAAACACAATGGTTTTATTTTAAGCTCGAAATTCATTTATCTTTTATTTCATTTAATCATAACAGTAATCAAAAATCCATTTATTGGGCCACTTCTGTAAAATAAAAACAAAAAGACGATTAGTTGTGTTAAAAAAAGATGGACGAAATAATTATAGGTTTTTAAAATCAGTGGGAGACAAAATTAATTTCAAAGCAACGCATGACTGAAGCTCAATGAGATTCCTACTCAAAATATCATCAGAAAGGAACTAAATTTTATTTTATGGATTACTAAAAAATATACACACCTTGTAAGAAGTAAAACCAACGATCCAGTTACACTTTAAAAGAGCTGAAAGAAATCATAAAATACCTTATTATTTAAAAGTTTTTAAACATAGCTTCACAGCATGAAATGTTTTAATCAGTTAGAGATTAAAATTGATTTCATAGCAACGCATGACTGAAGCTCAATGAGATTCCTACTCGATATATCATCAGAGTAAAATTAATTATAATGAATTTCTAAAAATTATACACACCTTTGTAAGAAAAGCCAAATCCAGAAACTTTTTGGAATAACTGCAATAAATCAAAGAGGTCTTGATTAGATAAGAATTAAAAATAATTCATTGGTTTTTTAAAATGTTTTTTATCAGTGAGAGATTAAAATTGATTTCATGGTTATTTCAATGAGATTCCTACTCCAAATATCATCATTGACTTAAATGAAATAAATTAAAATTATAATTACCTTTTTAATCAGCAGGATAAACTTCTCGTTACTTAAAGATAATTCCTGTAAAGTATAAAAAATAACGTTAGGAAAAGGAAAGATAACTAGCTATCATCAAACTCACCTTATTGAATGATAGGCTCTCCAGTTTTCAACCTAAAAGAAAACTGAAAAGAAATATTAAACCCACCCATATAAAACACACACACACTTAGTTTTTGAGTGGTTTTATTATACCCAGACAACTTTGAAACGTTCATCCTCGCTCTACCGTGTCAGCTTAGCAATATTTTGTTTATAGAAAAGACTCTACATATAAAACGTAGAACGCAGCGATGGCCATTCCACAGTTTACCGCAGATTGCACCGCTTATATGATGCCGATCTTGTTGGCAATGTCCAGAGCATCGTAGTCGCGCGCCAGGCGCACATAGGCCTTCTTCTGGCCATCGGGGCGGATGAGCACGTTGACCTTGGCCACCTTGATGTCGTAGAGCTTGCGCACGGCGGCACGCACGTGGTTCTTGTTGGCGCGCAGGTGTGTGAGGAAGACCAGGGTGTTGTTGTCCTCGATCTTCTTCATGGCCGCCTCGGTGGTCAGCGGGTACTTGATGATGTTGTAGGCATCCATGCGGTTCCTGGTGGGCACCGACTTCCTGGGGTACTTGGGGCTCCTGGGCAGCTTCAAAGTGGTGGGCCGACGGAAGTGCACGTTGGTGCGGATCTTGCGGGCCCGGGTGCCGAAGGCTCCCTTGACGATCTAAGGGAATGGGATGGAAAATCGGGTTAACTAGGGATTTCTCTTGGCTGTAACTAACTGAGGACACCCCACCTTCTTCTGGACCTTCTTGGCGTTCAGCAGAGCCACTGCCTTGGCCTTGGCGGTTCCCTTGGCGGGCTTGACGCCGGGCTTCACACCCTTCTTGGCCTTGGCGGCCGCACGAGCCTTGGCGGAGAGCTTGGCCAGCACGGACTGGGGCTTCTTGCCGGCGAGGATCTTCTTCTTGGCATCCTTGCCCTTGGCCTTGCTGGCCACGGTCTTCTTCACGGCCGTTGGCTTCTTGGCGGCGGCAGCGGCGGCGGCGGGCTTCTTGGCAGCAGCAGCAGCGGCGGGCTTCTTGGCCGCCGGAGCAGCAGCCTTCTTGGGCGCAGCGGCCGCTGGCTTGGCGGCAGCCGGAGCAGCCTCCTTCTTGCCGGCAGCGGGAGCCGCAGCAGTCTTCTTCTGCTCTGGCTTCTTGTCGCCAGGCTTGGCTGTAAATATAAACCGAATCGCGATTAGTAAACATGTTTTATGTTCCGGGCACAAAAGTAAGGTTAGGCCTGATCGATCAGCAAGGCAATGGGACGCTTTTAATGTTGATTAACCCGTATCAAGTCACAAATGAACTTTAAATTCAACACTTGTTTAGTTTACTTTATCTTCTGAGACACACACTTTGGCACGTGGTCGAAACTATGGGTCGACGGTTTCAACACATTTTCGCCTTAAAATCGGTTTAAAATGCACAATTTTCATTTCCCACTTGTGGCCCACGCTTTCGCCTTGCTTTTGCTGATCAATTCACGCATTTTTGGCCTATTTTTGAAGGAAAAACCCTTACCGGATTTCTCGGTTGGCTTTTTGGGTGGCATTTCAACGAGAAAAAGAAATGAAAAGGAAGTTGGCAGACAAGAAAAATTCGAGGTTAGGTTTTAGAGATGGGAAACCTGCAAGGTAGCTACGCAGTCGCCAATCGAAGAAATCCCACCACTGAGGTTGATGTCTTGGAAAACTATAGTAGAGACTCGAACCTAAAACACGGTGGCAACGCCAAATCTTTCTACTATCGATTTCAAAAATGTTATCGAATTTTTCAAAAAGCGGAAGAGCCTTTTGACAGAAGGATTTCGCGCCTAACAGCACTGTTTGACAAGTTAGCAGCGGTGAGTGGGTGGTTATCTTGACACGTGAGCACGCAACACAGCTGTTGAAATGTATGACAACGCTGTTATCGTTTTATTAAAAATACGTTACTTTTTGAATTTGAATTTAAAATTTAAGTTTTAACACAGCTGTTGAAATGTATGGCAACGCTGTTATTAAGGCGTTACTTTTTGAATTTGAATTTAAAATTTAAGTTTAATGAAGGAACAATTAAACAAATATTTGAATTATATGACTTATAAATGTTTATTCAACGTATTAATTTTAAACTTAAAATAGAAATTAGTAAAATTTGCAGGCTAACAGGAACAGCCACTTTTTTGAGATGAAAAGCGACTACCAAAAAAGTTACGTAAATCTGAAAAACAAAATTCTAAATTAAAATTTATAAAAATTTCTTTAGACATTCTTACCAAAAGTTTGCGATTTAACTGACGCCTGAGTTGCCTGCTCCTGTGGCTTACTTTTGCCAGACTTTATTTCCAGCTTTACAGCTTCTTCGAAAGCTAGGCCAGCAATCCTCTGAAAGAATTCCGTGACTTTGAAACCGGATCGCGCTGAAACGGACCAATATTCCGCCTGAAGTTCGGCAGCTGCCACACCGGCCAATCGCTCCATTCGCACGAACTCCTCTTTTGTCTAGAAAATGAATAATATTATTTAAGTTCTCTATTGAAAAATAAATTTACCAATAGATCTGCCTTTGTGCCCACTAAAAAGATCAAGGGTCTTTTGCTGGTATTGTAGTTGAGTGCGCTATTCAGCCACTTTTTAGCCGATTCCAGGGAATCCCTCTTCGACATGTCATAGGTAACCACTATCACTGTAGTAAATTTTATGTATAACAACCATTTAATTGCTATTTTATAATACTTACCACTTGCATTGCGATAATAAGCTCCTGCTATGCACTTAAACCTCTCCTGACCAGCCGTGTCCCACCTGAAAATAAATCATATTTAAAATCTATAGAGATTCTACACACAAAAAAAAAACTTGGTAAAATCAATCAGTCCCCAACTGCAAAAAATAGTCAATTCTACTAAGTAAATAGTTACTTTCACAACAACAAATACACACAATTAGCAAAGACACACACCTATATCCTTGACAAAATTGACAATTTTTTGATTGGTAAAATCAACTGTAATAATTGTCAAACAGGCCCCAACCAGCAAAATTGTCAATTCTACTAAGTAAATAGTTATTCCACAACAACAAAATACACACAATTAGCAAAGACACACACTCAAAGCAAAAACAAAATACACGTAACTATTTTAATAGTTACGTAACTATCTTTGTTGGTTAATTTTACCAAGCAAATTTTTTTGTGTGTAGTTCCTCCAAAATTTAACGCACATTTCTAGACTATAATTGTGACCCAGAATACTGAAATTTTCCAGCTCAAAGTCCACGCCAATGGTGGCCTTGTAGTTCGACTGGAATTTGTCATAGCAAAACCTAAAGAAAAATTAGGAAATTAATAGATTTTAACATTTATTTGTTTAGAAATACCAACCTATTTACAATGGCCGTTTTGCCCACCGAACAATCGCCCACAAAGATGACCTTGCAGGGTCGAAACTTCGGCTTGAGTGGCGACTCCAGGTGATAGCGCACCTGGGGGGCAAAGTCCCGTTCCCGGCTCAGCGGAGTCTGGGCGGGACTGTAGGCCGGCGGCAGGTGCCTCAGGTGGGTGCGAGGATCGTGCATGACCACCGTGGGCGGATTGGGCAACAGCAGGTTCTGCCGCAGTAGATGAGGCATGGCGAACGTCTGTATCTCAACTAAATGGGCTGTAGAAACGGGGCAAAAGCCACCAGCCACGTCGTCATCGCAAACCACAAACTTTTGTCGGCTACGTCGGTGGCTTGAACTTGGTGGCTTGGCTATCACATGCTCAAGGTGCTGGTGGCGGCTACCTTACACCCCAGGTAATAGTGCTTTGCATTGTAAATGCAGGTGATTGATAAGACCTGCTCGGGTGTGAGTTAGTTCCGATAGGAAAAAGGCCTCAAGGTGTCAGCCAAGCTGAGCTTTAATGTGTGGCCATATCATATTGTGGCTAGAACAGTGGAAAAAATAGAATTTAAACTTCAAAAACATTGGGACATCTAGAAATTTATACAAATTTTAGTAATACAACATTTTAAAAGTACATTTTTAGAAGGTCTAAAAAAACCGTTTTTATTTAAAAACAAGAGAGAAGGCTATAGTCGGGTGCCCCCACTATCAGATACCCGTTACTCAGCTAAAGGGAGTGCGAGGGAGATGGAGATAGAAAACTTTGATCACGCATAACTTTTTAACGAATGGTCCGATTTGAAAAATTTCTTCTACATTTCGATAGGTATTGATAAACACAACAAAACTGCATTTTTACTTTTCCGAAATATTTACATTTTTAAAATTGTTTATAAACTTAAAACTTCTTTTATTAAAAGGGCATTCTAAAAAACTTTTAAAAATATATTTTTGTGATCTTATTCATCTTATAGATATAGTAATTATGATATTTAAATGGCCTTAAAACAGAGTTGTTCTCTCTTACTTATTTATCCTTCTCTTATGATTTCTATAAAAGTCTAATCAAGCTCTAGTGTGCTTCTTTCCTCCGGGATAGCCAAAGTAGCCAACGCTCTTCACCTGCTTGCGGAGATCGGGTTGCATGGACAGGGCCTTGAAGATGGCTCTCTTGAGCTGCTTATACTGAAAGTGTGGGGGAAAGGGCATGTCCTCGAAGGACAACATCAGCAGGTTGCCAGCCTCATTTCCCACGGCCAGGGAACGTCCACAGTGGGTGAATCTGAAAGAGAAATTAGGATTAGAAAATCATATTTAAGGATCCCAACTGCAAACCTACTTAAAGGTGGTATAGAAGATATCTGCATCGATTACGGTAGAGGACACTGGCTTCATGGTGCTGTTGCGCAGATCCCAGATGTCCACGGTGCTGCGACTGAGGGAAACCAGGATGGTGGAGTGAGTGCGACTCCAGCGGGCGCAGTGAACGGGGGACAGATGATGCTGGAGCGTCACGATGGGCAGCAGGATGCCAGCCAACCAAATGCGAATGCACCTGATAGGGAGAGATTAGTATAACTTAACAGTAATCCCTAGAAATTAGGGTTATCGATACTATCGATAATATCGATAGTGACCACCATCGATAGCCAAAAACATCGATAGTGTCCACCATCTATGTTTTTGGCTATCGATGGTGGTCACTATCGATATTATCGATAACCCTATATAGTGTCCACCATCGATGTTTTTGGCCATCGATGGTGGTCACTATCGATATTATCGATGGTATCGAAAATTAAAGAAAATAAAAAACAAATCACAACAAGAGAGAACGCTATAGTCGGGTTGGTGTCCCGACTATCTAATACCCGTCACTCGGCTAAAGGGAGTGCGATGGAGATATGAACTTTGATCAGCAATAACTTTTTAACGAATGGTCCGATTTAAAAAATTTCTTCTACATTTCGATAGGTATTGATAAACACAACAAAACTGCATTTTTAGTTTTCCGAAATATTTAAATTTTTAAAATCGTTTATAAACTATTGTGGGCGTTAGAGGGGGCGTGCCACCTTTTTGAAATAAACTTGCGCTGCGTAGGAGCTCCAAGAATCTTCATGCCAAATACCAATCCTCTAGCTTTTATAGTTTCCGAGATCTCAGCGTTCATACGGACAGACAGACGGACAGACGGACAGACGGAGAGACGGACAGACGGACAGACAGACATGGCTAGATCGACTCGGCTAGTGATCCTGATCAAGAATATATATACTTTATGGGGTCGGAAACGCTTCCTTCTAGCTGTTACATACTTTTGCACGAATACAATATACCCTTTTACTCTACGAGTAACGGGTATAAAAATTAAGACAAATAATAAAAAAAAAGAAAAATTGAAAATTAATGCTTGTATCATAAAACGTATGAGAAAAACAACAAAACGATTAAAGTGAAACAAAACTCAATGTTGAGCCCTAACAATGAAAATACCGTCTTGTCTTAAAAAATATACTTTAAAATACTTTTTTTTCTTAAAACATACCAAAAATTACATGTAAAATGGAACTATTTTTCAGAGCGATAGTATCGATTGTGGGCCCAAACCATCGATGTTTCCAAAATGTTTAAACCATCGATAGTATCGATAGTGCTATCGATTTTTTTACCAACCCTATTAGAAACCCCAGTAATCCTCACCAGTCACTGCCGCAGGTGAGGTACATCCTGGGCGACCAGGGAGAGAACTCCATGCAGGCGGCGGGTCCATCGTGCACTTGTCTCAGTTCCAAATGCTGCAGTGGATAGTTCGTAGAGCACTTATATAGAGTCCCTTCATCGGTTAAAACATAATATATATCCCCCTGCACGGGATCGAGTACGATTTCCAAACACTGGGGATTCCTGTTGGCCAGCAAAGAAGCCGCCGGCGGCTGTCGCTCGATGGGAATCCCCTCCAGCTCGCCCTCCGCCCGCTGCAAACGCTGCTGCTCGAAACCCAGCATATTTGGGCTATTGATCAACCTATATTTGGTCACTGCACCCGCTTGAGAGGTGGCCAGAAATGGTGTTATATGCGGATTCCTCGAACCCACATCTCCCTCGAAGTAAATCCACTTAATAGCCGTTACAGGTTCAAAGTGCGGTGAGGAGGAGCGTTGCGAAATGGCCAAGGGTGGCAGATCCTGACTGGAAATATCCCTCACCTCCACTCCACCATTATGAAGACCAATGGCCAAAAGTTGCGGTTGAGTGGGTGAAAATTCCACCGTGACCACGGGCTCTTGATAATTGTAACGCCTCTCCGGGTTCACTGGGTTCTTGATGTTCCACACATAAACCCAGCCACATCGGGGTAACTTACCCACCTTCCCATGACTATAAACTCCATAGGCCACGGCCATTATGTCACCATTACTGGGACAAAAGCTCACATCGCTCACCGCCTGATGAACCTTTCTGTTAGAAGAAGGTGGACTCAATCTCCATAGTAAACCCAATCTATACTTGAACTTCACATCTTCGGCCAGAGGATCTGGTAGGGCCATATTCCTATACCTTCTCTGCTGAGGTTCGAACACATTGCTGGCCAGGATGCGCATGGTCAGCATGAGGGCCAATCGAAATCCTGGGAGGCTATTGATGGCCACAAACTGATCCACTCCGCCCACGTGATAAGTGGTTATCTCCATCTTCTTCTCGCCCTGAACCTGAACACTCGTGGTGGACTTCTCAAGATCCGTGTAGGTATCGTACATCTCAAAGTTTGAGACATAGGAACCCATCTGTCCAGTGGTCAATCTTTCCGTGTTTACTAGCCTGGATTTCATTAGTGCAGTCATCGTTTGAGTATCTGCATCCACGGATCTCCTAGTTTTATCAGTTCCCGAGAGTAGCTCCTCGTACTTTCGGTTGTCCTCCATCACCTGACGACCCTCCTCCGTATCCGCCAAGGCGGTCATGCTCCTTCGTTCGAAGAGCACCATTATGGGAGTCTTGCGGAGGAGCACCTTGATAAAGGGCGTGGCCGGAGGACGAGCCGAGGGGGCGGAACGAGCAGAGGCAGCAGGTTCCTTCAGATAATTCGGTTCCTCCAAGGTGGGTGACATGGGCTTGTCCAGCTGCAGCTCGTAGAGATTTATCTGGGGGAATAATATACATTAAGGTTGGTAAAAAAATCGATAGCACTATCGATACTATCGATGGTTTAAAAATTTATGATACATCGATGGTTTGGGCCCACAATCGATACTATCGCTCAGATAAATAATTCCATTTCACATGTAATTTTTGGTATATTTTAAGAAACAAAAAAGTATTTCAAAGTATATATTTTAGGACACGACGGTATTTTCATTGTTAGGGCTCAACATTGAATTTTGTTTCACTTTAATCGCAGTAATGATACAAGCATTCATTTTCAATTATACTTTTTTTTTTTGTTATTTGTCTTAATTTTTGTAATTTGTTTTTTATTTTCTTTAATTTTTGATACTATCGATAATATCGATAGTGACCACCAAAGATGTTTTAACAACCCTAATATACATATATAATTATTTTTCTTTGATATTTAAGGATTGTAAAGAACCTACACCCAAGGCAATATCATCCAGCGAAGCCCTCATCACGCATTTCGTACGATATTCCGGAGTTCTTAGCTTCTGCAGCTGCTGCTGCTCCGTTTCGGGAGCCTTCATCACCGGATGCTCCTTGATCATCCTGCTCAGCTGCTCGAAATCGGCCGTGCGGTAATCCTTTCTCAAAGGTCGGGACATTTTACTCCTCAATAAATTAAAAAATAGCGCGTGCCGGCGTTTCCTCAACTTGTTTATTGTTTATTGTTCGAGTTGCGAGTGCAGACATGGCAACACAATAATAATATATGGCTGCTATAACTACGGGGGCTTCGGATTACAACATGGCATTCCATTAGCGGTCTTACACATGACTGCTCTCTTTGCATCCATAAATATTTATAACACATATTTTAAATCACGCAACTAAGATGCATAATGAGTAGGGGAAGATGCAAAGTAGGATGTATTATGGTGGGTATAGTAAACAAAGGATTAATTGGGTTAAAAAATGTTTTTAAAATAAATCTATTTAGTAAAAATCATCATTCACTCGTAAGGAAATGGAGTATTCCAAATAGTTAGAGCATTTCTCTTGAAAAACTTCTATGAAAAAGAAAACAAATCATCGACAATAGGAGCTGTGACCTGTCACTAGAAAAACCCCCGAACCGGAGAAAGGAAAAACAACAAGCGACTTCCAACTACCAACTTCAATCTACAAACTAGCAACAAATGAAATTTGTATTCGTATTCCAATTAGACGCGTACCAAAAGCAATTTGCCGGTGCGATGGATGTGTAGTAGAAGAATAGTGGATAGTAAATAGTAAATAGTAAAGGGTCTTTAATTCCGCCACATAGCCTGACAATGGCCCAAAGATGAGCCGCAGAGGAGGGAAAGCACTTGGCCATATGTACGATTGTGAGCGGTAAGCCATATAGTACACAGTAAGAAAATATGATTATTTTGGATATATTATCTTAAGATAAATATTTTAAAAACAGTTTTTTAGAGTTTTTTTTAGATTTGTTTAGGAAAATTTAATTTTTAATAGCCTATAAAATGCCTAGAAAAGTTTAAAAGTCATTTTATACCAATATATTTTGATAAGAATAAAAAAATATTTTATCTATGTGCTTAATGCTTTAAAAATTTTGTTAAATAAATAAAACATAAATATATCATAAATAAATTATAAATAAATCACAAATATATCATAAAGGCATCATAATTATATCATAAATCTATGATAAATATTTTAAAGAGGTATCATAAATAAATTATAAATTATCATAAATATATTATAAATATATCATAAATGTATCATAAATATATCATAAATATATCATAAATATAACATAAATATAACATAAATATATCGTAATTATAATACACAGAATGAAACATAAAACAATTGGTTAATAATATCTCCTAGATATTTGTTAAAATATTTGTGAAAAAGAAAAATTAAAACCATTTTTAAATTTAGATTACTTAAAATTATACTTTAAATTTTAGACTTATAAATTGTGTTCTCTGCAGATATAATAGAAGTCGAAAAGAAGTTGTTTATGTTAATTTGGCTTTATGCTTCGCTACGCTGATTCGCTTAATGAACAGGCAGCAAAAGGGGGCAGCACGATAAAGAGAAGGAGGAGGAGGAGGAAGAGGGGCCCAAACTAAGGAGATAGCCAAGTGCAATATGTCAAATCGGAGGGGCAACCGGGCAAATGATGGCCAAGAAGAACGGGCCAAGTTGGCTTGGGCCAAAGCCGAATGCAGGAACCGTCAACGCATCAAAGCGTTAAGCAATAAATGTGCAGGCAGCAGCAAAAAAGAGTTAAAACCCTAAAAATATATTCAAGAAAGGCCAAAGACAATGGCCGTCTGTCTTGCAGGTTGCGTGCATTATGAACTCTGCACGAGCCAACGATCATTATTGTTATTGTTTCATTGTTGTTGTTCTTGCTGCCGTTGGTTAATGTTAATACCCTTGTTGTTGTTGTTGCTGTTACACATTTTGGAGCGAAATTCACTGAACCGCCACCAACGCAACGCCAACTGAGACGTCGACGTCGACTTCGACTTCTACTTGGGCTGCGACTGCGCAGTCGAACACTGAATTAACCTGTCCATCTTACAGGTGTTAAAAAAGAGAGTCAACGTATAACAATTTACCAAACAAGTGCCAACAAATTAGACAAGTAAATAATTAAGAAATCGCTGGTGTTTTAAAATCACGTTTAAAGGTGTCTAAAAGTAGGCAACATTATATTTGAAATCCGTGATTCCGAAGGATCCATTCTGAAAGCGAAAATATATATTTTTCACTGCATACTTTTAGACCATTTTAAAGAATCCTATTCTTCTATTCTATTAAACACAGGGAAATATTTTAAATTGATACTACAATTTTTAACAATTGTTTAATCTTAAAATAAATATTTTATTCTATTTGTAATGTGTACAAATTATATGGACATTTTTAATTATAGCTGATTTATACATATGTAGATTAAGATAAACTGCTTTGAAAAACAGACTAAGCTGTAGATCACCTTAAAATGAAGTATTTTACACTGCAAGATTAAGCCACAATATTAAAGCCTCATTTTGTAATAGCAATTTAATTGACTTGTCACCTTGTAAACAAGTAATCAAGCTTTAAATGCAGCTAGTTTTTACAAAGCTCACCGATTGTTCGTGAAATAATTAATATTTTTGTAGCCACATAATTCTAAGCCACTATACCAAACAATATGACAGGTTTAGAGACTGTCCAAAACTTCAAGCCGACTTCAAACCTCAGACGGGTGAAATGAAACGCTAGTATTTTACGAACATCTAATTGTGTCCACACCCTGGAAACCCATAAAACCCGCGTCGTTTATCTCGATCTTTCATATATGCTCGTATGTTATATGTCGCTCGTTCTCATTCATATCGGTTCGGTTATTACACCTGTTTTATGTCCCCACTGGCCCCAATGTGCGATACCCAGACGCCGACTTCGACTTCGACTTCGAGCGACTGCGACGCTTCCCGAGTTTTGGTGTAACATATTTTCTTTTTCGTTTTTATTGTGGCACGGAGCGTGGAAGACTAAGACTCAGTAAAAAAAGAAGCGACGGAGCGGCAGCGCTTAAGCCGAGCTCGGAGATTTTTTTCGTAACAGAAAAGCGACTTTTTATTCGTTAATTAACCGTCGAGCGGGCCACAAGTCCGAGTTCCTCAGCTGTTTCTCGAGTCTCCCGAGGAAGGGGCGTGAAAAGCGCTTAACGGAAGTGCAGAAAAATAAAACCGGGTAGCTAATTGAGCACACACCTTGGGTAGTGTGACACCTGAGACTCTGACCCCCTAGCAAAAACAAATCGAAATCGCTCCATATAACACCATAACTTTCCTTCAGAAGCCGGGTGTTTTATGTCTCAATTTGACGAGCTGCAGTTGTGTTTCAACCACCTTACTATAACCATCGTTGGAATTTTGTGGCGCGTGTGCTAAAAAAAATCTAAAACATATAATCTTAAATCCATATAACCCAGGGAACTCGGCTTCCCCATGAGTGATTCGAAATTTATGCTAATCCCTGGTGTCAAACGTTAACAGCATTTCGCAATAGAAATAGACAACTTCCACACCCGCATAACCAATAACCTCAAACGTGTGTTCACATAACGAAACCAATCAGACTCCAGATCTTATCATGTTGTTTTGGAAGAAGCGTCTTCGGCGATCGAGCAGCTCTTCAAGCAGTAAGTCCAAGTTTTTTGGGGATTGGGCAGGTGAATTCCATTTCATTTCATTTCGTTTTTAAGCAAAGTTCGAATCTTTCGACTGGCTCTTCGTCTCTTGATCTGCATAATTTGCATCTTAAAATTATTATTATTTCTGATTCCGATTCGGTTTTTGGTTTTCGGTTTTCGGTTTGTTGTGGCCACCGACTGGTTTTATTGATTTTATTTTGGTGATCCCCTGATTCCCTTGCCCTCAAGATTGCCCGTAACCGAAGATCATAAATAACCCCTGGTGGGCTTTATCACCCACAAAAGACCTGGACAAATACAAATGAGAGCGAGAGCCCCGCGGGACATGAATAATAGCTCATATCTCATTATCAAAATTCTCACCGAGGTGTTCCCTTTGTGAATGATGCTTGCCAAAAAGATTTATGAATGACTTTAATGTGTTTAGCATAATTATGCAGATCAGCGCGAGGCGAAGATAATATCTCACTGGAGACTTTGGGTTAGGGAATAACAGAAAAAGAGCTGCAAAGATTTGACAGACTCACGATTAGTTGGATAAAGATTTGAAAGCTATGAAGGGCTTTTAGAAGAAGGTGTTGGTTTCTTTATACAAGTATTAAAATAATAATAATCATCATAATTTCTTGGAAACCTTCCCTTTAAACTCTTTTCTTGGAACTACAAATTTAAGTAAAATATGGTCATAATAAATTAATTAAACTATTTTGGGATCCTTTAATCCTCAATCAAATATTTCTTTTCTATGTTTTAATACAATTGTGGTACTGCCAGCTAATACGATGTTATATTAATGCATTCTTAAGTCGGAACTTTCTTATAAAAATAAATAATATTGATGGTTATAAAATAACAACTTCACGAGATCTCATTTTTTTTATTTGTTTATGTTGGTTGGGTGTTTATAAGTAGGTTTCAACCATATCCATTGTAACCCTACCCACTCACCTCTACTCCTTTCTCCTCCCCTTTCTGAAAACCTAAAACCCGCAGTCAGGTGTCATAACAGATTTGTCCCGATGCTCAACAAGGTGTAACCGAGCGTCCAGCATCTCCATCTCCCAACCGAAACCCAGGAATTCTGATGAGCCCCCCCTACGATCTTAACTCTACCCTTTTCAACTGTTTTCCCCACATTTCTGCGGTTGCGCCTGCGCTTCTCTTGTTGTGGTTCTCCCATTTCATTTCTGCTCCATAACTTTCCACCTAAGTGCCGACTATCTGTCTGAGTCTGGGGATCTTAGTTCTGGCGTTTTATTTGGGAGAACATGACTTTGACTTGTGGTAATTTGATGTTAATGACAATCATCAGCAGCGACACAAGCAAAAGCAACAACAGGGGCCTCAAAAAGGTGGTGAGGTAGTAAGTAATCCCCAACTCCGGAGACATTTTTATGTGCGTTCCGTTCCCGAAAGTCCAAAGTCGTGGCCCCTAATCGGCTTACCCATATACATAGTTCTCCTCACCCTTCTGCAGTTGACACTCTTGGCTATTTCGTCCATTTAGGCATTCGTGTTATTAGTTCGTGTCTAGGGTCTTCTGTCTGTCCCTTCCTTATAAACTCCCCATCAACTAGCTTGTTTTACGGCCGTTTCTTGTGGCCCAGTGCCAGATCAAAAAATGAGTTCAGCGTTTTGTTGTGACACTTTAATGGCCCGCCGAGGCCCCATTCTCCATTGCCCATCGAGATGGTTATCAATATTACAAAATAGTTTTCGGTAAAGCGTGCTGGATGGGCTTGGAATGGTAAACAGCCGAGGGATTCTGAATTTAAAGGTTGTAAGCAAGGTGGATTAGTTTGAATTACCATAAATTGTGGTTTACTATTTTTGTAAAGTCGGTTTTAATATATTTTTGTTTACATGATATTTGCTTCCTTCAAAAAAATATAAAATAAATATGTCTTCTATACTAATATAATTGGATCCATAAAAAACGGTCAGTAGCAAATTTCACCAAGAACGGCTTGACATAAAAATCTAAAAAAATCAAATTCACTCGGAAATAATTAGGAGACGCGTATAGGCTACAAATTAAAACAATAAACGACCCCAATGTGCCCCAAAATTCGATTTGCTTGTCTATAATAAAATATTATTAAAATAAATTCTATAATACTCCTAATAATTTGTTATTTATTTTACAAAGTAATAAGCAAACTTCGTTACAATATAGGAAACCTTAATGTCATAAAGTGTTTAATTCCCATAAATTCCATTTGCAAATCTTTTACTTAAACAATCTCTTTACTGTCTCTCTGTGTTTTTTAGGACACCACCTATCATAAGTGGTTTAATTCCCATAAATTCCATTTGTAGATCTTTCGCTCTCTCTCTTTATAGTCCATATCCCAGATCTTTGGGTCAGTCCCCGTCCCCCTCACATTTCCCCTCACATTCCATAAACTGGGGCCTCGAAAATCGTCTGCAAATTGCTCATAAATTACAAGAAAAACCGTCGCAATGCCAAAAGCTGCACCTACACCATCATTATCAGCTTGTAAATAAAAAGACTTTATCAATCGTTAAGCCGCAGGGCGGAGGCTCTCGATCCGGAGTTGAAGTCCGGCATCCAGAGATCCGAGATCCAAGATCCCAGTTCCGTTCAGCTTCGATTCTTTTTCTTTTTTTAGCCCCGAAAGCGACTCTCTCACCTAATAACATAAAAGTTGTCAGAGGGAGGAGATGAAGATGGAGTGGAGAGCAGGTAAAGGTAAAGGTGAAGCCTGAATCCCAGGCTCAAGTACAAATATTTTTATTTATGATTTTACAGATCAGCATATTGCTCAATAATTTCACCAACAACGGCAACGGCAAGGGCAACAAAATAACTTTCAAATTACGCCTGCCGAGGGTTCGACGCTTAAGTGCGCCAATTTTGAGATTATTATTGCCGGCTGCGTATGCAGATAATCGTGACCCGAACCTTAAGGACCGCAGTGCCCATAATTCAACCCGGTTTCGGTTTGGGTATTCCGAAAAAAGAAAGAGTTTCGGAGTCCAGGACTAACGCAGAATGGTAGATAAAACCATTTAATTACTCTATTTGGCTTAGTTTCTTCGCGGATCCCCGAAAGAAGTTAGGATCTGCGAGTATTTGGGGCAGCTTAATATTTTCCCATAAATTATTCGGGGCTAAGAGAAAATTACTTTAAAATTTATGGCCCCAGAAGAGGTACACGCTGATTTGGCCCTTTTATTTTCGGCTGGCTGTGGGTTTCTTTCCTTTTTCGATGTCTGGCCTTTAGGATCTGCGGATCTGAGAACAGGTATGAGTATAAGTAGTTCGTGGTGCCCCGACTTGCGAAATGCAATGCAATGATATCCGCGTTCCGAGGGGGCGGGCCCCTGGAAAGTTCGCACGATTGATGATCGACTGGCTGTGGGGAGGAGGATTGTGGATTTCGGAATGGTATGGGGATGGGGATGGAGTTCCCCAGTTCCTTAGTTCCAGATTCCCTGGGCTCCGATGACGCCGTCCTGTCACCGCACTGACATCGCCGTTTATGTAATTACCGCCAGCCGCGCTCCGATCACAGAGTTATCCCCCATACCCCCACCAATCTTAAAAGATCCCAGCCGATCCGATATGATCGCGATCGCACACACAGCTCTTTGGCTTTAGCTGCAGCTTTAGCTCCGCTTGTCGGCCAGCTTGTAATTATTTTCTACTTAATCTTCATCACATGTGAAACATGTCGAAAAGTTAAGCGCTCGGCATGAGGCGTTGCCTCCACTCCTCGGAACACTCCCCACTTTATTCTCCCCACTTCCCATTTGGAGTTCTCCATTGTCCATTGCCGGGGATGCATTTCATCGGTTTTCACTTGCACTCGTCGCAAGTGAGACTTCCACAGCCATTTCCAATTGCTAATGACTTGAGGAAATTGCCAGAACTGGAAACTAATATTTTGAGGAATTTATTAAACGCACTCTCTTTCCAAATTTCACGGTCGGTTGGGGGTCTACATATTGGGAAATATAATATATAGGAATTTTAAGATATAATAAGAAAAGATGGGATATGATGTGGGTGAAATATTATGTTATCTTTATAAAACTTAAAGATCTTATAGAAATGATCTTAAGTTGGGATTATCTCTGTTCAATATAGAGGTATTTCAAGATATAATAAAAGAATATGGGATGGGATATATATTATGTTATCTTTATAAAACTTAAAGATCTCAAAGATATGATCTTAAGTTAAGATCATCTACAAAAAATAAATAAATACCTCCGTTCAAAATAACATAACTTTTTACGTGCCTGCCTTAACTTTTTGCAAGATCTCAAGATGAAATAAGATCTGCTGATAAGGTTTATACACCGAATAATATCTTGTGCTCGTGCTCGGAAGCCCCGCTTAATAATTTATTCATATTTTACGATGCGACATTTCGGCTGCAAGTGCATAATAAGCGATTCTTTCTTTCTTTTCTTTATTTTCCCCGCTTAAACATTCATTGTGCCCCACAAAGCGACCGAGTGGCATGTATCACGTAATCGTCTGGCAGTCACATGGAACTGGATGCACGGGCATCCCATATAATGCCATTCCAGCCCATACAATCCCCGTAATCTGTTATCTTTCAATGCCTCCCCGCTGGGCAAAGTGAAAATGAAATGGGCTGTGTGCGTGCAGCAGATCACGCCCCTTCTCTTCTCTTTCTGTTGCAAGTGCATAAGGTACTATATATATAGGTATATATATCAGGTGAATTTCGAGGGTCCCACATGGAGATTTTTTGGGAAAAAAGAGAGGGTGGGTCAACCTCTGACCGAATTTCCAGCGATAATTATCGACTGGCGTGCAAATATGCGGAAAAAATGTTCGCGTTTCTTTGGACTTTTGTATCTTGCTCTTTAAATGGAACTAATTAAATTCGGTCTTCGAAAGCGTTGAATTTCGTGTGTGCGAGCCCATAATTGGGGCCTTCAAAGCCGCCCGGGAAACGCCCACAACTGATTCCGCTCTAATATACTGCCCCTTGCCCCATTTCAGTCGCCACTTTGCACTGATTTAGTGTCATATAAAGTTGTAAGTGAAGATTATGTTACCAGAATTAATTGCAGCCAAGGTGAAGGTAAAGCCAGGATGGGGAATCCGAGGGGGACGAGACCCTCTGGAGAAAGAGAGACTGCGTCCCCTTTTCGCCGTCGCCAGCAGACCCATTCTCCGTCTGGTTCTGGTTTGTCCCACCTATCCTCCCATCCTCCCATCCTCCGCTGTCTTTCCGCTGACAGCACGTGCTGAAGTTGTTCGGCCCCCTCCTCCACTCCACGCCCCTGGAATGGGAATGGGTAGCCCCCGCCCTTGTCTGGGCCTGGGACTTTTCTGTCAGTGTTGTCAAGCTGTGATGGCTAAAAAGAGGCTAAAAAGGGGAAGACTGCTTCAGTAGCTCTTCCACATTTTAAATAAGTAAAGGTAGTAAAATATATAAAAAGATATAAAGATATAATAAAGATTTTTATACCCGTTACTCGTAGAGTAACCATATTTTTAAAGTTTAAGGAGAAGTATAAATGCAATTTTGTTGTGTTTAGTTATACCGATCGAAATGTAGAAGAAATTTTTCAAATCGGACCATTCGTTAAAAAGTTATCCCCGATCAACGTTTTTATCTCCATCTCCCTCGCACTCCCTTTAGCTGAGTAGCGGGTATGTGATAGACGGGGCACCCTACTATAGCGTTCCCTCTTGTTTTACTTTACTAATGATTTAAGAAACCGCATCCAGTAAGATTATTTGTCTAATAATTATGATCTTAATTTACTCAACACAAAATAAATCTTTTAAAACTACAATATCTAAGATAAATATAAAAGGCATATACAGAAATCTATAATCCTTAGAATCTTTTCCGAATAATATTCAAATAAAATATCCCAAGAAACATTTACTAAATATGATAGGCAGTTCTGCAAAGGAGCTAAGTAATCATCACTGCCTGCTGGTAATTTTTATAATTTAATTGACAAAATGACAGGTTTACTCAGAGAGTGTTCCGTGGAAGCCTTAAAAAAACACAGGCAATTGAGGCGATATTGATTTTGGGCCCACACATGCGAGTTGCACAAGGATATGAATGCCATGATATGGACTTTCTTGGCTCGTGTACTTCATTTAAGTGCCGTTTGGCACCGGGTCGGCTACTCAACCTCTCTGGGGATGGGTTGTAAATTGAGTTCCAGCAGGATTCGGAGGAGGCTTCCTTTTTTGGTGCAGGTGTGTGTGCCGGGCGGTTGAGATTTAATGTCATTTTCAGGGTGTTTTTGGGGCACACTCCCCTGCAAATTGCGAACAAATTATGGAATTCCACAAATTGTGATTTGCATGAAAGGCAAAAGGAAGCAGGAAGTGGAAATCCTGCAGGAAGCCCTGCATTGTGCTTTAAGCTAAAGCTAATGCTACGATGGGAATGGGAATGGGCTCACTCGGCCATGTCCTATAATATAATAATATCCTTAACGTGGTCTTTTGTTGGCCCGGCTGCTCAGCAATTTAACTTCATTGGCCATGTGCTCCATGGCTCGCTTTCCGAGCTCCATTCTTTGGCTGTTTGGCATTCCGTTTGATGCACATTAGATAAATATTCCATATTTCAATGCTGGCCAGCAGGGCAAACAGACGCTGCTTGTAAGGATTTGCACTGCGAGAATCGAGCTGGGAGTTGCAAAATTAAAGACCTGAACAAAACTATTGTTTAGCTTTCAAAAATGCAGAAAATACAGAGTTTTTAGATTAGAATTCAATACTTTTTGGTGTTTTTATGTTGTTAATAATCGAAAATGAGACCTAATGGTTTAAAAACTACTGTATTGAAATACAAATGATCTTAAGATTTAAATCCCATTCGATAGGGAATTAAAATACGAGCTCAACAAGGTAAGACAGTTCATGCTTGGGCTAATAAACCCTTTGTTTTAACCAAAATATATTTTTTTTCAATTAAAAATCAGGATCTGGATTTTTGGCCAAACTTGAATTTTTTATTGTGTTTTTTTGCTATAACTTGGCTAAAAATTGTCCCAAATCAAAAATTCGAACGGTTTTTTACAGCTTATAATCTATTAAATGAATCCCTATCACTTTGCAACTTTTTTAAAACAATTATTCTATGGCCATTTTTTTCATTTTTTTATAAGGGGTTACATCACAATTTTTTGCAAAAAATGGTCAAAAATTAAAATCTTTAGATTTAAATGCCAATCGGTCGGGAATTTCATTACGAGTTTAACGAGGTATTACACTCCATATTCTGGCAAATATTTCCCCAAATATTCTTAAAAAATCCATATTTTCTGACTGATTTTTGCGATTTTTTGCTTAGACAAATTATTACAAATTATTGCTGATATTTAAAGAGTTATCCCATTTTTCCTAGTGTATATATGAGCATATACTGCACTTTCATATATGTATTTTCCAACAGCAACTAAACCTAATCAAACAAATATTTGAGATCCGTTTCAGTGTGCAACTCTGGGCCAATGTCCTCTCTCTTTCGCGCCCCGTTCGCCCCCTCTCTTTCTACTCGCTATTTCACTATTCTCCTCCCGCCAAAGTTGATTTTATGAATATTTAACGGACTGCAGCAGCCGCAACAACAACAAAGGCAAATAAAGTTAAATAATAAAAAGTGAAAAAGAACAAGAAAAAGCAACCAGCACTTTCAATATGGAGTATATAGAATTAAATGCAATTTTTTAACCCACTCCGAGTTGGAAAATTCTGCCATTTAATGGGTCGCCGAGTGGAAAAAGTGAAAAATAAACCAGGGGTTTTTCCTCTTGTTTTCTCACTTGCACTCACTTTGCGTTTAGCATTTTGCACCTGTGCTGGGGGAATTTAAGTTTAAATGTAGCATAACTCTTGGGGAGACCTTGACAAGGGTCCTGGAAGCCTACCAACCCATGAACAGAATCCACCCACCATCATAATTATGTATGAACGCAATTACGAGGATTTTTCTATTCCGGATTGGAGCTACATGCATTTCTCCCGCAGCAAAACAATTACCATATGTGGGGTTCCCCCGAATTCCGGATTCGCCCGCCTGTAACCTCAGTTATGCAATCCTTTTCGTAGCCGTCAGCAAAGTTGTTGCATGAAATTGTTTAGATTTTTCCCCACATGCATTTCCTGCATTTTCTTCTGCGATTCTCTGTTTCATTTCCCAGCTTACTTCCCCTTAACTTTTCTTTTTTTCTTTCTGGCACTGTCTTGGTTTTATTTTTGATAATTCCGTTTTGTTGTCTTGCATTCCTGAGCGAAGCTGTAAAAGCGAGTGACTGCGGGGGAAAACGCAAAGCGGATTTTGTGGAATATTTGATGGTAGGCAAATGGGATGGGATCACTTGGAGAAAAAATTGAGGCATTAAATAGAAAAGGTTTTCCTTTACAGTTGGGGTGCAAAAAAGTTAATAATCATGTTTTAAAAATTTCAGAGAAATTTAAAATATTTGTTTTACTACTTTTAATCTTTAAAAACGGAAGGAAGTTCAAAGTTAAAGAATTTATTTTTAAAATTAAAAAAAAAGTACTAAAAACTCTTGATATCCTATTAATAAACACTACACCCAGAAAAAAAAGAACGAATAAAATCAAGAACATTTTTCATGATTTGCGAACAATCCGTTCTCCTTTTTTTGTTCTCACATTTTTAACGGTTGTTCTCAAATCTAGAACGCCGTTCGTAAAGACAAAACCTTCTGTTCATAAAAGTGGAACAGTTTTATTAAAAATCGAACGCCGTTCATAAAAATTTCCAGCTTTGAACGAGTTGGTGTCAAATTGCGAAAATAGTTCTCAGATTTCGAACGCCGTTCATGAAAAAGCTACGATAGACGGGGTAATTTCTATCGAAAATCGATTATTTGTTCGGCACATTGTTTGTGGTGAGTGTTCTTTGTATACAATTTGCTAAGTGCTGTGCTAAAATGGAAAATAAGCTGGACGTTAACGTTTTTACGTGCGAGTACGACGGTAAGCATTGAATGGAGATCAATTTACATTAATCCAATTAAAATAAAGTATGATTTATCAAGGAAACGAGGAAGATTGCACTGAATTAACCGGCGACGACGCACAGCTGTTGGAGGCTTTGGAAAAAAAGCAGATTATTCAAGTGTATTCCCATCTAAAAGGTGAGTGCTTCATAAAAAAAGAATGTAAAATCAATTGTGCGACGATTTTTCCAAGCGCCTTGACCAATTGTTCTTGTATGTGAAAGTTTTCTTTCATATAAATTCATAAAATAAAGTCAAGCACGTTGTTTTACGAAAGCCTGAACACATACATATGTATTTATTTTACTTTATGTTTTTTTTAGAATCACAAGTGACATTTGAGAGTCTGCGGTATCTCACCGAGGAGGCATCCAAGCAGCTATTGGGCCAATAAGTCTTAGGGCTATCTTCAGAGCCTACTGACCAATAAAATTTCGAAATATATACAAAAATAAAAATATGTACGCATTTTTTATTATGGCGATTTGAATTATTAACAAACCGTTCTTAATTTAAGAACGATATGTTCATAAGTAAGAACGTTTCGTTCGCAGAATTTTGCTGATGCGTTCGAAAATGGTCCCCTTTCCGTTCACAGAAAAATACCAGTTCGTTACCTATTTAAGCCCATTATGTTCCTAATTCAACACCAATATGTTCTAAAAGTGACCCCATTCGTTCGCAAAGCATGCCAAATATTTCGGTCAAATTTTATGAACAAGCGTTCATGAACTGACAACAAACGGGCTTACGCACTTTTTGACCCCGTTTGGGCTTGATTTTTGAACGTTTCGAACGGATTTTTTTCTGGGTGTAATAATTACAAGGTAGAATTATGATTTAATTTAATTGCAATCGTTTGGCAAACTCTTTGCAAATCCACTTGGATTACAGATCCCACGAAAGGGGAAAAAGATAGCGATAAAGTGCGAGGGATTCATTCAAGTGGCTTTTAATCACTATTGTATCTGGAAGCCCACATCTCCCCCACCTCATCTTCACAACCCCACGGCAACCTTAGCAATAGAAGCAACAAAAAGGAGACCGTATGACAGGGACTCAAAAAACAAAGGCAAAGGAGGAACATAACAGAAAAAAAAAGGGAACCAAGCGCGTGCCTCGCTGGGGATCTCTTTTTCGAACTCCCTTTCGAGAACCTGGAAATAGAAGGGGCGGGGGGCTTAGTCATAACAGCAAGAACAACAACAGCGGAGAGCTGGCAAGATGATGAGAAACTCGAGCGTCAAGCAGGCAGAAGCTTTAAGCCGCTAAATTGTATCGGATTACAGAAAATTCCGAGCCACGAAGCTGAAATTCCTTGCCCACAGGCGGGCAATCCTCCCCAGCAGGCTGCCCCCCGTCCTCCTGGAGTCCCTAAACCCCTGTTTCCTAAACCTTTCAGGGGCGTAGCAAGGGGGGTTAATATATTTCCGATTCACTTTAGAGTTATACTGTATTTTAGATACATCTAAAGGATCTGTATTTCTTAAAGTATAATAATTTATAGGATCAACTATAAAAAAAAAAAGAAAACACTAATAAAACATTTTTTAGTTAAAAAGCAATACTGTTATTAATGTTATCTTACCCCCTCCGATTTCTTACCACTACGCCCCTGTTCCCCTCCCCTTCTTTCGCATTGCAGTTGGTAATACCAAGTTGGTATGTTAATGAAGGTGCTTCAGCCAGCAGCGGGTTAGGGCACCAGGGGCGGGGCAAAAGGGGGGCCGTTGTGGGTGTCGTCCTCGACAACTAAAAAATGGCTGCAGGGCAAACTGCATAGAAACGGATCAGGGAGAAAAGGAAAGATGACACACAAGTGCAAACCCGCTGAACCCGTGAACTCCAAGTATCTGGAATCCAAGGGGGAAGCCGGGCCTTTCGGAATTATGAAAACCGGCACAACAAGCGAATCTTAACACAGTTTCCCCGAACACGAACATTTAAGCAAAGACAATCGATGGCCACGGATGATCCGAAAGCTGAAAAAAAGGAAAAGAAACGCGAAATTGCAGACAATTTGCCTAATTCGCGTTCGCGAACCCTCCAGAACCCCTTCCTAGCCCCTTCTTTACCCCTTCCTAACCCCTTCTTCACCCCTTCCTAGCCCCTTCTTCACCCCTTCCTAACCCCTCTCTTAGAACAGGATGAGCCGCATTCCCTTTCCCGTTTTCAGGGGCAGCACACAAAAATTGCTGCGGTTTTTGGGCTTCGGCTTAGGTAACTGCAATTATTGTTTGCGGCTTTTCAATTGCCTCTACAGACCCCCTTCGAATTCTCCAACCCCCCTTTTTCCTGGGACCCTGGCACTTCACTTCAATCCCCGTTTCGGTTCGCGTTTTGCTGGCTCGCAGTCAGTCATCATAAGGTGAGAATATAATAGCGCACTCGTGAGATGCGTGACTGCAATTGCCCCTACGCCCGAAACGGGCTAGGCACAGTGGGCTAAATCGAGAATTTAGGGAGTTAAAAATAAGTAAATGATTTTATAATAAAGCATTTTTACAAACAAGAATATAAATCATTTACTTTTGGAATACCTACTTTAGATTTAAAATATTATTTTTTTTAAATTTTCCCGTCTTTAATATAATAATTGAATTTAAAATGGGGGGACTTGAAGATCATTGGTCTTAAAATAATTAAAAATTACTACTAAATTAACCTTAATGAGGAACTCGGATTAATTCTTAAGACATTTGTATTAGAAAAATTTCGTTGCATACTTTTAGACACCTTTCAGGGAGATTTCATAAATAAAGTGTTTTTTTGATTACTATATTTACTTTTGATATCTTTTATTGTTCCACTGTTCCCCACTGAGTGACTGGGAATGGTGATCTTGGTTTCGGGCCCCAGCTGATAAGCAGCCCAAACAAACAAATAATAATGCACGATTTGTGGGCCGCGGCGGAAATTTCGAGCCCGGCTTTAGCTTAGTTTGCCCTTTGATTGAGCAGCGCGCGCTTGCCTTTAACTAATTGAGCTTTATTGTGGGAGGCGGGATCTCTGGGATTCTCCAACTCTCCGATTCTCCAGCCCTGAGAATCTCCAACCGCAGACACCCTTGTCTTCCGGCTCCATAACTTTTTTTTCGGAGTTTCATTTAATTAAAAATGAAAAGTTCTTGCTAAGAAAAGGTTGCGACAAAGCATTTTGCGGAAAATTAAAAGTTTTCCCTTTTATTTTCGTTGGTTTTTGTTGTCCTGCGTGGGTAAAAAGTCACATGTGAGCAGCAGATTTTCGTACTTTCGGCTTTTTAAGCCGTCTGTGGGGTTTTGTCAAGTTCCTTTTTTTTGCAAAGGCTGGGAATGCTTTTAACTTGTTTCTCATATGTCAACATAAAGGCAATTTATTTAATTTGTGACTGGGATTTAATAGTTTTTAATGAAACTATGAATCTCTAGCCACAATAAAGTTAGCCTTTATGACTTTGAAACTGTGTGATTATATCATTGCGTCTTTTATTTGCAGTCACTCATTTTCCATCATAATATTCCCTCTGCCGGGGTTCAAAGTTCGACGTTCATAAAACTTTCCCCTTTATTTTTTTGGCTTTTTCCATGTCAACTTTGGCTTACAATCCTTAAAAAGTGCACACAAAAAAGCGAGCAGTCATAAAATCAAAATAAAAACTTTTTGTTCTCCTTCCAGCGAGCGGGAAAAGGGCAAAAAGCGGAGTCTGAAATATTAAAGTCGGAGTCTATTAAACTTTTCTTTTATTTTTGCTTATTGCCTCACATGAGCGAACGTTGGCCATGTATAAAACATATGATTTTTGCTTGATGGCCCCGCGGGCCAATTTATGTGTAGAACAAATGGCTGCTCCTTTTCCCACTCCTCCTCTAATAAAATAAACCTTCAGCCAGCAAGTTGCCTGCGGGCTGTAAATTTGAGCGCCTCGTGCAGACATAAATTGTGTGTTAAATACATTTTATGCGTTTGCCAAGGACCTGCGTTTCCTGCGTTTCCTTTGGTGGAAAGTCAGTGAGGCTGCAAACGTAATCAAGGTCGGTTCGGGCTCCCCACCCCCTTTTCAACCCCCCTCTATGTTGACGTTACTCCGGGCAACGTTATGATGTATGGCCGGAGTCACTTCCAGAGTTTGCCTTGCCTTTTCCCCCGTACAACGTGTCGTATGCGTATTATTAACGCACGTAAGTCGCTTGGCATCCTTTTTGCCTTCTGGAAATGCTCCTGCCCACCAAACCCCCGGTAATCCTTTTGGCTGCTCCTTTTGTTGTTGCCACGGCACCAGCTGAGCATACACATGTTTGTGTCACATTTGGACTACGCTTTCTTGGCGAAATGCTCCCCTTTCCCATTTCCCCAGCTTTCTCCTTTCACTCGTTTTGTCTGCTCTCGCTTTGGCCCCTCAGCTTGGCATTTCCTTTGTATATTATAAAGAAATTTGTTCTGACTCGTTGTTGCTGCTACTCCTTTTGTCGATTTTGTTGTTGCTGTTGTTCCTCGCCTGACTTACACAGGGAAATTTAGAAAAATCTCTGACAATTTAAATTCAATTAAAACTATGATTCCCCGAAGCTTTTGGCAATACAATTGTAAAGAATTTGTAATTAAATTGTCCATCAAAATGTTGTATCACATACAATGGGTGATTTTATTGGGTTATTGTTATAAAATTAAAAAATGTACTCTATTTATTTTGTTTACCAATTTATTTTCATTTAAATTGTAAGTTTAGAGTCATTTATATGGTACTTAGATTACTTTAAGAAGACCATTTTCTTCGATTATGTAGATAACTTGTAGATAATATGTGGATAACATGTAGATAACTTGTAGATAACTGGTAAATAACTTGTATGTAGATAACTGAAATGAAGATTAAGCCGAAAAGTAGCAATTAATGTGTTTAAATTAAATTATTAAATCCCTAATTTCTTGCAGTGCAATGGGCGTGGCATTATTCGGCGGCAGTACTTCCTTAGCATACTTTCGGGGCATTCCTTGGGTTCCCTGGGTTTCCCTGGGTTCCTTGGGTTCTCCTTGGCCTGGCCGAGCCGGAAATGCTTTTAGTCACTCTTTCCTTGGGTTGGAACTTGTTTGCATTTGTCCCGGTTTCGGGGGTCCTGTTTTTCGCTCCTGACTGGCTGCTCCTTTCATGGCTGCTGCTTAAATTCCATTTTAATTTGTTGTGTTTCGTTTTATTTCTCATGTTTTCCCGTCGTTCGTTTTTATTTTTAAACACATTTTTTCACTGGTGAGCCGCTGAAGAGCGCTTAATTACCAGCATTTCTATGGATGCTGGCTGGGCAGGGATGGCAGGATTCCCTGATTTCCTTGGCAGCGGGAGTACGGAGCACCCTTTTGAGTCCAGGAGCCAGTAACCAGGAGCTGTTGAAATGATTTTCGTTAATTTCGTCAGCAGCAGCGGCTACAGTTGCCTGATTTTATTTCACTTTACTCCATTTGATTTCGTTTCATTTCATTTAATTTCAGGAGGAAATGGAAACCGATTGCTGGCTCCGTTTTGTGGCCAGCATTTCAATTTGTAAACTGTCGTTTTCCCTCTTTTAGCCACATAAAAAATGTGAAACTTTAATGGAGGGTTTGGGTTATAATTTGTCAGTCATTAAATGAAATATTAATACGAATTCTACCTTATCTCAAATTAATAAATGTAGTTTATACAATCTAAACATCTATAAATCGAATACATACTAAATACTTAGTACACCATTTTTTAGTGATAATAATATATTCCTTTGAATCTTTCCTGAATATAAATAATTGATATCACTCGCTATTGTTATCTTACAAACAATTCATTTTTCATTATTTTTCTGACTGGTTAAAAGCCAATTGTGTGTGCTTTTATTAAAACCTAATGTTTACCCAATTAAAATATCGCATACAATTTCGTTAATTATTTCCTTTTTCGCCTGTTACAACGAGGAAAATGCGGGGTGAAAAATGGGGTCTATAAAATCCCTTTGAAAACAACTGCAACTGAATACAATAAAATAGTTTTTAGTTGGTTAAACACAAGCCACCGCATGTTTCAGGTTCTGTGGTCGAAAACCATTTAATGCATTCCATTGTCTGAATGCGAAAATCTCTCAAAATGCCAGTGAATTCTTTTTGGAAATTATTTTAATTGATTTAAAATAAAATATGCGTGTGTTGTATTAAAAATTCATTTGGCCATGTGCATATCTGGATTTTGTTTGCAGCTGTAAATTATTTCTCCCTTTCGACATATAGAGCAGTGTTTATGGACTGACCATCATTTGCATAATCCGCTTATCCTCTAATCAGCTAAGTAAATTATACAGATTCATGTATATACACCGAAAAATATCCATTACAGGCGAGTGAATCATTCGAGTGGAGCACTTTGATGTCGTCGCGAATACTCTTTGCCATTCATGGGAATCAATTGAATGCCCTCAAAGCTCTCTTAACAATCCGCAACTACTTAAGCCCGCTTTGTAAACCCCCTCCCATGCGCGGATCCACGGGGGGTGATATGGGTGATATATCACCCCCCACTCGGGTAAAAAATGCAAGGAATTTTGATATTCAAAAAGTATGCAATTAAAAATTTGTTCTGATATCACCCCCCACAACAAAATCCTAGATCCGCCACTGCCCCCTCCCCTTGACTTCCCCCCCTTGACTTTATCTTTAGCTACCAAATAACAAAGACAACATCGAAATAATCGCTGTAAGTAAAGGAGAGGGAGGCCAAAGGGGGCTTGGCATTAGAGATAGATGCCTTTGTGTCACTGCAATTGACAAAATAATCACTGCTACATGGCTGGTTGCAGCTAAACAACAACAACAACAACAGCTACAACAAAATGAGACAACAAGCTGGCTGCTAGCCACAATAACAACAATAAAAACAGCAGAAACACACATATTTTCCCGCCTAAAACGAAAGGCCAGCAAAAAAAAACCAGATGGGATTAGAGGTATTGAAGAACGAAGCTCGGATTCCCTAGGATTACTGCTGGTTATCAATTAAATAAAATAAAATCTTAGAGATATGATATAATATTCAACATAGGGTATAGAACAAATATATTTAAAATTAAAAATGCTGTAGGTTTCTGTTTTAAAAGTGCTGCATGAAGGGTAGCTTACTATCTAACATATAAAATACAATCTAATAATCCCTTTACAATTATAATGATTATAACCCAACCTTTAAAATCATAATGTTCATCAATAAATTTAAAACAGAAAGACCGTTTTCTCGTCCGCAGGTTAAATTTAAAGTGGGCTTTAAACCTTAAAGTCGTATGGGAATTCAGAGTTTAAGTCTTCTATTAATCAAAAATAAATAAATAATAAAAAGTTAAGCACCTTTCTTAAAGAGTATGAAAACAACAATAAATATTCAACAAGCACTAGCAACATTTTCTCATGTGCGTTGTTGCTTGTTGCTGGTTGGGATGCTGCAGCAACATTTCGAGCCGAGCTTCGACTTCGGCTTTTCAGACTCTTCGGCTCCTCGCACATTTTCCGTGCGATTTTTCAACAGTTTGCAAAAACCTTTTCGCGCGGCGGCTCAGTTTGCAACTGGCGTCCGTTGGAATCGGTTGTCGAGTGTCGCAAAAGCCGGCAAAAGCGGGCCAAAAAGCTCAGCTCAGCGGGGTCCTCACAGCTATATGTTCGCTATAAAGAACCACGATCCCGAACAGTCCGTTGAACCTCGGAATAAAACAAAAAAGGTGCCAGCCAAGAGAGTAAAAATAAAATAAAAGTAGAAAGTATAAACCACAAAGCCCTCGACAACAAACAAAAAGAAAAAATAGAAAAACGTGCAACAAATAAAAACAAACAAATAAGCTTAGAACGTAGCTTATTTTCCACTTTTACCATAGGAACATAAGAACCCCCCACATAAGAACCCCCCACGTGTGTGTGTGTGAGTGCGGAAGTCGTCACACCGCCATTGTTGAAAAAAAAACCCGTAACGGGAAACCGGAAGTGTGTTATTAGTGGCGCCTCAAATTATATTTACTCGAAATTGAAATGCACTCCACATTTTATGAAGTAGCAGTGAAGTGAGGAAAGTAAAGTAACAAAGCCCCAGAAAATCATATTAATTAAAATTTATGCCAAAGTTTCGGTAATTTGCATGTGTGTGTGTCTGTGTGCCAGTGCTTTCGAGTGTGTTTGTGTGCTTTATTGTGTGTGTTTTGTGTCTGTGTGCCAAAGTTTTAATTGAAGAAAACTTATCGCCGCATAAATGTTCGTTGCGCTATGCTAATTGAAATATAACGGAGGCAACTGTTGCAAGAGGGCGAATTGAGTGGGGAAGAGAGGACACAGATTACAAAGGGAATAAAAGGATTAAGGAGGGAGGAGAAAGAGGAGGAGGAGGAGTTGACAACCCGAAGACTGTTGAGAAAGGTTAGTTAATTGAATTGTGTTAACGAGATAACTTGCAAAATTATGTGACTACATTTGGGAAATGGAAAGACATGCTTTAATTTACAAAGTTATTTGGAAATTATTAAATGACTTAACTGTTTTTTAAGGAGCTAGTTGATCATCAGATCTGGTTCCTTATTAAAACTATTGATCTTCTTATTTATCGTTTTTATTTATATTAATAAATTAAATTAATATAAATAAATTAATATATTAATTAAATAAATTAATTTAATTATAATTTAAGTGTAGGTAATCGATTTGAAAGCATTTTTCTTTTTTATAGAATTTGATTTGGAAAATCTTTTTTAAAATTGTTTCAATCTTAAAAGAAATTATATTTTCTTTGATATGTACTTTAAATAAAAGTAAATTGAATATTTCTTAAACCTTAGAAGTTTAGGTAGTACATCTTTATACATTTTTTAAAGAACTTCAAATTGCCAAATTATCCAATTAATACTTTTCAAAAACGCTCTAGCATATAAAACAAAAGTCCGCAAGTCAACTTTATCGCCATTAATCAAGAGTAACCCCATCAAAATTCTATTTATCCACCCGTTTATTTGCGCGCCATTCAAACTTTTGCCAAGCGTTATGGAAAACTTTTTTAATATCCTTTTTTTGGTGGGCGAAATGAAACTTTTCCGTTTGGCGGCCGCCTATCAAATTCAATAATCACTTAAAACCCATAAATATTTGGTTGGCCCTCTGACAGAAATTTCCGTTTGGCACAGTGGCGAATATAAAAAAGCGATGCCACCACTTTTCCACTCGCCGTCAATGTCACTTCAATGATTAAAACTTCAGCGCAAATAAAACGGGGCGAAATGCGAATGGCGAAAGGCGAAAGGATAACGGACGGGAGCGATGATGCCTTTGGGTCGAAGCAGTCCAATCATCCACCGACGCACCGGGCTTTCATCCCATACTATATCATACCATCCCGGTTCGGTTTCTCCTTTTTTTAATGAAAACATAAACATCTCTTTTACCCCAAGTTACTCTGCAATTTGCTTTTCTGCCCTCTGCTGCCGCTGTTCCTGTTTCCGATCCTTTGTTTTCTTTCGGTCGTGGCTCGTAATAAATTTTTAATTTTGCTTAATTGAAAATGGCCCCGCCTTGCGAGGAGCACAGGGAAAAAATATTGATTTTACTTAGGATTTATTTGATATATTTTATTGGGAAATTTATTTTAAGTGTCAAAGTAAACTAATCAAATTTAAATTGATATTTTAAAGAAGGTGTCCTATCAGCATTTGAAACATTTGTCAATTATCTTAATAAGAAAGACCTTAGTTTTCTATATTTTAGGATTTTTAGATTCAGAAGATTTTTAGTTTTATATAGGTAGATATTTTTAAGAACATCCATATACCAAGAATTTTTTTGAGTTATAAAATCTAGAAATAAACTTTAACTTGAAGTTAAGCTCCCAAGATTTTTGCTGTGCCTCAACAATGGAGCAGCGAATAAAAAATAAATAAAATATCGCCTGCTGCTCGAACCCGAAGGGAATTATTATTGAAAAGGAAGCAGTGCAGCAGCAGCGACTGGAGTTCCCATTCCCTCATTAGCCGACGGGTCGAGTGGAGAGGAGTGTAGATGTGTTTCTTAAGCTCCCATTGTCTGGCGGACGCACGTGCTCCTGGTGATTCTCCGGGGGATCTCCCTGCTGCCAGTTGCCACTGGGAACTGGGAACTGGGAAAACTTAGAGCTCTCGACTGGGAATGGGACACGTTCAACTGTCGCCCCGACCACTTGAGAACTCCACTCGAGTGCGGGGGCAAGGTGCTAAAAGCTGTTCACATATTTATATAGCTGGCCGTACCATATATGGGCAAACATTTAGACAAACAACAGCATACTCGGTGGGGCTTTTCTTTTGGGAGGGGGAAACTGGAGGGTGAGAATGGCTACTGGTGCTAAAAATGGGTCACATTCTTGTCGTTGCACGTTGCCCCATGAATGGCGTTCATTTTGTGGCGCCAAGGCGTTGCAAGCTGCTGGAAAAACACAGACAGCACAAAAGTAGCTCTCTCCGGAGTCCAAAGGCCCTCGACAGAGGCTTCCCCCGTACACTGAGGGAATATAGGTGTAAAGTGAAATGGAAACTAAATAGATAAATGGAAAAGGTTAAAGTTATTACATTTAATATACGTACAGAAATTGAAATAAATATAAAATAAATTTAAAAAAAATTGCATTTCATAAATGATTTTTTCATGAGAATGTCTTTAAAAACAAAAGAATCTTCAAATCTTTATTAACTATTTACATTTTGAATTCCAGGATTTTTTAGTTAAACATATATCTATCCCATACTTTTACTCAATTACTTAATTATTTATTATTTAAACGATTTTTTTCATGAGATATGTCTTTAAAACAAAAGAAACTACAAATCTTATTACCTATTTATATTTTTAATTCCAAGATTTTTGAGTCAAAGATTTATCTATCCAAAAACTTTTATTTTTCTTACTTTTACCCAATAATTCTATACATATTATAAGGCTAACAAAATTATTTTAAATTATTATTATTTCCTAATGGAAATTTAAAAGTTCTTAGATTTGATTCGTAGCACATTCTCTTTATATACATTTTTATTTATATTTATTTTTTATTATTTCTCAAACTTTAAGGCTTGACCCACTAGCTTTCCCCGCGGTGCACCACTTATGGCTCGTTAACACTTTTCCCAGCAGCTTATTTATTGCATATCAAGTGACACCTCAATCCCAGGCCAGATCTGCCGGGGGATCTGGGATCTGGGATCTGGGACCTGGCGAGAACAGGGCTAGCTGCTGTGGGTCCAGCAAACTAAATGACGTCGTCAACGTCGCTTCAGAAATGTTTTGGCATAAATTAAACAAGGGCTGCTGCACTCCTGCATTGTCCAGTTGGAGGAGATGGAGGAGCTGGAGGAGAATGGAGGCTGGAGGGGATTCTCTGGTCTGTTTGCCTTCCATTTTGTCACACATTGGGGCTCAAAGAGCAACGCCAATTTGTCTGAAATGTTTTGAATTCTAAGCGGGGACACGGGGTGATGGGCGATGATGGCCAGATCTTGATGGCACCGGCATGCGGATGTGATGAATGTGGGATGTGCTGGGAGACTGGGTTGTTGGGACACTGGGATACTGGTGTATGAGAGCTCTTTGTGTCGCCTGCCATATTTGCCTAGTGGAGCGTGGTCCTGGCTGAGTGTTCTGCTGCAGGTGGATTCATTCCCCACTTCGGGCTATTTGATTTTTCCATTTTCCCACTCCTACCCTTACTATCACTACCCCTCCCCAGCGAGAGTCAATCAATTCGTAGGCCGATATGGAGGATATAGAGGTGGCCCTCCCCCACCGAGGGCTCCGTGTGAATTATGTGGCGATAAACTTGGCCAGGATGGTGCAACTTGTTACCCATATTGTGTGGCAGCACCTGAAAGCGAAACACCTGCTGCAGATGCCACAGCTTCCACTGCTGGTGGAGCAAAGGCTCACACGTTGATCTTATCGCCGCTGCACTGCACACACCCAAAATGAAAGAGTTCGGCTTGGCCCAAAAAAAAAATAAAAAGAAAAAAAAAAAAACAAGAGAAAAGAGCCGAGGAACTCAGCCAGAAGAATCTCCAAAGGGCACAGTGGAGGTGATAAAAATAGGAGCGGCATTAATACTCTTTAAAAATATGTTATTGCTTAACTAGCTTAAATAAAAATTTGTTCGTTTTACAACAAACAGAATATTTTATGGCAGAATATAATATAACAGAATATTTTATAGAAGAATCTCCAAAAGGCAAAGTAGAGGTGATAAAAATAGGAGCGGCATTAATACTCTTTAAAAATATTTTATTGCTTAACTACCTTAAATAAGAATTTGTTCGTTTTACAACAAACAGAATATTTTATAACAGAATATAATATAACGGAATATTTTATAGCAGAATATTATAAATAGGAAATGTATTTCTGTGAGAAATGTTTCTTTATAAATTTCCTTAACTTCCCCTATTGAAATCTTTTACCATGATGCTTTAAAGTATGCAGTAATATATATATTGAGTAGAGAAAGACACGTTTTGTGTCTTCACTGCACACTTTTAGGCACCATTATCAGTGATTTGATTTCCAATCTCTAGTGATTGAGTTAGGACTTTCAAAACTTAGAACGATTGACCTTAGAATTCAAAACCTAGATATTATCTAGAGTAATCTATATAGGGCTCCCAATAAAAAACGGTCTGTAGCAAAATTCGCACATAACGGATTGACATAAAAATCTAAAGAAATCAAGCTAATTCGGAAATAATGTACTATATTTAGAAAAATAAATTTTAATAGGTTCTCATGTCTTGGTTTTTTAATGAAAATACATTTTCAAAATAGAATCTGTATTATTTTAATGTAGTAACTATTAATTTTCCCTGTACTGTGGTGGCTGCCGTGCTACGTACCCTCGCCTGCAACTGCAACTGCGTCTGCCGCTGCCGCTGCCGCTGCGATCCAGGTCCCTGGCTTATCTCACTGACCATGATGATGATGCTGCCTTGGCCTTGGGCGTCGTCTTCTGGCCCCCCTCCTTCGGCCTCCCCCTCTTGGGGTTTCTGTTTTTGTCGTCCATTCGTTGCCATTACCCCTAGCACCATTTATTTACATTCATTCCTTATTATTTTCGTGTGCCTTCGGTTCTTGGGGTCTTGGGAGTTTGGAGCTCGGACCCCGGAGCTTGGAGCTCAGAGCTGGCCAAGTCAAGGGCCGCAGCTCGCCTCATTGTCTGGCCACGATGCGATGGATGCCCATGGAACTGCCGAGGGAACAGCCCGCTAATTTCGCCTTTTCACAGATCCCCTTTCATCCCCCTTCCATCCCCCTTTCGACTCCTCTGTCCACTGCTGCTCCTTTTGCATCCAAAGTTGCGATTTTGGGCCCAGCTTGTGTGGGTTGCGGCTCAGGCGAATTCCTTCGCCTTAGTTTCAACGTCTTTCAGCTGCTGGGAGGAGTTCACTGGGGAGAGGGTACTACGGGTATATTAAATAGATTTTCATTCAATATAATAATAAATAAATACTACAAATTAAATAAGATAAAGATAGGAGATGAGATAGATAATGAAATATGGTAATTAAAATAAATGTTATTAACTAAATTAATAATTATATTAATATTCTGGCTTAAGTTTATGATGTAAATGAAATATGGATTTTCTTTATTAAAATATAGTTTTTGAAACACTTTATTTAAAAATATGTAGTTAAAGGGTAATCCCAAAAATAGATATTACAAATTATAGTAGACGAAAGTTAAGAGATGAGATAGATAATACAAATTGGTAATTAAAAAATATTTGTAATTAAATAAATAATTATATTTATTTTATGGCCATAAACTTTATTGAAAAAACTATTTGTAATTAAACAAATAATTATATTAACATTCTGGTCATGAACTTTATTAAAATGTATTCAGTTTTAGAGACTCATCTTAAAGAACACCTTATTAAAAAATCTGTACTTAAAGGGTAATCCCAAGTCGACTCCATCTGGCATTGCCCCACCATCAGGGAAGCTGAAATCGAATAGTGGGAGGCTCATGAAAAATTGAGCAAGTGCCGCACTTGCAATTTCAACAGCTCATCTGCCGCTGTGCAAAACAATTTCTTGGCCCAGCAGCATTTTTAGCCTTATTTTATTTTTCAGCTTCAGACTTCTGCTTCAGGTTCCTCTGGTTTCAAACAGTTCTGGACTTTAGTTCCCTGTTCATTTTCACTCTTTGAATTTTTCAACTGGCAAGTGCTTAGGTTTTAGTTTCCTTTCAACGCTTAAATAAGAAAAAGAAAATCCCAATGAGGAAAAAGCCACACTTTCCATTGTCGGAAAAAAGGAAAATAATTGCACCTTGATTGTATTTTCAGGTGTAAATTATGCATGAATGGAGTTGGGCAAATGAAACTGAGCTCGAATAAAAACCTGAGCAGGAAAGAAATTAAGGGGAATTTTTACAAGAGTTCCTGATTAGTTGGACTTTCTTTTGGGAAGTGATTAAGGAACTCTGATTTACAAAAATATTTAAATAAATAAATGTTCATTACAGAAATTCTTTCAATTGTCTTGATTGATAAAACATTTCCATTTTGGTTACGAATTAAATTTTCTTAATTTTTTTAATCCGATTATTATGTTGATTTGCATAGAACAATTAGTCAGTCCATTGTTTTTGGTTTTCTTGAATTTCTTTCTGAATTCTACTCTTTGAAATAGTAAATTTGATTGTAAGTATTCAATTTTCTTTGTTTTTTTCCCTTACTCACCTTCTAAGTTCCCCGTTTTGACCAACTCGAAAATCGATTCAAATCAGTGGGAGTTTTCCTGTCAACGACAAAAACCTTCAATCAAATCGGAGTATGCCAAAAATGCGAGGAGATGAATGAATCAGTCAGTCGCCTTCTGCCGAATATTTCCCTATCCCATCCCTCCTCCACTTGCCATGTCAATGACCAGGTAGGAAGGACGAAGGACGAAGGACTCATCGCTCACCTGGCGACATGTCAATGGGAAATCCAGGGGAAATGGTAAATGGGGCGGAGACAAAGTTTGGAAGATAAAGCTCTTGCCATGAATATGCAGCTGATGTGCACTTGCACCCAAATCCCCGCCCCTTTTTCCCAACCCACTTTAGCCTTAAGCTCCTGCTGCTCCTGCTACTCACTACTCACTACTCACTTTCCTCAACACAGACGACAGTCTTTTGCACTCCTGCCCATGCATTTTTCCATCGAGCAAAAACATTGAAAAGCGAGTCATAGATTTCCGTTTGTGCGCCACGGAAACAATGGCATTTTCATGTTGCACGTAAAACGAGCCAAATAAAAGGAGGGAGAACAGATAGCACAATATAAACTTAAGTGCAATTCCATTTTTACCGATATTCCACTGCCACTGGCGCCTTTTTAAGTGAAGTGAACCAAACACAAATCACACAAATCGCAGCGATAATAGCAAAAGAGAACCCAAAGTGCCCGGGGTTATAATGTTAGATAGTTGAAATAAAACATTTCCGGTTTAAAAGATTAGGTAAGTGACCTTTGTCCAGCTTGGGTATAAATATCCAGGGAATATTCTGGATAGGCACAGTTCAACTGAAACACTCATCATGGTAAGTCAACCTGGAGAGAGAGAGTCCTTCAATCTTATAGTGGTCCTCCCATTTCTCCTCTAGAATACCCTACGACTCCTCGTTCTTCTTGGTCTTCTCCTGGCCACTCAGGGAAGAGTCCTCGATCAGGATAAGACTCCTGAGGTTGCCTCTTCACCCGAAGAAACTAAAACCGTGGAAGTGAAGCAGGAAACTCTACCGATCAGCTCCTCCAAAACCCAAGAACTGCCCACCAACCCGACTTCTGAGGCTATCAAACCCGTAGAACTGAAACCCCAGGTGGTTACCCAAGTTGTCCAGGAAAAACAACCCGAGTTGGTTAACTCCATTGATCCCCAGGTGGTTCCTACTGAAGCCATTAAATCCGTAGAATTGAAGCAGGAACCCCAGGTTAACTCCATTGATTCCAAGGTGGTTCCTTCCGAAGCCATCAAACCCGCAGAGGTTGCACCAGAAGTCACCAAAGTAAACCAGGAAGCCCAAGTCCCAGAGGTCCAGCCCACTTCCAATGAGATAACCAAGGATCAGGAACTCCCTGAAGAAGAAGTGATCTCCCAAAAGCATAACAACAAACAGGGTCGCGACAATAAGATCCAGTTGGTGTTCGAGCAGCCCGGTCAAACTCAGAACCAATATCCCCAGCTGACCATTGAAGACCTGGACAAGATCTTCAAGTATCCCGGAGTGCAGGTGATCAATGGAACTCAATCCTCCGCGAATCAGTATCAGCACCACTACAACAAGTACCAAGGTTCCTATCCCAAGGTGGAATACGTCACCGTGGCCAACACCTCGTCGAATGCCAATGTGACCGAGCACTTCCACAACCACACTCACTATTATACGAACCAAAAGAAGCCCGGATTTCCCTTCCCCTTCCTGCCCAATCCCTTCGAGAAACTGGAGCAGCAGCAGCAGCCCATTTATGTGAGCGTGAACCAGACCTCGAACTCCACCACCGGCAATGTGACCTACCACACCCACATCCACGAGGAGACCAAGCCATTCCCCTTCCTGCCCAATCCCTTCACCGATTTCCCCAAGGTTGTGGGCCTCAGCTTGGTGCTGCTCCCCAATCCCTTCTACAAGAACCCGAATCAGAACCAGTACTCTACTGGATCCCAGGAGAATGTCACCTACGAGTACTATGGAAAGTTCCGTGGCTTTTCGGAGGATTCCCAGAAGGAGCAGCAGCAATCTCAGAAGCCCAATTTCTACCTGATTCCCAATCCTCTAGCCAATCAGGTTGCCACTGATGGTCAAAAGGGAGATGTCACATTCCCCGTAAATCTGGCTTCTCTTCCTCTTCTCGTTCCCGCTCCGGAATTCCACCAAGGAAAGGCTTCTGCTTCGGGAAGCATTAGTTTCGAGGATCTCATCAAGGCCACCAATGTGCATGTGAGTGAGCCCATTAAGCTGCAGGCCAACAATGGTCTTAGCCAATGGCAAAAGGAGCAGGCTGCCATCCAGCAGTTGATTCTCAGCCATATCAGCGAGCAGCAGAAGCTGTTCGAGAAGCAATCTTTGGGCAGTGGAAAGAGTGCCCCGTCTGCTGAGCCAGTTGGAGTTGTCCCGGAGGAGGAGGAGAGCTCTGTCCTGTTTGCCGTGGAAATCCCGAAGCCCATCTACCGCTTTTTCAAGGGCATCTTTGGTGGTTTCTCCAAGTGATGAGTGATGATATGATTGAACTGACCGAAAGAACAAACAAGAACTAAGATTAAGCATCAAAATTTATAAATTTTATATTCCTAACTATTCAATAAATAAAGTAAATTGCATACCCACCATATAAGAAATGGTTTCATTTGATATAAGATGCTATATAATATCATTCAAGTTGGTATATTTATTCACAGCATTTTAGTTTTTACTTCATAAGGAGTAACTCTAGTAAATGGAATACCCACTTAATAAGAAAGTGATTTATTTTATACAATACCATTTAAGATCCTAATTTAAAGCATCTTATTTTAAATACCTCATCAAAGAGTTTACCCCAAAGCTCAAATCTACCAACCCCAACTATTTTCCTCCCTAGAGACTCCTAGCCAACACAAAAATTCTATCTTCTCCCCACACATTAACAGACTTTCCCAACTTAATTCAAAGAAAACTCGTGCAAATATGATAAATGTGTGTATTTAGGAATCATTACCCGGGTATTCCATTCATGGAGCTCTCAGTTGGGAGTAAGAGGAAGAGGAAGCGCTCACACATTCGTCATTCCATATTAGGTTACCAAGATAGATATAATCAAAATGTGAGAACAGATCTGCACAAAAACGGGGGCCATTATGCCGGAATATATATGTACTCATATGGCAACGAAATGCATTCATGACTGCTCACCTTCTTTCAACCCTTCGCCTGCAGTATTTTCATTTCGTTGCCATTTGGAGTCGAAGGATGCGAAGGAGGCGAAGGACGCCCAGGATGCAGATGCTCCGCACAGACATTCTACGTGCATCCCTCTGCCGTTTGCCATTTTAATGAATACATAATTAGTCTTTTTGCCAAGCTCTCTCAATCCACCCACTTCCACATCCCCATTCTCATCCTCCTTCGCATTCTCCTCGTCATGGCTTCTTTTGCTTTTGCTGATGCCACTGCAGCACCTGTTCAAATCATTTCTCATCTGAATTTAATGTCCATGCAGCAACACGTTCTAAATGCACTTAAAACAAATGTTTATCTCAGCAATTCAATTAATATGAAAATATTTTTTAATTATACAATTTTTCTACTTTTACTAAAACAACAAATTATTCTACACAAATCACTAATTATTTTTTTTCGGTACTAAATAGTATTTAACTTTAAATTTAGAAAAATAACGAAATTTTAAAAAAGGTGTCTAAAAGTATGCAACAATAATTTTTGAATCCGGGAATTTTCTTTATTCTCTCTATTTTATTGATTTCTTTGCTTAGACAAAATGTCTTTAGTGGATACTTTCCTATTAAATTGAATTTTTCTATTTAGATAGATACCTCAAACTTTATCTTTAGAAAAAAATGAAACTTTTAAGGAAAGGTGTCTAAAAGTATGCAAGAATAATTTTTAAATCTATTAAATATAATTTTTTCCTCAAAAATCTCATTCAATTTTTATTGGATTACTTACAGTGCATGCTGCATGTGTAGTTCATTGGTTCATTTCATACTTTCATGCAATATTGAGATAATGTTTGCTCCTGTCCATTTCCATCTGCATGGCACAGAAAGCGAGAGCGAGCGAGAGGGAGCAGATAATGGGGGACAGAGATGGCAGGACATAATTGCCAGGATTACGCTGGCTCATAAAGTTTTCCCGGGCATTTGCAATTGTGTTTGCATTTCTCTTCAATGCCAGTGGATTCACCAATGTTTTTCCTAGGGGAAGAGAGGGGGAAAGCGATGAGGAAATTGCTGTTTGCTGATATCGTTTATTTAATATTTAATTGAATCCAGGCCGAGTCGATTTTTTCCATTAACAAACCCAGTTAAAACCCATGACCAATCTGCGATAGTGGACAATGCGAGTCCTTTGCGGGATATTAGTGCCGGCTTATCGGCTCGTTTTGGGTGCGCAAATTGCAGATGAAATTTTCAAAAGTACCTGAACCAAACCGCATGGCATTCGAATTCGAATTCGAATAAATTCCCAACGATTGCTATCTGTGTTAGCGGGTTTTGTACGTGCCACAGACCGCAAAAGCCACTGAATCATCCTACATTTTAAACATGTATTATGCAATATATCCGAGCAGCCACTTTAAAGCGAATATAAACCGAGTGTATGTATTGAAAATAAAACAAAATTAATAACTTCTAGTTAAAGTTGTGAGCCGCATCCTTTGGGGGCCCCAGTTTATTACTCAAAGGAATTGGATGGGGCCCAGGCCCAAAGTAGCAGCGGATGCCCATAAATATATCATGAAATCAAAAACTTTGCCACAACTTCTACTTCTGGTTGGCTGGCGCTTCTTTTTGATTGGTGGCAAGACCCCCGCCTACTATAGTTACACTGGGAGAAACAGTAGTGTTCTTAAATAATAAAACTTAAAATTAATTAAACATCAGATATGTAGATTATAAGTATTTTGATTTTTGAATTCCATTTTTATTAGATTACAACTCAAAAATTGAGTAAGATCTTCAAATTAATATTAACTTTAATTAATATTAATTACTTAAATATTATAATAAATTAAGAGATTTATTTCGTTAAGGAAAAATGGTATTATAGGCATATTTCTTTAGTAGGTAATACTGTGAAATTAGAATTATATACCTACACTTAAAAAATCTGGAATCATTAAAACTTATTGGATTTTCCATCTGCAAAAAAGCGATTTTAAATTGGTTATAATAATGTTTCTTTAAAGTTTAAATTAACAGGGCTTCAGTATACGATATGATCATATTTTGTATACATTTTATACAATTTATTATTATTTGTTTATATATTTTCCCCGGTGCACCACCCATTTGACCTCCCTAAGCTTGCGTGTAAACGTGTGGGCCAAAGTGCTGGCCACACGAACAACAAAAAGAGCAGGAGGCTCCTGTTCGCTTAAAGGAGCAGAGTAATGCGTTTCCGTTTCCGGCTCCTTGCCATCCAGAATCCAGAATCCAGATCCTCTCTCCTTTCCTGCGGGCTTCTCGTCCTTGTCCTTGTCCCTGCTGTTGCTGCTGCCAGTCAATTCAATAAAACTTGTGTCCATTTCATTTAAAATTCTCTGTTCTATCTCCCTGCTTTTGCTCCTTTGGCTCCTGCCTCGCAAATTAATGGTGTTAAAATTAGTGCCTCAGACGGAGTGGCTGCCCCGCATCCTTGCCACTGAGCTCGAAACTTTGCCAGCTCAGCTGCCCCTTCCCCCTGACACCCTCTTCTATTTATTAATTTGTCACTCTGTGGAAATTATGCCGCCTAGTCAGGCTGTTTTTGCTCCTGCGACACGTGTAACTGGAGTCCTTTTCTCCCTTTCCTGCCAAAAAACTTTTCCACCTTAAAGTTTATACTTTGGAGCAACTTTTTTCTAACTTTTCCCCTTCTCTCTTTGTATTTTCAGGTGCTATTCACATTCAGGAGCGTCGTTTTTTTGGCATCCTCCGGTCGGCGAAAAGAAAGGACGACGGTAAGTGGCCGGGTGTTGCAGAAATTAAGACCCAGAATGGAAAACCGAATATTTCCCTAATGAAACCAATTAAGCAAACAGCAAAATGGCCAAAAATTGTGGCCGGGTAAAAATGAAAAATCAAAGGCTAGACGATGGGTAAACAAGGCGGAGAAAGGGTGAAAGTGGTGAAAGGGACGAAGGGACGGTGAAAGGATTGCCTCAATTACGAGATGAACACACAGGGGAAAAGCCCGTCAATCGATGATGGGGCTTTGCGAGCTTAAATGTCCTGCGGATGATTGAAAAGCAGCTTAAATCAGTTTGAAATGTGTGGGCTTACAAAGGGGGAAACAAGGTGAAAACAATTATAAAGACTTGGTAACATTAATAATGTTTTATTATAACCAAAATAAAGTTTAAAGGATTTTGTAAACAAATTAAGTGAAGTGGTATTAAAAAACAATTATAAGCTGTCAATAAAAAATGGCGTTCTTGGCTAGTAAAATTTAATTCCGGATTTTTAAAAATGGTTTACAAATAAAAAACAAAGAAACTGTTATAAAAATAGGTGATTTTTTGACTAAAACATTTTTAGAAAAATTTGTTAGCATTAATAATATTTTGTTATAATCAATATAGAATTTGGTAGGATTTTTTAAAACAATTTAAGTAAAATTTTATAAAGATAGAAAACGTAGAAACAGTCATAAATTTCCCCTGTTTTTTGGCTAGTACATGGGCTTGCAACACACTTGTACAAATAGAGATTGAGGGCTTTTCCAGGCTGTGGAAAAGCCATTTGCCAAAATCAATACATTTATTTAGACCGCAGGCTGTGGAGAGTGAAAAGCAAGCAAATCAAATGCCGGGCAAACGACACAAAATGTATTTAGCATTTGGAGGCATTTCCCAGAGCAGCCAAATATTGTAAAGGTAACTCAAATACCCAATCCAGTCGAGGTCTACTGGTCCATTCCCAATACATGGGACCCGACTTGGGTCCACTGCCTGTTTGGTTTTGGCCAAATCGTTTTACGCTTTGTTGCCGCCAGCCATTCGCCATTCGGCCAGCCAGGATGCAAATATGTGCAGAGGCTTAACGTATCCAATAAAGCCGGTATCCAAAAAGACGGACATGGAGGTGGATATACCAGGGGGGGTATGGAAATGGAGGTGGAGATGGAGCCACTGATGGACAAAGCTCTGCGGACTCAGCTCGTCATCGGTGGACATAAGCAGCTCAGTGGCTCATGCAGAGCAAAAAGGATTTTGGCATCAAATAGCTACAGTTCTTTAAATTGCCTGTCGTTCAAAGCTAGTTATCTGGGTTGATTAGAAATATATTAGACTTCGTAGATTACCCAAAAATCGCAAACAGTTCTAAAAAAAATATTTATCAAATTATAAACCGTACAAATGATAATATTTTAGGCAAAACAGCTATATACAGTTGATAAAATCCTACATATTTTAAGGGACTAAAAACCCTATAAATTTTTAGATTTAGTTTTTATTATTAACATTTAATTTATAGTTTTGTGAATAATCATTGTTTTATTTTGCCTTTTGAATATTTTAAAGAAGTCAGATTTTGAAAAAATTTCATATATTTTAAGAGCTTAAAAAATCCCTGTTTGTCTTTACAAACAAATTACTTTAAAAATCCTTAAATTTTAAGTGAATAATTTTGTTTTTATAAAATGTAAATTTGCAAAATTTAGCTTTTTGAATGATCGATTTTAACATATTTTAAGTGTTTAAGAATCGTTATTAATTTTCTCCCTCCCAAAGTAAACACTTTATTTATTAAAAATGGGCTTTTATTAATCATGGTTTATAGGTATTTTTCGCCTGCACAATTTTCCCTTTGTGCAGGGCTTAATGGCTCAGTGTTTAAGCCGCTCAGTTGATTCCGAGCCTTTACCACGTGTCCGGAGGATTAGATGTGGCCCAGAGGAACAACAACTTCATCTGGCGAAGGCGACGCGAGTGCGTGTGCGGCTTTAATTCATTTCGTTTCGTTTCGATTCGGTGCAACAATGTTGTGGTGCGATTTATATCGCTGGCCTTAAATGTCATTACCAGCTAAATGCCTTTAAATGGCCCCCCATCCATTTGGGCTGCCCAGTTGAACAGTTGACCAGTTGACCAGTTGGTTTGGCGCCAGCAGCAACGGCAGCCGAAAGTGCGACCAGTGACCACCCGTCGCGAGTCTTTATAGGATGGGATCCTCCACCCACCCTCCTCCAGGGGATCGGGTTCTCCTCATCCTCCTTGCAGCCGGCAGACGCATTTATCATCCCAACCCGTGACGCGCTGTCGCCTTCAATTACACGCAAATTATTCTGCGCTCAGCGAACGGCGGCACCTGTGTTTACGTTTACCTGGTTTCGCATCTCGAAATGAGGGGATTCTCTACTCTCTGCTTATCTTTATTGGAGACGGAGGCATCTGGCAGTGATCCATCTGCCTTATGTCAAGCGCCGGCCAACCGATGCCAATCTGATGCTCCAGTTCGGATGGTCTCCCTGGCAGCGATTAAATTGATTGATCAATGGGTGTTTGGCAAAGGCGGATTAGAAACCCATTCCAATGGGGATATCCCAAAGGCGATTGAAATGGGAGGCGGTTTAAAAGTTGAACCTTTGATTGAGAACCGTAATAGCCAAATAATATCCTATTTATTTGAATTAAATGTAGAAAATTTCGATTTTTTTCCGTTTTTTTTTATATATTTGGAGAAAACTTAAAAAACCGGGAAAAAATTACAAATTTTGAAGGGTTTTTTTCCTCTAATTTGGCCAAAATAAGATTAAAAATAGAAAGGAAAACTGTTTTGGACAGCTGATAAGCTAAACTAACGATTCCCAACACTTTTAGGCGTATTTAAGAAAATAATAATTTTGGTCAATTTTTGAATTTTTTATAAGGGGTACCATCATCATTTTTTGCAAAAAATTGACAAAAAATAAAATTTCTTATTTTGAATGCCAATCGATTGGGGATTAAAATACGAGTTCAACAAGGTATGACACTTCAAATTCCGATCATTATTTATCTTATTTTGGCAAAAAAACTGATTTTTTTAGGCGAAAATTTAGGATCAAATTACTTTTCCGTTTTTTGTATACTGTAATTTACAGTTCCTACTGCAAAATAATTTCCTAGATATGTAGTTATTTAATTAGAAACTGTAATTCACTGCAATTTAGAAATGATCTTTTAAGAGACTAATTAAATATGTAGCTTTCTTATGCCTGCATATTAAAGTAGCAAAGCTTCTCTGGCCATCCTATTCGGCCATTCCCATTGCCAATTCCATTCCCATTCACTTTATACAGCCATTGACACTCGTTTCTTTTAATTGTCCACTAAAATATGCCGCATGCCCCAGTCGAGAGCTATGCAAATACTTCAAGTTTTCCTCGAGTGCGCCGAAGTTTAAGTCTCTATCCCCTCGAAGGCCCCTCCAAAAGCCCCCCTCTCGCCAGCCCCCTGATTTCTAATTAAACAATACAAATGCGAATTGGTAGCCGAAAGACAAAGACACAAATTCCGGGGGCTTTGGAATTTTGAGTCTCAAGCCTCGTCAGCAATTCGCAAGTGCAAATGTGGCGAGGGGATCGCTGTTGCTAGCAGGAATTTTATAATTAATCGGTGGGGATTTGGCGCACATCTCTCTCTGTATTTATTCACAACCAGCCATCCCTTAGGTCTACAAAGTCGTCCAGCTCCTCGGCGTAATCCTCGCCAGCTCCGTCACTTTCGCCGTGTCGCGAGTAGTGATTGAAAATCATGTCCCTGGCCGCCGGAATCACCTTTCCACTTTCGCATCCGTGCATGTCCTCGTACGTGATTTCGCCTCCGTTTCCCATGCTCCCCAGATCGTAGCTGCCATGGTGGTGGCCACCACCTCCTCCTCCGCTGCCCTTGGCGATGCCACCTCCGTGTGTGGAAAAGCCAAGTACTTTGTACACTGTTTGCTTCACACCTCCTCCTCCTCCTCCTCCATGCGAGCCATGCGATCCATGGAGCACCTTGTAGACCGTGTGGGTGTGATGGTGCGTCTTCACCTTGACGGGCACGTGGATGATGAGGCGGCGGTGGCCAAGGCGACGCGCCTGTATCCCCGTCGCCATCAGCAGGAGCATTATGGCCAGGAGTTGGCCAGCCATCGAAGGACTCCGTGATGACACCTTTTGATGGGGGAAAAAGAGAGGGAGATGGTTGCTAAGTTTCAAGATTTCAAGGAAACACTTATTTCTTTTGAAACTGTAAAGCAATTAGGAATCATTAGGAATCATTAAAGATCTTAGATAAACTCTCAGTAATTCAATTAGATTTAATTAACTGACCGATTTGTTAAATTTTTCAAAGGTGATTTAGTTTAATAAGAAATTTTATCTTAATTCATTAATTAATTAATAATCTGAATAAACAAAAAAACACTAAAAGTCGCAATGATAAACATAGTCTAAATCTTATTTATAAAGATATTCTATATCTTATTTATTATATATTTATTTATATAAAGAAAATATTTTAGAATATCTTATTTATAAATATTTAGAATATGTTTATCATTGTAACTTTTTGAGTGTTTTTACAATGATAAACATATTCTAAATCTTATTTATAAAGATATTCTATATCTTATTTATAAAGATTTTAAAGATTTAGAAAATGTTATAAAGATAAATCTTATTTATAAAGAAAATATTTTAGAATATCTTATTTATAAAGATTTAGAATTTGTTTATCATTGTAACTTTTAGTGTTTTTTTATCATTGTAACTTTTATTGTGTTTTATATTTTTTAAGATATTAAAACTTTTCAAATTTATTATTTTCAATATATTTCACAATTTTAAATTGATTATATTTAAATGAGGTTCTGTTTTTTATTGATCAGCTTTAACTTTTGACTCACTTTGGTCAATATGTTGATGTAGATTGAGTTAATGTTCCTGCTGATTAAGCTGGTCAGGCAGGTCCTTTAATTAATCCTTTAGTTTGTCCACTGCAACCACCGAATCCACCGAATGGCGCGAGATTGCCTTCAACACTGTGTGGGCCGGCTGGAATCGATGGGGCTTTTATATGGATGCGGTAATGAGGTTCAGTGCACCATGGCCGCATGTGGCGTACTTATGGAGCCGCCCCGCATCCCCCCATCCCGCCTGGCCCACCTGTCCATCATTATCTTTGGCGGCGGCGGTGTCGATTGCATTGCAGCCTCCACGGAGCCGCAACATTTGCATGTGCAGAGCGCCCACAGTCGCGTCCAGAGTTACGTGTGCCTAATTATTGCTTACAGCTTGTTGCCCGGCGGAGCACTGAGAGAAATATATTGCAAGATAAAATTTAAATTGTTAAAATAAAGTAATAGTATTTGATTTAAACAAAGTTAATTGACTTACAATATATTTAGTTAGAAAATTTAAAACAAAAAAAATCTTTTTCTTGTAATTACATAAAGAATATTTATTCTTCAGACATAAAAAATTGTAATGTATTTTTTTTTTATTTTGCAATTAATAGCAAAAAAATTGATTATGTTTATTTATTTTTATTTCTTAAAAAAATAAAAATTACCTCTTAATTCCAAATAATGAATTAGGAAGTCAGAAATGAAATAAAAATTGTTATTTATTTTAAGATATTTATACTGTATGTTTAAAAACACCTATAGCCGCCTCGGTTCTTCTTCTACTATTTTTATTAAAAAGTATAATTTAAGACCCCGTTAGTAATTTCTCCCAGTGCCTGCCTAAACTTGGGGCGCGGTCGCTGTTCAGTGGAGCGTTGCGAGTATTTTGTGCCAACAAAACAATTTTCGCCACAGCCTCCCTGCTCTTGGAGCTCCTGGATGTCTTGGATCGCTCGGATTGCTTGAATCGCTTGGATCGCTGAATCGGAAGCGGCATTTTGGTGACTGGCTCTGGGAGCCGGCGAAACGGAATCGGAATTACCACTGCCAGCGGAATCTCACATACGCCACCGCTCAATTTTCAATCCAATCCCAGTGCAATCCCTTTAAACAATATAATTTAATCCACCGGCCAGCTTCGCGCTTTGTTCAACATTTTATGCAATGCCGCGAAATGCGGAAAAGACATAGATTCGCGCGTGCTTTCCACTTAACATTATTACTTTAATTACATTTCTCTGGACAACGAACATGCGAGGGGTCCGCAGAGGCCAGTATTTACTTCGTTGCGTATTAATATTTATTTCACTAGCATTTGCATTCGCCAGCGATCGGTTTCATTTGCATACGTAACTTGGACAATGGCTCACCTAGTTTACGGGGCGTATGCGTAACATTTTGCTAGGGAGATTAATTTTAAACCTATTATTATGAATTGAAAATAAATTAAGTTTTCCAAGAAATAAATGTTCAGGGCTATCAAACTTAGGTAACCTCCTATAAATATATTTATTTTAATGGTCCCTTTTAATATTAGGTAATTATTTATTTTAATATTCCTTTTTTTATTTTTTTGAATTAATTTAATAACCTTATTTTGCGCAATTAATCTCTGAATTAGTTCAATTAAAAATATATTTTCTGCTGCTCAGCAAAAATTATTAACATTTTACGACTTTGGGCAATTAATTGGAATTTTGCTCATTGCTCTGCATCAGTAAATACAACTATTTCTTCTCTACACATATGCAATCCACATTCGCCTCATTATATGGATTTAATATCGCGAACAGAATGTGCACTCGTAAAAAGCCCAAGCACACTTACGCAACAGAATGAAAATCCAGAGGAAAAGAGAGGAATGAAGGTTTTCCACCCACCCAAAAAAGCATATGGCATATGGCTAATGAAACGTAGCCCCAGAAAGTTGGTCCGTCGGGCAGATAAACTGCAGTAATAAGTAAACTACGAAATGCGTTGTGGAAAACGTGCGCCATGAATTCTATAACTTTATGGCAATGGCCCACTCTAATTGTCCCGAAAGAGGGTCGCTTCAGGAGATTGGAGTTGGGGGATTGGGGCAGAAAGAAGCTCTAGAGATGCTTTTGCCACCTTCACCTCTTTACTTTATTGTGTCAAGGTAGGGTATCTCTGGTACTTCCAAGTTTGCTCTGAACTTGAGTAGATTTTTTGGACACATTTTTGATATATCAAGAATTTTTATCATAGATCTATTCAAATAAGTTTAAATAAGATGTTTTTATAACCGACTTTCGTTATTCCGACATTATCTTATCCATATTCAATCATAACATACTAAAAATCCAACCTGATTGAAATTCATTTAATGTGACCTTTTGTCCGTCAAGATCATTAAAATTTTATTGGACTTGGGCTAGTATTTTTCAAAGTTTACGATCTATCAATAAACATGGATTTTGATACATTCATTTTTTGAATGCTCTAAATTTCTAGATATTATAAATTATAATATGGTCCAAAGTTTAAGAGCTAGAAATGGAAGTTGAACAAAGAAATAGAAATGGATAGAAAGATAAATAAATAAATTAAGGAATTTATCTTTCATTCAGATTAAACGTTTAATATTCATAAAAAAAATGTATAATTTTTTAAAGATTAAAATTAAAATAATTGACTATCTATAGATATATTTAAAAGGGTATTGCAATGTGCTATCCCAAAACTAGTGCTCCCTACTTTTTCCCGAAATGTTTGCCCGGGTGTAGTAATAATTTTGATCAACTTTTATAAGCGGCGTCATCAACCTGTGGGGGGGGGGGTGTTTAGTGGGTGTTTTTCGGTGTAAATAAGGGCTGGATGTGTGTATGCAGGGGTCTTCTAACAGCTGCAGGAGCTAAGCTCCAGCGACCTTTGTTGCTTTTCCTGGGATGTTATGCCTAGCCATAAACTGCATGCGAAATTACCAAAAAGCAGGAACACACACACACCCACAGTTTGTTGGATTTAAGGGCAAAAAGTTGCTCATTTACAGCAATCTGGTTGCGAAGGATAACGAGGGGTGGGGCATCAGTTTCGTCCTAGAGGATGCTGCTAATAAAATGAGAGTCGAGGCGCTAACAAGCCGCAGCGGACCGAGAAGAGAGGAATGGGGATGGGGAATGGGAGCTCCAGAGCCCCGGAAAACCCAAAAGGCAGTGAAACTAACCCAACCAAGCCGAGTCGTAAATCCTGCCGCACCAACAAAAAATACAACCCACCCATTTCCATCCCCCTCCCATGAATCCTGCACTATCCCAACCCGTATCCGGGCTAAGCAAACTCGTAAATTTGAGGAAATTACAACATGAAAGTCCTGGGCAGCAATGCGCGACTCTAAATTAAATAAAAATACACTGGGTGGGGTATCAAAATGGGATGCACTTGGGGAAATTCATAGGTATTTTACCATAAATATTGGGAGAATTTTTACAGGTTTTACTAGTACATTGTTAAATATTTTCTACATAGAAAAGTATTATAAATAATTGGAAAAACTATATAAATATTTAATTATAATAAATTAACCAATATTCTTTAAATTAAATAAACGGTTAGAAAACTCTTATAAAGGTGTCTAAAAGTATGCAACAATGTATTCAGTTTTATTCATTCATTGCATACTTTTAGACACCTTTATAAAATGTATTCTATTCTTATTTATGAGACAGATTTTTAAATGTTGTTCTGTCGTTGTTCTGTTAATTGTTGATGATAAAACAAATTGGGCAATCATATTTTAAGACACAAAATACCTACAAAGGAACTCTATAACATTTTATACCTCATAATTCTGATAAAAATGCAATTTTCTCCCAGTGTCTCCGGGTGCTGAATGGGGGAGGCCTAGAGCAAGGGCACTGGTCAAAACTTTCCGCACCTGTTGGCCAAACTCGAACGATGGTCCGAAAAACCTGGCGTTAATTAAAGCTGCAACATAAGCTCTCGCCGGACACAGCCCACTGATCCTGTTGGATAGCTGGATTCGGGATTTCTGGATTGAGTGGGTGGTTTGGTGGCCACTCGGGAATTGGGCGTTGGACTAGAATGTGGGTAGGGTGGCTACTCCGGAGGTTTGCGACCAATAGAGCCCGCTCAGATTTGTGGCGGCAGCAAAAGCGGGCAAAAAGTTTCGCCATCCGCTCGAGATTTATGTCAAACTAAAGCACTTGATGGCAGAATAGTTGGCATTTAATGGCTGCATTATTGGAGTTTGTTTGGAAAGTGCCGTAACTAATGGGTCACGGCTCTGTGCTTCAGGAGGGGGGCGGGGGGCGGCAATCTGGGGGCGTAACTCTGGGTTAATGCGAACAAATTGCCATTTATCTGTGTGGGCCAACTTTTGTAAGCCACTGTCTCACAGGTGGAAACTCAACTAATGGCCGTGGACAGGCTTCGAGTGGGGAATTAGTATAACTCAGTTTGTGTCGTCTTTCGGGGGGGTTAATATTTCAAATGATTCCAGAGGATAAAGTTGCACCTGAATGGGTTTTGTTGGAGTTAACAAATGCCGATTTCTATATTGGCAAGCAATTACCAATAATGTTCACATATATCATCGATTAAGGTATTTGGTTGGGTAATTTTCGTATAACGTATAACACAAATAACATTTATTGATAAAGATATTTTTTTAAATATTTAAATATTACTGATCTTTTAAAGTTCGAAAACTGAAAATCCTAACACTTTCCTTAAAACATTTCGCAAAAGTTTTAGTCTAAATCCATAAAAAATTATGGGAATTGATTAACATTTAAATACAAATTCCTTATAAATGTAGTATCTTAAAAATTGAATTTTATAAATATCTCAATAGTTTTAGTCACCACATTCTTTTCTTCTTGTATACCTATTTTTAAAAAATCACATTTACCAATGATTTTGTTGTAAAGTGAATAACATTTTCGAGCCTAAGCTGAGCTTAGCTTCTCAGTCATTGATTTTAGGCTATCAAGAGCTTAGATATTAACAATGTATTATTACCGTTTATGCCTAACTCCACTCGACTCTTAATCTAAGAACCATCCTCGTTGAGTTCTCCTCCTTGGCCGCCTTTCGTTCCGTTCTTTCTGGCCGGCAGTCAAATGTGGCGCACATCAGGGCCACCTGTGCATGTCCAAGAGGCCAAGTTGCCAAGTTGCCCAGTTACCCGGCTGCCCACCCAGTCGATACTCCAAAGATCGAGAATGGAAAATGGAGGAGCTGCCAGAAATGCCCTCGAGGAGGAATATGAAGTTGATATGGAGGAGCAGCAGCAGCTTTGCTGGGCAATAAATTTCGATTACATAATTTGTAAATTGTTATAACCCGGCGAAATTACCATGAAATCTTTGGCAAAGCATTAAAAGATCTGCCACTTCTGGGCGAAAAACCTTTCGGTATGGTGGGTTCTGTTCATAAAGTTTTATGGTGTTTGACTGCCTAAGCATCTAACAAAAACAATGAGGCCCTGGCTTTTGGTTTTCCTTACACAGAAAAAAAAGAAAGAAAAGATCAAATTGATAGGTGTAGGTAAATTTTATATTTTTACATTATTTGTTCAAAAAATACTAGATTTGGTCTTTTAAAATAGTATTTTTATAATTTTTAAAGGAACTTATATGCACTGATAAAAAAAACGTAGTTAATCCAAAGATTTTTCGCTTTGATTTTCATCCATTGCGGTTTTTATTAAATTTAAATATGATAATATTACATTTAAAAATTATATTTAATTTTAAAAACGTTTAACTTTTTTTTGATTTAAAAAAAAAAATATTTTTTTTTTAATGAAGTAAAGTAATATTTTTTCCTTGATTGAAATATTTCCTTTCGTTAAATTAATCATTCAAATAAATATTACGTTTTTTTATTTAATTTAAATATTTAATAGGAATCTGTGCATTCAATTTGCAATTATTTATTTTTACTATCCTATTTTTTTATCAGTATGGAAAAATATCAAGTTGATAAGCTTGAATCATAAATTTGACATTAATCATATCGGCTTTTTATTGATATGAAAAGAGCCACAACTGACCATATTTCCAAACGAATTTTTTTTCTGTGTAGCAGTGATTTGCCTGTGGATTTTGTTTTCAGAGGAGGTTCTTCTCATAACCTTGCACTTCCTGCTTGGGTGGGCGCGGCAGTCCAGGTTACGCATCAGCGGGCGCAATTTCATAGATGATTCCCGTAATGCCGCGATTAGTTTTTACAGCCCAACCATTTGGACCTGGATCTCCAGAAAATAGCCTCTGGAGGAGCTGCTCCCGCTGTCCCGCCTAATTAATGGCAAATTGAAAGAGAATCGTTTATCTGGCACTTGTTATCATCCGAGGGTCCCGAGATTCGGCTCCCCGGAGTCTATGTTAGCCATGGCCCATAAATCAACAGCCAATTACAATAAAAATTTATCATGCACAATAAAAACGCGAAAAGAAGCGAGTGGAGAGCGGGGAAAAAATGACGCAGAAATAATTTACATGGCGCATTTTTCACATTTTTCAGCAAAGGAATTTATAACAATGTCCCCAAAGGGACCACATTCTCCACCTCCTGAATGGTGAGAATGGAAATTTTTTAATAAAGCACGCGGCATTTCAAAGGGAAGAAAAAGGACTCCTGGAAGAGAGCTCCTCGTTCGGTTTTTTCGGTTTCTGCGAATGCAATTGAGGGATTTTCTCCCTTGCTTAAATGGATGGCACTTGAAGACATATTTCCCGAAGAGGCCAAAGTGCACTTGCCACCAGCTGGAGCTCCAGGAGCTCTCCATTTGCCCCCTTAACAACGGGTTCTTCATCAGCAGGCCAGAAAAAGAAAATCCCGATCTCCGCCAGCAAATCAAAGTGCGTGCCGCGTGCTTCCCCTTCCGGCTTTCCATTTTACCGCGTTGGGTTAGGTCCGGAATCCGGATTTTGGATTCCTATTCCGGTTTTCGACTCCGGATTCGCTTTGGGTTTCACTTTCGGGTTCAAAGTTCCAAGAGAGAGTGCTCCTCCCTCCTCCCCTCCTTCCTGTATTTCAATTTACATTCCGCCCGCAGGACTTATTGCTTTTTTCGCTTTGATCTTCCCCCTTTTTTTTGGCCGAGAGCAGCCACCCTCCAATTTCCAGCAGCTCGACGAACTCATGGCTTTTTATGGCCCAGTCCTTTGACGCTTATCGTGACGCTTTTTCACTGGAACTGAAACTGGCACCAGGATACCCTCCCCCCAAAAAATAAGGGAGCACATTTGTCTTCTCCTAACTTGATTTCAGCTTCGACTGGCCAACAATAGTGGAGAAAAATATTAGCACTTTGCTTAAAAAAAAGAAAATATATAAGGTTCCTAAATGAAACTTAATATTTTGATATCGCTCTTTGAAAAGAAAAATCTTGAAATATTTTCATTGTTTACGATTTCTATGTTTAGAAAGAGTGTAATTTAACAAAATTGTTTATTATCAAATAATTGAATATATTTTAAATATTTTTGTTTGTAGAAATAGTTTATAAAAATGTTGTAGATTATTTTAACAAAGTTTTTAATTTTTTATTAAACATGGAAATTAATAATAACATATTTAAATGAAATTAAATAAATTTCAATTATTTAAATTAAATATTTTAGATAGCTAATTAATTAAATCTAGTTTTCTGTGGATATTTCCATCTGAAAACCATATTTCTCTCACTGTGCTTAAGCAACCTCTTGTCCATATGGAAAGTACTCCTAGTTGGTCATAAATACGCACTTGCCAGGAATTGTTCGACTGTCCTTGGACATGCGGGCATTGGCAGGACAACAAGGACATCTTGGCTGGTCCTTCTACTGCTACTTCTGCCATTTGAATTTGTGGTTTGGTTTGGTTTGGTCAAACGGAAAGTAGGGTGAGTTAGGAGTTCGTCAAAGAGACCTGACAAAGCATGACAATGAAAATAGAATTTCTTTGAGTTGCTTTTAAAATATACAAAAATTTAAAGAAAATTACAAGAGGCAATTTTTATTTTTGGTGAAATATTTATATTTATTTGGTAGGAATATTTAATGAGAAATAAACCACTTTTTGAAAGCCCCATTTAATTATAATTTATTTAAAGGCTTTGCATAATTGTACGAATGATTTCCAATTCGCAATAAATCAGTTAAAATCATCATTCCACAACCCTAGATTTCTTTCACCTGCAACATAGCACACTTTCATTTCCGCACCTCCGCAGACATTTCGTGTTCAACAGCCCGGCGGCCACAACATTTAAATTTATTAAGACCATAAAATGATATTTTTGCGGCCCCAGCCAGCGTGGCTACAAATGGGCTCATAAATATTTAAAACCGCTTAAAACACGCACGAAAACCAAAAACCCAAAGCTAACAAACGTTTAATTTTATTGCCCTGGCCGGCAGCAACCGCATCCCCCAACTTAAAACCCAAAACCCATTCCAAACCCACTCGCGAAGGGCTCTGCTCCTTCGAATGTCCAACAGACAAGTCGATAAAAGATTTTAATTCACTTTTGATCGCGTTTGGGAATCGCACCTATTCAAATCTTGGCCATGTTTTGACCACCCAAAAGCGAAGAGCCCATTAAAAGGCTATAAAATGGGACTTAAGTAGTATCGCAGTATCGCCCTGCAGCCACATGATCCCGGCTAATTGAAAAGCTAAAAACTGAAATTTGTGTAAATTATTTTCGGCATAAATTATCCATTTGATGGCTGTGCAGTGGCTGGCATGTTGGCACCTGGTCGGTCACCTCCTATCCCGGCTTTCCATGGCCTGTCATCAAGGATTTGGCGTTCGCCTGGGACAAGCTGCGCCTTTGGGTTGTCAGGGTTGGCTATAAAAATATCTGAACAAGGCTATAAAATGGGATAGACAATGGTTTATTTGGGGAAAATACTTTATTCGAAATAAAACGAAAAATTCTAGGATTTTTAAAACATTTTTAAAAGTGTCTAAAAGTAGGCAACAATATATTTCGAATCAATAATTTAAAGTATTTTCACTGTATACTCTTAGAAACTTTATTGAGTGATTTTATAACTCTTGTATTTTTAATACAGAAATGTAAAAATATTGATAAATATTTTAAACCCGTATTTAAGAATAAATAGCTTTTGTTTATTTCTAAAAATTCTAAGGGATTTGATTAGCTACGAAAGCTTTTCACAAAGTGTTGGTTGACTTCTCAAAAGAAACACAATTTTTTTTAAATTCATTATATCTTTTTATCTTAAACCCAACATAAATTTAGCTAAAAACCCGCCGAATGACCAACCCTGCCTAGCACCTATTGACAATCTGACAATCAAGCGAGTTTATGCCGGATTTTATGGTCTCCGTGGAGCAGTTGGACATTCGGCCCAGGTTGCTTAGGCTGCCCAGGTTGGTGGTCATTTTGATGGCTCTGGACTAGGGATTGCATATAGCAACATTCGTGGCCCAAAGCATCGGGGTTGGGTCGTTAAAGTTTTGACGATCCCTCCGGAAGCGTTTTAATTTGCTTTGGCACCTCGGCCAAAGGCTAAAAGCTGGAAGCGGATCGAAGTTCGGATTTAATTAAATCCCAACGAAATCAGAGTTTTATTTATATGTCTGCCTGCCTGGCTGGCGTTTTGTTAACCCATTAGCGGCGACAACAGTAAGTCTAAGTATATTGCAGTGGCCGTTTTACAGTTGTCTGGCCTGCAGCAAAAAAACACTGAGATCCAAGATCCAAGATCCCAGGTTGGACTTTGGAGATCTCGGGGAGAGAGTGAACCCGGTCCGTCTGAGGCGCTGCCATGTTTAGTGGCAATTAAAATGTTTTTATCTTATTAGTGCGTCTTATCTGCGGCTGCCATTTTAAGATATATGCGAGGGACGTGCGCGAAACGCCGACCAAAGCACAACAGTTATCGATTGTGCAGCATCTATGGGGCATCCATATATCTAACCCAAGGTGCCCAAGGGGGCGGGAGAAGGTAACCCAGAGATTAGGCTTGATTGAAAAATTTCTAGAGCTCTTCTATTCGATTAAAGCGATTAACCTGACCGGGTTTCGCTTCCTTAATCAATTCCCACAGCCCAAATATTTTTACTTAAAGGAAAATTCAGGTTGTGTTCTGGTTTTCCTTAATACTAGCAATATAATAAGGAATTAAATATATGATATATTATGATATATTTACTGAAGTCTTAAGGCTATCACTAAACTGGTAAAATATAAATAAAATTCATATCATTCATTTCTGAAGTCCGAAAAATCCCAAAGCAGTCAGATTTCTTTGAGCTTAAGAATAAGAAAACCATTCTCCTAAAAGTGTTTAATAACAATTGATAAATCTGAAGAATTAAATTTAAAAATGTTGATTAATATTATTATGATATGATATAATTATGTATAATGGACTTTAGCCTAATTTTTTTAGTATTGCAAAAGAATTTTTAGATCTCGAAAAACAAAAGACATCATATCTTTTAAAAATCTATAATAAATTTTAATTAATTCCTTTGTTTTTCCTATAAGCTTGGCCTGACTTTTAACCTTTTCGCTGAGTTCTGAGCAACACCTGTAATTGGCATGTTGTCTCCCGAGTCCGACAGTTAATCACATGCAACACCAATCAATTCCAAGCGCCTTTTAAGCCAACGGGCCAGACACAAATCAATCGGACGATTTGCACGCCTCGACATTTCTCGATTGAATTATTATCACCAGCGAGGGGCTACCAATATCTATAGAGATTGGAGTCGGGAGTCTGGAGACCTGGGTTCGAGAGACCGACAGCTGTGCGGTGGTTTTCAAGGGAAGGTGGATGGTGGATGGATGGAAGATAGAAGAACCCGGTCCGTTGACCACGACCACAATGCCCCAGTGGCCAGTGACCATCCACTGACCACCGTCTACCATCCACCGACCAATACCATGTTCATGTCGACCATATTTGCAGCAGGCGGGCCAACAAGTTGCAAAACAAATTTGTCAGAGTTTTTACCATTTTTGGGCAGGCGTTGCAGCTTTGGATATGTGATTTGTGCAATGCGTTGCTGATGTCGATGTTGCTAGTTGCTAGTTGTTGCTAGTTGCTAGTTGCAATTGCAATTGCATTTGCTGTTGTTGCTTTTGCTGTTGCTGGGGACGTTGGTTCCGGCGCAATGTTGTCATTAGCTAATTTGGCAGCCGTCTGCGTTTAATTAGAGGGCCGCCAAGCGGAGCAACCGACCCGGAGCAACACTTTCGATTTTAGCTGCCCCTTCAGCTGCCCCGTGATCGGCCACGCCCTCAATCCGGCCCTGAACCGCCCCTTCGATCCATGTGCACTTGAAAGAAATGTTGGTTGAAATTTAGGCTAACTTACTCTGTAAGAAGAGCCTTATAAACAGGGCGTTTTATTAAAAAAAGAAAAATAATTGCTTTAAGTTCCATTCTCTTTTAATTAATAATTTCATAAATTGTATACATTTTACGATATTTACAATCTCTTTAAACAACGAATTTCTCTGTAAGAAGGTCATAATAAATAAGGCATTTCATTAAATGTTGGAGTGAGATACTATCTTTAAAGAAAAAGCATTGCCTAAAGTTCCATTCTCTAGTTATTAATACTTATTTTAAGTAAATGTTAAATATGTTGTAAATTGTATACATTTTAAAACTACTTTCTTTTTAGAAAAATAATTGGCTAAAGCTCCTTTCCTTGTTTATATAAAAATGTTTTTAAATTTAGTATATAGTTTCTATAGAATGTGATCTAAATATTTCAGATATCTTTCCTACTTTATAATTTTTCTGAGTGTACCTGGTGGAGATCACGTCTCACGTAGAGGCCATTAAAGGCCACAGCATCACGATCGAGTTGGAGCTGAGCTTTTTTTGGTTTTTGGGCTTTAGCAGGAGATGGAGATGGAGATGGAGCTGGGAGTCGAGAGTCGAGAGTCAAGAGTCGGAGCTGAGTGAATGACTTTGAGCCGGCCTGTCGTCACACCCCCATGTAATCCTCGCACGATCTCTGCGCTTGAACCTTTTTGATTAGGGCCGGGGCAACGGAACCGCCAACTGACTGACTGGCAGAGAAGTCCACTCCCCCCCTGTGGATCCCCCATTCCGAATTCCCTACTCCGAATCCCCCACTCCGAATCGCCTCGCAAAGGTCGTTAAAGTCGCATCGCTGCCGTTGCCGCTGGGCCCGCAGATTTTGGCGGGTCTTGGATCTCTTGGCTCTCAGGGCTCAGGGCCTTGTCCTTTCTGCGCTTCATCAGAGCTTAGTTATGATCTGGAGTACCCTTTCAAACTGGGAAGATTAGCTCTGTATTCAGATTGGTTTTTTGGGGAATATTTTGAGTAAAAGTTAGAATGGAAAATCCTTGGTAAAAGTATTATAATTCCAAGGATTGAAATATCAAATATCATATTAAATAGCAATACCCAAAACGAAGTTTAAAAATGATCTCTATAAGAAAATTAAACTATTTTCTTTACTATAAACTTACAAGAAATTTAGTAACTAATTTCGAGAGTTCTTAAAAATAAAAAGATTATTTTACATTTTTCAAAACGATTTTCTATAAATAAACAAAGCTTCTTTCTTAGTCATTCCTAAATACTAAAAACCTTGTAATTTTAGTGTTACAGTCATTAAAACATATTTAACATGCATTCCAATTTCCATGCGATTTTCCACCCATAAATATAGTCTGCATTCCAGTTGGCCATGTATTAATTTGTCACAATTTGTCGGCATGTAATTGCAATTTCTCTGGTTGGTTCATTTCAGGTTCGTCATAGAGTGTACCAGAGTCTTTCGAGTGCTTTAAGGCCAACTCAACTTTTCTCTTTTCATTGAACGTTGTGCAAATGTGCTAATCCAAAAAGAGAAGGAGATGCTCAATCCAATGTTTGGTAGGAGTATTTTTTTGAAATACCGTCACGTTTCAACATTTTACTACTCACTTGTGGCACGTTGTTGCCATTGAGCATATCAGTTTGGAATTTTATTGGCCACGCTTCTTGGCTGCGTAGCTCCGATCCTCACTGGGTTTCCACTTCATCCTCATCCTCATCCTCATCCTCACCTTCGCCTTTGCCATTTGGAGCTTAGCTCACTGATCTTGGCCTTGATAGCCGCCTATGAAGGCGGCCACAAACCATTCCCCACTCTTCCGATCCGCAATCTCCATTCTCCATTCTCCAATTCTCCACTCTCCACTCTCCCCACTCCTGACATTTATATTGGCAAATATTTTAAATATTCCCTGCTCCCCGTGTGGGAGTTGTCTTCCTCTTTCCTCTCTCAAAGATTCGAGACTTCAGGTGTCGTTATCGCGTCTCAATGGTCTTTATGACCACCGAATGGAGTGGGGGAATCTCGGACAGAAGAATCCAATGAGCAGACCACATCATTGTTTTTTTGAAGCGGCAGACTCTTAACTATAATTGGAATTTTTATTGTCATGTGAAGTCTGAGCGGGATTATTGGTTTGGTAGGGGTAAGGGTTGTCTATGGTGTCTATGTCTATGGTTATGATGTCTCTTTGGGGGCGGATCAATCTTGGACAAATGGGATAAATGGATTTGGAGTTTTAATTAAGAAAAGATTTTAAAAGAAATGGAAAATTTAAGTTATTACTTATCAAATAAAAACACTTCCTATAGGAACTCCAACTTTTAATAGAATACAAGTACATTTATTTCTTAAAAATAAATTAATTTTAATCATTTATAATTAATTATCCATATACTAAATATTACTTTTATCAGGACCCTATATCACTTTTTAAAAACATCCTTAATTTCCATATTTTTTAGCTGTCACACCTTTACCCACCTATCGCCAGAATGGCGGCGATGCTGCCCACCACACCTCTCCCCCACCTGTGGATGGACTGCCTCTGGGTTACGAAGAAGCCGGAACTTTAGAGCTGCAGGCTCAGGAGAACGACTACGTGCTTGAGGAATCCGCATTAAGAGTGCCGCTCTCCCCGCCGCCCAACTACAGTCCTCATCCTTTAACGCCACCGCCCAGCTACACAGAGAGATCCAGTCAGGTGCAGAGAGCAGATGCAGTGCATCCAGCTAGGCCAGCTCGAGTAGTAGTGGTTCCACCACCTCAAGGAGGAGGATCTTTGGGAGCCAGCGAAGTAGCAGCACGTCAGCAGGCCAGGCGAAGACGAAGACTCCGGGAGCTTCAGCAACAGCAGCTGCAATTCGCCTCCAGCACCGATAGCTCCAGTAGCTCAGGATCCAGTTGCTCGGAGTTGGAAAGCGGAGGCAGTGCCACCAGAAGGCAGCGACGACGCAGGCGGGGATTGAGGGGTAAGTTAAACTTTATTGCGAATTCCCCACTCTCAGAAAAAGAAAGTCTTCCTAAAACCTTTTTTTTTATCTCAAGATCTATTTAATCTATAACTCTCAAAATAAAGAATAAAGTGTTCTCGATTTAAAAAACTACTTTCGAATCGAAAAACAAATTATTCTAAGATCGCTTGATGTAGAACAATAAACTCCGGAGTTCTTTCGTCTTGATTTCAAGAACTTTTCTTCTTTAAAGAGAGAGGTGGCTTTTTCCGTTTCTCAGATCGATTTAATATCCAATTCTCAAAATAAAGAAGGAATGATTCTTGATTTACAAAACTTCGTTCGTCTCGAAAAACCAAATTTAGACTAATTATTTCTTTATTTCAAGTTCACTTAATCTCAAAAACAAACTCGAGAGTACTTTTGTCTTGATTTCAAGAACTTTTCTTCTTTAAAGAGAGAGGTGGCTTTTTCTCAAAATAAAGAAGGAATGATTCTTGATTTACAAAATACGTTCGTCTCGAAAAACAAATTCCTTATTCTAAGATCGCTTAATCTTGAAAAATAGACTCCAGACTTCTTTCGTCTTGATTTCAAGAACTTTTCTTCTTTAAAGAGAGAAGTGGCTTTTTCCTCAAATTCTCAAAATAAAGAAGCATGATTCTTGATTTACAAAACTACTTTTGTCTCGAAAAACAAAATTGAGATTTACTTTTTCTTTATTTCAAGATCACTTAATCTCAAAAACAAACTCGAGAGTACTTTCGATTTGATTTCAAGAACTTTTCCACTTCAAAGAGAGATGTTGGCTTTTTCCGCTCTTCAGATTTCTTTGAGTAAAACCTTACTGATGCCATCTCCCTCTTACAGATGCCTATTGTCCGGACCTCCTGCATGCCTGCTCCCTGATTCTCCAGACGCCCGGCAGCAGCGACAGTTCCGTGGGCAACTTCACGGCCACTCCACCGCCTCCGCCAACGAGAGCAGCTGGGATTCGGGACTCCCATCCCGAGGAGAGCTTCGAGTACAGCTCCGACTATGTGGAGATCGACGAGCTGCTACCTTTAGTCGCCGGCGGGCGAGCGAAGAGCACTCCGCAGCTGGCGATGGGTCAGAACCTGAGCCTCCGCAGGCCTCGCATCTCATTGACCTGGGTGCTCCGGGAGCAGCAGCAGACGCAGACGCAGGCTCCACAGTCGCAGGCGCCGCCCTCCCCGCAGAAGGAGGTGCCCAAGGAATCTCTGGACACCCAGTTGGATCGCAAGGATAACGAGTGTTACCCCGCTTCCCGGACAGAACCCGTTCCCACCCAGCTGGATGTCACCAAGAAGCGTTATCGGGTTAAGCAACTGCCCAGCAACGGGGATCCCCTCAATGGCTATGCCACCACGCCCACCGCCCACCAGGCTCCTCCGAACGGCCACCTGGCCAACCAGAAGTTCTTCAGCAACCAGAATCTGCTGGATGTCTCGCGCAGCGGTCCCAATGGCGGTGCTCCAGTGGCCGCCGCCTCCACCAAAGAGCTGCTCTTCGTTTGCACGCCGCAGCGGGCGCCGAGGAGCGATAATCACAGCGAAGCGCTGATCCTGGCCAGAAAGCGGAATGAGATCAGGAAGAAGTTGGCCTCCCGCCTGCAGCAGGCGAGATCCAGTGGCTCGCAGGCGGGAGAGGCTCAGAGGGGTTCGGTCACGGGAGCAGAGTCCCTGAAGTGCACCTCCTACTCGGAGCCCAGTTTGGTGGCCGCCTCGGAGGGAGGAGGAGGAGGAGGAGCGGGAGCAGCAGCTGCCCCCCAGCAGCAGCAGCGGCGGCACAGGCATCGCAAGCGCAGGGATCGCAATCGAGTCCAAAGATTCGGCTATGAGATTCACAATGTGGATGAGTTCCTCTCCCGCTGCTCGCTGGCTACTCCCGGAAACATACCCGTTGTCCTGGCCACTGCGAGTACTCTCTACCAAACGCGACCAGGTGGCTACCAGCTGGAGATTCCCCTGCCCCTCGGGATGGTGGTAAATGCGGTATTCAAGAACCAGAACTGGCTGTATGTGCAGACACCCCACGCGGAGGAGGGCTATGTGGGCTATGCCTGCTGCCTGCCGCTGGGAATCCTCCCCCAGCAGGCGAGAGCGGGTTCCAGGAACACCCCCTGCTGGGAGTCCAATGCGGATGTCTTCCCGCGTCCCTGTGGCAATATGACGGACTCGGAAAAGGAGATTCGCTTGCGGGGAGGCACTCGTTCCGATGGCGCCCGCACTCCACGCAGCAGCAGCTCCAAACCCGCTGAGGATCCGCAGCTCTTGAAGATCAGCAGCACCACCATTAACAACAATAACAACCACAGCAACAACAATAACCAAACAAAGGGTAGCGGCTCCCTGTACGGAGAACAGCAGGTGGATAAACTCTATCTGAGGGCTGCCTCCAAGCCGCGTCTGGTGGAGAAGGCCTATGCCCAGTTGCGCTCCACCCGCCAGGTGGCCTCCGTGGGTTCCGCCTCCGCCAAGAGTGGTGGCGCCTCCCAGGATGAGTATGTGACCCTGCAGCAGAAGAAGTCCCAAACCCATCTCCATCAGTCACAACCAGCAGCTGCCCGTCGTCTCTCCAATGTATCCTATATAACCAATGGCCAGAATGGCCAGCATCTGCATCCAACCAAGATGGTAGTGCCACTGCCACCCTACGAACACAAGCCGGCCAAGAACCAGGCGGAGGCGGATGCCACCTTGAAGGCTCTGCGCCGCCAGCAGGAGGTGGGTCAGCGGCAAACTCTAGTCGCCATCAACACGGACTTCATCACGGAGAGCATTGCGGTGCACAAGGGCGAGATTGTGACGCTGTGCGAGTGCCGCGAGTCCAAGGACCAGAGGCAGTGGTTCTATGTGCGGACGAGGGATGGACGCGAGGGCTTCATCCCAGCCGAGGTGGCCGGCCATGGCTATCTGTAGATCCTAAACTAGCCTAGAAGGGGTCGCTTTGGGTCACTTGAGAGGATTTTGGATGGGGAAAGTCATCTAAGGACATTTTCTGAACCCTTCTTCCTATCGTATTAGTCATAAATACAGAATTTCTTCTTTTTTCAAATAAAAATTCCATTTTATCTATTACTATTATCCGAATTTATCAAAATATCCTTAACATTTCGACCCTATCATAATTGATAACCTATTAAATCGAAACTACCTTAAATGATCTTAAGTTAACCTTCTTCCTACTTTATTCGAACCAAAAATTCCATTTATAATTCCATTATTATCTGAATTTATTAACAGTTTCGATTCTAACATAATTAATAACCTATTAAATCCAAACCTTAAATGATCCTAAGTTAACCTTCTTCCCTTTAAGATTCTGTGACCCAAAACAATCCCACCTATATCATCCACCAGCCCACCCCAAAAACCAGTCAAGCTCTACATTTAAAGTAATCAACATTATAAACACATCTTAAAACACACTTATAGGCCACACATTCCATTCGCGATCCTTAGTACGCTTCTAGTTGTAAACTGTACTCTTAATCGTAATCGTATCGGTGTCTGTAATTGAATACTTGTATCTGTGTATGTGTATGTGTGCGCGTGTGGATCCTGCGAAGGATCTTGTATTTATCTAGCATTACCGAGTAGTCTATGTAATAGAAAACTTGCTTAACGAAAATCAAAGAGGAAAGCGCAGACGGAAACTATTTATAAAATTACTGTACTTGATGCTTCTACTAAATAATATTAACAGATATTGAAATAAATATATGAAAGTCATTGTATTTGATTTCTTTAAGGGAAAAGGGTTGGAATAAGAAAGGCTTACTTTTAAAATATTTCAGTTTATGATTTTATTATTCGCGTTTTTAAAAGATCGAATATGTGTATATGAAGAATAACGTAATATTTTTTGATAAAACACAATCGTAATATTCCAATATTTTACCTACTTCTTAATATTTGATCTAAAACTAATCTGAGTTTTATTTATACAATTTTGGCCAAACGTTTCCTTATTACAGAACATCAGCATTTAATTTTGATAACAATTATTTGATGGTATTCAAAATAGTTTATCAATGCCTAATTATGAACTCTTTTAATGTATTGTTTATGCACTCTAAAAATATGTTGCTTATTAAAAATATAAATACCATATGCTTAGGCTATTGATATCAATCTGTATATGCATAGGTTCGATTAAACATTATTGCAACCTTCGCTCCGACAAGTTCGTCTCAGAGACGATACTCCACAGTTTCAACAGGAAAAGGTGTTAAAGGTACTTAATTTAATATGATTTCACTTAGGGAGTTAGTCGCGCAAATGGTGTTTGTATCAAATGAGCATCGCAAATTTTTAGTACAAAATTTAGAGCGAGTGAAGTAGACATTTACAAAAGTGAGGACCGTTGCTGGGTTGTAAAGGGCCCCTAAATAATAATTTACAATTGGTTGAGCGGACATATATGAAACTGAGCGAACAAGTAGACAATTACAAGTACAAATTAAAAATCGAATGCAAGACAAATGCTACACAGAAATACAAAACATCACGATGTTCTAGGAAATTAATTAAACTAAAGTTGGGGAACTTCTTAACCTAGACAGACAGACGCCTTAAAATATCATGACGACTTAAAACTAAAACAGCGGGTGAAGTGACTGAAGTTCCGGCTGCCTACTTGCGGAATTCCGGACTGGAACTGGGCGACGCCGTGGACACATTGTCCAGATTGGTGTTCGTATTGTCGAAGCTCTCGTGCTGCGGCTCCGGCTCCGTGGGCGGCAGCGGTTTGTTCAGCAACACGGTCATGTTCTTCACATTGCTGGGCTTCTCCTCGTCCTGGTTTATGTTGAGCATGGCGTCGTTCATGCGGTGGTAGTGCGGCTTCTGCGAGGTGCTGGGACGCGAGTAGTCCAGGTGATCGTATTCGCCTGGGGTAGAAAATGCAAAGAATTAGTTTACTCCATCTTAAAATCACCTCTCTAAACACTGGACATGAGTGAAAGCGAACAGAGCACTACACAGAATGGTTCTTCAACACCACTGGCTTACCCTCGGGAAACAAAATCTTGGTATAAATTTTCACTGATTCATGTCGCGAATGTGTGCAAATGTGGAGTACATAGTTAGTTGCGAAATTTCTTAGTCTTATCAGTAGATAGTCTAAATACATACCAGGATCCTTGTAGCCCTCCTTGTGTTTGATCTCATCGTAGACATGCTCCTCCTTCAGCGAATCATTGTAGACAATTGGGTTTGTAGAGTCCGCATTCAAGTTCTTCGTCAGCAGGTCGTGGTTGTAGTTGATCGAATAGCTGCCCACTGTGAATGGAAATCGTGGTATGATACTGATAATTAAGGATTCCATCTAAAATATCCTACCCCTGCCACTGGCATTGGAGTCATCGCCGCCGTAGTCCGTGCTCAAGGTGCTCCTCTGGTCGAAGTTGTTCATCTTGGCGCGCATATTGTTGGGCAAAAGGCGCGTCTCCGCCTGCATTCCATACACAGGATTATCGAAGTTGTGGTTGGGCGGCCAGCTCGTGGGATTCGTATCGTGGGTATAGTGCACATGGGCAATCTCGGTCTTCAGGTTGGACACCCTTCTTCGGTAGTAGAAGAACACAGCGAAGATTATGCAGGCAAACAGGGTCATCAGGACTAGGGTGAGAGCCACACTTGCTCGGCTTGCTGTTGGTTTAAAAGGTTTATATATATGAGTAGGAATAGATATAAAATCTGAGCTAACAACTCACAATCTTCGCTCTGATCTGCCACCCGTTGCGAGGCTATGAGCTCGTCGCAATTCTCTCCCGTGTAGCCACTCCGGCACACACAACCATTGGCCGCATGGCACTGGAAGTTGGGCGACGGACACTCGCAGGTGTCCATGCAGTGCTCGCCGTAGAATCCCTCCGGACAGACCTCGTCGCAACGGGGGCCCGACCAGCCCTTCTCGCAGATGCACATGCCATCGGCCTTGCGGCAGACTTTGTGGTGCACGCAGCGGCATCGCTGGGTGCATCCTTGTCCGTATGTGTCCGTTGGGCAGGATTCGTTGCAGTTGGCGCCCGTCCAGCCGGACAGGCAGACGCACTGACCGCTCACGTGGTTGCACTCGCCACCGTGCTCGCAGTTGCACTTGAGCTTGCAGCCGGGTCCAAAGAGTCCCGGTGGGCAGGGGTGCTCGCAGGTGAGTCCAATGTAACCGGTGCGGCAGAGAATCTCCCCAGTGATGTGATCGCAGCTCTTGTTGCCTGTTAAATAGAGGAATATTAGTAGTTGATCATGGAATTCAAATCCCTTTCTTACCATGCTGAATCTCCGCACAGCGCTCCTTGCACTCCATGCCATAGAATCCAGCAGGACATGGATCTGCGCAATCGGCTCCCGTCCAGCCCGGCGAGCAGATGCAGTTGCCCGAGTCCGGATCGCAGGAGGAGTTGTTCAGGCATCTGCAAACTTTATCACAATTTTCACCATAGTAACCGCTCCGACAGTTGGTCTCGCAATGAACGCCTTGGGTGGTTCGTTGGTCGCGGGGCATCAGACAAGTACAAACAAAAACCAGAAACACACAGGTGCAAAACCAGAAAGGCAAATTAAATTAAAGAAACGAAACGTGGCCATGCAAAAAAGAGATGCAATTGAAATGAAAGTAATGAGATGAGTGCAGAGCATTAAAGGGTTTTGCTGAGTTGGTACTGAGAATCGGGTTAGAGTTGGGAAATCCTGAGGGATATTTGATATAAGGATTCTCACATTTCTTGCTAACTGATTTTTGGGGAATATAAAAGAGTCAAATTATAAGAAATTGGGCATTTACACCTCTCTGAAAAAACTTTTTTGAATGAATTCTTCGAATTTAAATACAAAACGATTTAAAAGGATGGGCTAAATTACAGATAATAATAAAAATCCTTACAATAACTATTTTAACTGATTTTTGGGGAATATAAAAGAGTCAAATTATAGGAAATTGGGCATGCAAAATCTTTTTCTAATACAAAACGTATTAAAAGCATTTAAATTACTGATAATAATCAAATCTTTACAAGTAACTATATTATAATGATATACAAATCATGCAAGTTTAAACATTCTAAAGTTAAATGAAAGAAAACAATCAAATGTTATTCTCTTTTCTGAGATATGTGACTTTTTTAGGATTAGAATCTCAATAACCTTTGATAAAAACCATTTTAAAGTCCATGATCTATCCTATCTATGCTTTAAGTTTCCCCTGAGATCTATGACTAGGATTAAATCCTAAAGGACCTATAAACATTAACATGACAATCCCAATGATCTATGAACGTGATGGGGTGAATTCAATGAGGTATATAGAGAAATCCCGCCAGTACCTCCCCAATCTTGTTTGCACACACATCGTCCGTTGGTGGCGTCGCAGGCCAGGCTGTTGTTGAAGTCGCACTGGCACTTCTGCGCACATTCGTGTCCAAATCGCCCCGCATCGCACTTCCGGTCGCACTTCTCGCCCGTCCAGCCGGCGGCACAGGTGCAGGTTCCGTTCTGCGGATTGCAGGCGGCGTTGTTCTGGCAATCGCACACCTTGGCGCAACCTTTTCCATAGTGATTGAGATCACAGGGACGATCGCACTTCATGTTGATCCATCCGTCGGTGCACAGGCATTCACCCGACTCCTGGACGCACTGTCCTCCGTTCTGGCACTCGCAGCGCAGGGCGCAATCCTGGCCAAAGTATCCCGGAGCACAGCCCTCCTCGCAGGTTTCTCCCGTCCAACCAGGAGCACACAGGCAGGTTCCATTGATGGGCGAGCACTTGGCTCCGTTCTTGCAATTGCAGGTCATCTCACAATTGGGACCGTAGCGCAGGAAGGTGCAGGGTCTGGTGCACTGGGCACTGCTCCACCCGATGCTGCAGTGGCACTTTCCCGTGTCCGGATGACACAGATCCGTGTGCTCCATGTCGCACTCACACGTGCGATTGCAGTCCATGCCGTACTTGTCCGCCTCGCAGATCCTCTCCTCGCACTTGACACCCGTCCATCCCGGATTGCAGATGCACGTTCCATTGGCCCGATCGCAGGTGGCATCGTTCTTGCAGTCGCAGGTCCGGCTGCAGTTGAACCCGTACGTGTTCAGCGGGCACTCGTCGAAGCAGCGTTCACCCAGGTATCCCGGTGGACACTCGCACTTCCCGGTGATGTGGTGACACGGGGCTCCCTTGTAGCACTCGCAGGTCTCCTGGCATCCCGCTCCATAGCTGCCCACCGGACACTTGTTGGCACACACATTGCCCGTCCAGCCGGGATTGCACATGCAGGCTCCGCTCTCCGGCTCGCACTTTCCGTCGTTCTGGCAGGGACAATCCTGCTGGCACTGGGCGCCATGCTTCCCGTCCGGACAGCGCATGTCGCATCTAGTTGGAGCGGAGGATTAGTAGGGTATCAGGGGATCTCGGGGGCAAAATTAAACGTAGAATGTTATGGTGTTTAAAAAAAGTAATAATATTAAATACAAATCATATTGATTTAAATGAAATCATTTAATCATGATTTAATTTTAAAAAATGTAAAAGGATAAAATAATTAAGTAGGGTATTTTTTGTTTAATGAAAAATAATTTTATATTCAAATCAAAGTTTAAAATCTCTAAATTAAATGTAATTTTAATATTTAATACTTTTAAATAAAAATAATTTTTAATCAAATCATGATTTAAAAAATTAAAAATAAATAGGATAAAAAAAAGGGTAAATTATTGAAGTAAGGTATTTTTAATTTAATGAAAAATAATTTTATATTCAAATCAAAGTTTAAAATCATAATAATAAATAAATTAAAACTTGATTAAATGATTCAAAAAAATTAAAAAGGATAAAATATTTGAGAAAGATATTTTTTAGTTTAATGAAAAATAATTTTATATTAAAATCAAAGTTTAAAATCACTAAATTAAATATAATTTGAATATTTAATATTTTCATATTCAAAAAATAAATAACATAGTATCAAAAATAGTTAAATTGAAAAATAAAAAATTTGTTTTCAAGTGAACCTAACATTCTACGTTTAATTTAGCCTGATCCTCGGCCGAAAAGGACATGTCGCCTCCTCCCATTCCTTCCACTTACAGGGGACCCGTGAAACCGGGCGCACACTGGCATTCGCCGGACACATGATGGCACTTTCCGCCGTTCTCACAGCGGCACTTCTCCGAGCAGTTGGCCCCGAAGAAGCCATCCGGACAGATGTCCGCACAGCGGGCTCCCGCATAGCCCTTGGCGCACTCGCAGTCGCCGGAGAAGGGCTCGCAGACGGCGTTGTTCAGGCAGTCGCACTGCATCGAGCAGTTCCGGCCGTACAAGCCGGGTGGGCAATCTACCGGAGAGTGGACACAAACTTGGTTAGCAGCGATTCACAGTTCACAGGGTTCGACAGTTAGTTGCTGCTTTCTTGCTTTTGCTTTGCTTTCTTGCTTTTTTGCCTGTAAGCCACGGATCTTTTTGCTTTGGTGAATAGGAATTAGTGGCCATAAGCCTGCTTGCACCTGGATAATTAACTGGAGTGGGTGTGTGAGAAAGTGGGGTGTAGTGGGTAGAGTGTGTGGGTGGTCGGGGTTAGATTTTGGGGTCAAGATGGCAACTTAAAACGGGACAAACCAACTCAAGCTACAAAGCAACATTTATAGGGGAAAGCAAAGTACAACTACGAAGATACTAAGTGCAGATCTTTGGTAGTCCAAAGATATAATGCCCTTGCAAAGGCTATTACTACATATTCTTTATAGATACTGTAAAATTATAACATGCTATAGTATTTCTCATATCTGATTTATAGTAATTTTTCATATTTCTATCCTGAATACTTTTTATTTTGCCTATTTATATTTATAGGTAGTTTTATATTTATAGTTTTAAAAACATTTAATTTTGATAGGGTATTAATAGTCCCGAAAATTAAAATTATAACACTGCTTCTAAATAGTATTTCTCATATCTGAATTATAGGGATTCAGATTTCTATTTCTATCCTGAATACTTGGTAAATTTCCTATGGTTCCAATATAATTATTTTAAAAATTTATAGCTTTGAAAACATTTAATTTTGATCTGTATAGTAATATTCCCGAATAGTTTACATAGCCGACTGCCTTTGCTTCATTAAGTAGGAATGCCTATTAGATGTTCCCGGCAGAAAGACGTGCGCTCGGAACTGTTCCAGATCAAAGTCGTTGGGTTCGTATATGAATGGTTCCTTGTTTAGCACAGAGGATGTGCTCGCTTTCTTGGCCATCTCCTCGGGTGGAGGTGTCTTGGTTGGCTTGGTGGTGATGCCTAGCACCTGCCAAATATCATACTCCGACTCCTCCGCCACCAGCGTCTGCGTCCGCAGGCTGGGTTCACTTGGCGTTGGTGGTGGATAATGCCGGAAGCACTCCTTCCTTCTGGCCATATCGTTCTCGATCCTCTGCACCATCGGATGCTTTAGGGTTTTGGCATGTTCCAACACATCCACCAAGCTGGGAAAGCGATCTGTATCCGCTATAAAGCTTCTTTCGTTGGCAGAGGCATTCCTCCTGACTATAATATCCACATCCAGCTCTTCATCCTCGTCCAAATCGCAGTCCCGGCAATCGAAATGGGTAACATTCGTGTTGGCATTCAGGGCACATATCATTTTATGACCCAGTTTGAAGCTCATTGGTATGGAGACCATTTTCAGCCGGCGGAGAGGTTCGTGCTTGCGCAACAGATCGCTGATTTCATCAACAAAAATCCGAGGATTCACCTCAATCCCAGAGAGATTGAGCTCCTCCACGTGCTCGGTGCCCTTGATGCGACTGCAGAGGATGCCTAGAGCCTCTCCGCTCATCTTATTATGGGCCAATCCCAAATACACCATTCTAGTGACGCTCGGTCGCTGCAGTGCCTCTCCAATGGCCGCCATGGCCCGCGTATCCAGGCGATTGTACTCCAGTTCTAGGCTCTTCAGCATGCAGGGTCGCTCCAGTAGGATTCCCAGCTCCGGACCGCAGTCATCGGTCATCTGGTCGTAGCCAAAGTCCACCACCTCCAGTGAAGGCAGCTCACGAAGCGCTCGGCAGAGGGTATACAACTTGAAGCTATTCAAACGGCTGTTGCGCAGCCGGAAGATCTGCAGTTGCTGCAGGGAGGCCAATCCCCTGGCCAGACGAACCATATCCTTGATGGAGAACTGCACATGCCGCCTGTGGTACTCCCTGCCCAACGAGGGACCCAGGAACTCCAGTTGCAGCGACACCAGGTTGACAAAGTGCCGCACAAAACTGAGATCTATGTGGTTGCAGTCCTCCTCTGGGTAGTTAATTTGCTGGAGATGCTTTAGGTAACGCTGCTTGTTGCGCTTATCCATCACCTTGTCCTCGCCATCTTCCGGTTCGGGATCCACTCGAATGTCGAAGGCTCCTGTGATGCGCTGCTTCCGCTTTCGCTTCTTCCGCGGCTCAGGTTCCTTGGACTTGCGGGCCTCCGAGCGACGACGCCGCCGCTCCTCTTGCTCTGCATCCTTAGTAGCCTTAAGGTCCCTCAACCTCTGACGGGCCGCGTTCCTCTCCTGGCGACGCTTTCTTCGCTCGCCCACCGAAGCCTGCTCCTCGTCGTCTGAAAAGTCAACCATAAATTTTGTATTAAAACCAATGACCTTTGATTTCACAGAGGGAGTCGACTCCCCCTCCTCCTCCTCTTCGCCCTCTTCGGGATTATCTTCCGGGGTCATGGGCTCATCGCTGGAGATCTCAATGCCGCCGGACTCTTCGGAGGTGATATCCGGCTCCGAGTCCTCCTCCTCGCGTCCCGCCTTCCGAAAGGCAAACTCGGTGAGAGACTGCAGGTGTCGAATGTCCAGGGAGTGCACTTTGTCCTGGATCAGCTGGGCCAGCTGCGACATCTCTTCCTCTGGCCAAAGGGCCGCTGGACAGGCCTCGACCAGCTCCACGTACTTCAAGCTCAATCCCTTGCCGCGCCAATCGTAGTCATGCAAACCCTTCATCACCAGGCAGGTATCCGCAGATTTGGCCAGCACCACTCGCCTCCAGTAGCTCACATCCTCCACGTAGTAGCACTCCCGCAGAGGTAGATCCACATCCAGCGAGTCGTAGTGGATGCGCATCTTCAGCGGATCCTGGCGCACGGCAGCGGGCAGGTGGGCCTTGCTCCCCTTGGCCAACTGCCGGACGCACAGATCCGCCAGGGTGGGCACGTTTCCCGGCCCGTTGAGTGACTCGGCAAAGGTCTCGCGGTTTCGCTCCGAAAGCAGCTGCCGATGGGCAGTCGGTGGCGTCTTGTAGAGTTCGTAGACCGCCAGGAGAGCCGGGTCATTCGGAACGCTCAATCTGTTGGTGTTTCCCGGCGGCAGGTAATCGAAGTCATCCTCCTCCTCCATTCCGTTTCTCGTTGTGAAAAGTGTGCTTCTTTTTTATGGTTTTTTATATTTCCCTATTTTTTTGTTTAAAGTTTTTATTTGACTTTTATTGTGTTGTCATATTGGGATATTATTTTCTTTAGATTTTTTAATTCTTTCATAGTTTTGGGGTCCAGTATAACTTTTCATTTATAATTTCTGCCTTGAAAACACTAATCTAAGCTAATTTAATGAATTTATTTTATTGTTTTTATTGTGCTGGCATGTTTGAAGATGATATTCTTAAGATTTTTAATATGTTTATAGCTTGGGGACCAAACCAATTAACCAAAATCCAAGCTAATGTTTATTAATACTTAAAATTCCTAGAATTCCTACTCCTAAAATCTTCCTATCATCTCTTCTTTCCGTATACGTATTTTCCAAACTGTCTAATGTCTTTGTATAAACATTTTACATAAATCATTTTAAATAAAAATGATTGCAACAAATGCCATAAAAAATAATCCAACTACAGACAATTTCTAATCTTTGCAAGGGCATTTGGAACGACAAAGCTGCTCAAACAATTAGGCAAGCTGTTATCAACGGGGCTCGGCTCATCATCACTGGCAGTCCGGGAAAATAAGCAAATAAATAATTGTAAAGTCTTAAAACTAAATAAATCCGGACTGCAGGATGAGCCGCACCCTAGGAACACCCAAGGCGGTTCATTGTATAGATTCCGTTAAAAAACACACAAAACATTCAAGGACAAAGTACTAATAGGTTAACAGGTCAACGAACTTATATCACAGGCGGGTCCTCCGTAGCCATGATCGCACTTGCACTTCTCCGGGGAGATGCATCTACCATGTTGGCAGGGTTCCGAGCAATGTGGCACACATTCTCCAGCGCTGGCAATGTAGCCATCTGAAAGAAACCAAAATAAATTAAATCTCAATTGAAGTTTAAGGTATAGATAATCATCCCTACTCACCACAACAATCCCTTACAATGCGATTCTTCATTATCGACTGGGTCTTGTTGACCACTCGGTGTTTGATGCGATAGGTGGAGCATCTCGGCGGGACTGCGACGCACCAGGTTGATCCCCGTTCCTGATAAGATTGCAGTTCTGTGTAGACCACTTCTACAGGATACCTAAGGGTACAGATAAGTTTGTTATTAATCATAGTTATTGGTTATATTTTCAAGACTAATCTTACGTTTCTCTTCTCTTGCAGATATTGGGTCCATCCAGATCTTTAAGATCCGCCTGGGCCAGAGCCAGCTGGACCAAACAGGCGATGAGGATTAGACGCAACATAATGGCAGTGGATTTCAGGCTTCCAGGACCTCGAGTGGGTAGTTCTCTTGCTGATGCTGCTGCTTCACTGGCGCATCACATTGAACTGATAATCACAGTCAGTTTGCGCTAAGGGATGACTCAAGCTGCGATTAAACCAACTGCGGAGCCAACTGCAAGAACAAAGGGAGAATGAAATGTATTAGTCAGGTTGTTGTTCAGAGTATCAGTTTTATTTTACAGAATATATATAGCGTCTAAAGTAAGGGAATAACTATAGATAGTGATTTACTATACTGTATTAATCTTATATTTTTTTAGGTCTTCTATTTTATTAGTATTAATATATTATATAAACATTTTAATGTGGAGCACTTTGGGGTCGACTTTTATCAATTCAAACCAATATATATATAGCTTTGAAAATAAAGGGAATAACTATAGATATAGACGTCGGGTTTTAGATTAGATTAGATTTAAGCCCAACTTAATTTCGGTTTTATGTAAAAAATATTTAACCAATTAAATGGAAATAAAAATTGTATTTAAAAAAAAAACGATTTCACCTAAAATTATTAAATATTATTACTAGACATCGGGTCTAGTAATAATCTTTTTTTTTTAGGACTGCTATTTTATTAGTAGTAATATATTATTTAAATATACTAATTTAGAGCACTTTGGGCTTGACTTTTGTCAATTCTTTGAATTATTTCCGAATTTGGTTTTTTTTTTGATTTTTTATATTAATCCATTTTGGCTGCCGATTGATCTTCCCGTTTTTAAAAGGTTCCATTTTATATAGTAGTATATAGATTTCCCCACCGGATCCAAGTGGGATCTGATTCCATGACTTCAAAAGTTCCCAACTAAGTTGCCATTCTGAATGTAGATAATTTCCAACACGGCTAGAAATTGAAAGCTGCTCTCGATAAGCTGACTGGGAAACGATATATCCCCGCTATCCTTGGTCATAACAACTAAATTTTCATCGAAAACCCAAGAGAGATCAGGATGCACAAGCAGCGTTTGCCCTTCAACAATGGACCGGGAGGATTCGGGGCCAGTGCCTTCAACTTCAATTCACCGCAGTTCGGCGATGGCGGTGGCTTTGGACCCGGTTCCGTTCCCGTTCCCGAGGGCCTCAACGGAATGCCCTTTCTGGCCAAGTCGCCTAGCAAGCCGCTAATGCGTTCCATCAGCCGTCATCGTTCGTTGGTCGAGGGAGCTGGCCTGGATTCAATGCCTCCTCCGCTTCCGGAGATAGCTCAGCGCATCCTGAGTGCACGTGGTGGTGCTGGTGGTGGGACACCTCGTTTAGGAGTGGGAGTTCCCAGTCCCAGGAGCACCTACTACGGTTCCTACGAGGGCGAACTGGCCGCCATGTCCATGCTGGAGGAGACCACACCTCCACCGGACTATCTGAATCAGACGCAGAGTTTGGGGAAGGCCATCAGAGATACCGATTCGGAGAGCGATCTGGTCGGCGGCCAGAAGGATCCTGCCGCCCCCTTGGTGGAATCCCGCTGGCGTCGTGCCCTCGGCTGCCTGATGGACACTCTGCCGGAGCAGCGGCGTCAGCGCTTGGAGCAGACCCTCCACCGCTGTGGACAGACGGCGATTGCCAAGCATCTGCTGGTGCTGCTCCAGCTGCTGACCCTCGTCGTGGGTGTGGTTTTCCGCCAGGCGAAGCGCATCGGTTGGGTCTGCGGTGGCGTTCGCTTCCGTGTGGGACGCGCCAAGTTCCAGCTGCGCAGCACTCTGCGCCAAATGTTGTGGCGTCTGGCCAATGCCAAGGCCAATGACACCTTGCTCTTCCTCATCGTCGTCCTGGCGACTCCTTGGCTCTTCCTCCTCAGCCTGGTGGGCTTCGCAATCTCGTTCGTCTTCTCCTTGAAAACGGGCGTGGCCGAGGGCGTGCGTCAGGTGCGCCATCGTCTATTTTAAGAGGAACTCCAGCAACCAGGAGGAGGGAGCTCCTCCCAAAACAAACACACTTTACATTGAAACACCAGAGCAGCGCATTCCACAAAATAATACAAGACATACAAGGACAAAAAACCACCTGAACATCAACTATATTTTGTGTTGCAGCAACGAAATAGAGCACAGAAAATGTATCTATGGGTTTATTTATGGGATCTACATAGGTAAGGTTTTCATAACAAAAAGAATAATTTTTTAAGATTTAGAAAAAAAGATAATATAATCATAACAACTGAACTAATCCCTATTTAAATATTCACATACTTTCAAAATATTCACTTTTCTTCATTAAAATATTTCCTATAATATTTAAGAAGCGTAAAATTACGAAATAGAGCACAGAAAATGTATAAATGGGTTTTTTTATGGGATCTTCATAGGTATGGTTTTTATAACAAAAGGTATATTATTTTAAGATTTAGAAAAAACGATAATATAATAATAACAACTGAATTAATCCCTATTTAAATATTTACTTACTTCGAAAATATTCACTTTTCTTCATAAAATTATTTTCTATAATATTTAACAACCGTAAAATAAATTCTCTGTATAATATTGCATCATTTGTTTTTGTTATTTTAAATCCTTTGTATATTATTATTGCATCTGGTTAAATTTGTTTTTATTTCCGAAAAATTAAATCTGTTTAAACTTTACAGGTGTTCAGTATCTTTCTTACTGTTTATAATCAATAAGTGATCAATAATTCGAAAATAAATTAATTTGTTTACTATTAAATCTCCTGGCTGCCCAGTTGCTCATCACTTCTTATTTTTTTTTTGCAATTTATTCTGCATGATAAATATGTGTATAAACCAATCCAAAACGAAAACATTTCCGCTGCTCATGGAGCAAAAAAAAACAGAGATTGTGGGCCTTTGTTGGTCATGCTCGCTGTAATTTTATTTCAATTGCATCCCGCCAGCAAAGAGCCCCATTTTCACAGCACATTACAGTATACTTTATGATTCACTGAGTGGCCACATTTAATTTTCATAGCGTATAAAAGAGTTTTCCCAAGGGAACCTCCTACAGTTTCGATTCACTTCCCCAGGGATTGGGACTTTTCATTGGTAATATGATATTAAGAACTTGACTCGAAATATATGTCAAGTCTACGTGTGAACTGGGCCAAGTAAGGTCCGAAAGCCGGTTTACAATTACCAATGACCCATCAAGAAACGAAATTGCATAAAAGTGGTTCGGTATCAGTAAAATAACCCAGGCCAAAACATTTTCAATTGATACTATACCACAGTAGTAGTTTTTTTTCAGGAAGTGAAGATCCACTTTTAATTTTAAACATTGGGGGCACCATTATTATTATATATTACCCATTACATTACGATCGCAGACAAAAGAGAGCTGTTTCTTTCCACCAGTCCACCCGCTTATTAAAAACTGACATGAAGCATGGGCCAGCCTTATAAAGTCTGTTCAGTTGGAAAATACCTACAATTAAAGCGGGGAATGTCGTGATCCACAATCCGTATTTGTATGGCAAAGATAATTGCCCGTTATTTCTCTATCCAGCGTGAAATCTGATTCACTAAATCGCATGGCAGGTGGTGCTCCCCCTAACTCATCACTTCTCCTATTTTAATTCAGAACAGAAAGAGATCATTGTCAAGGTTGCCATTAGCACAGAAATCGCGTGATGAGCTGCAAAAAGTAATTAAGTGGCGTTGAAACGGAAAAACCTTTGAAGAACATTTTTTTTTTTAGAAAAATAAGAAATTTTAACTCAGTTCAACAGAGAAAGTAAAATTTAAGGATTTGTCATTAAAACGATAATAATTATCTTTGCCGATATCACTTCAAAAACTACACTACAAACAAGAAATATAGCAGACACAGATAACACCTGGCCACCCCTCGACTTTGCTCAAAAGATTACGAGAGATAAGACTAGGGCGATAAGAATTCTCCTCTATCCCAACAGCGTTTCGGTTCAATGATATTTGTAGGTACGCTTCTAAGTGACTAATTCAGTCTCCCTACGTATAAACAAATCCACTGAACGGGAGATGCGTAATCAGGTCATGGACTTAAACTAATAGAATAATATGAAATCATCATGTAAATAAATAAAACCCACTATGGGTAGCAAAACGTGCGAAACAAAACCAAAGAGATTTAATTTGAGTAGCAGGGTTTCATTCAGAAATTTGTATTCTGTGTTCTGAACTGAAGAATTTAAGAATTATCTGATTCGGTAATGTTTATATAATCCTTATAATCCGGAAAATAATCACAAGATGGTTTTTATTATCTAGATTTAAATACAAAGCTAAGATGAACTATTTGACACAACAAAAATAAACTAAGGACCCCCATTAGAGAATTATATTAACCCATCACCATTAATTTTCATTTTGCCACTTAAGGAGCAAATAAAATGTTATTCTCCCTTCCGCATAAATCATATTAAAATGCGAAAAGCTCTCTTATTATGTGTGTTTTCTGCGAGAAAACGAGTTTACATTTGCAATTTACTTATTTGTTTACATTGCTGATTGCTGTTTTAATGAGCTAAATGAAAATGTCGTGAATGAGTCACTCTATCTATAGGTTAAACAATGCCAGACTATAGTCTATAAACTATGTGGATCTGTGAGTTGTATAATAAGCGAGTGTGCGAGATTTTTTCAATGGAAAACGTGTCCGGCACAGTTAATTTTATCGAGTATCGAATCCATTCACCATTCACAGATTCCGCGTATGAACAGCATCTGGTTTGGGCTGAGTCACTTTGAGTTCATTCACAAAAGTTTGGCAAGGGTTCGTTTACTAAGGTTCCGATATAACTCACTGAAATCAGAGGTTTGTATTTCCGCCCTTACCCAACAGAAGGGCAATTGTGGCGCACCTTATGTTTACTTGCACTTCGATAATAAAATGTATACCTTGTTCTTATCTTGAGAAAGTGTTGCACAAACATTGATATCGATTGCAGTTTTTATTGGGACAGTAAGGGCTATCAAAATATGGTCAAAGTGCCAACTGAAGACCATAAATTGTTAGCACCTGTATTAGAAACTTGGCAAATAGGTTCAAATCCATTTCCGCTGACCGTCTGTCTACGTGTCTCTGTGCCTTTTAAGTGCTTCAAATATATAGGTATACTTATTTATGACTAATCACATAAGTTTTGATGAGGAAAAGTGAAGGAAATTACATTCAAGTGGATCGTGCAAAGGCAAAAGCTGTGGAATACATTTTCAGACAAAGGAAAAAGCTCTGCCGAACCGAAATCAAAGAGAATAATCTCTATTTCAAATAGTTTTTAAAGATGGGGATGTTTCAATTGGAAAGCTATTTTATTAAGTACTTTTTACTATTTTTATAAGAACTTAGGATTGTAACTCAGACCTTAAAATAAGCATTCTTCCCTCTTTAATCTATATATATTTTATAAAAGTTCAAGAATCCAGAATTTGTATCTTCAATTGCTAAGTACATTTGGAAAACATCTGGTTTTGGCGTATATTTCCCTATAATCGTATATGTACGGGATGCGATGGGGAAGGCGAAGCAGATATTTCTCCAATTCCCCCATACTGCGCACTTGATAAATACTAAACAAAGATTGTCGCTTCCCGCTCCATATAAACAGAATTATTCTATATCAATGGAGCCTTGACTTGAGCTGTACTTTGGATAGCGAAATCAAAGTCGAATTTACTCAAAACATCTCCAATAACCGCAACGCATTTGTTTTACATCCAGTTGGCAATTTAACGCCTTGCCTTGCTGATAAAACACATTTGAAATAAACAATTGTAGAAATAATAAACGTTTTGAATGGCAAGAAATCGATTTGGTATGAAAACCAAATGTTCTGGCATTGAAACGTGACTCGTTGTTATTATAGAAATGGTGTACACAGAAAAAAATAGAGAAAAGATCAGATTGACATGTGCTTCTCAATTTTATATTTTTTAAGATCGAGTTGAATAAATATGAATAGAGATTATGTGCATCTTATTTTACATTATTTGTTCAAAATATACTAAATTTGGTATATTATATGATATGATAAAATATCAAATTGATCTGTTTGAATCATAAATTTGACATTAATCATTTCGGTTCTTTATGTCGAATTTTTATACCCGTTACTCGTAGAGTAAAAGGGTATATTGTATTCGTGCAAAAGTATGTAACAGCTAGAAGGAAGCGTTTCCGACCCCATAAAGTATATATATTCTTGATCAGGATCACTAGCCGAGTCGATCTAGCCATGTCTGTCTGTCCGTCTGCCCGTCTGTCCGTCTGTCCGTCTGTCTGTCCGTCTGTATGAACGCTGAGATCTCGGAAACTATAAAAGCTAGAGGATTGGTATTTGGCATGCAGATTCTTGGAGCTCCTACGCAGCGCAAGTTTATTTCAAAATGATGCCACGCCCCCTCTAACGCCCACAATAGTTTATACACAATGTAGAAGAAATTTTTTAAATCGGACCATTCGTTAAAAAGTTATTGCTGATCAAAGTTCATATCTCCACCTCAATCGCACTCCCTTTAGCCGAGTGACGGGTATTAGATAGTCGGGACACCAACCCGACTATAGCGTTCTCTCTTGTTTCTCTGTGTATTCGTTAAAATTAATTCTACGGTCCCTAAGTACTCAAGGCGTTGTAAGACATCTGTACAATGTATTGTTAAAACATTCACTGAACAGTTTAATACTTAAAGAATTATAAAAAGTAATTATTTCAAGAGGGCACTTAACTTACACTATGACAAATATGACAAATTCTACAAACAACTATGTAAGAAAATAAATTTGTAGCCACGTCAGCCGCAGAGACAGCAATTTCAGCTGTTTAGCTGTTTTCGCATTCATTTCACAGGTAAGTCCACATTCAGCACCTCCATTTGTATTGGCCAATTAGCAGGTGAAGCTCTGATTTCTAACCCGAATTCGGATAAAGCTAGAAGCTTCGTAGGAAAAATTCAAGCAACATATTCGCATTTCAACTGAAAATCAAGAGAACATTTGTATATTATTCTAGGGGAAAGGCACCCACACCTTGCAATGCAGACAGACAACCAAGAATTTTGCATAATCATCATCAGGAACTGGAAAACTGCACTTGCAACAATACCAGAGAAAGCAAAAAAAAATGTTGGATAATGCAAGCTAAGAGAAAATTAAAAAAGAACCAGAGAACTGTTGTAATCACAATGGAAAAACTGATGGGTTTTTCTTGAACAACTGTCATAGGACCAGGAATCACCAGGGTCTTCATCCCAGCCACTCCCTGGCACTCCACCCATCACTATCAATAAGGCTGAGTAATTATGGCGACAGCAAAGTCGGGCTCTATAAAGGAATCTGAACAGGCTATGGGATGGTTGGGTATGATATGGTATGATATGAGGGTGAGGAGTGCCGTTTCAGCATTTTATTTTGCAACGGCTCGTGGGCATTTTTTGCTGTGCATTGCACTTTCAAGCTCAAGTCCTAAACAGGCGTCATCGCTCATCAAATCACGTATGATAATAATGATCAAGTTCCATTGTCAGTGTCAGAGTTATTAAGCTGGAAGTCGATTGGTTAAGGAAAATGTGTGAAAAATAAAAATGTCTTGTATGGAAATAAACACGTAACAATTTTTAGTTAAATATTTTATTTTAATAAATATTTTTTTCTATTATTCAACGAACCAAAATTCTGGTTTTTATTTTTTTTAGGAATTTATAAATTTAAAAAACAGTCCCTTAATGGCTCTTAAGTTCCAAAGTATTTCTCCTGGGATTTCCCTTTTTTGAACTTAAAGAAATTGTCGCAATCAAAAGCTAAGGACTGATACGACAATCAGCTCTTATAAGCAAATACGAATATTATAAACGGTACCAGCCTTAAGTTTCCACATGAACGATAGTACAGTATTCAATAAAAATGTGATATCTGCTCCAATATATCTTTAATATTTTTTAGAATATCGTAAATATAACAGCTTATATATTTGGTTTTTCAAATAATTTGATTTATTCGTATTTTAAAACTGATAAGATTGCTATTATTTAAATTTAGCTAGTTTGTTTTATAGAGGTAGATCTGTATTTCATTCTACATCTCATAGGGGAACATCTGTATCTGTGTGCATTAGTACGGTTTTTTCGGTGTGTGTTTATTATGCTGGCTGTGTTTTCATTTGATCTGTCTATGTATGTTGTTGTTACCCTGACAGCTGGAAGCTTCCGCAGCAATCTGGAAACTGGAAAAGAACCCATAAGATGCGGGTTTTCCAGCGAGAGGAGATTGAAGAGGAAGGAGAAAGAGGCGGTCGATGAAAGAGAATTTAGCTAATTTGCTGCGATTGCTCTCCACGACAGATATAAAGATACAAAGATACGAAAAAGAGGAAGATTGAGCGAAACCAAAAGCAAAGAAAGGCCATTAAATTGTGCGAAAGAGAAACCAGAACAGGTTTAAAAAACTTACGGTTCTTGGTGTGCGCTCAATAAAAGCGCTAATTGACACACACACCAGAGCACTGCGGCCATAAACAAACCGTGTGGGAGAGAGGGAGAGGGAGAAAGGAAAAAGTGAGGGACAAAGCTAACTGGAAAGTTCGTAAAGTCCAGTTGAAATTGGCGCATTTAAATTTAAACGCAAGACTTATTTTTAACACAATAACAGTGACTAAACTATGAAAAAAACTGCCACGAAAACTCACCTTGGTAGAAAAAGAAGTAAGGTGTAAACTGGTTTGTGTTCTCACTCAAAACAAACGAAGAATGCACTCGAAATTCCACTCAATTTACACGTTTACGAAATGGGATTTTCGATTTCATGGATCTTTTATTTTTAAATGCTTACAACACCGTGCATATCTTTAGATATAGATATATTGTTTGGCCTTTCTCACCGAACCACAAAAAACTCGTTTTCGTTTCGCGACTCTCTTTATTTTTTGGCACACTATTCACAAAGCTGATTTACCAATTAATTTACAACAATTATTTTTTCGGTGCACTCAACCCGACGGCGACAACAACAACAAGAACAACAAAGGGGTCGACGCACAACAACGCAATTCTTTAATGCACTTCAATTATTTTCGTCGCTCAATTGGAGCTCATTTTGCAAGCACCGCAAATTCTATTTACTTTATTTTTATTTGCCCACGCACACAACCGCACGCCGCGGAGCTGGAATTTATTTAATTTATTTAAAATTGAGCGAAACCCGCTGCAACCGTTTTTCCTTCGTGCACTCGCCAGTGTGACCGTCACCGGAGTGTTGGGTAAATACTTTAGTGGGACCCAAGCGCATTGGTCTTAAGATACCGGTGACAGCAGTCACGGTTTTGTCACTTATATATTTATGGTTCTTCAAAAAAAATTATTAATAATTAACTTATTTTACCTCCTTTGTAAATTTCCAGTCAAATATTTTGGTAAAAACAAAATAAGCGGATTTCATTTCTATACTTTAAACCTTCTATGCTTATAAAGACATATATAGAAATCGTTTTAAAAACTGAATAAAACAAAGTTTATATTTAAAAACCATTTACCATATTTGGTCTTCATTTTCCAGGCCATTGATAATAGTAACTTAAGATTGAGGGGGATTCCCCTTTTTTTATTTGCCGAGACGATAGCTCTGAGATTATCTCTAAAATTCTTATAATATGCAAAACTAAACCTAATTTACTTCAGATTTCCACAGTCATGGACACAATCAAGCTGTGGCACAGTGGGCAAGTGCGATGCCGTGAGATCTCCGTGGGAGCAGCACAATGATGGCAGGTGGTGCAGATCCAAATATTATTCGTGGGCTGGGTGATGGGTTTCCCCGAGGAAATGCAGGCGGGAAAACGGGCATTGCACTCGGGACAAGACGGTGAGCTAGGGAAGATCAGTAATCCTTAAGTATTAAGGTGTTATCTAGGTGATTATAATATACTTACCTATCTGGCACTGGTACTCCGCAGGAATAGCAATCCACCCTCTCGCCCGCCGTATCCTCGGGATCGTACTTGGCAAAGATCCCGGCTGCCAGCTCCTCGTACCTCTGAAGAGTCGCCTCCGGCAGGTGACCCAGTTGCTCCAGCTTCATGAAGGCCTTGGAGCAGGTGCCAAAGGCCCGATCAGCACAACTGGCCAGTGCCAATAAGCTGTAGATGTGCTCCGGAGGCAGTACGTCCTCGTAATCCCTCAGTCGCACCGCCGTGACCACCGCACTGTGGATGATCCCGAAGCGCAGTTGCCTCTGGGCGAGGAGCATGAAGTGATAGGCCTCGGAACAGTGCCACAGTCTCTCTATTTCAGCTGCATCCTCGAGGGCAATGGAGTCCAGCAGGGTGTTCCTCCCACTCGAGTAGTCAATCTCCGGCGTAGCCACCGCTTTCAGGTGCTCCTCTGCTAACAGAGCTGCCAGGACATAGAGCTTCTTGATCCTTAGGAGAGGAGCCCGCTTCTCCTGTTCCCTCTCCGCCATTTGTGACAAGAGACGAGCTGCATCCAGGTGGCGACCCGCATTCCTTTGCATCTCGATGGCCTCCTTGAGGCGTCCCTCCTGGAGCAACTGGGCCGCATGCTTGGCTATCAGCGTTTGCACCTGGGGCAGCTGGAATCTCTGGGCCAGCTCCACTGCCTCGCCCCACTGGCGAAGATTGACGCAGGTGGAGACGGCTGCCTTCTGGTCACCGAAGCGGAGATGAGCTTGAACCGCCTCGGAACACATGCCCACGGAGGCCAGCATCTCGGCCAGCTTGGGTAGAAGGGGACTCTTCTCGGGTAACCTTTCCACACACTTTTCCAAATCATCGAATAGCTCCAGGTGATACAGTGCCTCCATGTAGCCCTCCAGATAGTGGGACTTCTCGTAGTACTCCCTGGCACTCTCCCAGGATCGCAGATTGGCAAAGTGATGGCCAATCTCCCGCCAGGCAACCTCCATTTGCTGATCGGATACCCCCGATCCTCCCATCCGGTACAGCTGCACCACACGGAACCAATCGCAGAGGGTCATTCGCAGTTCAATGGCCAAATCCCGACGATCTGCATCCAGGTAGAGCTTCTCCGCCTCCTCAAACTCCCCATAGAACGCGGAGATCTCCGCTCGCTGGAGTTCATTCGAGTGGATGGTCCTCAATCTCTTGACCAACTTGATCCCCGGATAGTGGGCACATCGCACAAAGGCATTCTCCGCCGTCTCCAGTTCCAGTTTCTTCAAAGCAGATTCGGCCAGCAATCTCCAAAGCCTCGGATGCGGATTGTCCTCGATGAACTGCTTGGCATCCTCCAGTCCCACGTGCTCCAGAAGATCATCCGTGTCCCTCAAAGACTTCACCCTCAGTTGGATAAGATGCGATGAGTTCTGGAGCTCACCCACGCTGATAATGTCATCTAACAAGACACTGGTGATCTCGAGATCCTCAAAGGTGCAAATGTAGCCGGAACAGGAGACGGGCTCCTCGGGATCGTTGCCCCGGAAAATGTACATCCGCGTCTTCTCCATCAGAGCCAAGAGCAGTGGGTTATCCTTGGCCCAACTGACGGCCCAAACGTCCTTTCTCTCCACCCGACTGAAGTTCAGTTGGGTCTCCCGATTATCATCCAGATCGAGCAGGGTCATCACTCCCATGTGATCAATAATGGCGGCCCGTCTGAAGAAATAGTTTAAATATTTCGAATATCGATAGAAAAAGACTCTACCCACGTGGAATTGCAGTTGATGGCCATCTTGTAGACCTTGGAGTTCATCAGGTGACGGTTCCTTAAAGCCACATTGGCTATGCTGTACTCATTGATGGCTCCCGATTCCCTGGCCACCAGGAGCAGCTTCTCTGAGAGGGCCAAGGCACATATGGGATCACTGTTTCCACGCTGCGTGGAGTGACCATCACTACTGCTCAACATCAAATCCTTGGCCATCTCCACTCCAGTGGGTGTGTCATCGATGTGGAAACGTTTCTCTTTACGGGCTTTTACATTGTGCAGGGTGGAGGCACTCTGGGTATAAAGGATAAGTAAGTGACCTGGTTTAATAACCTGAAGAACCCACCTTGGGGGTATGGTAATGCCAGATGAGGATCTCCTCCTGGGAGGCTATGGCCACATAGCTCGAGTTGATGCCCACAAAGCAGGGTCTGATGTCCGTGTACTTGGCTGAAATAAATGGTATTACGATCCATCCATCCATACGATCCTTCTCTACTACTCACAATCCACAGTGGTTCCAATGGAGTTGCACAACAACAACTGGTAAACTCTGTCATCCGCTGGATTACTCCGATTCTCCAAAGTACTCAGTGCTATCTCCTTGATGTTGCTACTCACACACTCCACTCCCAAAACGCAGTGTTCACTACTGGAGGCCAGGCACAAAGTGGGTTCCACCTCCTTGAGGAAACTCTGGTTCGAAACGGTGTTCCAAAAGGTAATCACACTCATGGGAGAGTCCCTGGAGCTGGAGTTACTATTCAGAAACACCACAGTCTTCTCGAAGTAACACCAGATGTAATCCGGTCGGATGTTGGCAAAGTAGATGAACGAATCCACGGCCATGGCGATGCGAAGGGATTTCCCCTCCCAACTGAGCGAGGTGATGTCGGTTCCTGGAACCTTAAGTGTCCTAAAGATCCTGCCCATGGGTGAGTAGAAGCACACCTGGTTGGAGTCGCGCTGCGAGGGTGGAGTAACTGCATCCAAACTGGTTCCACAAATTGCCAAGACAGTTCCATCATGGTTCCACTTGGCGTCCACATTGCGCATTCCAGTGTCAAGGATTGTGGGGGCTACAAAGCATTAGGGTTTTAAGTTTATTAGGAATAAGGGGTTCTTTTTAACCACCTACCATCATCATTTTCATTCCTCATGATCTGCACCCTTCCGTTCTCATAGCAAATGGCTAAAACAGGACGTTTCCGACTCTGGGAGACCCTACCACTAAACCAACAGATGCTGGCTATGCGATGACCCCTGGAGGAGGAACCCCCGGTTATGCTCACACACTGAATGTGTAGCTTCATCTGGTTTGTAAGAAAACGAAGTAATATAGTAATATTAGGAATCAAATCTCTTCACTCACAGCAAAGTTCCCTTGATTATCATACAGATGACACTCCCCATTTGCCAAGGCAAACAGGATGAGTCGATTATCCGGACTCCATTGCACACCAGTTAGATGAGTGCCCTTGAGCTCCTTGCCAAAGATGCGATTGCCATCCACAGAACCCACTATTATGGCGCCGTCTTCGTAAACTATGCAGATCCTCGAACCATCCGAGGTCCAACTCATGCTGGCCACGGTGGACTTCTTCCTATCGTTGGTCATCTCCTCGTACCAGGATCCCTTGTACAGCATCCACACCATAATCACCCCATCCGTGTCCGAGGAGGTCAGCTTCTGCTGGGCATCGTTCCAGGTGACCACCCTCACCGACTCCTTGTGCCCGTCCAGCGTTTGATTCATGGACAGATTGGAGACGGCGGCCAGGCCACCTTTACTTTGGCCATTGGCAGCAGCTAAGGGTTAAGATATTAAATTTAGTTTTAATGTCAAATTTATAAATAAATACCCAAAAATTATTAAACACGAATCTTTACTTTTATGAATCATTTTTCAGAACTGTTTATATCTTGATCTTGACACTTAAAAAACATTTCATTAGAACATATACCAACTAAAGAGATTGAAAACTGTTGATAAACCCAAAAAGTAGATAACAAAGTACCGAATATAACTGAATAGATACTATCTTTTAGGTAAGGTGCGTAACTCCCCCGAACCCACAGTTCTTATAGACTTACCCTGATCCAATTTCAAGACCTTGAGGAGTCCATCCGTACCGGCCACTGCAATATAGCCCTCCTCCTTGTTCCACGCGATGCAGTTGAGCTTGACATTGTTGGGAATGGCTATCTGGGTATAGAGACATAATAATTACTATTTATTCACTTGAAGTATAGGCAAATACTACCTTTTTGCTGAGATAAACAAACATTTTTGCGTTGCAGTTGCACCTGTCTTTTCCTCTAACTATTTTTCATAGCATTTGCTGTGGCAACAAAACGAAGTGGTTTCCATGGCGATCTTAACTCCAGTTTGGATGGTATGGTGTTGTATAGCTCAGCTGGCTAAAATACAAAGCCTGTTTTTTTGTATTTGTGGTAAAAGGTAGAGAAGAACCTGTTGCCACATTTTGCTATCGAAGCACCTGTTTGTTATCGAGGGCGGATCATTTCAAATTTCCATGTATAAAGTAAAATTAATGTATAAAACTAAGGGTCTCTACCATTTCATAGATACTTTTGAAAGAGAAGGTCAGAAGCATGCAATCACTTATAAATTAAATACTGCATTTACTGTCAACTGATATCTGATATAAAGTTTATAGGGGTAGCTTTCAAAAAGTAGTCCAAACCAAATAAAATAAATAACTGTCCAATATGACAACTAATCGATTAACGAAAGTCATAATTACAGGGTTGGTTAAACAATCTTATCAGAAAAATTGAATCATAAAGATAGAGAAAGGCTGCAGTTCCATTACATCACACCAATTAAAATTCCATATTATATCAATATAATACTCTTTACTTTTATAAATAGGTAGTAGGTACTAATACATTTAAACTAAATTCAATAAAATCACAGGAAACACAAAGTACTTATTAAGCTAAACGAATTCCCCTCTTCAGGAATTCATGGGCCATTTTGGTGGCCAGGAACATGTAGACTAGCAGGATGACGACGGACTCGAGATTTGAGCGATCTTCTGGCTTGAGGAATATATTCACCATACCAGTTAAGACATTGGCCACCAGGAAGAAAGTCAATCCATTTTGGTTTAAAGCCTGGTTAATGGTAAATGGCACAATGGATTTATCCCTTCCTTTCGCAGGAGAATCTCCGATTAGAAGACCCTTTTCCTGATCCTCCGAGGGATTCGCTTCCCACGGCATCACACTGTTGATCACAAAGTCGATGGCTCCAAAACTGGCCCACAAAGTGGTGCAGCCGATGGCCAGCATCCAAATAACATAGCCCAGATTGCAGGTCACCCGGGAGATTCCAATTCCATAGGCACTGATCACAAAGAAGCTCCAGAGGATCAGCACTATGTAGAAGAGTCTCCGCAGTTTCCTTACGAACTCCGAGTAGGTCAGCAAACTGGAGGCCACCATCCAGCGATTTACATAGATGGATAGCAGATACAATCCCACAAATCCCGGCAAGGAGACCAAACCCTCGCGATTCGCATTGAAGAGGTTCGAACGTTCCACATCATCACTCATCACATAGTCGGAGATGCCCAGTAAACTCAGGCCAAATTGGTGTATTATCAAGAGACCTGTGAGATATGTTTTGGGATTATTATAATAAACATGAAAAGGAAGCTAGCTATATGATATAGTCGTCCGATTTTGAAAAAATTTTATTCGAAAACTTTAGATAAAAAATGGCATTTCCAAAAGTAGGAGGTTCTAGGTTCAAAAACACCCAAGATATAATTTTTTTACATTTTTTTTCCCGATTATTCCTATGGGAGCTATATGATATAGTTGTTCGTTCCGACTTATATACTACCTGCAATAGATATAAGACTTTTGGGAAAGTTTTAGCCCGATAGCTTTAAAACTGAGAGACTAGTTTGCGTAGAAACGGACGGACAGACGGACGGACAGACGGACAGACGGACAGACGGACAAACGGACAAACGGACATGGCTAGATCGACTCGTCTAGTCATGCTGATCAAGAATATATATACTTTATGGGGTCTGAAACGTCTCCTTCACTGCGTTGCAAACTTCTGACTGAAATCATAATACAAGGGTATAAAGATAGTAATATTATTGCCTTACCAAAACCCAAGGGAAGCAAATGCAGATCCTTGCGCGCCAAAATGCTGACCAGAGCTCCCAGGAACTTGGTGAATCCGAGGGTAAAAAAGGCGTTCAAATGCTGTCCGTACTCATGGTCATCCTGTCCATAGCCTAGAATCAAAATGGCTATGGTTCTAGCTAATCCCAACAAGATTAAAGGCATGGCCGAGTATAACACACTCCTCCGAATATCCGAAAGGTGTCTAGATCTCCGGGAAACCATGGCCATGGTAAAAACAAATAGACCTATGCCAGTATCCATCAGCTTGGCTCCATATTGCCTGCTTTTTCTATACGGTCTGTAGAAGCTACCAAAGTCAATGGCCAAAATACAGATGGCGGTTATCAAGTGAGTCAGAGCACGCAGCACGGAAAAGGCCATGGGTCGATGGCCACCCAAATCGAACTGGCTTCGGGTTCTAGCCTTCTCAAGAGCTCTACTCCTCCTCAGGAACCACAGAGTAACCAGCAAGATCACCACTCCTATATAGTTACTATAATCCACGGCCACCGTGACGAGCAGAATGCAGGGCAGGATGACCAGGACGAACTCCAGCGCAAAGCAGAGATTGGGGGAGCCATGGAGCCTCAACTTTTGGCTAACCACTCTGGCCAGTAGGATAAACCAAAAGGTGGACAGGATCAGTAGGAGGGACTCCCAGCTCTGGACGAGAATATCACTGCAATTCCAGTCGTATCCCTGGCCCAAAAGCCGCTCCTCGAGGGTTTGGTTAGCCGGATTTAGTTCGGGAATAGGCTCCTCCGCTGTCGCTCGACTGCCCATGGCGACTGGCGATTGGAGGCGACGGGATATGGGATACCCCTTGGACTCAACTCACCCACTCACTGATAAAACCAGCACTTAATCTGCCCGCTGATAGTCGCCACTTATCGGTAACCGAGAGATAGGGGTAGTCATAGCCTTTCAATTCGATTCGGAGCCTCAGTAAAAACAACACACAAAAAGCGAGAAATACGAATTACGAAATTCGTTAAACTTCAAACATTAGAATCGCGGCATTCCTTTTCGAAATTAAAAGTTCGCTGATAAGAAATGACGGTCAATAGGATCTGGAAACCTTTTTGATAACAAAAGCTCTTCAAGATCGAGGATAAGAACTTTGTGACAACCTTTCAGCACATTTACACCATTCTTATCTATGCTTTGTTTACTAAATTTAACACTTTTCACACCTCACAGTAATTAGCTACTGAAAAATCCCAAGCAAACTTTGCTTTTACGTAGCGATTTTACATTAAGGAATGGGAATGGAATAAATTAGCGCGACAAATGACAAAATTCAATGTGTCACTGCTGCTCCCTGATAAACATTTATACTTTATGAAACCACTTTGTCAACTGAATATTCAATGATCTATATATTATTTTTAACACAGTGACGATTTATTGTGCTCTTGTTACCCAATATTTACTAAAAGGGGGATTGCACTTTAAGTCGGTATTATTCAATTGTCAAGATCACCTGGCTATTATTATCCCATTTAAAACGACCGACTATATACATAATACAGCTGGAAAGTTAATTGTTAAATAAGAACTGTTCAGTTTACTCGATTTCGGAAATATGTTTATGTCTTATTATGATTCAAAGTATCAATTTCTATTTATTTTCAAAGAGTCACATAACATTTACCTATTAAATTGCAATTCAATTTATTTTTCACTTTGAATGCGCGCCCTTGTCAATCGATTGACATTATTCGATAGCTCACAATCGAAAGCAATCAAATTCCGCCCATCTGGCAACCCCAGGCAGTTGGCGTTTTTTAGTGCGTTTCCCAAGTTAAAGAAAAAGAGGCTCGTCTGTTAAAACCGCTAAATAGGCCGTAAAAATGTTGTTTATCCAGCAAATAAAGTGTGCTGACTTAATGTCGGATATCTAGTCTTATCGCCATGGACCAGCTCAACTTGAAATTGAGTTGAGATACAACAAATGTGGGTATCAAACGTAACGAATAATAAACGAATGCACGTGTTTGTTTTTTTATAGTTTCGTTACTTAATAAGTTGTTAATTAAAGCTTATTGAGTAAAGTGTTAATTAAAAGACTAGCTAATTGGTTAATTAGAGCCTACATTCTGTGATTGAGGTTAAATTGTTGGATTTTTAAGTGCATATTACGTATGCAGCTTTGTTGTTGGGCTTTCCCCTAGGCGTGACGTCATGGGGCGTTGGACCAATCAGAATGCAGCTTTCAAGGGGCTTGTCCCACCAGTGACGTAGGCAACAGCCGACTATTGATTTTTGTTGTTGCTCGTGCTGAAAAACCACGTGAGTTTCCTGCGTTTCCACCCACTTTAACTCCCCCCTTTCGATCATTATACGATATGTATGCTTTTGTTGCTCAGTTCGAATAAATAAACCCATTCAAACGCGAACGTTCGACGCAGTGAGATCGCAAAATACGGAAGCAAAAAGTGCATTTTATTTTCTAAATATTATTGCATCTGGCATTTGCGTAACTAATTGCAGGCAAGTGCTAAGGAAAATTATAAATAAAGGTGTGTCCGGGTGTCAACAAATGCACTGAACAAAAAGAATAGCTCTAATGCTTTCAATATTCTAAATTAGAATACAATTCCCAAAAAATTTAACAAATTTGGTCAGTAAATTGTTAAAAAGAAAGACTTTTTAGGATATGAGGATTTATATCCTAAATTCGAGATAATAAAAATAATGATAAAGTGAATAAATTTTAAAATCAACATAGGTAATTTTTAAATTTAAATCATAAAATATTATAAATGAACTTATTTTACCTATTACTACTTTAAATAATTAAAATATTGTTTTGATTATCTTATTTTTATTCGATACTGCAAACAGCTTTAGTTCCTTTTATTATTTTATTAACTATTTGTTTGCATTTTTTATAATTTATTTTTGAATTATTAGAAAAAAAAAACAAAAAACATTAAAATCACTTAAAAATATACCAAATATTTTTACCGTCTGCTCTTTAGTTTGTCTATCAACAACATTCTTTCCCACAAGTGTGCACATTATTCTAGATGCAACCAGATGATTAAACAATTATATGGCGCCTGAAAAGCTTGCTAATCGAATGACCTTTGACCTGACGTGACTGAGAATTTCATTACATGTTCAATAGTCCCCATCTCACATCAGCTAATCAAAAACCTCAGCACAAATGCAATCACAACAAAAACATTACTTATCAACTGGCAACAAATATTTCTGCAATCGTTTTGAGTAAGAAATTTAGTCATACGATGCGAACCGATACGATACAATACGATATGATTGCGATAAGGCAGCTATATATAGTCCACCGGTCGTATGCGTAATTTAATTTATGCATGTGGGTGCAAAAAGTTTAGTGAACCTTTGTACCCCTGATGTAATCATTTATTGCACTACTTGCACTCGAATTACACGATTTACAAACAAAAGAACAAAGAGGCATAAAATGCAAAAATCACAGTATAACTGCGATATTGGGACTGAAATTACAGGCCAATAATAATACGATATTTTACAATAGCCTATGGGGGTTCTACAAAGATATACACTCCCACTTTGTGCATATATAAAGCGATATATGTGCGTAAACAAAAATTGCACATCAAGGAAATACAATTCATTATCTTGAGGGTCGTTGGTCAAGTCGATTTGGAAATACCCTAGAAATTTAACAAAATTTAAAAATATTATAATAATAAAATATTATTCCAAGTTGAACATAAATATGTTGAAGATCTTGTTTATATTTAGTTCCATTATATTTACATTATTTTATTATAAATATTAAAATACCTTAAAAATGATTATTTATATTAGATTCAATATTTTTACAGCTACTCATTGTTCTTATATACCCCATTTCAACCATTAGTTCCCTACTTAAGGCCATCAAGTCGGGCCAAATTGCTTTCGTTTGTGGGCCAACAGACACAACGCATGCATATGTATATTTTCACAGTGACTTTTGGCTTTAATGAAGTCGCTTTAGTTGCCCAAAATGATTTCATTAACTCTAGATCGGTGTTTATATAACCAGCGAACGAACACACTCCCCCTTTTCGCTTAATGGATGCAAATATTTAAATACAATCATTTGCATTTAGCTTTATTTCGTTTTCTTGGCCCGCTCTTGAAGATGTCACATGAATTCTGCTTTGTTTTATTTGTTTGCCCCTCAATGGAATATTTTTAATATTTGTTGTATCTTTAAATAGACGGGCCTATAAGTATGAGCTGAATGAACGCCCACACGTGAGATGAGATTGCGTATGCGGATTGTCTTTGAAAAGCTGAAGAATTTATGTGTGGGATAAGTTCAGTGGAATAATTTCCGCCCCTGAAAATGAGACATTATTATGTACGTGTACCTAATTGTAGGAAAATGGGTATAATATACCAGAGATTCTATGCAAATCGCAGCTATAAAGAAGCCTCAACAATCCCTAATTGCATTCCAGAATACCGCAAAGTTTCCCTGGGAATCCCAGTGATTCACAGTGGTTTCCAGAGTTTATTTCCCTTGATCATCACCTATTCACATGTCAGGTTTTAATAGGTATTTTACGATTAATGTAGCATTATCATTTTCGAAATTGGAACCCAGACGAATTTGTAATTTTCCACTGTGTTGATAGAGGGCGAATTCAAAGTGAGACCTTTTCGTGTTCTCGAAATACTTAAGATCTTTTTTAGAGCTATTTTAAGATTTATGGGTTGGAGCTTTTTTATGCTTTCTATCTCGTTGATTTATTTGACATTTGGATGGGGAAAAATCTAAACTTTTCCGTGACCAAGTGCAAAAAGCAATTACTATTGTACTTTAATTAGCATAGGCTCTAAAAAATCAAGAAAAAATTATTTATTTTATTTATTTCCCTCTACTTATAATACAATTGAACCACTGTATTGGTTTATATCCGTCTGGGGCGAAATGCAAATGCGTGTTTTTAAATGCCAAGGCTGCCTGGCATCTGTCGCAACCAGTTGGCAGTTTATTGCACCGAGAGGAGCGTCTAGTACTACCTCCCAATACACCACCCACCAATCGACCCCCTAATCCACATCCCCATCCACCCACCCAACCAGACATCCCCGCTCTTCGCCTTTGGCGGCTTGTCTTATCAGCCATCGGCTATGTTGTTGCTACTGCCGGTTTCATTTGGTCTGGTCGATTCCGATTCGATGGGTAGTAGTAGTCGGTAGTTAAGAGTTCGTAGAGTTCCCGAGTGCCCATCCATACTAAAAGCTTTTCACTGCGCTGCCGCGCCTTCGGAATCGTTTGATTTTCGACTTTCAGATACATTTTGGCGCTCGCCGCGGTCGGTTGTGTTTTCTTAATATTCGTCGCGCTCTGCTCTTCTCTCTTTCGATCGATTCCCCGCTCTTTAACTTTCTACCGCTCTCTTTTACATTTCTAAAATATTTAAACAAGTGTTATCAGCAATAAACAACAATCGGAATATCAAAAGTGAGCCAACAAACAACTCATCAAATATCATTAATCGCAGTTATCGCCGATTGTTACTTGTGTAATCGTAGTTATCGTAAATCATCCCTTGTAAATTATCCCGCTTTAATTCTTTGATGGTTTTTATTTGAATGTTCAAAGGAAATATTGCTCGATCAGCCCACTAGAAAAGTGCTTTCCATATCTTATCTACGATTTCGGGTAACATAACAGTTTATGGCTAGTGTATCGATGGTTGCTTATCGGAGGAACAGTGCTTAACAAAAGTACACAGCCATAAAAATAAAGGCACTAACTTTTGGTAATTTAACTTGACAACCAGATGAATCCGGAAAGCGGGGAAACTGTGGAAAGTTTTCGAATGTAAATCTGAATCAGCTTACCTACCGGTGAAATAGGAAACCTATATGTACACTCAATCACTAGGGTCTTATCTCTGTTCCGAGCACTTGACCTTGTCGCAGGGAGCGCAATCACGAATCAGTAGCTTACCATAATTTATGTATTCCAGTTTCTAACCCCCCTTCAGAGGGGCGGAGCTCCCAAATCCGAGCGATAACAAGTGTTTTTGTTTTCTGTGTGAGAGTGGGAAGAGGGCTCGACCATTAGAATGGGAATCAAGCCCCCCAAACGAGACGGGCGGGTACAAAGTCAACAATGGGCCAAACAAGTGCTCGAGTACAACGTACTCGTGTTGTGAACACAAGTCCATTTGAGATCATATCGCTCGACAGGTCCACCACTTCCATGTGTCCATGTGTCTCCATGGAAGTGTGAATGGCAAATATAGAACCCGGGTGTTGAAAATATTGCAGGGAGTGGGTATATGGCAGATACGAACCGCAATGATTGTTCTTCACAGCCTTTCAACTTTATCTTAGATCGTTATCGCCGAATGATTTTATGGTTATTGTGTTTGAAATATTGGTTGGACCTCCAGCGGAAGTACCTTGAATAAAATTCCATATGAAATAAGGTCAATTCTACCTTATTTTATATCAATAAATAATTTATGATTCAAACATATTAACATGATATTTTATTATATCATATAAGATACCAAATTTAGTATTTTTTGAACAAATAATGTAAAATAAGCTAAACATGATCTTTATTCATATAAAAATGATATGAATAACTTGATCTTTAAAAAAATATAAAATTGACCAGCACAGATCAATCTGATCTTTTGTTTTAGCGTTCGTTTTAAGCTTTCAGGTTTTTTGAAATAACAGAAAAATTATTATTATTATGATATGTCCATATGAAATAGGGTCAATTCTACCTTATTTCATATCAATACAAAATTTATGATTCAAACATATCAACATGATATTTTATTATATCATATAAGATACCAAATTTAGTGTTTTTTGAACAAATAATGTAAAATAAGATAAACATGATCTGAAAATGATATGAATAACTTGATCTTTAAAAAAATATAAAATTGACCAGCACATATCAATCTGATCTTTTGTTTTGGCGTTCGTTTTAAGCTTTCGGGTTTTTTGAAGTAACAGAAAAATTATTATTATTATGATATGTCTTATTATAATTACTAAATAATTTGTAAATAATTTAAACCAATAGATTTTATTTAAAAATGTAGGTTAAGAACCTATAACGATTATCTTTACCATTTTATTTGTAAACAATATTTTACAAAACCATCGTACAACCCATTATTATGCAATAATTTACCAAGACTAACTGGCTTATCTTATCTATTAATTTCCAGGCAGCATGACCGAGGGCAAGAACTTACCCCACTCGAGTGCGGATGTGCCTTTCCGCAGCAAGGAGCTGCGCAAGCAGTCGCTCATCCAGCACACCGGCCTGGTGGGAGTCATCGATGAGGGCACCAAGACCATTGGCTTCTCCATCTACACCACACCGGACTTCAAGGAGATCGCCGCACACCGAGTGGAGTTGAGCGTGATCACGCCCCAGGATGGCTGGTACGAACAGGATCCGCTGGAGATGATGGCCTCGATTAACAAGTGCGCCGAGGAGGCCATCAAGCAGCTGCCCGAGCAGGGCTTCTCCGCCAGCGACATCGCCACCGTGGGCATCACGAACCAGCGTGAGACGACGATCGTCTGGGATGCGGTCACTGGGAAGCCGCTGTACAATGCACTCCTGTGGAAGGACATACGCACCAGCACTACAGTGGAGCAGATAGTGGCCAAGGTGCAGGATCCGAATCACTTTCGCAGCAGCACTGGCCTGCCCATCTCCACGTACTTCTCGGCCTTGAAGATTCGCTGGCTGAGGGACAATGTGCCCGAGGTGCGACAGGCCATCCGGGAGAGGAGGGCCAAGGCGGGAACCGTCGACAGCTGGATCGTCTGGAATTTGACCAATGGTATATCGGATTAACTCATAAATTATCCCCTAAAACTTCTTACTTACCTACTCGTTCTTTTCCCCAACAGGCGCCCTCCACATCACCGACGTGACGAATGCCTCCCGCACTCTGCTCATGAACCTGGAGACCCAAAGCTGGGATCCCGTGCTGCTCAAAACGTTCGGGATCAAGGAGGACATGCTGCCCACCATCCACAGCTGTTCGGAGATCTTTGGCAAGATCACTTCGGAGCGCAGTCCGCTGCGTGGCATGACTCTCAGCGGAATCATGGGCAACCAGCAGGCTTCGCTACTCGGTCAAATGTGCGTTAAGCCTGGACAGACGAAGAACACCTATCGCTCCGGCTGCTTCCTGCTCTGCAATACGGGCGATAAGCCCGTCTTCTCGCGGCACGGACTGCTGACCACCGTGGCCTACAAACTGGGTCCCCAGGCGCCGACGATCTACGCCATTGAGGGAGCCGTTTCGGTGGCCGGTCATGCGCTCTCCTGGCTGCAGAATAAGGTGCGCATCCTGCCGGACTCCAGGGATGCGGAGAAGTATGCCGAGATGGTGCCCACCTCGGGCGATGTGTACTTCGTGCCCGCCTTTACAGGACTGTATGCTCCCTACTGGCGGCAGAATGCGCGTGGCATCATCATTGGACTGACGCAGTTCACCAGGAAGAATCACATTGTGAGGGCTGCGCTGGAGAGCATCTGCTTCCAGACCCGCGACATCCTGGAGTGCATGCATCAGGAGTGCGGCTACGAGATCAACAAACTCCATGCCGATGGCAAGCTGACCACGAACAACCTGCTGATGCAGCTTCAGGCGGACACCATTGGGCTGCCCGTCTTCCGGTCTCAGCTGATGGACTCCACGGCCTTTGGCGCCGCCATGTGTGCCGCCCAAGCGGAGGGCGTGGATCTGTGCCAGTTCGAACCGGAGAAGCGCTACTACGAGAACGTGCACTACGACACCTTCCTGGCCACCACCACGGATGTGGAGCGCAAGGAGCGCTACGGCAAGTGGAAGCGGGCGGTGGAGCGCAGCTTGGGATGGGTCATCAAGCAGAAGAAGACGCGGGAGCACACGGAGGAGAACTATCGCATGCTGTCCTCGCTGCCGGCGAGCATCTTCCTCATCAGCAGCTTCGCCATGCTGGTGCATTCCCTCGCCGCCAGTGGTCAGTAACCAGAAATTACTGCCTGGCATTCGGATCGATTCTCGGTTGTGATAGTAATTATTTGTCCGGATTTCGTTTGGATCTTATTTACACTGTACATAGTCCTCCAAGGACAATGGGTGGTTGATTGTGCTTTAAACCCTGTAAATAGTTGCTTACTTTGAGCTACGCCAAGCTCCAACCTACTACTTTAAGAGTATCCTGTAGCCTGAACTATCTTATCCTGTTTTCGTTGCATATTCTGTACTTCTTAGCCTTAGATCGACGATGGCTGACCATATCAGCGAAATTGTATATAGCCAAAGTGCAAACGACATTTCTAATTTAAGTAGGTCCCGTACTCGTATGTGTATGTATATGTAGTGATTACGCCCCTTAAACAATAAACACAAATAATACGAATCGAAAACTTGGCGTCTTATTGCGATTTACCAGGAATTTCAGTGCAATATTTGCCCGATCGCTGATTAAGCTCTTAGTTATAGGTGCGATAATACGGAGACGATGTGCGTAAGAGCCGAAGCGGGAATACGCTAGAAAATATTTAGGGTTGCGGTAACAAATGGTACTTGTTTTAGATGATTTTAGGGAATACAGAACAATAATCCTTTAATTTATCCTAATATTTAGTCAAGAAATTAGTTTAAATGGTATAAATCTGTACATATAATGCTAAAATTTATATGAACTATACTCCTATCCAAATATTAAGTCAAGAAATAAGGTTTAAATGGTATAAATCTGTATATATTATGTTAAAATTTATAAGAACTACACCCCTATCCAAATATTAAGTCAAGAAATAAGTTCTGAATGGTATAAATCTGTATATGTTATGTTATATTTTATAAGAACTCTACCCCTATCTAGAGTATCTCTCTCATGGTGGGCTATGTTCCAATATCAGGTGCGTTATCATGCAGCGGAAATGTCAGGTATCAGTTAAATAATAGCTAAGGGGTGTGTGCTTTGTTATTGCAGAAGGTGGTATTTAAACGTTTTTAACACTTTAAGGTGTGTCCGGGACTATAGGAAAACAGATATCAGGTTACTAAAATAGATGGGACTACAGCGGACTAATTAGGTAGCCTTTAGTGCTGATTGTGAAATTCAAACCCCCATTAATACTTCTAAAGTATCTTTTAGATAATGTGTGAAATAAAAAAGTCATTCAATGAATTTAATGACTGCCAATTTTTATACTCGAAATTTTAGAGTGGAAAATTTCTAGGGGTTTCTGAGTTTAGGAGGTCTAGATATGGAGACTAAGTTTCGGGGTCACCAATTTCTATATACTATTATTTGTAGGTTTCTAGGTGGTCAGACAGAAGTCGAATCAATGGAATATGGAAATTCCTTTAAAGGATACCCACTGTGCGAAACTAATTTAAAGAGGAAACTCTGGGAAAACCTCAAAAAGGGTTGAAGAGGAGTGGTCAATCAGCCGTAAAATGGAAACTAGAAAAACCACTGAACCCTATTGATACATTTCCAAGTCCCTATTCAAAACCAAGTCAAGATAGCCAGTACCCACTGTACGTTTTTCAGCTGGGGATCTCATTTAAATTGGATCTACCAATTACCCCAACACAAACACAGATACTCACTCATAAATATGGGTTCTCACACAGTTTCTGGCGTGCAGGTTGCGAGCAACAACAAGAACAACAAGTGGCCATGGTTATAGGTAGTATTATCCACACATCCAGGTAGTCGTAGTCGCTCAGCAGGCAGAAAAAAGGTAATCGTAAAGGTAAAGGTAACGAAAACAAATGCTCACCTTTGGCAACAACAAAGAAATTGATTTTCCCTGTTCGTCTTTAAAGATTTTTCTGAATCAGTGCAGCGAGCAACAACAACTAGAACCGGAATCCGTTTGAAGTTGAAGCGCGCGCAACACGCACGCACACATGCGCAGTGGAGTGGAGTTGGAGCTGGGATTGTGTGGGTGTCAGTTGCAAGGCGCTTCGAACTCCTACACTGACAAAAGAAATCTAATTTACTTTTTATTATTTAATGGTGTCTAAATAAAATACAGTTTAATTTCAAAGTTAATATTTGCCAGGGTTATGCAATTATTGTAGTTTTTATAATTATTAATATTAATATTATTTGCGTTAAAAGTTATGAAGTATATAATTTTACATATGAACAAATATATAATTATTTAGATTAAAAACATTCAGATTGCAAAATGTTCTATATTTTTTTATATTCATAGATAAAATGAATTCTTCCAGATCATAACCTTCAGTCGCAAGGCGCTTCGAACTCCTACACTGACAAAAGCAATCTAGTTGCTAATGGCGAAATAATTTACTTTTAATTATTTAATGGTGTCTAAATAAAATACTGGAACAGTTTAATTTCAAAGTTAATATTTGCCAGGGTTTTATTATTATTAATATTAATATTATTTGCCGTATAAGTTAAGAAGTACTTAATTTTACATTTGAACAAATATATAATTATTTAGATTAGAAACATTCAGATTGCAAATTTTTTTATATATTTTATAATTATTGATAAAATGAATTTATCCAGATCATAACCCTTCTATTTTATATTTCATCCGTTTTAATTTATTCGCTCAGTGCAAGTTCGATCTCCAGAGTTCGAAAGGTGCGATCGAAGTCGAGAACTGTCTCTCAGTTGCTTTTGAGTTGCGAGCGCGGTTTGTGGCTTGAAATTCGCTCTCTCCGAATCTCCGAATCCGAATCCGAATCTAAAATCTTTATTGTTTTTCGGTGTGTGCTTTGCGGTTGTGGTGCCTTGTTTATGTTAATCCAATATTTATATATACAGGCGAAATATTGCAGAATTAGCAATAAATTCGGCCAATTTATCGGTATTCGGGTTTAGAAGCGTGAGACCCGCGAGCTGAAAAGTGGAAAAAAATGAGTGTGCAGCATAAGTGATCGCTGGAAGTGGAAGTTAAAGGGTCAAACCGGTTTTCGGACAACATGGAGTTGCCACCAGCAGCAGCAGCTCAACAGAATGCGTCGGCATCCTTGCAACGTGTCGCCTCGGAATCCAGTCTTGGTCGGCAGGGGGAGCAGGAAGCTGGAGGAGCAGCTGCTCCGCCTGGCCAACTGATGGGCCATCACTATCATTACATCCAGTATCCGGCGCCACAGCTGCAACAGCTGCCCTGCCAGTGTCCCTGCTCCTGCGGCAGGGCACCTGCTCCTCCTCCTCCTCCGCCGCCCGCTCAGCCCTCCAATCCCGGCCAGAATGCTTCGATGGCCGTGGCTGTGCTGGTCCACCAACAGACGCCCAGTCAACAGGAGCCACTCAAAGCCCAGTCCGCCCAGTCCCTGCTCAATCACTCCTACCAGGCGCTCCACGAGGAGCACCACCAGCATCACCAGCACCAGGAGCAGCTCCAACTGGACTCCTCCGCCGGAGCCGGGAGCTGTGACTGCGATCTGGAGTGCACCTGTCCAGCCACCGGAGGCAATTCCTCGTTGGCCCAGCACAAGAGGAGCCTGCTGGCGGACGCCATGCTGGGAGCAGATGAGATCACGGTCAGTGAGTCGGACAACAACAGCACCATGATCAAGAAGAAGAAACCAAGATCGGTCGGAGGAGCTGGACAACTTCCGCCCAAGACTCAACCCACGGGGGATAGTTGCAATGACATCTACCACGACACTGAGCTGGATGGAGCAGGAGGAGCAGTGGCCACTTCCCCGGGTTCGGGCATCAAGTCACAGATTCTGGATGATAATCGGCCACCTCTGCCGCCACGCCCACCGCCCAGGCCCAGGAGTAATGCGAATGGTTCCATCGGTGAGTCGGAGGAAGTTCTAAAGTTCGGTGGGGGGAAGTTAGGAACTCGTTTTGGTATGGAAAACTGAAAGATCTTATATGATTTCATTTGAATCTAGTCTGTTGGTAATAGAGATATTAGGTACAGAGCTTATTAATGAAATAGTAATTGATATCAAGAAGGAATTTCGGGAAAAGAGCAAGGATCCTTATACGGGGGTGAACCGTTCCGGATTTCTGGTTGGAAGAGGTATTCAATAGAAATTTAGAAAAATTTGATTGTGTAATATATGAACTTATAAATAATGTTGAAAATTATGATTTTTGTATTTTATAATGGGGGAAAAAAATTAAAAGAGTTTTGTTTTTCTATGAAATTGTATTTTTATTTTATAAAATTTATTTAACTCGTTTACTGTCTCTTATTCATGGTTAAAACCTCGATAGTAACTTGTAAGTGCTATTCATTCTCGATTTGCTCTGGTCCATTCTCCTTTTGCCCTTATCCTTGTGGTCCATTTTCGATTTCATCTTCTCCTTTTGCTTCATTTCCGTTTCCGATTAGCTTTTCATGCATTACCCTTTTTATTTCTTCTTCTTTATTTTTTTTCTCTTCTTCTTTCCTTTGTTTTTTATCATCTCTCTTTTGTTTTTCTACTTCTTGCTTTCTTTTTTGTTCTTCCCTATATGCTATCCTTTCCTGCATGTATATTTTATCCTCTAGTTCAAATATCTGCTTTTCCCCCTCCTTTTCTTCCTTTCTCTCATTAATTTCATCCGTGATCTCTTGAAAACCTGCTGACGTACATTGGCCGTCGCTTTCCTCATAATCTATTAGATAGCACAGGAAAAGCGTGTCCACTGCCGTTCCATAGACAACGAATACCCCTTTCGTCAAGAAATGGGCGAAAATTACTACCACAATGGTGGGTAACACATTATGTTCTATTGAAATTAAGGGCAGGACGAAATAAGTGCCCACTCCTGCAATTGAAACTAGCACCATTCTCGAGTAAAACAAGAACGTGTGACCGATTTCTTCAACAAAAAACCCAAGAGACGCGTTCTTATGTGTCAATTTTTTCGAATGGTCGCCACTGTATTTCAAATCCCAGCCCTGATCGGCACACATGATATAGGCATTGTAATATGGGATTTTCAGACAAAACTTGGCCACCCAGGACAAAATGGGGGAAAAGAGCGATGGTGAGATACTAATTAGAATGCGGACTAAACCTTTGAACATGGTGCCGATCGATCCCCTAACCACAGTCCCAAAATGTTTGTGAATGCCCGAAAAGAAAGTCGATTTCCACTTCCAGTAATCCTTGACAAACTTGGAGGCTAGTATCATGAAGCTAATGTCGTAGATCAATGAGTCTAGAAAGATGAATATGAATGCGTTGTAGGAGAGGGCAAGATATGTCCACCACGATCTGTTGATCTCCTTAAAGCTACAGGTGCCTACCGAAATATTAAAAGTCTTTGGGTCGCAGGAATTACCCGATTCGTCTTTAAATAAAGACTCATCGGTGCTGACCAGAAGTAAGCTAATGGCTATGGTAACAGCTAGGGAAATTATGAAGAGTACAAAGTTGAAGATGGGGAAGAGTAAAGTGTTGCGCATTCTGTACGTCGCCCTACTGGCCTCCCTAAGGAGAACAGATACAAAGCGGATGCTTGATCTCTGCTTGTTTAGCTCACTTGTCAAAAAAACGCTGGTCAAGGAAAGGATCACGGATATAAAGATCCATTGTGTTTTTTCATACAGCTGAAGCCCGAAAATGCTGATATACGTGTCTCCCGCTAGGCAGGTCCGAACAATGGAGAAACCGGTGGTGAACCCTAGGATAAAGACCACTAGGCAGATGGAGCACCTCAACCAGAAATGAGGGTTCCAGCGCATAATAAAAACCAAAAACAGTGAGGCCAACAGCGTGATGGAGCAGACCATCAGGATGCAAATCCAGGAGTTTTTCAGATCTTCGATTAGCTCCTTATCCTTTGAATATATGACATTCTGGGCCGCATTTTTCATCAGATTGTTTAAGGTCGGGAAAGTCTCCACGAATGGATTCTTGAAGAGAGTATTGTTCAGTAGGCGGCGGCACTCCTCCGCTGAATTAGTTTTATCATTTTCTGGAGCTCTTGTAGAGCTCGAGCCCATGATCCCGCTTTGGACCTTTTCGCGGATGTTGTCGCTTGGGAGGTAATCACAAATGCTCTTCGATATTTCGGAAATGCATCGATCGAAATATGAAGTGCTTTTGCTGTACCAGCGCGCACAATCTTTGCGCTCAATGGCCTTCTCCATGTCCTCTTTTGTGCGCAGCTGGTCCTTGATCCTGTCCGTCAGACAGATGAGACGACTGTACAGATCCTCGAAGCTCAGTTCGTCCTTCATAGTGTCCCAAAAGAACGGTTTGTTGGGACATGACTCCAAACACACCTGTTGAAAAGTAAATGATATTATAATACCATGAATGGGCGTAAACATTTCAATATATTAATTAATTTATATACAAATGTTTCGAATGAAATATATCTAACCAGTTATCAAAGAAAAAATTGCACATTTTTCGTCGATAGTAATGGGTATGACCAGTAAAATATATTTGTTTACCTGTGGGGTCTGGCACGTCGACAAGGGATTTAACAGTGGATTCTGGCACTTATCCATGTCGAAATAGAACAATTTTGTTTTATTTACTTCGGTACCTTTGCCGCACACTTGGCCTAAAGAGTCCTTGGGTTTATAATTTCCATTTGGTAATTTGAGACCGATGAGAAGGAACCACAGGGCCAAAAAAAACAAGAGCATATACCCCCAATTCGTATCCGTGTGCCTGTGAAGCCTGTGATGCGGTGACATTGTCGCCTGGTTGATCACCTCCCCAGATTCCTCTGACATCGCTGTTCACTGAAAAAGTCGTTGCAAAATTAAGGATCAACCACGGATTTTTCTATACATAAATCGATGAACTTTAAAAATGTAGATTTAGGAAATAAAGACATTTACATTTATAAAAAAAAATGAGATTGATAATGTTCTAAATATTTCCTTATGGCAAAAGAACGACAATAAAATTCAGAAGAAGTCTTTCACGTATCAAAAAGTCATATATACTTAAAATCTCAATAATCTAAGAGTACATAACTACGATTGAATTTTTAACTTAATATTCTTTGTGTAACTCACCTTTTTTGCGGCCCTTTCTTTGATATACGAGTAGCACTGGATTTCCAGAAAATAGTTGCACAGGGTCGAAAACTTTAAAAAACGATTCGACTAAATTCGATGGTATTCAGAAAAGAACTGTGGCTTTTATACTTGCACGTTGCCTTAAATAAACATCTTAAAACACCCAAATCTGATTTCCAAGGAATATAAGTTTTTTGGAAAATTATGCGTTACACTAGTTCTCATTAAATTTGTTTTGGCACGATTACTGCGGTAATTTAGGTGTACTTCCGCATTTTTGAGCTTAGTTTCTTTTGATACCCGTTACTCGTAGAGTGAAAGGGTATATTGTATTCGTGGGAAGGTATGTAAAAGGGAGAAGCAAGAGTTTCCGACTCTATAAAGTATATAGATTCTTGATAGGGATCACTAACCGAGTGGATCTAGCCATGTCCGTCTGTCTGCCAGTCTGTCCATATGAACGCTGAGATCTCGAAAACTACAAAACCTAGAAAGTTGGGACTAACCACACATATTCTTGGGCTTTCTAACGCCCACAATCTCCTTAACGGACTTAAAAATGTGTCTGGCGCTCACATTTCTAAAGATGATGAAAAAGTATAAATGCAATTTTGTTGTGCTTAAAAATATATATCAAAATGTAGAAGAAATTTTTCAAATCGGACCATTCTTTAAAAAGTTATGAGCAAAAATTGAAACAGCCGCTAGATGGAGCCATCAAAAATGTCAACAGCCGCTAGATGGCGCGAGTAGCTTTGGGTAACGGGTATCTGATAGTCGAAGCTCTCGACTATTGCGTTCTTTCTTGTTAAGTCTGCTATCGCTCTAACAGCGAGTTTGGTGTATTATCACTAAGGTTGTACTGAGGCTTAAAAATTAAAGAACGATAAGAAAAATGGAACCCCTTATTCAGGTTCCGTCTTAGGTTAATATCTTAAAACACTGAGAACCAGAATTCTACGAAATTAAAATTATTATGAACGTGTGTATATAAATATAAATTAAAACGATTAAGGCGGTTTAACGGTATAAACTAGTGACGATCGCACTTTCGACACCAGAGATTTCTCGTAGGAAATTTTGTGACGAAAAATTGTATTAAACATTTTCACTTTATTAAATATTTCAAAATGGGAAATAATTTAAACAATTTGTCATAACTTAAAATATACCTATTCTTGGGTTAAATAACATATAAATATATTTACACATAGATTTATGAAAATATTGTTCTTGCAATGCCACAGATAAAGTTTCGTTTGCTGGTTCTGTCGTATCAGCCTTTTAAGACTTGCGAAATGAATGCAAATGCATTCCATTTAAAAGAGTTGGCAAATATCAATGATTCATAACAAGATTATTGCTATAGAATTGTGTTTATAACTTTATATAGACTTTTAATGATGTACTACGTATCTTGATTCAATTATAACCATTTAACTAAAAAATAAATATTTTGTAGGGTGACATTGGGTTCTTTTGGACTCTATAAGGGTATCATAATCTTCGCTCCTGGTCCTGGTGCTCCTTCCCCATCAGTGCTGTCGCGAATCACTGCTTTTCCTGGTCACAGATTTCGTGTCACTGATTTTCCGCCCCGTTGCGAACGCAGCTTCCGCTTGGACGTGACTTCCTCATCCGCATTTCCTGCGCCTGCGCCGGAGGACTCTTGCTCTTCTCTCTTCATATTTTCGTCCTCTCTATTTCTCCTGGAGCTGGTGCAAAATATTTGCTCGGGGGGTTGGCGCTGTGCTAATGTCAGTCAGGATTTCAGTTGACACCGTTCCTGTAATTGCAACGCACACTCTTTGTGGCGCCACCTCCCAATCTCCAGCAGTATCCAGCTTCCAAGTGCCCCACTCCATTGGCCCAAGTCCGCGCAGCTGCCTCATCCCATCATCGCCAGCTTTTTCCCCTCATCTCAGCCAGCTTCCCTGGCTGTGTAGATATTTTTCTGTTTTCTGTTCGCTGCGGAGAAGAAAAGAGTGAGGAAAACGTGTTCCGGAATTTGCCAGCGCTCGAGAAGATCCCCGCCAGGATGTGTTCTTAGTTGATAGCCCAGCTTAGCCACATTTTCGACTGACCAAGGAAGCCATCCGCTTAACCAATCCAACATGCACGGCTATCCGGTGATGCAGTTCGTGCAGTACAGCATGCCCCCGCCCTGCTCCTGGGTGCCAGCTCCTCCTCCTTCCTCGGGGAATGTGGATGGCCATCATCGCGGCTCTGGTTGGGATTGGTCTACCTCGCTCTTGGACACTCTTAACTTATATATTTTTTTATTTACCTATTTTACAGCCCATCGCCATGGAGCTGGGATCAAGAAGTACGTTGTGTGGTGCCTCATCTGCGGCGGCTTCAGCTGCCTGCTGGGCGTGCTCTTCCTGGGCGTCTACTTCCTGCTCCATTCCTACACCATCACGGTGGGCAACTTTGAGACGGTTCCCACCTTTGTGCCCGCCACCCTGCTCATCCTCACGGGGATCTGCATCATGAGCTTGGCCAGGCGGAGGAATCGCTATAGTTATTTGGTGAGCAAGAACTTTCCTTTTCTTTTCATTAAACCTTAGTTAAACCTTTTATTAACCTTATTTAAACCTTATTTAAACCTTCTTGAAGCCTTAATTAAACCTTAGTTAAACCTTCTTGAAGCCTTCTTTAAACCTTCTTTAAACTTTCGTTAAACTTTCTTTAAACCTTCTTTAAACCTTCTTTAAACTTTCGTTAAACTTTCTTTAAACCTTCTTTAAACCTTCTTTAAATTTTCCTTAAAACTTCTTTAAACCTTTTTTAATCCTTAGTTAAACTTTTATTAAACCTTCTTTTAAACCTTAGTTAAACCTTAGTTAAACCTTCTTTAAACCTTCTTTAAACCTTCTTTAAACCTTCTTTAAACCTTCTTTTAAACCTTCTTTTAAACCTTCTTTTAAACCTTCTTTTAAACCTTCTCTTAAACCTTCTTTTAAACCTTCTTTTAAACCTTCTTTAAACCTTCTTTTAAACCTTCTTTTAAACCTTCTTTTAAACCTTCTTTAAACCTTCTTTTAAACCTTCTCTTAAACCTTCTGTTAAACCTTCTTTAAACCTTCTTTTAAACCTTCTTTTAAACCTTCTTTAAACCTTCTTTTAAACCTTCTTTTAAACCTTCTATTAAACCTTCTCTTAAACCTTCTTTTAAACCTTCTTTAAAACCTTCTTTAAAACCTTCTTTAAAACCTTCTTTTAAACCTTCTTTAAAACCTTCTTTAATACCTTCTTTAAAACCTTCTTTAAAACCTTCTTTAAAACCTTCTTTTAAACCTTCTTTTAAACCTTCTTTTAAACCTTCTTTTAAACCTTATTTTAAACCTTATTTTAAACCTTAGTTAAACCTTATTTTAAACCTTTGTTAAACCTTCTTTTAAACCTTAGTTAAACCTTCTTTAACCCTTCTTTAACTCGTACAGATCAAACTATCTGGAGCCTGTGGCCTGGTCTCCGCTCTCACCTGCGCCCTGGTCACCGTGACCACCACTGTGCTCCACATGAGTCGTCTGCAGGCTCTGAGGGAATGCGAGTACGCCCAGAAGACGAGGACTTGCACCTGTTACTCGGACCTCATTGAATCCCAGGTGGATCGAGTGGATAAGGGTGAGTGGTGTCCATCAGCTAACCGAAACCCTTGGCTAATTAACCCAATCCCTTTCAGAAGGAGTGCGCCTGGTGTTCGATTCTCTCTCGGATTGCGGTGTGGTCCACGGCTCCCTGTACTCCTGCTTGAGAGCCATCTTTGGACTTTCCGTAGCAGGAGTTCTAATCGCCGTCTTCAGCTGCATGTTGGTGTACCAACTGTTGAGTCACGAGCGGAAGAAGATGTACTGGGAGCAGCTGGAGCTGCGCTGCAGATCTCTGTACGCCAGTCAGGCTCCTCCGCCCACTTTGGGTCCCGGCAGGATGTTGAACTGCCGGTGCTGTGAGCAGTGCCACGCCCACAGGCAGTTGACTCTGCCCCTCCAGGCCACCGCTTATCCCTGGGATGAGGCGACGGTGGCCGCCGCAGCAGCAGCCGCCGGAGGAGGAGGAGGAGGTGGAGGAGAGCAGCGCTTCTGGGCAGCCCAGCCGCCGGGTAACTTCTACTCACCGAATCCAGGAGGTGAAGATGCAGTGGGCAGCTGTCGGAGTGGCGAAAGGAACGGCGGAGGAGGAGGAGGAGCAGGTCGGAGTAGCAGCGGTTGGAGCTGGCCGAGGATGCCCTGGCAAAGGACTACACCGGAAGCGGGTCGTCGGTTCCGTCAGGCGGCCGCCAGTCCGGATTCGCAGTACGGGTTCAGTTCGTCGACGGCGGTTCAGGGCGATGGCAATCAGATGCTCATCGAGGAGCCCGTGGTGGCCGCCGCCTATGGAGCGATGCCACCACCCAATGCTTTGCCCTATGGCGTTTGGGGTCCACCGCCGCCGTACAGCGATCCCAATAGTCCGGCGAGAAGGGGTTACTATCAGTATCTCCAGCCCACCGCCTGTTTGGTGGGCAATGCGGGTGGCACTGTGGCGGTGACTCTCACCCAGGAGCAACTGCATCCGACGTTGCAGCATGCGCATCCCCAGCAGCAGCAGCAATTGCAACAGTTGCAGCTGCAACGCCTCCAGGTGCAGTCCGCCACCCTGGAGCGGATGGATGGACTGAGCAGTGCCGGCAATGTCAGCACCCTGGTGGCCGCCACTCGCTCCTCCGCCTACAAGTCCAAGGCGGAGTACGAGAATACCCCTTCGGACAGCGATGGCGGTGGTAATCCGCGAGAGCGGGAACGCTGCTCCAATACGCTGCCCACGAGGAAGCTGAAGAAGCGTCTGGAGGCGGGCACGGGAGCCAAGAGCATAGGTCCGCAGAGCAATCCCGGCCAGCAGCGACCGAATGTCCAGCAGTTGTTCGCCAAACAGGAGCAGGCTGTCCAGGCGGTGCCGGCTAATCCGCAGCAGGCGCAACCCCAGACGGCGGGGGTGGAGAACAGTGGCTACCAGGACTCCAATGGAGCCATAGCCAAGGATCAGGCGGTGGGCACAGATCCTGCGGAATCAGAGGTCTACTTTGCGGACGTGAGCAGCTGCTGCAACATGTCGGTGAAGAACGACAGCTACTACGACAATGCCCAGCGACATCAGGGTCACCATCAGGTGCATCAGGGTCACCAGGGAGGTCACCATCACCAGCACAGCAATTGCAGCAGCAACGCCAACGAGGATTACCTCGCACAGAGATTTGGACGCGGGAGGGAGCACTCCGTGCGCAGCCGACTGCCCATTCCGCAGACGAGAAGGGAAGATGACTACGAGAGCTCCAACCTGAACATGCCCACGCTGAAGGAGCAACAGCAGCAGGCGCAGCAGCTGCAGAAGGAGATCTCGCGGCAGAGCATGTGCTCCGTGGAGTCGGAGGCCAAGACGGAGTTCACCGATCTCTCACCATCTACGCCTTGTGGCGGTAATCTTCCCCTGCCGCCGCCGGCCAACTTTGCCAGTGATCCTCCGGCGGGTCAGCAGTCCTCGCCCAGCTTTGTGGCCTCGTTTCCCTACTCCTCGGAGTCGCAGTGCCTGGAGGCGCATCGTCGCTCCACCAAGAACATCCACGAGCTCTTGATCGCCGGCGGATCCTCCTCCAATGTTGGTGGTGACTCCCACTACGAGGTGATCAACGATAGAGGGGGTAATCCCTACCAGCTTCAGCGAACCCAGCAGGCCAAGCACAAGGCCAAGTCCAAGACGCGATCCCGGGAACAGCTGGACATCTATGGCAGTGGAGCCGAGCGATCCGACTGGTCATCGGATGGAGGTCGCTTGTGAGGCACCGACGATCAGGAACAGGAGGTTTTTGTCTAGCAGCGGTTTCACCTTCATTGTATTCTCCATGGAGAAGGATCTGGATATCAGTGATGATCATTTATCATACGATATATATCACTGCCTGTAGAACCATTCACCTTTGGTTTTCGAATCGTCGCATTTGTAATGTTTGCCATCCAAAATGAAACAGAAACGGAACTCTATTCTATTTAATATCCCCAACTATCAATGGCCCCCAAGGGGGCGCCAAAAAGAAGACCTTGCTTTAACTACTTTACGCGATATCCTTTTGCATAGTTTACTTAGTACATATATTATTACTTAACACATATGGTAGCATTGAATTGAATGTTGACAACTTGTAGCAATGATAATCTATATGGATATTATTATATATACAAATTATGTTATATTTACCTGCGTATTTACATAGTTGCGTATACACACACACACACCCGTATACACATATACACACACAACAAATATATGACTAGTTAGTTAAATGTTAGAGCGCCAGTTAAAATTTATTAAACGAGTACACCAAGTATAACCAAAACATTTTAACAAAAATGAAAGCGGTTTTTTAATGGGGGTGAAAGGGGTACTTCAAGTGCTAAGTTAACCAATATCGATTTGGTTTAGAACAGCAGTTGAAGAAATATATATTTATTTTACGTTCAGAAAGAGGAAAAATTTGGTCTTATTAAAAAAAAAAAAAAAAATCTTAAAAAAAAAAATAAATAAATTTTACATTTAATACCTTCTGATCTGTGGGAAAAGATTTTACCAATATAAATATATATTCTTTAAATCCGAATCATAAGATAAGATATCAAAGAATTGGGTGGGAAACTTGGGTGGGTTGATGGAGTTGTATAACAGTTTTGAAGAACAAACCTTGTACAATCTCTCATATTTTTAAACCCAGTGAAAAACCGATTTTGTTCATGGAAAGAAAAACGTCGTATTTTGTTCTTAAAATTAAAATTTGGACTTTAATGACTACGTAAACAAGGTGATGTTTTGCTTAGACTATGGCCACCGGTGGACCTAACCCAATGCCTCACTGGGCCACCCGGTGAAGGAGCATGAAGATAGCGGTCAGGCCGAGACCCAAACTGACCACAGAGGCACCGGCATTCTTCCGATCCGCTATACTGCCATGTGGAATCTCGTTCTCGGAGTCATCCGGCTGGGGTTCCGGAACAGCCAGCTCCTCCACGGCCAGCATGGTGGCCTCGTTGATGGTCCTCAGCAGGGGATAGTTCTGACTCGATCTTCGCGGCAGTGAAGTCACCTTCTGGAAGTCCTCGTACGTATCCTCGTCCAGCTTGCAATTGCCCAGGAAGTCATCCGTATCCACTGACCACACCATCACTCCCGCCAACCGCTTGGTCATGGCGAACAGCACTTTGTTGGCTATGGAACGCGAGCTGTCGTAGGTCACCACATTGATCTCCTGGGTGAAGACATTGCGCTCTGATCTGGCCAGCACCTGGCTGGTTTGGGGATCCCATTGACGTGTCCAACCGGAGGTCTGATTGCTCAGCGTCTGGCAGATCTCGTTGTAGCCCAGGAATCCATCTTCGCGGGTGTAGGGACCCTTGAAGCCAACTCCATCGCTGGCGTCGTTGAGGTTTCCTCCGGCCACCGTTTTGAAGGTGCGTCCATAGAAGGGCAGACCCATCACTAGCTTCTCCGGAGGGGCGCCCAGCTTCAGCAGGTAGTCGATGGAGAATTTCTGAAACAATAAATTAGGGATAGTGTTTAAATTAAGGGTTTACGATAATCCGATTTTAAGACAAAAAGTCGTCCAAAACAAAAAACTTCATATTTGAGAAAAAGTCGAGAAACCTTAAAAAAAACCTTTGAAATAATCTTATATCTTAAATAACTCTGCTTTTAGGAAGGGTCTCTGTAGGATAAATATATTGTAGTATTTAACATATTATCTTAATTTGCTAGCAATATGGTTATTCAAGTTATTGTACACAGAAAAAAAATTGACAAAAGATCAGATTGATATGTGCTGGTTAATTTTATATATTTTAAAGATCAAGTTATTCATATAATTTTGATATGAATAAAGATTATGTTTACCTAATTTTACATTATTTGTTCAAAAAATGTGGTATTTCATATGATATGATAAAATATCAAGTTGATATGTTTAAATAATAAATTTGACATAAATCATATCGGCTTATTATTGATATGAAATAAGGTACAATTGATCCTATTTCATATCGATTTTTTTTCTGTGTACCTTCTATACATTTTAATTACCCTTCCAAAACTAAAACTTTTATCAATCATTATCAATATTTAAAAAAAAAATTTTTACAACGATCCGAACTATTTAATAACCCTATTATAATGATAATAATAATATTCCTCCTATTCATAATCGAAGGATACCATAATAACTCAAACTGGGGTTTATATCATTAGTTCTTGATATTCTCAGCTAATAAATTAGATGCACAGTTTAAGGTACACAAAATAGTAAAAATATTCCTGGAATTCCTATTTTTCCGAGAAACTTCCGCGGCAGGTGCAGGTTCACACTTACCACGCTCAGCGGATCATCCGCGGGCGCCGACAGCGGAGCATTGTAGCCCACCCTCTGATCCCAGCTGCCGTGGTAGTCGTAGCACATGATGTGCAGGTAGTCCAGGTAGCGCGAGATCTGCCGCACATCGTAGGCCTCATCGATGACCTTCTTGGCCGCCCCGATGGCGGAGGTCAGCAGCAGTCCGTGGTTGTCGAACTCCTCGCGCAGCTCCTTGGTCAGCAGGACGAAGTTCTCGCGATCGGCGGGCTTTCCCTTCCTCTGCGTGGGATACTCCCAATCCAGGTCCAGGCCATCGAAGTCGTACTTCCTTATAAAGCTGGACACCTGCTTCACGAACCGACCGCGCAGCAGGCTGTTGGCCACCAAAGTGGAGTAGTTGGCCGATCCCTCGTTCCAGCCGCCGATGGCCAAGCTGACCTTCAGATGCGGATGGGTGCGCTTCAGACCCGTCAGCTTCTCGTAGCCACCCTTCCCGTACTCCTCCTTGAGGTCCTGCCAGGGATCTGCAGAGAACGAAATATTTATGAGTACTAAATAAGAAAAAATTAAGATTACTACATTGATATCATCTAATAGATAACAGAAATAATAAAGATAAATATGATATTTAAGGTATAATTGGTCTTTTAATAAACATATACACATTAGTTAAATGAAAGAGGTTCTTACCAATACAAAATCTAAAGTTAATACTGTATTCAAAGTTCAAATTGGGTATATGAAATTTTGTAAAATATATTTTTTTACATTTTTGAATAAATCAAAAGAATACGCCCTATATTTTTACTATTTTTACTCATAATATTTTTACAGACGAGTACTTTTATAGAGATTTCAGACACATTTAACAAAAATATAACATTTTTAGTAAAATATTTTATATAACAAATTATCCTACGCAGAAAAAAAATTGACAAAAAATCAGATTGATATGTGCTGGTCAATTTTATATTTTTTAAAGATCAAGTTATTCATATCATTTTGATATGAATAAAGATTATGTTTACCTTATTTTACATTATCAAATATCAAGTTGATATGTTTAAATCATAAAATTGACATAAATCATATCGGCTTATTATTGATATGAAATAAGGTAGAATTGATCCTATTTCAAATCGAATTTTTTTTCTGTGTATAACATCAAACAATGTATAAACTGATCCCTGAACTTATTTTCCTCTCTGTAAGCCATAAGGAAGCCTTTCAATTTGCATACTGGATATAAAATCGAACCGGAAACTCACCCAACGACTTGATGGCTGCCTGGGTGATGTCCAGACCCGCGAAGGCGTAGACCACATGGGTGCACAGGTTGGGATCGAAGTTGTCGATGGCATAGGCGCCCAGCTCCGGTCGGTAGACAGCCCAGGTGGAAATGTAGCAAACCACCACCTTATCGTGCAAGGGTCCTGCAAGTAAACAAAAATACAAGTAGCAACCGTTTGTGGTTAACCTATAAGACTATAAGACTCACCTGTCCTGGCGGCCACTGAAGCCCACAAGCTGCCCGAAATGGAGGTTAGGAGGAGGAGCAGCCACAGCTGCGGTGGGGAAGCCCTCAGTTCGCCCTTCAGCGTCATCTGTGGTGGCTTCGGTTTTTCCTGGGGGAAGAGTCAGTCAATCCGGAATCGAGTTAAATGCTTTGCGGGGTTGCAACTATGTTGTGACAATTCATAATTCCAATTCAGCTCAATTGCCGGCTTAATTGATGGGCAAAAGTGAAAGGGACAAGAATTGACTCATGTAAGCCCATGTAAACTCTAAGAAAACTGGCATGCTGAAGTCAAAGTGTGGGTATTCAATATATTATATATACTTCCCCTCCGTTTGTTCTTAGAGAATGGGCAATCGGCTATAAATATATATTATTTGTAGTTCACATCCGCTTGTTCTTAGAGATAAGCACAAATTCTGTGACTTGCGTTGTTATTATTTGCTTATTGTATTTAAATACTATGATTAATTTTGAACAAAACTGATAGCATTTTAAGATAATACTCTCTTTTTTTGTGGAAGATCATCCGGGATTAAAAACAATTTGACATGGAATTTTAGATAAAAAAGAAATTGCAAAAAATTCTTAGATAAAGAATGGAATATTCCAGGAACTTTAAAATGGTTTAGAACTTTGTTCCATAAGTATTATAATTCAGCGAGCTTTAAGACACCTTCTAAAGATCCATTTGATAAGTTATTAACTGTTATAATCATTTAAAAAAAAATCTCTAAAATATACAAAAAAAAAAATAAATTTTATCGAAACCTGAATCAATTCTTTACAGTGTAATAATTCGAAAATAATGCTTATTATGTATTATATCTAAATAATAGGATGAAATGTTCTAGACCCAAAAAATGGTATACAACATATACTTTATAAGAATAACGATTTACGAAGATTTACTTTTAATAAGTTACCAATTTTTGTATAGTTTTTTATAAGAATAAATTAATTTTTTACCCAAACCTTAAGCAATTCTTTAAAGTGTAATAGAGTTTCTTGAAGAACTACAGCACGAATCGCGTGAGTCACTGCAAATGGATTTGAAAAATCTAAATCAAGTCCGAATGTAATCAAAGAATTCGCTTTGTTCTTTATAGCCCGGCTTGGATCATTTAATTCCACAAAGTGGATATAAAAGCCGACTGGCTGACCATTTGAGTGGCTGGTCGAACCTGATTCTCAACTTTCGCCGGTGCGCCCTTAAATAGCTGGTCAAGTCAGCGAATCTTTGGTGCATCGGGCAGAACAGTGAATCATGAAATCCACACACAGTTCCAGACTGTTTTTTTTATTATTTATCTTCGAAAGGGTAAAACAAGTTGGCCTTGGTATCTCAAGTCTGATAACGAACGGCATGAATAGGCACTTAAAAGTTGGTAATATTGTGAGAAATGGAAAATATAGGAAGTGCGCACCGAGAAATGGATGGAAAACAAAGCTTAAAAGGCGGTTTCACTTTCCGGCTTTTTACTTTTCCACCAAAACGTATGCATATTAATTTGTTTCTTTTTTTTTTAGTGAGTTTTTGTTGCTCAGGTTGCCCCAGGCAAACCGGAATTTGGCGTTCATCACGAGTTAAGACCGCGACCCGTCTCGAAAAAAAAAACATGGGTACGAAATCGAAAACGAGAGGAAAAAACCAGGCCATCAAGCCGAGAACAAACATCAGTTCAGATGGGGTGGGAGATGAACTCCCTTCGTACTTTGTAGGCTGCGCATGCGCAGCAGAGGAAGTCGAAAGCCAATTAACAAACACACACGATCGTTAAAAACCGAAGAGAAACCCTCAGGTGTCACCGAAAAACAAGTACATTCAATGTTTATTTTTCTTTATCAAGCTAAGTATGAGTACAGTATATGTAACTCCGTTAGCGTATCGAATTTATACGGTTTGGTATTCTGTTCGATATGCACTATGTTTCATTACCCGTTTTACGACGACACAAAAACACTTTGCACCGCCTTCGTGGCCAGCTCGCTTATAACTGAAGTCGACTCTCCTTCGTGGCCACAGCGTAAATTGATACATATATTCGGATCCGGCTCTATAGAGCCACTCAAGCCGAACCCGATCCACCCAGTCGCACACACCATACACAGTATTCTCCAAGAGCCAAAATGCCAAGACATTGGGGAAGCAAGAGTCGCGCTCAGCATAAAAACCAGAAAGGAAGCTATAGCTTCGGCCAGCCGAAACTTATATACCCTTGCATCTGCAAGGGTTATCATGAAATTACAAACTTTTAAATTTCTTATTTTGACATTAATTTTTCTATCTCCCATTGGCAGCTATATAATACATCCGTTCGAATATATTTAAATTTAATTCGAAATTATGAAATATTAAAAAAAAAGCATATCCCAGAGAAGAATTTTTCCCTATTCATTTCCGTTTAATTTCCGACCGTCCCTATAGCAGCTATATGTGTATGCTTAATTTAATTCGAAATTCGAATATATTAAGAAATAATATTCTCAAGAATAGAAGGTAATATTTCAAAAAACACCTAAGCTATAATTTCTTTTTCGATCTTTCCTATGGGAGCTTTAGTTGTCCGATCATCCCGATAGCTTAAAAACTGAGAGACTGGTTTACGTAGAAACATACATGGCTAGATTGAATCGTGAAGTAATGCTGATCCAGAATATATATACTTTATGGGGTTGGAAACGTCTCCTTCACTGCGTTGCAAACTTCTGACTGAAATCATTATGCCCTCTGCAAGGGTATAACAAACTAGCAAAGAGCACAAACTTTATGAAGAGAAGGTTCCAGAAGAGTTTATAACTTGCAAGAGATCTTTAATTTTTGGCGGAAACTTACGATAAGAATACAATTTTACAGTAACGTTTTAAATTCCTTGATTTTAATTATAATGTTATAATTGTTCTTTTATAAAAATAGAAAATCAAATTTATGTTAATCAAAAATAAACAAAATATAATACGAATGCCGCATAACTTTGTTGTTGATCCAAATCCAAATGATAGAAATGTAGTATAATTTAATATGGGCTTCATTTGTAATTGAAAAACCTTTTTTTTAAAGATCTAGTATGTCCTGGAATATATTTCCCTTTGTTTTAAAATCTATCAAATTTTTAATTCAAACATTTGGTTTCCCACTCGTCGGTAGTCAAGTAATATTGGGCCATATTTTTAAAATATTATTAATTTCTAATATATTATTAAAATTCATTCATTCCCGTTGACAAAAATCCGAAATATTTTTTATCCATCCGCAGACTTATTTTTTAAAAGCTTTCACCAAATCGCGCCAAGTCTATCGGTTTATCGGGCTTTTGGTGCCAGAGGAAAGTGCCATCGCTGATTTTTGGACGTAAACAAGTGCGTGCACGGGAAAACAGGAAAAGATTAACGGAGCGACATCCAAAATAGGCGCAAAACAGAGATTATAGAGCTACCCTTCGACAGCGATGGACGAGGACAAGGATCCCGATCCCGTGGGCAGCGGAGCGGCATCCGCCTGCAAGCGCCAGCGACGCAACACCGATGCCCGTGAAGATGGTGGTGGCCACCAGGGAGACACGGCGCAGATTGGGTAAGTGTGGTGGGCTAAGCTCTGCGGCTTGGATAACCAATTGATTTTTTTCCGGTTGGGTTAACCAGCGAGGAGAACACTGTCGTCTCCACAAACCAGTCGGCCATCAAAGGCACCACAATCACAACAATGACAAGCAACAACAATAACGAAGAGGAGAAGGGGCAGCTGGTGGAGATGGAGCAGCTGGAGAAGGACAAGGAGCAGCCGAAGGAAAAGGAGCCGGAAGTGGCACAGGCTGAGAAGGATTCCTACCCACCGGCTGAGGAACAAGCGGGCCCCTCCCACCTAGAGTGTCAATTATCGCCCCACGCCGCCAGTACCGTGCTGGCAGCCAGTAAACCAAAGCTCCCCAGTGGCACCACCACCATCGACAGCGATGATGAGCCACCGGCGACCCCGCCACTGGGTGAAACCTCCCCGGATCTCACTTCGCCCAGGTTCAACCAGCGCAACATACCGGCCACACGCTCCTATCGCCGCATCAGCATAGAGCTGGTGGGCACGGTGACCGACTCGGAATCCGATGGCGAATTGCCAGAGCGGCAGACCGAGGAGGAGACCGAGGACGCGGACGCAGGTGATAGCGATGACCCCGCGGCGGAGGCTGCGGCTGCTGCTGCTGCTGCTGCGGAGGATGAAGATGTACATGCAGCCGATTATTCCTCGGACAGTTCTTCCAACGACGTACGCTATTCAATGTCCAGTGAAACTGATTCCACAATTGAGGTGAGTCCTTAAACCTTTTCCATTCACCGAGTAATTAAGTAGCACATCCTAGTGATAAGTTGATTGTCTAATGAATCTTTACTAATGCCTCAAGAGTCAACAGGACGATGTGGAGTTCAACGAGCACGTCAATGCCGACGACCGGGCGAAAGTCGACTGCGCCGTGGACGAGGTGATGTGCAAGTGCAAGCCCAAGTACTCGTGGAACTGCGACCAGGAGCTGCTGCAGCGGGAGCACAATATAATCAACCGCATCGGTTGGCGTGGCGGCCACACCTCGGCCCAAAGCTTCGGGCAAGGTTACTATGGCTCGCGCCAGGTGGTGGAGCAGTTGACGCTGCTGAGTTCCCTGAACAAGCATGATGGCTGTGTCAACTGCCTGAATTTCAACCGGGCCGGCGACCTGGTTTGCTCCGGCTCCGATGATCTCAGCATTATCGTCTGGGACTGGGCGAACGAGAAGGCGCTGCACCGTTTTCGCTCCGGCCACAGCATGAACATCTTCCAGACCAAGTTTATCGATAGCGCCGGCTGCCTGGACATTGTGTCCTCCAGTCGAGATGGCCAGGTGCGGAGGTCAGTGATTCCACCCTCTGGTGGCACCATCAAGCCCATGCGTCTGTACACCCACAGCGATTCGGTGCACAAGATCGTGCTGGTTCCCCACAGCCGACACGAGGTGATGAGTGCTGGCGAGGATGCGGCTGTCAAGCACTTTGACTTGCGCGCCAGCAACGCCGCCACCACGATGCTGCGCTGCGTCCACCACGATGAGAACGAGCGGGGTCGCGTTCGCCTCTTCAGCATCGCCCACCATCCCTATGCGCCCGAGTTCTGCGTCAGCGGATCGGACGATAAACTGCGGGTCTACGACAAGCGCAAGCTGACAAAGACCCTCTTGGAGATGACGCCGTCGAATATAGAGGATGTGAGCATGTGCCGCAACCCGGGCCAGGCAGTCTAATCTCTGTTTTTTTCGTCTCGTGTCCAGGAGAAGATCACGCAAATTACCTGCGCCGTTTACAACCACAGCGGCAGCGAGATATTGGCCTCCTACAGCGATGCGGGGATCTACCTCTTTGACAGCCGGAACACCAAGGACGGCGAGTATCTGCACTGCTACGAGGGGCACATGTAAGTTTAGGGAGCAGCACTAGTATGTCCAGGTACTCATATTTATCTCTGTTCCCTAGCAATAGCCGCACCATCAAGGGAGTGAACTTCTTTGGACCGCGATCCGAGTATATTGTCAGCGGCAGCGACTGCGGCAATATATTCTTCTGGGACAGGAACACGGAGGCGATTATTAACTTCATGAAGGGCGACCATGCCGGCGTGGTCAACTGCCTGGAGCCGCATCCCTGGATGCCGGTGCTGGCCACCTCGGGCCTGGAGCATGACGTTAAGATCTGGACGCCCAATGGCCCGGACAGGGTGAGATCAGTTACTAACTACGGTATAGATTATACTCACCGATTTCCTCTCTCTGCGCAGAAGGTGCCCAACGAGGACTCGCTGAAGCAGACGCTGGAGCGCAACTTCAGGCGCAGCATTGTGGACAGAGGTGACTTCGACATTAACCAATTCCAATACTTCATCCGGGGGTTTCTGGAGGGTTCTGGCTCCCGCTCCCGCGCCCGCGCCCGCCCCTTGAATCGCAACCGATCCGAGTCCTGGCTACGACATGGGCGACAGCCGCGGGAGAACAGCTCCAGCACTAGCAACGGCTCCAGTCCCTCCAATCCAACGTCCCAGCGGCGCAGCAGCAACAGCTCCGACGATGCCAACGGCGAGGGAGCCGCCGCAGCCGCTGCGCTGGACACGCTGCACTGCCGGACGCAGTGAGGCCGCCGCCGTGGATGAGCTTCAAAAGCCGCCCTCGGTCATCTTATAATTTTCGACATTATAGATATTATTAGAAAGCGTTTCCGAAGCTGTGAATTTGTAACCGTAACACATAAGTGCGCATATTTTATTTTTAAACAGGGTTTAATAAATGCTCATTGAGAAAAATTTGCCGTCTTTACTTTCCAAACCGTATTTAGAAGTAACTTTAAAGCAAATGAGCCCAATCTTTTGTAGGTATAGTATATTTCGTCCCTAGTTATAGAAGAATGTTAATGAATAGTTCGAAATTCCGACACATAAATAATTAACTTTTTTTAAGAAACCAATATTCCAGGGACCGTAAATAATGATTATTGATATATTTTTTGAACCAAAAAATCAGGCACTTAGGATCGACATACGCAAAAAAGGAAAACACCATAGTGATCCTCTTTGATTAATCTATTCATTATCGCGATGATTTTTATTTTTGGGATTTTTATAATATTCCTCAAAAATAACACTAGTTTACAGCCAAAATGCTCCCCAGCAATTGATGGCAAATTCTGTTAGTGTTTGACCCCTAGATTGCGAAAATAGCATTAATTTTTTTTTCGATGGCACAGTTTTTTTTTAAAGATTTTTTAAAGTTCGAAATGTTAAATTTCGGACTTTTTTCGAACTTCTTCTTATATCTCGGCAGATATCCACCCGATTGGGCCAGTTTTAGTTTTATTTTAAAGTCAATAGATCAAAGCTCAACTTTGCCATACAGATCAATATGATTGGATAAGTAATGGCAGCGTAGAAACTTGACAAAGATGAAAAATGTGTTTTTTGGTCGACTGTAAGTCGGCTGTATATATCGTAAAAACTCGAAATAAATCCGTTAAAAAATCATAATGGGTACAAACTTAAAGTTTACATCCTACCGAATAAAACATGCCGGATATGGCCCAAATCCAAGGAAAACTGGATTTATGGTGGATATCTTATCAAGATATCTTGTTCATTATTTTCTTATTTTTTTCTCTAATACGTACTCTTTTTTTCGTTTTTGATAAGGCAGTACTTATTAAAAAGAGCATGCTTTTGTAAAGTTAAGGTTAGCTACTTTTTAAGAATGAATTGTCCAGATGGATATTACTTATTAAAAATACTCTCAGTCATAACGCAAGAATTTTAATATTTTTTAAAGAATTTTTAAAAATTAAATTCATTTTTATAAATTTCTAGCTTTTAAATATCTGATTTAGCTATTTTTTGACCCGGCTGCCATCACCACTCATTTTTGTTTACATGTCGCCGCCTATGATAAATCTTAAATTTGGACTTTGTCAATCGAAAAAAGTGGAAAAATCCGAACTTTAAAAATCCACCATAAATCCAGTTTTCCTTGGATTTGGGCCATATCCGGCATGTTTTATTCGGTAGGATGTAAACTTTAAGTTTGTACCCATTATGATTTTTCAACGGATTTATTTCGAGTTTTTACGATATATACAGCCGACTTACAGTCGACCAAAAAACACATTTTTCATCTTTGTCAAGTTTCTACGCTGCCATTACTTATCCAATCATATTGATCTGTATGGCAAAGTTGAGCTTTGATCTATTGACTTTAAAATAAAACTAAAACTGGCCCAATCGGGTGGATATCTGCCGAGATATAAGAAGAAGTTCGAAAAAAGTCCGAAATTTAACATTTCGAACTTTAAAAAATCTTTAAAAAAAAACTGTGCCATCGAAAAAAAAATTAATGCTATTTTCGCGATCTAGGGGTCCAACACTAACAGAATTTGCCATCAATTGCTGGGGAGCACACCAAGAATATTATTTTGTAAACTAGTGTAATCATTATTTTTGAGTTTTAAAATAAAAATCAAAAATAATCATTATTTCTGATCGGAAAAAATAAAAGTCAAAAATAATGATTATTGTTGATTTTTATTTTTTTCGCTCAGAAATAAAACTCAGTTGGACGCCACGGCTTTTCTGTGCCGATTTTCGGCGTTTTTTTTGCATAGTCCCATGGAGCAAATGCAGACGTACCACCTCTGAAAAAAAAAACTTGAACTTGGCGTCTGCATCCCGGTAAATGGTATCATTCTTATAGTCAGTAAAGGGGATACTTCTAGCCTTTGTTTACGTTTATGTCTTTAAACAAACATTATGTTTATGTATTTAACCATGGATTGCAGGTCGAAATGCACTTGTCTTTCTCTCTCACTCTACAAGAACTAATTAACCAATGAAGGCCGCCAGCTCGACAATACATACTGGAACAACATTTAACAAAGTGCCACCGCTTTTTGAAATCTCTAGAATCTCTTATTCTTAGGAACAGTTATCCTCTTCTTCTTAAGAATTCGCGGATTTTGCAGAACTAATTTAAATATCAAACCATGTATAGAAAAGGGTTTAAGGTAAGTAGAATTTGGTTAACAAAGTCTGAGGTATTAGTTGTTCTTAAGAATTCGCGGTTCTTAAAAAATCGATTTCAGATACGTTTTTATTCAGGAACAATCAGCACAACTTTCCACCTAAGAAAGACAAACCGCGAATTCTTAAGAACAACTAGTATTTTAAAAATCGATTTCAGATACGTTTTTATTCAGGAATTAAGTAATCAGCACAACTTCCCATCCAAGAAAGACAAACCGCGAATTCTTAAGAACAACTAGTACTTTAAAAATCGATTTCAGATACGTTTTTATTCAGGAATTAAGTAATCAGCACAACATCCCATCCAAGAAAGACCAACCGCGAATTCTTAAGAACAACTAATACCTCAGACTTTGTTAACCAAATTCTACTTACCTTAAACCCTTTTCTATACATGGTTTGATATTTAAATTAGTTCTGCAAAATCCGCGAATTCTTAAGAAGAAGAGGATAACTGTTCCTAAGAATAAGAGATTCTAGAGATTTCAAAAAGCGGTGGCACTTTGTTAAATGTTGTTCCAGTATGTATTGTCGAGCTGGCGGCCTTCATTGGTTAATTAGTTCTTGTAGAGTGAGAGAGAAAGACAAGTGCATTTCGACCTGCAATCCATGGTTAAATACATAAACATAATGTTTGTTTAAAGACATAAACGTAAACAAAGGCTAGAAGTATCCCCTTTACTGACTATAAGAATGATACCATTTACCGGGATGCAGACGCCAAGTTCAAGTTTTTTTTTTCAGAGGTGGTACGTCTGCATTCGCTCCATGGGACCATGCAAAAAAAACGCCGAAAATCGGCACAGAAAAGCCGTGGCGTCCAACTGAGTTTTATTTCTGAGCGAAAAAAATAAAAATCAACAATAATCATTATTTTTGACTTTTATTTTTTCCGATCAGAAATAATGATTATTTTTGATTTTTATTTTAAAACTCAAAAGTAATGATTATTTCTGAGTTTTATTTTTTTAGATCAAAAATAATGATTATTGTGTGAGTTTTAAAATAAAACTCATAATGATTACGGTCCCTGCAATATTCTTTATCTTTCCATTAACTGGAAATATTCTGCATAAAGGATAAAGAATCTATAAATAGGTAATTATCTGGATTAATTATATTTTTTCTTTTTGTTTGCTTTTTATTAAGATTTTTAGTATGTTTCAAACACTAATTTACTGTATGTAGTACATTGAATATTTAATAGCATTTTCAATCCAGGGCCTGAGCTCAGCAACATTAACATAGATTCCAGGAAAATTGGGACGAGCACATCCAATTCCATTGGAAACGATGCCAACAAGTTTACCATCGATGACCAGAGGACCTCCGGAGTCTCCCTGACAGGAATCCTTCCCGGGAGCAGCGGCACAGATCTGATCTTCAGTAATATAAGACTTATAGGACTTCCCGCAATCATTCCGATCCACTATGTTCACTGTGGTCTTTCGAAGGGTTTCCGATGAAACTTTGACTTCTTCTTCGATAAAACCCCATCCGGACACCAATGCGGGTGTTCCACCACTTGGAGCTCTATCTGCCAAAGGAATGGGTCTTACACTGTCACCCAACTGGATTCTCGTCATCAGCCGGATCACGGCAATATCATTAGCGGTCGAAATGCAGTTTTTTGTGTAATTCTGGTGCCGTATGATGCCTGCTACCTTCACCACCTGGCCTCCTTGACTTGCTTTCGATGATCCCACTCTCACGGAGTACATTGAAATTACAAAGTCATCAAAGGGTGTATAACCGAAGTACGTAACACAATGGGCTGCTGTTATTACGATCTGGTCACTAAAAATAACTCCTCCGCATTGATGTTCGCCCAAAATTTGAAGAGAGGCCTGCCATGGCACCTCGGAAATGTTCGCCGACTGTCCTCCCACAATCCTTTCCGAAATCGTTATTGATCCGGCGGAGATCAGGGTTGCGCTGAAGATCAGAAGAGCCCACTGGATGAACATCTTGAATTGAGTTCGAGTTGAGAGTGACTTTAACCCAGAAAAACCCATTCTTTTATAGGTATTCAGTTGCGGCTTCCGTTTATCTAACACAGGAATGTTAGCGAATAGCTGGGAAGTCACAGACCTAAAATAATCCACCGAGCAAAGTAATTTACTTCTTAAAATAGAAACTAATTAACATTTTAAAAAAAACACTGAATCTAATTATAAAATTTAAAGGCTGATATTACAAATTTACCAATAACTTCTGGGAATAGCAATTTCTGAAGCTTTTAGAACTTTAAAACTATAAACCAATTAAAATTTTATTCCTTTCTTGTTAAATCATTTACTATTTTTAATACGTCCACAGTCTAGCTTAGAACAACTTTATGTAATAACCTGGTTATTATAACCAATAAAGAAAATGTTTTAGAACTTTAAAAATAAAAACCAATTATAGTTACATTCTTATTTTTGTTAACTCATTTACTATTTTCTGTTCGGTGACAGTCTAAACTTGCAGGCCGGATTTGGTTCAGAGTAATGTAATGAAATTCTACACTTTCTATATTATATTTTAACAAACATATGTAAATACAACAAATTACGGTCGGATCACGTATTAAAAAACATCCCTATGTTCTATATTTGGTTCTTTATTTTCGTATAATGGATATTCTCTCAATATGGTATACGTTATATGGTATATGTTTAAAACATATAAGGCTTCCGAAAGGCCTTTGTCGCTCGTCTGGCAAATTAGGGCTCCTTACGATTTCGAGGACGTTGAGTAGATGCCGATATAAAGAACTGGTTATGAACCATTACATCACTTGACTAGATCTTATATATGACACGTTTAAAATATCCACAAAGCTAGCACCATCCATCCGGCGGAAATGGTAAAAGCCATTGAACTAACATATTTTATGAGTATATAGTTTATTTACACTAAATACAAATGAGACCACTCTGTTTAAGGTCATGCCAAGGCATAACAAGAATATCAACGAATAACTTTATATTCCGACACCTAATCAAAGCCACATAATTAAAATATTTCATCTTTTATTAAAAACAAACTCTTCTTTTTTGAACAAATCTTTTGAATAGAAAAACAAACTTAATAAACTTAAAGTAATAGGATAAATATTATATAAAAACTTTTTTTATGTTTATGTTTTAAATACATTTGTTTTCATTTTTTATTAAGATGTTCAGTATTTTGTTAGCTGCACACTCATTTACTGTAGTACATTAACTTATTAATATTATCTTCGATCCAGGGTCTGAGCTCAACGACATTAGCAAAGACTGTGGGGAAATCAGGATGAGCACATTCAACGGCATGGGAAACAATGCCTACAAGTTCGCCATCGACGACTAGAGGACCACCGGAGTCTCCCTGACAGGAACCCTTCCCGGGAGCAGCGGCACAAATCTTATCTTGAGTCATATAAGACTTATAAGACTTCCCGCAATCATTCTGATCCACTATGTTCAGTGTGACCTTGAGAAGGCTTTCCGGTGACTTCCCCTTAAATTTGATAGCTCCCCATCCGGAAACCAAGGCGGGTGCTCCAACTCTAGGGGCTCTGTATGCCAAAGAAATGGGTCTTACACTGCCACCTAACTGTAGTTTGGTCTTTAGTCGGATCACGGCTATATCATTATAGACATTGCAGGGTCCTTGGTACTTCTCGTGCCGTATGATGTCTGCTACCTTCACCACCTGACCTCCTTGACTCGCTATCGATGATCCCACTCTCACGGAGTACATTGAAATTATATGATCATCAAAGCGAGGTTTATAGAAGTGCGTAACACAATGGGCTGCTGTTATAACGATCTGGTCACTAAAAATGACGGCACCGCAATGATGTTCGCCCAAAATTTGAAGGGAGGCCTGCCATGGTACTTCAAAAATGTTCGCCGTCTGTCCGCCCACAATCCTTTCCGAAATCGATACAGATCCGGCGGAGATCAGGGTTGCGCTGAAGATCAGAAGAGCCCACTGGATGAACATCTTGAATTGAGTTCGAGTTGAGAGTGACTTTAACCCAGAAAAACCCACTCTTTTATAGGTATTCAGCTGAGGTTTCCCTTTATCTAACACAAGAATGTTAGCGAATAGCTGGGAAGTCACAGACCTAAAATAATCCACCAAGCAAAGTAACTTAATTCTTAAAATAGAAGTCAATTAACATTTTTAAGGTATACCTGAACCTAATTATACAATTGAAACGCTAGTTTTACAAATTTAAAAATATTGTCTTACTTTAAGGCCTTAAATCGAAAATGTTACGATCGGACCATATTTTGAAACCATTAATTATTTTTAAAATATCCTGATATGCTAAATTGTATACTTTAATCTCGTATTATAAATATTATTTCAATATGGTATACTTGTATGTTTAAAACATGTCTCTTAAAATAAGTTTAAAAAAGCTAGTAGAAAATAGTAATATAGAAATAATTTAATGAAAACTAACAATAAGAAGGGCCTTAGTCGCTGGTCTGGCAGATGAGGGCCACGCTCCGCTTGACCCAGTGGGATGCCTTGACATGGGTGTTCAGCAGAAGTGGAACCACGTAGTTGGTGGAGTGTCCCGTCGTGGAGAGTGTGCCCTTACGCTCACCGGTCTTGTAGAGGGGACAACGATAGCGCGAACCCTCGACCACATCAACCAGACCCACGGGACGGAAGAAGATCACTGGCATGGCATAGATGAGCACCTTGGGGAACTGCTCCACCAGTGTATTCTCACGCCACTCCCACCGAGCGCCCTCCAGGAACAGTCCATTGCAGTACACCCCGTCATCCGGTGGCGACGCCTTCGTCTCCACCTTCAGCACATCGTAGTCAAAGGTCAAGGTATCAATAGGGATCTTGTACTTCCTTGCAAAATTCTGCATGGCACCGGTGAGGAAGGCCTGGGTGAAGAAGAACCCGGATAGCCAGAAGGTTGGAGGCTTTCCATGATGATGCCAGTCGTGTAGCCAGTTGAGCCGCTTGTAAAGATCTTGAACATAGGATCCCAAAGGCTTCAAACACGGATACGATTTCGACATCCACTTGGTGGGGATGCGGTTGAACTTCATGGCTGTCATAACGTTCTCCAGATCGGGTGTCATCACGATGATGCCCTTGATGCCCATGGCCAGATCCCGACAGGTGCCACGGATCTCCTTTTGCAGCTTGAGGAAGCGCTCCATCTCCTGCACCACCACCGTGTTCATGGATTCGTTGTAGTCCACTGGGTACTTCTCTGCCGCCGCCTCAATGTCCATGTCCGCTGGCATTTCCTTTTCGATCTGCTTGATTGTGTCCAGGATTACCTGCTCCACACTAACTCCTGCTGCCGCGGATCCCGCTGCCTCGCTGCCCAGCAAAAGGATCATCGAATCGAGCAGTGTTTTGGTGGTCTGTAAATCTCGGGTTATCCCAGAGTTGGCATGCAGACCATAGACCTCGGGTGGCGCCAGTGAAGGAAGGTTCTCGTCCAGATATCGCAGGATCTCCCGATGCTCCGTCTTTCTAGGCAGGATGTAGCGATCGTCGCTGGCGAATCTATAACGGTTATCTGAGACTGCCTGGGCATTGCAAAAGTCCGCCAGGATCGTCACTATCAGCCGGCGATCCCAGTTGTCCGTCACCCGACCTCCGTAATTGCACTCGCTGGTCAAATAGGAGATGGCATCGTAGGGCACATGGTCATACTGGTTCAGTAGCATCTAAAGGGAGAAGGATATCGTTAATAAATGGGATATTTATTGGGTATTCTCATTATAGCACTAACTAGGGTTTAAGTCAACTTAATACACTCAATTTGTTTTTATAATGTATAATAGAAGAACTGGTTATTCGGAAAGATCTAAAGAATTCGCGTTTTTTCCTTGCATTTCTTTCGTGTTCTACCAATTTAGAATTCTAGTATATCGTTAATAAATGGGATTCATATTGGAAATACCCATCATAGCACTAACTAGGGTTTAAGTTAACTTAATACACTCAATTTGTTTTTATAAAGTATAATAGAAGAACTGGTTATTCGGAAAGATCTAAAGAATTCGCGTTTTTTCCTTCCATTTCTTCCTTCCCATACCAATTTTGGATTCTAGTACCAACTTACACTTAGTTGCAGCACAGAGATCTGCAGATCGGACTCATTAAATCCATAGGCAATGTTCCAACCCAATGGACCGTACTTCCTTCGCTCCTGAACCACCGCGTGAAAGAAGCAAATACCATAGAGCAGTCGGGTAAAAGCACGATCCTGCTTGGCACAGCCCGTATAAAACTCATAGTCATTAATGGGTTCCGAGTTATAAGATCGCATGAGGTTCTCCTTAAGTCCAGTGGGCGGTTCGTTGGTCATCTTGACGCCGTTTTGAAGGATGGTCACCGGGAATTGGGGCGTGGGATAAGCGGTAAGCCAGATTCGGAAGTTTGCTAAAGAAAATACGGTATGAAAGATTTTGAAGATACTAAGAAGATATTAACTCACGTGTGGTATTGAAGGTGTCCATGTTCTCCCAGAGGTACTCCAAGTAGGGCATCCACGAAGCTGCCAAGTGACAGTTCTGCAGGCACACCCAGTAGCCCATCTCCTGGGCGTTTTTGATCAGGGCCGTAGCTATCGGACCCTGTCCCTGACCCAGGGAGATGCTCTGGAAGGTCTCCTCCTGACCCATCTTCTCCGCGAAGGCCAGCAAGGAGCCCAAAGGATCGGCACCAGGCGAAAGGATAAACACCAAAGGTGTGAGGGCCGTGGAATCAGCATACGATTTGGAAATATCAAACTCCGGCGGCGTTACATACTGATCTCCGATGCACTCGGCGATGAAGATTCGCACGGCCAGGAAAACGGAATCAGGACGCAGGGCTTTCAACACAATGATCTTCTCGAAGGCGGTGGTCTTATCCTGCCAAGGCGGAGGCAATGGTTGCTTCTCCGGCGAAAAGTGATCGTAGATCGCCTGCCAGGCGTGCAGATGACTCTTGAAGTGCTCCACAATGCCACGCAGCTCCTTGAGCTCCTCCAGGCGCAGGATATTCAACCACACGGTCTCGGTTATCCAACTGGGATCGGGATTGGGCGGCAGACTGGTGGACTCCTTGGCATTGGTGACCAAATGGGCAAAGTGACGCATCTCCACCTGACCAGTTCCCAGTAAAATCCTGGCGGTAAGGATAAAAGAGTAGAGCAGCTTGTCCTTCTCGAAAATGGAACGACAGACGTTGTTGTACAGATTCCGGGTGAAGCCATCCACCAGGAACTTGATGCGACGCGGCAGATCCTTGGACTTGTTAGCCGTCTCAATGGAGTACATGTAGAGATTGATGTACCAATTCAGGGAGAACTGGTACATGGGATCAATGTTGGGAAGATCCGTAATGGAGTAGTAAAGTATGGAAGAATGCGCCGCCACAGGTTTGTAGTTCAAGCGGAAGGCCTCGATCTTGGCCACCGTCTCCTTGGCCGCCTCCTGCTTCTCCACAATGTCCTTGGAGAGTCCCTTTGAATCTGCCAGGATCTGAATGGCCCCCTCGTTCTCCAGAATGTCCCCGCCTGCGCTCAAAGTCTTCAGTATCATGTTCTCCGCATCCCGCAGAGCTCCCTTATTGGCCGCCGCCTCGGTGGTCAGAGTGATTCGCAGCTCCTGGAGATCAGGACGCTCCTTGGCCACCACAATGCTGAGCAGCTGATCCATCAAAGCATTCTGTGTCAAGGCAAAGTTGATCACAGTAACCTTGTTAAAAGTCTCGGGTAGAAAGTGCGGATTGCGCAGATTGCAGGTCATGTACAGTCGGAAATTCGGATTAACTGGGACCACAGCCTCGCCCAAGCTGATGTGCTTAATCCCGCCCTGAATGAAGGTCTGTCGCATCAGGATGGGATCGAGCGGAACCTCCAGTTCCTCCTGCACGTTCTCAATGATCACGGGGGTTCCATACTCCAGCGCCTCGGCAATCACCTTCATGTAGTTGCTCTGATTGAACTTGACGCAGTTCAGCCGGTTCTTTCGCTCCATGTTTTTCAACCAGTTATTTGCCTGAGCCTGCGGATCGATGAACAGACTATACCGACTGGAACTAGACGATATAATAGCATTCTCGCTGGAGAACTCATCATTGGGCAGACCATCCAGCTGCCAGTTTTGAATGGTGACCTCTAGACCCAGGACATCTGTGATGGAGTAGTGTGAAGAACAGGGTATCTTGAGATCAGTAACCTTCTTGAACCAATCCTTCACACACTCCGATCGATACTGCAGATTGACAGCCGATAGGTAGGCTATAATGCCGCATGAGATGAGCACATCACCGGGTAGATGGTCATACAGCTCCTGCAGATCCTCCGCCGCCTTGTTCCATCTGGATTTCTCACCACCCAATCCTCCAATTAGAGCCTCTGCCCGGAGCAACTTATTCCTACAGCTCTCGGCATGATCCTCGGTCTTTTGCATCTCCGCATTCGCCTTGTCCAATTCGATATTCAACTGGGCCACCTTCTCCTCGAGCGCCAAGGCCAAGGCCCGTTTCTGGGCCAGGAACTCCATGGTGTCGGCGTACTCCTTTTCGGCTCCGGCCAGCTTGGCCTTCTTGGGCGCCACCACCTTGGCCACCTCGTCGTACATGTCCATCGCTATGATCCACTGGCACAGACCCTTCGCCGCACTCGAGGCCTTGGCCACCACCTTGGGATCGAAGTCCTTGTTGGGAATGAACTCTTTCCGAATGCGCTTGATGATATCCGCGGGTATGTTGTCTTTATCGAACTCTTTTAAAGCAGGCAGGAAGTTCATCTCTCCCAGAAGACGCTTGCTGGGTCCCCAGTAATCCTGGACCATTTTTCCCGAAGATGGATCTGGTATGCGCTCTGGAGGAATTCCCTTAATCACACAAACGGCAGCCATTACAAGTTTGATGACAGGCGGAGGATTCTTCATCGACTTCACGAGCGTAATGTCCGCTGGTTTTAGGGTATTCAAGGCAGCCAGGGCATCTTCCAGGACAGGAATGGCCTTGGCCAAATCCCTCTCACAATCCTGCTTGAGCACCTGGGCAGCCTCCGCCTGCACGGAGGCCACCTCCTCATCCCGCTTCACTTGCTCGGCGGCGGCGCTGGCGGCCAGCGTTTCCTTGTTAATCTCCAGCATCATTTTGCGGGAAGCCTCCGCCAGGGCCACCAATTTGGGCTGCAAGGCATTCAAATCCCGCTGCATTATAGATATAGCAGCTGCTGCCTGGGCCAAAGTATCCAAGCCACCAATGTAGCGCATCTTGGCCAGCATCGTTTCACTCTGCTTGCGGTAGATGAGCGTCTGGAAGGAGCGAATGAGCTCAATAAAAGAGGCATTCGTCTGGTAGATGTGCCTCCCGGTCATTTGGCAAAAGGCACGGGTAGCCTTCGCAGCCGTGGTATGGAAATACTGACAGGTGTCCATGATGGCCACCTTGATATCCTCACTGGGCACATTCACATCCACCAGCGACATCTTGGCTATCATGTGGAGAGCCTCCTCGGGCCAACTGTCGTACCAATCGATGGTGCAGCAGTTCACAAGCGAGGGATACAAACGCACCCGAGTTCTCAAGGCATCTCCAATGGGCGAGAAGCTCAGGATCATGTGAAGCTTCTGCTTGCAGCGGTCCACGAAGAAGGAGAAGACCTGCAGCGCCGAGACGTCTATGTTGCGATTGCCTCCCTGGGCAGCCAGACGCACCATCTCCAGGACCTCCTGCTTCTCGTCGATGGGGAAGATGTTGGGCACCTCGCCCTGGTTCAGCAGACAATCGATGTCCTGCAGGAAGAGCTCCATCTTGATCTGGTTCTCGGTAATCAGGAAGGTGGTATGCTTGTTCATCCCTCCAGCCTCCTTGAGGATCGCCTTGATGTCATCGTGCCAATCGTTGGCTCCATAGTTTTTGGTAATCTCCGGCTGGAAGAAGGACGTCTGCACCATATTGGTGGCCAGCTTGGTGAGGGATTGGCGACCGGAACCACCCAACCCAATGATCAGGGCACTCGCTCCCTGGATGGAGATGATGCGACATATTCGGTTGAGATGCTGCAGTGCGAAAGTGAACAGGGTGATGTCCATCTTGTTGCGACGCGTTGAATTGTAGTCCTCCAGACTGGTCAGTGCCAAGTTTAGGAAGACCTCTACGCTGGGCACCTCCTCATAGCGACGCTCGTCTGGAACACTGTCCTCGTCGAAGTAAACGCCAAACAGGATGTTGCTGGCCGCCTCCATGGTGAACACCTGCTCGTCTTGTCCCTGGAAGAGTGTAAATCTAGTTAGTCATGGGAGGTCCTTGGGGAAGGTCTTTACTAGTAGATATCAAGAAGAATATGCCCCGAATTCTTGAGAACCGAAGGAAAGTTTGTAAAAAGCAAGTGAAATAAATTAACCGCGAATTCTTGAGATCAAGGCAAACCATTGACTAAATCAATTAAATCCAACTCACTTGCACACAGTATCTCTCGAAGACGTTTTCCACCTTGTCCTTGAAATTAACCTTGAGGCAATCGTTCAGCTTGTCAAACATCCACTTGCGATCCACGTCGTCCACCAGGCGATCGTAGAAGACTCGCATAGCCTCGTGATACCAGACGCGCACGAAGATCTTCTTGTCCGTCACCGACTCCTTTCGCACCAAGGTGCAACCAGTGACGACGCGGGAAATGTCACGCAAGTTGAATATGTAATGAGACTTCGCAGGCGTTGCTCTTATTTCCTTACAAATGGTATTGTAGATGGATTGAGTTCCCGAAACGATCTGGTTTGCCACTACGAACACATCCTGTCCATGGCCAGCACGACGGAAGCCATTCAGTGCCACATTCAAGAAGATACGGAACATACTGTCATCACTGAAGGTGTTAATGGAATACACATTGAAGTGGTTTAGGAATCGAGCATAGACATCCTGGCGACTTCCACCGGGCAGACCACATGCGGCCATGATCAGTACGTTATGGATATACACTTTGGAGCTATCCTTCAAATCATAGACATGACCGTAATCGAAGAACTGACGCAATAGCTCGAGGGGCGGTTGAGCTCCATAGACCTCCTTCACCGGCATATTCATGTCGTCCACGAAGAGCACACTCTGCATTCCCTTGGGTGGACCGTAGATCCCCCGCTTCCACTTCTGCAGCTTCGAAATGAGCAGCTCCTGGCACTGATTGGCCGAGATCATCACGGTGAAGGTGATGAATCCGGTCTCGAACACCTCCTTGTCCAGCTTGTTCATCAGATAGTTCTGTATGTAGACCGTCTTCCCTGTGCCCGTTGGTCCTACGAGCAGCATTCTCTTCTTGTGATCCACATGCATCTTGAGCAGGTGAATATACCTCGCTGTATCCACCGTGGGCACTATCACTCCCGTCTTGGTCTCCTCCACATCCATGCGCTTGGCCAGATCGGGCCAGTAACGCCAGGCTCCACGTTGTTTGTACAGGAAGACGTAGTCTACCAACAGACCCTCAGTGGGTGGCGTTATCTCCATCTTGCCTAGAGGTTCCGGTGGCGGAGGATCGCTGTCCCAGAGCTTTTGTGATAAATTGAGTTTTATATAAGTACTAAGGAGTTCATAAGTAACCCTACCTTCTTCAAGAACACATCATACTTCTCCCGCGAAGCTGTGTCCAGCACTCCACCCACTCCCCAGCTCAAGGCAAACAGCATGGCGGCCTGGAAGTAGCTCTGGATGTACTTCTGGTAGTCCTCCGGATTCTCCTCAATGGCCTCTGCAATCTGCATGTCGAACAGGTCAAAGGTGGTCCTCATGCAATTGAACTCCCCGGGTTTGATGAACTGACTGCAGTATCTTCGCACGAAAGTCTGGCTCTGGAATTCAGAAACCCTAGAATATACAATCTAATGGATTTAAGTAAAGCTAACTCACTGGGGGTAGAAGCCACTGCAGCAGGGCCATTACATATGCCACGCCCTCTTCATCCGCCCATCGAGGATCGGCCTTCTTTAACCAACTTTTGGCGAAAGCACGCCATCCCAGCGTTGAAGGCTCCATGTAGATCATTCCACAACGGGAAACTGTGGCCGGGGAGGCCTGAGCCAAGTCCATTACCTCAAACACCATGGACATTTCGTTGCTCATGGTGATCACTTCACCGCTGGTCAAGCACAGCTTCTTGTTGTCATCCAAAACCGTATTCATGTTCTCAATCCAAACGGCATCCACAGGTCCATCAAAGATGACCTATCAAGATTTATTTTAGTAATGGGTTTAAAAGTAGGATTTCAAAGACTCACCCACTTCCTATCCGGCGTGGGCGTCATGGCAAAGTCACGAAAGATCTTGGCCACCAGGCCGTCGGTCCATTCATAAGAAATAGGATCAAAGGAGCCATAAAGTTGATTCATAGTAATGGACTTTGGGTTCATAATGCCCATTTGAACGTGCTGAAAGTAGATGCTTTTCTGCGGAGCCTTGATTTTCAGCGCTGACATGACCTTGGCGAGGACCTGGAGCGTCTTGGACTTCCCAGCCAGCGGTTCGCCCACCAGCATAAATCCATGCCTCACGATAATCATTTCGTACGTCTGAATGACCTTCAGTAGAAAACTGGGAGCGGGCTCCAAAACCTCCTCCAAACAGACGCGTTTGAACTCTGTTTCCACCAGGGAGTAGTCTATATGAGGTAGCTTAATACCTGGAAATATATCCGAGATGATACCCTCAAACAGGGGAACATCGAACGAGAGGAACTTGGGAAGATTCACGTCGATCAAGCTACGCAGCAAGAGGATGTCCTCCACTTCATCGGGAAACTGTTTCTTGATATTACCACAGGCGGAGAGCACCGTCTTCACGGCTCGCATTCCATAATCATAGTGATTCTGGCTGGATAACTGCTCCGAGCACAGACGATAGGTGGTCACAATCTTCACGGCCAACTTGCGGGCGTCCACGAAACCATATGAGTACAAGGAGATCTCTCCAATCATTGCGTAATCCGGCACCATCATGGCCACAGAACGAAAGAGTACCTTCAAGTTATCCGGCAGTTCGGAACGTCCGGCATAACCGGGATTCATGGTGATGCAAACGTAGCAGGCAGGATTGAGGGTCAACTCGGTTCCCTCGAACATGAACTTCGTGGCATTGCTGCGAACTGCCTGGATGATGAGCAGGATCTGTTGGGCCACCACGGAGAGCACCTCCAGCTCGATTCGGTTGAACTCATCGAAGCAGGCCCAAGCGCCGCAGGAGGCTAATCCCTTGAAGAACTTGCCCATTGCCTTGTAGTCCAGACCATCGGAGCAATTGAACACCTTGCACTGCACAGCCAGAGCCTTGGCCAAATCCTTGGTGGTCTCCGTCTTGCCCGTTCCGGCGGGACCTTCGGGAGCTCCATTCAAATGCAGTTGATAGGCTCCCACCAGGGTGCGGTAACAGCGATCTGTGAGTGGTGTAATCACCAGGCGATCCGAGTTGCCCAGATACTCATTCGCAAAGGGAACCGTGGCATTGATGATTCGCACCCAGGTCTTGTCGTCCTCCCAATAGTAACGCATCTGGGCCAACCACTGGAAGTCGAACTCGCTGCTGACCTTGTTCTTGATCAGATCCTCGGACACATCCTTGGCATGCACATCAATGACAATCAGGGACTTAATGGTAATCCTGTTCAAGTTGCTGATCTTGGGCGAACGAACTAAGGTCACTATATCGTTGAGCTCCTTGGACAACTCCTGGAAGAAGTTTGTCATGACGGTCATATTGCCGCCAAAGGTGCGACGCAGGCATCCGTGGACGCGGGAGGCCCAGTACACCTGCGAGATGGCCAGCACCGTCATCTGGGGCCACTCGAGAACCCACTCGTGTCGCTTCACCTTGGGGTAGTGGGCGAAGGACAGTTCGTTCTGGTAGCGCACCGCCTTCAGCATCTCGTCCTCCACTCCAATCAACCACTTTTCCACACTTCCTCCAGCCGCCGCTGTGGAGACCTGTTCGATGAACTCAATCGACTCCTTGTCACTGCTGATCATGGCCAGCACATTCTTGGCCGCATCGAACTCCAGGCTATTGATGCCCTCGAAGCATTTGCTCAGATGGGGCAGAACACGCAGTGGATCCTTGGTCTCCGAGAGAATCTCCAGCATTTCGTCGTTGGCGAGGAAGAAGAAGCGCGGAAAGTACAGTCGCTTCTTCTCCAGATAGTTACTCACACCGGTGGCTATGTCCTCCAAGAGCTCATTGGCTTTCTGCAAAGACTCTAGCAGACCCGAAACGGGAGCAGTTTCCATCACCAGTGGCTGACGAAGCACCAAACCCATATTCCTTGTATAAGTCTGCTCCACGATGACAAAGAGGCGACCTTCCTCGGGCATCTGGGCCACAATGTCCTTCGAAGAGAAGATGGGCAGCAGGTAGAGGTAGTTGGCCTGCACTTTGCCCCACTGATCCAGTGTCTCATTCACCCGCATGATCTTCTCGTACCAAGCCCGCACCTCCTCCTCGCAGGGCTTCATGAAGGCCGATCCTCGCATGACCAGGGTCTTGAGTATATGATCATCGAGTAGGGCTTGGATGTCATCTAAGCTACTGAGGATCTGAACTCCTGTCTCTTTGTAAGGACCATAGGGAAACACCCTGGTCTCCCACTCCTTAATCATGGCTTGCAGAGCGTTCCACAGTTGCAGCTCCTTATTCGCTCCAATGCTGATAATCTCGAATTGATCGAGAATGGGATCCAAACCGGAGTTGAGGATCTTGCGCAGAGTGGTTCCCGCATCGGGTGTAACGTCCCAGCCCGCGATCTCGGACATCTCCTTCCAGTGGCGCTTGCGCAGAGCCGGATTGCACATGGTGTTCACTATAAAGACTCCAGTAGTAAAGTCCTTGATCGACTGGATCATCGAGGTGCAGAGTCTAAGGGGCACTGGGTGTTTGGCCGGATCGGGATCTTCAGTTTGACCCTACAGGAAAATTATATTACATCTGTAAAGGAATTTGCAAACCAAGTGATCTCACCTTGAATTTGCACACGGGATTGTCGATAAGATCCTGTTTGATTTTGACCCTGTAGTACTTTTGGTTCTTCTGGAATTCCTTCAGGTAATCGTCCGTAGTTCTCTCTACGAACTGAGGTTCCAGGTACTCAAAGGGTCCATCGTTCCAAACGCTCAAGTATCGCTGCCACTCTATGCAGCATCTAAGATAAAAAAGGTTTTTAATTTAAGTAGAGGTTATCTAAGGTGTAGTACCCACTTCATAAGCTCGGCAAAGGGATACACAAACGTTTTGATGATCTCCAGTTTGGGATACTCCGTTTGGGCGATCTTAAACAACTTCTCCTCCTTATTAATCCAAGCCACATAATCATCAAAGGTCTTTAGTTGGTCTATAAAGTTCTGCAGGATTATATAGCTATCTCGGAACTTGTCCGGTCGACTCATATCGTCAATGACGGCCAACTTCGGCAGCAGGTCATCTATGTCCGTGTTTAGCTTCTTGATGACCTCCTGCAAGTGCTCCTCGAATGTAAACTTAAATTGCTCCTGTTGCGAGGCATTATAATCGCAAATGTCGTTAATGTCTTTGATCCAATTGATCGTCTTGATGGTCAGGTCAAAATGGTATTTGGACATCTCGGTGAGTTCAACGATATTGGTGCCCACTTGAAGGCAATACTGTATCCGATCTGTCAACTCGGCGATCTTGTCCTTCTTCACATGGATCATGTACTCAGCACTTTCCAGTAGCTCCTCCGTGGACTTCGGGATCTCCAGCGCCCGGTACTTGATCTTCTCGAACTCATCACAGATCTCCACTTCTGCCTTGATATGCTCCCTTATGATGATCGTGGTGATCTCGTCGATCAGATTCTCGGCCAGACTTCGGAGGCCATTAACAGCTGGTTCGTTGTGGATTACGGCCATTACAAAGTACTCGGTTCCGGGTTCACTTCGCAGCATTTGGATGAACCCATAGTACATGTCGATCCGGGCAAAGTACTCCTCAAATTCATGTGGTTCGGACAGAAACTGATTGAGGGCATCTCGTTCCTGCCAGGAGTACAGCGCATAGTACTTGTCCCGGAAGCCATCGATGTACTGTATCACCTCCTGATATGTGCGCAAGATTATGTCCTGAACCTAAGGGGAAAATGTATAAGACTAATTTTAAGAACGGATAAAAACCAAAATCAAATGATTTCAATATCAGAATTGTTCTTCTCACTTGTTCAAGAACAAACGTTCTTGAAATCAAGACGAATATACTCAAGTTTCTTTTTCGAGATGAAGCGAGCTTTATATAGTGAAGAAAATGTATAAAACTAATTTTGAGAATGGATAAAAAGCAAATGATCTCAATATCAGAATTGTTCTTCTCACTTGTTCAAGAAGAAACGTTCTTGAAATCAAGACGAATGTTCTCCAGTTTCTTTTTCGAGATGAATAGAGCTTTGTATATTGAAGAAAATGTATAAAACTAATTTTGAGAACGGATAAAAAGCAAATGATCTCAATATCAGAATTGTTCTTCTCACTTGTTCAAGAAGAAACGTTCTTGAAATCAAGACGAATGTTCTCCAGTTTCTTTTTCGAGATGAAGCGAGCTTTATATAGTGTAGAAAATGTATAAAACTAATTTTGAGAACGGATAAAAACCAAAATCAAATGATCTCAATATCAGAATGGTTCTTCTCACATATTCAAGAAGAAACGTTCTTGAAATCAAGACGAATGCACTCCATTTTCCTGTATAGCCTATACCCACCTTATTGATCACGTCCTTCAGGTAGTTCTCATTCATCTCGATCTTCAGGTAATCGTTCACCTTGGCGTACATGGCCATCGAGGTGAGCGTCTGGACCTGCGGCTGCAGTGGCTCCATGCGGTAGCCCACCATCGATATCTCGGTGGCAATCTCGGCGAAGGTTCTCAGGATGGACCAGACATTGGGCCGCGTGTCCAGGTCACTGGAGAACTCGGCCCACTCCAGGGACATGCGAAGCATGGGCATGGTGCGCGGGTGACTGCACATCCGGTACATCTCCTCGAAGGTGCGGATCTTCATGTTGGTCATCTCGCGGTTCATCAGGCCCTCCAGGGCGTTCCAGGCCCGCTTCCAGGTGCTCATCGGCATCACGCGCTTGCGCATCAGCTTGCGAAGCACCAGGACCACTTTGGGATACCAGGTCCAGCGCAGGAAGGTGTTCACCTTGTCCAGCTGGTTCTGGATGTACTTGCGGTAGAACTTGTAGGACAGCGCCTCCCGTCCACCCAATCCCAGCTGCTGCTGCATGGCGCCGGTGGCCAAGACGTAGTGGAAAACGCAGGCGAGATTGGGAAGTTCCCCGACGGAGATGTTCAGGATGGCCCTCAGTGGCTGCTGCAGGATCAGCAGCTTCTGGGCGATGCGACGCCGGTTCTCCAGGAAGTTGCTGTAGTTCTGGGTGCGTCCAGGTCGTCGGAAGCCAATATCCGGATGCGGCAGCTCGAACTGAGCCGGATCCTCGTCGGAGAACTCCGGATGACGCAGGATGTTCTTCATGCTGTAGACCTTCATCAGGCGATTGAACTCCTCGTGGACATCCGCCATGTAGGCCTGCACCAGTTCCGGATACTTGTTCTTCAGCCGCTCCGAGGCGAAGCTCAGGATCTTGGCCTCCGTGCGTCGCAGCATCGGGGGAACCACTATCTTCCGCACCTCCCGCCGCAGGTTGTCCTCGTAGTGGGACTGCGGCAGGAGGCGCATGTCCGGCTCCGGCTGCCACTGCTGGCGGGCCACCCGCACCTTCACATCCGCCGCCTTTTGCTTGAGGAACTGATAGTGCCGCCGCTCGTGGACCTCGCTGATGCGGAACTTCAGCAGGGGGTTCTTCATATACGGCTCATTGTCGTACTTGGTGATGTCCGAGGCCGGGCGGTGCATCCGCTCCAGCTTCTTGGTGTACATGGTCGCGCCTCTTGGGTTTGGGATTTGAAAGTGCAGGGATTCCAGGAAGTTTTCCAATGCTCCGATGGTAATTGTTGCTAAGGCGACTTGTTGTGTTTGTTTATTTTGTTGGCTTCCGGGGGGTTGTTTGTTTTTTTTCTGGTATTCCCGCCGGTTCGATGACCTTGGAGTTGTGAAAGTTCATGTTTATTTATTGAACCATAGCGTTATCAATTCGATTGAAAATGACATTATAAGATACAGAGATTAACAACGGTTTAGCAACAATAATAATAGTTACAATAATATTTTACATAACGTCTCGCTCTCGAATATACAAAATTCTAAAACACCCGAAATGTTTGTCAAAAAACAGCCTTAAGTTTATGTCCTATAACTTATGCAGGATGAGAGGGTTGGTTGGGTTTTTGGAAAGGTAGAAGGTGAAAGGTGAAAGGTGAAAGGTGAAAGGAAGGTGCGGGTTGTGCTTGTATAGTGTAAAGCGCATTACAGTTCACAAAAGTTGTACGTATAGAATTACAAAACATAGATGAGCGCTCCTCCCTCACAATAGTATTATAAATAGATTCGTATCAAAGAAATTGCACGTGTTTGATTTGACAATATTTCAATTGGCTTCTCGTGTGTGTGTTTAATGTTGTGTCTAGGTACGTTTAAGCGTTTCCATATCATTTGAGGACTTGTTCCGGTTCTTAAGACCTTAAATCAATGACAATTTAGCGTTCTAATCGGATGATATCAACACAAGTCCAGAACAGTCCTGACAGTTCGTAATTATTGCGTAACTATACACCTACTGGGGTAGGCGAATATGCATATTAAACAACAGTAGTGATTGACTCTAGTTCGCTGCGGTTGGGATTCATTGGTCCTGGGGCCGCTCCACTCGCTACCTCTCCTCGAACTGCAGCACATAGTCCTTGAGCTGGCCCGGCAGATTCAGCCGGTTGATGTTCTGGGCCAGCTTTCGGTTCATTGCCTCGTAGATGGCCCAGCGGGACAGCTGCTTCAGGCTGCGCGGCCGACGATAGAGCGACGAGATCAGGGCTATCAGCTGCTCCGTCTTCTTGCTGGGCACCTGGGCCACATAGAAGTTGTGCAGCGCCTTGAGGCAATTGAAGAGCGGCTCGTGCTTCATGGTCATGTAGAATATACGTATCACACGCGTGTAAGTCGCCTGGGGATCGTTCAGGATAAACTCCTTCTTCGTGATCAGGATGATGTAGTAGAAGAGCAGGTGACACGAGTTGGTGCGGAACGAGCTCCGAAAGGTGGCCAGCTCGTTGGAGAAGACGGCAGTCCCGGGCGTCGTCTTCCCACTGAGCACAATGTTGGGATCGGCCCCGTACTGGATTAGGGTCAGAGTCAGCTCGTAGACGCACTCCATATCGTGGCAGGTGCGTACATTGTGAACCATATCCATTACCGCCTGCAGGATGTGCTGATATGTCTTATTGCAGTCCAGGCCGTGTTGTAGTAGCATTAGCAGGATGTTCTTGATGAAATCGAAGTTGGTGCGCTTCTGAGTGTCGCAATTGAGCGTGAAGTTCTCGCTCACCGTGAACACGAGCACGTGCAGCGGCTTTAGGTTGGCGCGGTAGGAGCAATTGGGATTGGCTCCGTGCTGCAGCAGCATGCGGATGCAGTTCAGATAGCAGACCTGTAGGAAAAGGAGATTAGTTTTGGTAAGGATTAGCTTCAAACTAATAGCCAGACCTTCATGGAGTGCGTGAAATGATGCAGGTGATCCTTATTAATTAATGGCACTAGCAGAACCATAATGGGCACAGATCCATCTCTTCCCACGATGTTGGGATCGCCATTCTCCTTGATAAGCATGTTGAGCAGCTCGTAGCAGACCTCCCAGTCTCTTAAATGTCGAAACACACAGGCCATGGCACTGTTTCCCGCCTGGTTGATCGACTGCTTTGCACCGTTCTGCAGAAGGAATCTAACCAGGTGCAGGACATCCCACTTGCTCCACTTATCGTAGCCGTAGCGAGCTTCTTCCAGGGCATAGCGAACAATTAAGGCGTGCAGGGGAGTGTTGCCCAGTGAATCCGGCGCATTGATTAGCTCCTTGCATCCACGTTCCAGCAGGATGCGAAGAGTGGCCAGCGTGTCGTCAGCAGATTTGCGAGCGGCAAAGATAACTAAAGAATAACAATAAGTTACTTCTCTTTTAATATCTCTTCTCAGATAGTAAAAACTCACCCACATGCAGCAGGGTCATCTGTTGGGTACAAGTCCTTACAGTTGTAATGGCGCCCTGATGGATGAGTAGCTCCAGGAAGCGTCCGTCATGCAGCACTGCATGATGAATCGGGTAATACTCGTCCATGATGAGATTGATTTCCTCCGAGCGCGTGACCACCAACTGCTGAACACAATTCCAGGCGCCGCGTTCGCAGGCCAAGTGGAGAAGCGGCTTTTTTACCCGGAAAGGGATCCACGGCTCCTCCATCTTCTGGGTGAGCAGGCTAAGCACATTGTATTGATCCCCATCGATGGCGTAGTAGAGGGCGTTCTGCAGTTTGGTATTCAGTCGCTCGCTAACGTCGTCCACGTTGTTGTGCCACTTGCCGCTCTCCTCGCAGTTGCGCGTATGGGCGCCGGGAAAGCACATCCTGGTGTCGACATCGATGCGGGCGCCATGGCGCAGGAGCAGCTCCACGCACTCCTCGTAGCCACGCAGGGTGGCAATGTGCAGGGGCAGGGAGCAGGGCGAGCGGTTCACATCCGGCCGGTGGCGGTGCAGCAGCCACTTGGTGAGATCGATGTGGTTGAGGCCAACGCTGCGCTGCAGGATGTTGTAGCCGTGGTCGTCGTGCATGGCCAGGATGTTCTCGTTCTTGGGGATCTGGATGAGCAGGCTCTCGAGCGTCTGCAGCGAGACCTTGGGGTTGGCGCGCAGGATGTCGAACAGCGTCTGGATCGTCTCCTCGGTGGCCTTGGACAGCTTGCCGTCGCGATGCGAGAGGAGCGCCGATCCGGAGCGGAACACCTGGCTCACGGAGCCGCCCATGGCACTCGATGGCTTCTATCCTCTCCGACTAGCACCTCACCGACATGCTCGATCCTCCTGCGACGCAGTTTCCGGGCAAGATCGCCGAACAGCCAAATGCGTATCACTTCCGAAACGAAACCGTAAAAATCAATAAGAGCCCTGAAACATTCGCCCAAATCAGCACTGGACGACGGCTGGGCGGCGAGAGGCTGCTCCGGTGGCTTCAGTCGCGCAGTTCCACATCCCTGTGGTGCGTTTGCAGGCCAAATTCATCGCATCCGGACATTAAACGGGTTTAATTCCAATTACAAAAACTTTTCGCTCTTTGCAGCTCTGCTTCTTCTTCTTTTCGATTGTCAACAGCTGTGCCAGGGTGTGTGGGCTGGTCTATCGGATATCGATAGGCGTTGCAGGTACAGTGAATACTGTATAGTAAATCATTTAAAGATTAAAATAATTATTTATATTGCATATTAGTTTTTTTATTATTTTTTTTGTTTTATAGCCTCTTCCCATAGAGTCCATCCGTGTGAAACGGTTGGGATTTTTGACAAATGTGAAATTCGTGTTCCCACAGAGATAAATATTTGCTTGCAATGGCCTTTTCGCTTACAACAAACTAAATATTAACAAACATTTTTAAATTTTTTCCCGCCAACCGTTTCACACGGATGGACTCTATGGGAAGAGACTATAAAACAAAACGTGACGTCACTCTCGACGACTAGTGTGACCAGGGTGTAAATGATGCAAAAAAAATTATCGATACATGGAAATTTTTACATCCCTGTCTCGTCAAATAAATAAAAAACTGTCAGTCAGCCTTTGAAGAAACACGCACATCTCACGCCGGGTAGGGCAAGGGACCTCGTGGTGTGGATTCACTTTTAGGTTAAGTTTGTGTAACACATAAATCAAGACAAAGTCTCTGGTCATATGCACTAGGATCAGGAACTTTGGAATATGAAGGTCCGCTGCCTGCGCGGGAATGAGCATTGCTATTTCGGTCCAACCCGCTCCACTGCCACTCCCTACAGTGGGCAGATGCAGGACAGACATGCACAAAACACTGCGGCCATCCTCATTGATGAATCAGAGCGCTCAACACCCTGTCCCTCGCAGCGCTCGTTGTTCAGCCGAGGATCGAAGGACTCGCCAGACAGCTGCGCATCTGAGCGCTCAAGATATAGTGAGCAGATACAAAACACTGCGGCCATCCTCATTGGTGGAGCAGAGCGCTCAACACCCTGTCCCTCGCAGCGCTCGTTGTTCAGCCGAGGATCGAAGAACTCGCCAGACAGCCGCGCATCTGAGCGCTCAAGATATAGTGAGCAGATACAAAACACTGCGGCCATCCTCATTGATGGAGCAGAGCGCTCGTTGTTCAGCCGAGGATCGATGGACTCGCAAGACAGCCGTGCGCAGGACTCCCCAGGCAGTCAGCGCTCCCCAGACAGCCGTGCGCAGGACACTGCGGCCATCGTCATGGATGGATCACAGCGCTCCACTGGCAGTCCCTCACAGCGCTCCATGTTTAGCCGAGGATCACAAGACTCCCTAGACAGCCGTGGATCACAGCGCCCAAGTTAGAGTGGGCAGATGCAGGACAGTTCCGAAGGACGGGACCCTACAGCCGGCCAACGGGACACTACAGCCAGTCGCGGAGCACGGCGCTCCACGTCCAGTTCCGGAGGGGACTCCACGTCCAGTTCCGAAGAACGGCGCACCACAGTAAGTGACGACAGCTGCGATGAGGACTTGGAAATTTACCAAATAGGACCTTCAAGCAAGAGGTTGAAAAAGTTCCTTTCCTCTTTAAGCGAGGTTTCAAGTCTTGATTATTGTCTATCCTGCTTTTTAACTTTTCCGAATAGCAGAAAACTAGTTGAGCATTTAAACTCAAGGAAGCATAAGGAATAACAAAAAAAGTACGGTAAAGGAGGTCGAAATTTTTGTGTTTACTGCGAAAGAAGCTTTGCCACCTCACGTACTCCCAGCAATCATTTATGTACATCACCATGTGTACCCATCGAAATCAACGCAAAGCCAAGGAGAATTAAGTTGCAAATGTGGATCAAATTTTCAGCACCAAAGGAATAAAATGCTGCGTTTGCACAGTGTGGCCAGATGAAAATTCAGCTATCTACCTAAAAAATCTCAAACAGTTGAGTACTAGCGCCAACCTAACAAAAACTGGCCCAAAAATAAAATACTATTTTCAGTCAATTATTTCTTGATGGTCCAGTGTTGATTAATTTGGTAATATCCGTGCGTTATTGTTCGGTCACACTGCCTCAAAAACCTAAGCAAACGTAAAATTCAAATTTTTAAATTGTATTTTCCAAGCGAAATCAACCGTATAATCCATTGTTACAGTACTCGATAGTCATTGTAATTAGTCTTCTGCCTTTGAGAGTGTATTTAAGCGATTTTCGTTAAGGATTTAACTAGGCTGTTATCGGAATTGATCGATAGCTCAAGAAATGCATTAGGGGGATTCCCTAAACTGTTGAATTGCTGAATTGTTGAGTTTTGGTCAGCTGTTAATCAGCTGTTCCATACAAAGTCAACTTTCAGAAATTTCAGCAATTCAACAGCCTCGAGGCTGCTGAAAATTTTGTTGAATTGCTGAAAAGCCAGAGTTGTCACCTTTTTTTAAAAGTTGTGGCAACTCTGTAACATTTTAGTATCACCAGTACGCATTATTTATTTTAAAATCAACTTAGAAAGCATATTTGTGGTTCTTTTTACCTTGGTAACACTTTTAGACAGTAACTAGCAATAATAAATCAAATTTTACATGCTTTAAGTTTCCTGAAATTTTTCAACAAATAACAGCTGTTTGAAAATTCAACAGGAACCATTTTCGGTCGTTCCCTTAATTGCTGAAATTTTTTGTTGAATTTTCAACAATTCAGCAATTCAACAGTTTAGGGAATCCCCCTATTATTTTTTGAGCAGTATTTTGGTATTTTTTTTGTGAGCATGAGTACTGCCGTCCAAAAACGTCGACCAAAAATTTGCCACCAAAAATTTTGTGACGTTTTTTTATATCAAGTTTTTGGTTTTGGACGACTTATTGTTGGGTTGAGTACCAGCCCTAAAAAAAAATTTTTTTTTTTAATTATATTAAAAAAAATTATAAATATTAAATTATGAATTCGAAAGCTCATTTAAATATTGTAATCATTTTTTATTTGAAATATTGAAAGTTCAAAATTTTGTACAAAGATACTTTTTTCTATCGATTAAGATTGGGTTCTCCTAAAGCAATCCTCACTGTATCAAATTGGCGCCCAAAAATAAACAAGCGTCTTGAGAGGATCCTGCGCTTCTAGAGATAAATACAGCTGGAAACATGACCAACCGCCTGGAGACCAAGTACGAGAACCTGAGCAGCATCTTCCGGCTCAAGGGACACGATTACCAGAAGCAGTTCTGCCATCTGTATGCCCACCGCCTGGCCGAGATGACGCGCCTCCTGACGCCGCTGGCCCAGAAGAAGTGGGGCAACCAGGAGCCCATCAAGAAGCTGTGCGAGCTGCGCGGCGAACAGGACGTCCACTGCATCCTGATAGGCACCATCTTCAAGCACCAGGCCCACAAACCCAGCATCCTGCGGGACATCTCGGAGGAGAACCAGTTGGCTCCACAGCCGCCGCGTCAGAATTACTCGGAGCCGGAGGACAAGATTGTGCTGGAGGACGAGCTGCAGCGGGTGCGTCTGCAGGGCGAGTTGAAGTCAGAGCTCCTGGCCACCGGCGTTGTGTGCGCCGCCCTCGGAGGAACCGACAGCGAGGGATTCTTCAACGTGAAGGACATGCTCTTCTACGAAAGTGGACCCCAGAAGCCACTGGCCACCACGAAGAGGAGCCGCCTGCTGGTGCTGGCCTCGGGATTGGATCAACTGCAGGCCCACAACTTTGTGGAGGCCCTGAATCTCTTCCAGTACTGGCTGGCCGGAAGTCTGGGCAACGGCAAGGAGGCCGGCTCCATGGTGCGTCTCATCGTGGCCGGAAACTCGGTGCGGGCCAGTGCCGTGGCCCATGTGCCCACGCTCCAGGTGGCTCGCACCCAGGCGAATGCCAACGATACCGTCCAGGCCGTCACCCAGTTGGACCAGTGGTTTGCCTCGTGGGCACGGTGCCTGCCCGTGGACATAATGCCGGGAGCCTACGATCCGGCCAACTTTATGCTGCCCCAGCAGCCGTTCCACAAGTGCATGTTCCCGCAGGCCGCTCAGCTGGCCTCCTTTCAGGCTGTGACCAATCCCTACCATTGCCGGCTGGACGAGGCCTTCGTAGTGGGCACCTCTGGCCAGAATGTGTCGGATCTGCTGCGCAGCACCTCGCTGGAATCGCCACTAGAAGCTCTTCGCTGCACCCTCACCTGGGGCCACATTGCACCCACTGCTCCGGACACTCTGGCCTGCTATCCCTACATCGACAGCGATCCCTTCATCCTGCGCGAGTGTCCGCATGTCTACTTTGCCGGCAACTGCGACTCCTTCGCCACGGAGCTCCACGAGGACGCCGCCAAGGGGAAGCGCACGCGCCTGGTGTGCGTGCCCAGCTTCAGCCGGACGCAGAGCGTGGCCGTGGTGGACCTGGACAGCCTGGACTGCCGCCAGGTCAACTTCAGCGTGGATGCGCAATAAGAAATACCATTAATATTAATAATACACCGATTGTTAAGTCTTGAGAATCACTGGTTTTATTCGCCATCCTAGTGCACCACGGGTCCCAGCGGTTCGCCCCGTATGTTGGCCAGATCCAGGCGGGAATCGATGGTCTCGTCTATCAGTCCTATCACCGCGATGTTGTCCCCCCGGATGATGTGCAGCCCCAGGACGATCTGCTCGATCCCAGAGCTCGTGGAGAAGACGCGCTCATGGCACTCGTCGATGATGATGTTGATGGTCTGGTCGAATCCCTTGAGTGTTCCGATAAAGTTCCTTCCGTCCGCCGTGATGATGGAGACTGTGTGGTTGATGTAGGATTCCAATCCGGACATTTTGGCCAATCTTTCAGTGTTTTTGCGGATTTAGCGGATGAAAATAAATACGAAAATGGGAAAACGATAGCGACGCGCTCTCCGATAACGATAGCGATAACACTCTCTGAACAGCTGATCCGGTTACGCTGCTCATGTAATCGGTGTGGATTTTCTATTTCCCTTAAAAATTCAATTAAACTGGTGAAAATGCTGCGTCGCCTTGTCCAAGTGGGTGTCCGGGAGCTGAGCCGGAGCCAATCCTCTGCCGCCGCCGCCGAGAAGTGGGATCTGTATGCCGGCGTGCTGGTGGAGCGCCTGCCTGTGGTCTCCAAGTCGCTGAATCCCCTCGAGAAACAGTTCCAGGACATGTTGTGGCGCGTGGAGTACGAGAACAGCTTGAAGTCCGACCACGAGCTGAAGCACGAGCGGGAGATTGTCCAGGCGGAGCTGATCAAGAAGGGCAAGATGCAGGTGGACATGGAGGACAGCGGCTCCAAGCAGACGGCGCAGGATCGCAAGGATGCCTACATCGAGGAGCTGAAGAAGTTCCAGCTGGGCGAGCGCACCACGCCCGATGATCAGGCCAAGAAGACTAGCTCCACGGATCGCTGTCTGGAGGACATCCTCTATCTTCTCGTCCAGCAAAAGCTGGGACAGCAGGAGCATCTCGTCCTGCCGCAGGGCAAGCGCGAGGAGGGCGAGTCCATGCGCCAGACGGCGGAAAGGGTGCTCCGTGAGCGGTGCGGCCAGGAGCTGCAGGTGCTCTTCTACGGCAATGCGCCCGTGGGCTTCCACAAGTACAAGTATCCCAGTGGACAGCGAACGGAGAGCGTCGGAGCCAAGGTCTTCTTCTACCGGGCATCCCTGCGATCCGGCCAGGTGGCCGAGAAGGGGGCCAAGTTCGAGTGGCTGCCCAAGGAGGCGCTCAACGGAAAGCTCACGAATGCAGCCTATGCGGAAAGCGTTAACAAGTTCTTGTTGTAATCGTAATTGTTAAATCTGTTTTGATATCTAATGAATAAATATAGATGCCACTTGGACTGAGAAGTCCAGGGGATTAGCTATATGAAGACTTTTATCGGGGAGAAATCAGTTGTGAGATAGGATCAATATCGATTCAAAGAATATATATATTTAATAATTTAAAAATATGATTGTATGATCTTAGGTCAATGATCTTTTCTCAAAAGATGAAAAAAGTATCTCAATTCATTATAAAAAATATTTTATTTTGGTATTGGAATTGAGTTTTCAATAATAATATGATGGCATCATAAAAATGTCTAAAAATATACCCAATATTAAAAATCAAAAAACCTTATTTCCCCTCCTTATAAAGATAGAAACACTCCACTCATTTAACATTATTAGACATGCAGCAATATATTTATTTTTGCAATTCACGGATTGTAAATATACGTTCAATACAGAGGCAAATATTTATTGTTTTGTTTTTCTTCGTTCTTTTTTTTTGGTTTTTTTGTTTTTGAAAAAGTTTACTACTTTCGTTTCGAATACACGTAGAAACTGGAGAAAACACAAAGGCTTGGAGGCTGAATATTATGTATTTTTGGGTAGCAAGAGTATCTTAAACTTTTTGATATTTCAATTGTATCTATGTTCGTTACAAGTTACAGACATTCAATATGGAAAATGTGAGTTGCTCGATTACTGGAAGCTAAGCTGTATATCGTCTGCTCTTCAGGCGCAAGTTGCTCAGATTACGTTGACTATATCCTCGATTAAATATCTTCTCCGGCCACCTGACCACCAAACTGAAACGTCCAAATTTAAGATACTTTCATTGGGGTTGTGTTCTTGAAATAAATGCAAAAACTATCATGTTGATTGATAAATATATGTATTGCAAGGTGCTATTGTTGATTTTAGGTTCATTGTGGCATAGGTTCTTAAATAAGCATTAAACTGTTTGACTTAGAGACTAAATTATCGAAAATAATGGTGTAAATATATATTGTTTGCTTTGTTTTTTTTTTTAGTTTTTTTGGGTTTTGTTGGTTTTTAGAAATATACTTTAAATTGTAAGACATATGCTCAGGCGCGCCACTAAACAAGACAATGCAGGCTCTTTAGTTCTGGAACAGCGTTCGCGTAAAGTCTATGTAGTCCAGGGCATCCTTGATGGGCTGGCCGGAGCGCGGTTCGGAGAAGGGTTTCATGCGCTGCACGCAGTAGTCCGCCATGTCCTTGGTGAGGTTCTGTGAGAGGCGAGCCGTTAGAAATGGTTCATACTAAGGTAAAGAAAGTCTAGGACCGATATACTTACGCAGTAGAGCTCCTCCTTGGTGACGTAGGGACGGTCGGCGGCGGTGATGGCGCGGAAGGCATTCTCGATCTCCTCGTAGGACTGCACGTTCTCCGTCTCCTTGGAGATCATGAACGCAATGTATTCCTGCAGGGAGACGTAGCCATCGCGGTTGGGATCGACCACATCGAGTATGGCCTCGAACTCCGGGTCGGGCTGGCCCTCCTCCACCATGGGCAGGTCGTAGCCGAGGGCGCGCAGGCAGGACTTGAACTCCTGGTGATTCAGCTTGCCGCTCTTGTCCTTGTCGAAGTGCTTGAACATCATCGAGAACTCCTTCAGCGAGTCCTCGGAGACGCCCGAATGGTTGCGTGCCTGGATCTGCTGCTCCAGATTGTGCTGCATGCGCATGGAGAGCTGGTCGAGCTGATCCCACTGCTGGGCCAGGCCCACTGTCGAGTGTTCCGTGTAGCGATTGTCCAGGATCAGGTGCTCCTCCAGCAAGGCGCCCAGCTCCTCGATCTTCTTGAGATCGACGCGACGGGCCCGCACCTCGGTGGCCTTGACGCGAAGCGCCTCCAGTTGCTGTTCCAGGGAACCGGAGCCTTCCATCATGGACGTTCTGTGGGTTTGGCGATGTGAATTGGCGGTTGGAATACAAGCAATCGTTAGTTGGGCAGACAATATCGAGTGATTAGGTGTCTCAAACAAATCGGAACGTTACAATGATATAATGCATATAAGAAAAGCAAATCTTGTTAGAGGTCTGTTACGGGCAGCGAATATTATTTTCTGGAATTCGGGCTTGCAACTAGTTTGTCTTCCCATTGTTTTTGTTTTTTGTACATATTTACAGGTGTCTGTGGGGTTTTTTCTTTTTTTTTTGCGGGACGCGAGTTCTTTAGGTTTAGTTTTTGAGTTTGTCAGCAACAAATAAAGACGAAAGTTGTCTAATTGCTAGGAAGCGAGTTAAAAATAAGAATAGCGCCAAACGGAATTGTAATTGGAAAAAAGCTACTAGATTTTGGTTAAACACTCTTCGATGGAACAGAAGAAATATGATAATAATTTAAATTGCTCGATTTCTACGTATTTTTTGTACTATATGCTCTCGATTTGCATGCTAAAGAGTTTAGTTGTTCGTTAATTTTGAATAAGTTGAGGTGAGAGACCAAAGGATAGTGGAGAATCGGAACAGCACGTTTATTCGGGTCGGGAATCGTTGGTGCTCTCGCTAAGGCAACTAACTAAAACTAGGCCTTAGTTATTGCTCGATCTTATCGGTAGTATCAGATAGTATTTACAAGCCCTCGGCCCACGAGGAGCTAAAGCAGGAGAGTTACTCCCAAGGGTTAGTGGAGGCGCAGCGGGGCTCCAACGCGAGTTAAGGAACCAAAAAAGATCACAACAGAAAATAACAACAGAGTTCGCAACGCAGAATTACCCTTGACGGTTATAACCCAGCATATAATATCTAGAAAATATAGAATGGATCTTTCAGTTACGTAGTATTTCACATGAGGGGGAAGACCACAAGACTTGTTTTCGGATTCGTGTGGATTGGGTTGGATGGGGGTGTTGTATCGATGGATTCGATCCGAGAAAACCAACACAGTAGACCCCCTAAATAACCGCAGCCTAACCCTAACTACTAACCTCGTCTCTGTCAGCCACTGGTGGAAGAGATTGGCGTGCTTGGCAAACTCCTTGCGCAGCTTGTCGTTCTCCTCCTGCCGCTTGGCCTCCTTGGCAAGTTCGCCATCGCGTTCCTCTATGATCTTTTGCAGGTTACGCCAGGTCTCCTCAAGAGCTTCCATGGTGAACCACGTGTAGGGATTGGGTCCAACATTAAAGCTCTTGATCTTCTGGTCGAGTGCTGCCAATGCCTTGAAGTCAGCTTCGGCCGACGAAAGGGACGCCTGGAATTGGGCATGGGCGTCGCGCAGGGCGCGGATTTCTTCGATCGAATTGCAGCGAACAGGATCCGTGAGATCCTCCTCGGCATTTTCGAACCAAGAATTGAAGGCCGAAGCTTTCTTGGCAAATGTCAAGTAGAGTTCCTCGATCTGGCGGAACTGCTCCTGCATGGCCAGCAGTCGCTGCTTGCGCGTATCGCTGGCATCGCGCAGCTTCTGCCACCTGGCAATCACGTCGCCATGGCGCTTCAGTATGGCCGGCGATTGGGCGTGGCTGGCGTTGATCAGTTGGTCCTTCAGTGCGGTGATGTTGTGGATGCCCTCCTGCTCGAAGGCATTGAGACCTGAATGGAAAGGGTTATAAGTTAATAAGTGAACTATGTAATAACTAGAGCCCTGCGTGAATCATGAAATTTCTGATTTATTTAATTTAATTCTATGTGAAATGAATTCATTGATTTTTTAATTTCTAATCAAATTTCTAGGAATTTCTTTGCTTTCTTTTAAGAACAAAAAGTCGAATATATTTTTGAAAAATCAATGAATAGTGTATAAAATTCTGGCAGATTGAATTATTTTGAAATTCATGCCATACATTTATTCATTCGATTAAACTCAAAACTCAAATTCATTCAATTCTATTAAACTCAAAATTCAAATTAATTCATTCACATAAAACAAAAAATTCAAAATAATTCATTGAATCAAATTCATTCAATTCTATTAAACTCAAAATTCAAATTCATTCAATTCTATTCAATTCATATTAATTCATTTACATAAAACAAAAAAATTCAAAATATTTCATTGAATCAAATTCATTCAATTCTTTTAAACTCAAAATTCAAATCAATTCATTCACATAAAACAAAATAAAATTCAAAATAATTCATTGAATCAAATTCATTCAATTCTACTAAACTAAAAATTCAAATTATTTAATTCACATAAAAAAAAAAATTCAAAATAATTCATTGAATCAAATTCATTCAACTCTATTAAACTCAAAATTCAAATTCATTCAATTCTATTAAACTCAAAATTCAAATTAATTCATTCACATAAAACAAAAAATTAAAAATAATTCATTGAATCAAATTCATTCAATTCAAATTTAAATTCATTCAATTCTATTGAACTCAAAATTCAAATTCATTCAATTCTATTCAATTCAAATTAATTAATTTACATAAAACAAAAAAATTCAAAATAATTCATTGAAAATTCATTCATTCAATTCTAGTTAACTAAAAATGCAAGTTATTTAATTCACATAAAACAAAAAAATTCAAAATAATTCATTGAATCAAGTTCATTCAATTCTTTTAAACTCAAAATTCAAATCAATTCATTCACATAAAACAAAAAAAATGCAAAATAATTCATTGAATCAAATTCATTCAATTCAAATTCAAATTCATTCAATTCTATTAAACTCAAAATTCAAATTCATTCAATTCTATTCAATTCAAATTAATTCATTTACATAAAACATAAAAATTCAAAATAATTCATTGAATCAAATTCATTAAATTCTATTAAACTCAAAATTGAAATCAATTCATTCACATAAAACAAAAAAATTCAAAATAATTCATTGAATCAATTCAATTAGGGCTCTATTAATAACTTATCCCAAACCCACCTGCATCGAATGTCTCCTGCTTGGTCAACAGCGTCTGCACGGTGGACAGATCCCGCCCGAACTCATCGGAGCGCACATAGTTCTCCTTGTCGTCGATCCAGCTCTCCACCACATCGGCCTTCCACATGAACTGCAAGTAAGCCGAGTTGTCCAGCAGGGCTCCCTTGCGACGGGCGGCCAAGGCCGAAAGATTGTCCAGCTTCAGCTTCAACTGCTGGCAGCGCTGGGCAATGGACTCGCCATGGTGGTTCTTGGCCTCCACCAGCTCACTGCCCTGGTCGCAGATCAACGAGCAGCGATCCTTGTGGGCAGTAAAGTCCGTCTCGAAGGCGTCGTGCTTCTTCAGCAGACCCTGGACGGCGGCCATCGAGTCGCCATAGTCCTCGACCGAAAGCAACTGCTGCTTCTCGGTGATCCAGGCCTCCTCCTCCTCCACCTGGGCGAGGAACTGCTGGTAGGTCAGCGACTCATCCAACTTCTGGCCACGCGTGGCGGCCAGGTTCTTCAGCTCAGCCCAGGCCTGATTGAGGGCCTTCAGGCGCTGCTCAATCTCGGGCACACCAAGATTAGACACATCCATCAGCTTCTCGCCAGCCTCCTGGACAGCCTGAATGGCCGGCTCATGGGAGCCCAGCTCAGCTTCCAAACGCTTGTGCTTCTTCTTCAGATTCTGAACGCCAGTCAAATCGCGACCATAGTCATCGGAGCCCACCAGCAGCTTCTTCTCCTTGATCCAGCTCTCCTCGTCGGCAATGTCGCGGAAGAATTGGTGCAGGGTCAAAGCCTCATTGAGACGCGCCTGGCGATGGGCAGCCAGGTTGCAGATGCGCTCGTAGCGCTCATTGATGCTCTGGCGCTTCTCCTGGATGCCGGCAGTATCGAACTGGCCGCTCTCCACCAAGGAATCGGCCTGGTTGTTCATGTCCTTGATGCGGTCTTCGTGCGCCACGATATCCGCCTCGACCAACTGATGCTTCTTCATGAGGTTTTGGACCGAGGCCAAATCCTTACCAGAATCCTCAGTGGTCAAAAGACTCTCGACCTCGCCCAACCAGAAGTCCAAATCCTTGACAGCAGCGATATAGGTGCGCTGCTTATTGGCCTCCTTGAGCTTCAGCGACTTCTCCGTCGTCTTGTGTGTGAGATATTCCCACTGATCGGCGATCTGTGTCAGCCGCTTCTGCACCGCATCCTCCGAACCGCTGCACTGTTTCTTGTCGATCAGATTGCCGCCCATGGCCAGCACACTCTGGATGCGATCGGCATTGGCCGCCAGCTCGGCCTCGAAGGCCTGATGCTTCTGGTGCTTCGACTGGATGTTGGCCGGATCCTTGTAGCTCTCCTCGGTGGCCAGCTGCAGCTTCTCGGCGATCCAGTTCTCGATCTCATCGGCATCGCGCGAGAACTGCTGCAGCGTCTGTTCGTCGCCCAGACGCGAGCGCTTCTCGATCAGACCCTCCTTGAGGTGGCGCCACCGCTCCAGCACCTGCTTCCGCTTCTCGTCCACCAAATTGGAGGCATAGTGATTCTGGGCTATCAACTGATCGGCCACCGTCTGCAGGGCCGCAATCTTCTGCTCATGCCCGTTGATGGCCTTGTCGAAGTCCTCGTGCTTCTTGATCAGCGCCTCCACATTGCCGCCGGCATTGGCATCATCGTCCGCATTGAGGAAGGCCTCGCGCGCGGACATCCAGGACTCGGCCAGCTCACAGTCACGCATGTACAGCTGCAGATCCAGATTCTGCTCCAGCTGCAGCCGCCGCTCGGTCCAGGCCTTCTCCAGATCCTCGCGCGCCTTGGCCAGATCCTCGATCTGCTCCTTGATCTCGGGCGAGGCATAGTGGTTGGCCTGCAGCAGCTCGTGGCCGAACTGCTCGAAGGCGCCGAAGGTTCCGGCGCGGGCATCGATCTCCGTGCGATGTTCCTGGGGGAAATTTAGGGTGAAAACAGATTAGTTTGGTCTACGGATCGAGGGATTTGGATGAGGTAAACGCCGTGTTAGAACAACATTGCAACGCTGGCTGGCTGGGGCCGCTGGGGATCGTTTGATTGCTGCTGCGTCGAATTAGTCAAAAGTAACAAACGTGGAACGAAGTTAAACTGAACAATTCGGTGGTTGAACTGGGTGAAACGTGAACGGAGCTTGGATGTTTGATGTTTGATGATGATGAGAGGATTGGTACAGAAAGCTTTATAGTTTCACTTATTTAAAAATGTAGGTATATATAGTATATAGTATATACATAAGATGTTGTGAGTATTAAAGTTCCTATTTTTATTAATTTCGTCTAAGTAAATAGGTTATATTTTCTAGTATTTTTGGTATAATAATACTAAGATACTAGAATTTGATCGGAAGAAATTTGGTGGTTTAAAAGAAACTATTACATTTTTATTATATTATCTAGTACTTCTGGTATTATTACAATAAAATACTAGAATACTAATAAATTAGTTGGTTTAAAAGAAACCATTACATTTTTATAATATTTTCTAGTATTTCTGGTACAATAATACTAAGATACTAGAATACCAATTAAATTTGGTGGTTTAAAAGAAACTATTAAATGATTTATAAACACGAAAAAGCAAACCTCACTATTTTAAAAAAATTTCAATGTTACATTTCGATTTTCAGAATCAACAATTTTTTAAACACCCAATATACACATTTATCTAGGTAAATGTAGACCTTTAAGTATACCAATTTTTAAAAAAGCTTTATATATTGTAAGAAGAAGTGTTCCTAACTTTACGTTAAAAACATAAAACCTTGTAAACCTTATCTGAACATTGAGAAATAGTTAAGATCCGAGTGTGAGGGTTAATGTTGATGACGGCCCGATGTGTGTAAGCAGTATATTAGATAAGATAACAGGAAACCGCTTGGGTTACTAAGAGAACAAAATATGTGTGTGTGTGGAAAAGAAAAGCTAAAGCCGTAGATATGGTCTGATATTTGTACATGAAGGGTATTCACACTGATCGAAATAAAGATAACCAAGGAATTTCAAGTACCCTTTAGATATACACATATGTAGGTTTTGGAATGGATGATACGAGTTTTGGCGAGCGCACACACATAAACACAACGAAACACGGATCTGGAGTGATGGTGGTTAGCGAAGGATCTACCTCGTCGCCGGATGGAGATGCGATGCTGGTGGTCGAGGCGTTGGCCCTTGGAGCCGAGGAGCTGCTGCCCACTGTGAACTCAATTTCGGCACGACGTGCCTGATTGATTGATTGTTTTTGTTTTTAGGGGTTTGAAATGTAGAAACACAACCATGATGTGGATATTTTTGGATGTTGTCATGAACCATGAACCATGTTGCAGTTGTCGTTGTCAATTGTTCGTTGTTCGTTTTTGACATATGACACGAACGAAAAAAACAAAACCAAAAAGACAAGATAATATAGTCGATAGGTGTTCAGATATGAAGGATAAAACGGTCTGCAGTTCAAAGAATGTTAATACTTAGGGGGAAAATAAAGAAATATTATAACCGAGCGGGTTTTCACTTTCTTTTCTTAAAGAAAAAACTACAAAAAAAGAAAAAGTACAAATGCAATTTTATTGTGTTTACTTAACCCTTTCAAAACGTAGAAGACATTTTTCAAATCGGACCATTCATTCAAAAGTTATGAGCAAATAATGGATTTCAAGCAGTGCAAGCAGTGGCTTTGCTGCATGAATACCTCCATCTCCCTCGCACTTCTTTAAAACGGTCTGCAGTTCAAAAAATGTTAATACTTAGGGGGAATATAAAGAAATATTATAACCGAAAGGGTTTTCCCTATCTTTTCTTAAAGAAAAAACTAAAAAAAAAAGCGTAAAAGTCTAAATGCAATTTTGTTGTGTTTATTTATACCTTTCGAAACCTAGAAGAAATTTTTCAAATCGGACCATTCATTCAAAAGTTATGAGCAAATAATGGAAGTCAAGCAGTGCAAGCAGTGCACTTCCTTTAGATGAGTAACGGGTATCTGATAGTAGAGGTACATAACATTTTTTTAAATTTCATAAAGAAAACTTTAGATAAACTTCAGAAAGTGAAAACCCCAAAGATCTTAAACCCACCCTGAATTCAATAAGATCCTAGTTAAACGCTTAGGTTTATTTCCCATCGATATCCTCACCTGATGACGCTCGATCAGAGCCTCGGCTCCGGTGACATCGTTGGCCAGCTCGTCGGAGGTGACCAGGCTCATCATCGAGTTGATCCAGGCCAGCAGATCGCGGTAGTCGCTGAGGAAGCGCTGCAGATCGTACGAGTCGAGGAGCTTCTCCTTGCGGGCAGTGGACTTGGTGATGATCTGGTCCCACATCTCGTTGATCTCCTTCTGCTTGGCATAAGTTTGCTCGGCGGTGTCGGGATGCGATTGCATCAGCCGATTGGCGGTCTCGTCCAGCTGGCGAATCTTGTCGCGCAGAGCGGCCAAATCCCGTTCCACTCCCTCGTGCTTGCGCTGCAAAGTTTGGACACTGCGCAGATCCTTGCCCAGGTCGTCGTTGTTCAGGGCATTGGCCTTCTCGGCAATCCAATCCTTGGTCTCGTCGATGTCGCGATGGAAACGCTGCACCTCGTGGGCGGAGCCCAGTTGGCTGGCCTTCTCGGCGGTCAACGTCTGCAGGTTGTTCCACTTCTCGTTGAGGTCCTGCATCTGCGTCTGGATCTTCAGGGCGGCCTCCGTTTGTCCCAGCGAAGTCAGCTGCACGGCAATCTCGTTCATGTTGGCCAGACGCACCTCGTTGGCCTTCAGGTCGTCGTTGAAGTCGTCGAACTTCTTCTGCAGCACCTCCACCTCCTCCAGATCCTCACCCACTACGTCAGCGATCTGGGCGTGGTTCTCCTTGTCCCTGATCCACTGGGCCAGGTCGGCAGCCTCACGCACCAAAACGTAAGCCTTCACCGTCTCGTTCAGCTTGTTCTGACGCTCGCGGGCGAGGGCCAGTAGATTATCGTACTGCGAGTTGATTTGGTTCTGTCGCTTGGCAATCGAATGATTGTCCACCAGATTCTGCTGCGAGGCACTCAAACCGGCTTCAATCTTCTTGATGTAAGCAGCTGGGACGAAACCCTGGCGATCGTTGACCTCCACCTTCCACCAGTCCTTGTTGTTCGAGTTTAACAAAGTCAAAACATCTCCCTTCTTCATGGACACCTCACGCGGCGATTTCTCGGTGTAATCATAGAGAGCCACCACGCACTCCTTGCCGGTAATGTCCACCACGGGCGTCTCCTGCTGGCGACAGTTCTTGGCCTGCTCCTGCAGCGCCTGGATGGTGTTGCCAAAGGCCTCCAGATCGGAGACGAGAGCCTCGTGCTTCTTGAGCAGCGCCTCCGAGGAATCCTCGTCCTTGCCGTAATCGGCGCCCGTGGCAATGGGCTCCTTTTCGCGCATCCACGACTCCGCCTCGTTGGCATCGGCAAAGTACTGATGGGCCTGCAGCGAGTCATCCAAATCCTGCTTGCGCTGGCTGGACTTCTCCTTCAGCGTGTTCCACTGCTCCTGCAGGGCCTCCAGTCGCTGGCGGATGTCGTCGCTGGCAAAGGGCTGATCCTTCAGCATGTTCTCGCCCGAGCTGATCACATTCAGCAGGCGGGCCTCGTGGTTATTGATCTCGGCCAGCACAGCCTGGTGCTTCTTAATCAGATTCTGCACGCCAATCAAGTCGCGTCCACGGTTCGTCGAAGCAGCAATGGGTTCCTTCTCCCGGATCCAGGCAGCCTCATCCTCCAGGTCGCGGAAAAGCTGCTGCACCTGCAGCGAGTCCAGCAGATGCTGCTTTCGCTCGCCCATGGGAGCAGCCAAGGCGGCATAGCGAGCCGATAGATTGCCCTCCTTGTTGCGGATGTTGTCCGCATCAAAGTGACCGGATTCGATGAACTTATTGGCGGCCACCTTGATGCTCTCAATGCGATCCTGATGGGCCATCACATCGGCCTCCAGCAGAGCGTGCTTCTTCTGCAGATTCTGAACGGAGGTCAGATCCTTGCCATGATCCTCGGACAGCAGCTGGCCCTCGATCTCGCTGAGCCACAGCTCAATGTCCTCGATGGTGCGGTTGAACTGCTGCTGCTGGCAGGCCTCGTTCAGCTTGGTGCCCTTCTTGTCGGAAGCCTGGACGAGCGTCTCCCACAGGACGACGATCTCCTGCATGCGCGTGTTGATCTGATCGGCGGCATAGTGCTCCTTTTCAATCAGCTCGGTGCCCACATTGGTGATATCCTCGATGCGCGACTTATTGGCATTCAGCTCGTGCTCAAAGTTCTGGTGCTTCTGCATCTTTCCGTTCAGATTGGTGGGATCCAGGTAGCTGTCATCCGTGGCGAACTTCAGCTTCTCGCTGATCCAGCCCTTGGTTTCGTCGCAATCGCGCTCGAACTGCTGGTAGCGGTTGGAGTCCTCCAGCAGCTGGCGACGCCGCGAGGACTTCTCCTGCAGGGCAGCCCGCCGGGCCAAGAGCATCTGGCGTCGCTGGGCCACATCGTCGGCGGCATAGTGCTGGCCATCGATCAGCTTGGTGGCAAAGATGTCCAGCGCCTTGATCTTCTCCTCCTGGGCGGCCAGACTCTTCTCAAAGTCCTCGTGCTTCTTGATCAAAGCTTCAACGGAATCTAGGGAATCGCCGAGATCCTCGTTGGCCAGGAAGGCCTCCTGCTTGGCCATCCAGGTGTCGGCCTGCTCGGTGTCGCGGTAGAAGAGCTGCAGATCCATGCACTGCTCGTAGAGGATGCGACGATCCTCCCACAGCGACAGCAGCGAGCTCTTGTCGTTCTCCAGAGCGGCCAGTTTCTCCTGGATTTCGGCGGCGGCATAGTGCTCACGCTCCAGCAGCTTCTGCCCGGATTCGGTGGTCAGCTTGAAGCTATCCTCGCGGGCATCGATCTCGCCCTTGTGCTCCTGGTGACGCTCCAACAAAGCCTCCGCACCGGCCACATCCTTGGCCAGCTCGTCGGCCGAGATGATGGCCTTCATGCCGTTGATCCAGGACACCAGATCACGGAAGTCGGCGAGGAAACGGTGCAGGTAGTAGGACTCGTCCAGCTTCTGCTTGCGCTCGCGCGCCTTGGTGGTCAGGCTCTGCCAGTAGTTGGCGATCTCGGCCTGCTTGTCGCGGATCTGATCGCTGTGATCGGCGTGGATGGAGCACAGGCGCTGGGCCTCGGCTCCTAGGGTAGAAACCTTATCCTCCAGGGCGGCCAGATCGCGCTCCACGCCCTCGTGCTTGCGCTGCAGCGCCTGAACACTGGCCAAATCGCGACCATAGTCATCGGAGGAGAGCACCACATCCTTCTCGGCTATCCAGGCGACGGTTTCGTCGGCATCGCGGTTGAAACGCTGAATCTCGTGGGCCCCGAAGAGCTTCTCCTGGCGCACAATGGCCAGCTGCTTGAGCCGCTGCCAGGCCTCGTTGAGCTCCTCCTTGCGCTTGGTGATCGTATCGCGCTCTGGGTGACCATCCTGCACTAGTTTATCGGCCAATTGGTTGACCTCCGTCACGCGATACTCCTGCGAGGCCATGTCCTTCTGGAACTCATCGAACTTGCGCTGCAGCACCTCCACATGCTCGAGATCCTGGCCAAACTCGTCGGCGGTGACAAAGGTCTCCTTGTCCTTGATCCAGAACATGACCTCCTCGCACTGGCGAAGGAATTGCACGAGGACAAGAGCCTGCTGGAGCTTCAAGCCCTTCTCGGCCAGGCGGCTGAGGAGCAGCTCCCACAGCTTGTGCAGCTCATCGAGGCGAACCTGAATCGACTCGGAGGCAAAGTGCTGCTGGTTGATCATCTCCTGACCGGTGTTATCCAGCGAAACGATGGCATTGCTGTGCGCCGACACCTCAGCCTCGAAGGCCTGGTGCTTCTGGATCTTGGCCTGCAGATTCGTGGGATCGCGGTAGCTCTCCTCGCTGGCCGCCTGCAGCTTCTCGTGGATCCACGACTCCAGCTCGTCGGCATCGCGCTTGAAGTACTGAAAGCGGCGCGAATCCTCGAGCTTCTCGCGCTTCTGGCGCGTCTCGATCTTGAAGTCATTGTAGCGGGAGAGCACCTGCTCACGTCGCTCCTGGATGTCCTCGACTGTCTCGAGGATCTTCACCTCCTTGGGTGTGAAGTTCTCCATTTCGATGGTTCGTTTACTTGTCTAATTTCTTGAGTGTTTCGTTCGTTTTGATATTGATATTGCTGTAAGGAGATTTTAAAATTAGTTTTTATTTATTTTTAAGTATTTTTTTAGATTTTACCTTAAGCTCCGCTGGGCGCTGTTTTATTTTAATTTAATACTGCTGCTTCCTCTTCATCAAATGTTCGACCGTGCTCAACTGCAAAGGAAATGGAGGGGGAATAATTAGTTTAATTCGGTTTAATCAGCACAAACACAACCAGACTCAATTACATAATCGTTGGGTCATTCATAAGATGGGAAACAAAACACATTCATGGGAATTCATACATAACTAAAGCTGGCATTTCGCAAACTTTACTATCTTTTATGTTTTAATTTTTCTGAATTTTTATTTATTTTCTGAGAATATCGTACTCATTTCGTAGTATTTTATTTTAATTCATTCTTTTGTTTATATTATCTTGAAATGGGGAGAAAAAAAAACAAACTTTCATACATAACTAAAAAACAGTTGAGGCTGGCATTTCACAAACTTTATAATCTTTTAGGCTTTTTTTTTTTATTTCTGAATTGTAGAATTAATATTTAGAGAAAATCGTAATCATTTCGTAGTAGTTTTTTTCATTCATTTGCTTTTACGTCACTCAATGAAATTTATATTATCTTGAAATGGCGAGAAAAAATAAACAAACAAAAGAAGAGCTTAAAAACATTCAAGAAATCTTAATATATCACACATGTTCAGTTATTATAGGTTTTCAGATCCTTAAAAAAAATTATTTATTAATGATTCACCCGATTTTGTATAGATATATGTACTTAGATAGAATTTGCTATAGAATTTGATTGCCACTTTTTTTTGGCACCCCGGTAATTTCTTATCACATATCTAAAAACATTTTTATGTAATTTTATAAATTTAGAATGAAAGTTCCAAACCTCCTCCTAAACAATTACAATTTGAAACTGCCTTACTAAACATTGTACACTTTATCCCCCATAATTCTCACTTAGTTGTCGACTGCTCCTCAGGTCGATGATCACATCGATCGACAACGACAACCTCGTCCCCTTTTCGTAACCTCAACGTTTGCACACTCAACTACTCCGAACCAAACTAAAACTGCGAAAGTGACGCATTCCCCCGCTGATTAGGTTCCATCGGCTATCGCTATCTTATCGCCCACATTCCCAATTTCCGAGTTATTTTCAGAGCGCAGAAATACAAAAAAGAAACGCTTTATTCGAAACATCAATTTAAAATGACATAACCAACACTTTTGGGCTTAAAAACTATCCAGATCCCGTGATAAATCGGCCAGCATTTCCATAAACAAATGCGATTTGGCCTCGTCTTCGTGGCTCTCGCCAGAGGCATCCTGATCCTTCCCCGAAAGCGAGAGTTGCTGGAGGAGATTGGAGAGGATGCTCCACACATTCGGTGGCCAGTTTTCGGCAAAGAGCGGCATGAAGAGTTCGTTTAGTTGATCTGCTCTTATTGCCCCCGAATGCAGCATGGATCTGAGGAGCTTCTCCAGCAATCGAAAGCTGTCCGGATGGTGACCCATCTCCTGGACAAAACCTATGCTGAGCAGGCCTTCGTATATCCCTGGTGAGGCTTCACTGGCCATGAACTGCGGGGAGCGCCACACCAAACAGCTGGCTGAGATTACTTCCTCGTCTAGGAAACTCGGTTTTCTGTTGATGAGCAGCTGGAGGAGATGCACCAATCCCGAACCAATTAGATGATAGAAAACAGTGGGCATTTGGGGAAACAATACAGCCTGTTGGGATTGCCGGAGAATTTCGCCAAGATCCTCACGACTTCCCACATTTTCTGGTCGCAAACTGAGGCAGTGCAGCCACTGTTGCAGCTGGAAGAGCAGCTCCGACAGGCTAAAGCCCACATCCGCTCTCAGTTGGAGCTCACTGGAGCCACCGCTGGAAGTACCAGCTGCCTCCGCCTTGTTCCTGTTGGAGTGGCACACCTTGGTGGCCAGTTCCTGGAGGTCTCCGTGATAGAAGGTGGACTGCAGCACGCTGGACTGGAGCCACTGTTGCAGCTGCGACTGCGCCTGGTTGCGGATCAAGTGGGCATAGGTCGAGCGCAGTACCGCATTGGTGCTGGCGGGCAGCAGGGCCTCCAGCGATTGACCTATTCGCCTGTCCAGCATTTGAGGCACTTGCTCCTTCCACCGCTGACAGGCCTGCTCCCTGGCTTCCTGAAAGATCTGCTGCAGCTTCTGGTACACCTCCTCCTGCTTCAGGGAGCTGATTTCGTTCACTCTGCCATCCGCCGAAGCCTTGGAGGGCAGTAGAATCTCCTGCTGGGCATCCTTCACCACACACTTGAAACTGCGCTCGGTGACAAACTCGATTAATCTCCTCGTGGAGGCATTTTGGGAGTGCAGAAAGGCATCGGCCAACTTGCGCTGCTGTTGCTCCAAGGGGGTTAACTCAGCCAGGGTCTCCTTGCTACTCCTGCCACTCTGCTGCAGTTGCTCCAGCCTGGTGGTGATGTACCTGAAGCGACCACTCTTCGCCTGACGCGAGGGCGTAATGCTCACGCGGAACTCTTGAAGAAAAGGACAGGCCACTGGGAGAAGTTCCTCCAGCAAAGGAGTATTGGATTTCTCCTGGCAACGCAGGCCATTCAGGCAGAGATCTACTAGGGAAGATGAGCTGCTACTAGGCACCTCCACTCCTCGATGACTGTAGTAACCTTTGACCAACTGCGGTTGGGCATCCAACAGCCAGCCGATGCAGCTCCTGGCTATAAACACAGCTCCAGGTTGCAGTTTATCCATATGTATACTCGCATACAATCCGTAGAGCAGCTCCAAGGTCTCCAGCGAGTCGGGAAGATGCAGGCTGACCAAATCGAGCATCACCAGGTATTGAACCAACCAGGGTAGAGTGATCAGCAGCTTGCCCTGCCGCATGGAGCGTTCCAAGATCTCCCGGAGATTGAAATCCGGATGAAAGTGGCTTCGCAACTGCAATTGCTGGGGACAAAGATGCGGAGGCGTTGGATTGCCATGTTGAGTGGTCCCACTGAAAGGCAAAACAGTGACATAGCCCAGAAACTTGGCCAGGATTAGCATGTTGGCCATGGCCTGGACGCGAACCAGGTAAGGTCCCTGCTGGGCGGACTGCTCCTCGGCACAAGCCACATCCTCGGCCAGCTGGAGCAGGTCAAAGGTGGAGTCGTTGTGACGCACTAGCTGCACAAAGAGAGCCAGTTTCAGGTGGACCAGAAAGGCCACCGATGAGCAGCCGGCGATAAAGTCACGAAAGAAGGCCTGCGAACGGGGGAACTGACCCTCCACACTGGAATTGGAGGTCACCAGTCGCTGGGCGAGTTTATTGTGCCGGAGGGGATCCAGTTTCAGGCCCAATTCCTCGGGAGATTCAGTCGTTTCGGTGGCCGAGATGAGCAGCTGGCTCACGAACAACTTGGCAAAGTGAGCCATATTCACCGGATGCTCCGATACCTTGAAGATCTCCCTGATCCGTGGGGCCAACTCGGTGGTAAAGTTGAAAATGCGATTCAGGTGGCTCACCTCCCACTGCTTGAGGGCTTTATAGAACAGATCTCGCTGGGTTTTAAAGGCTCCAAACTCATTTTGCGTGGGAAAGTTGTCCCGCGAATCCTTCTCCACATGGTAATAGACATTCTGCTGGGCGGATGAGGATGAGGTGTCCAGGGTAAAGGGTGTGGTTAGCTCCTGTCTCTGTTGGCAGCTCATCTCCAGTTGTTGGAACAACGCCGCTGGCAGCAGGCTCAATCTCTCGTTCTGCAGGAGCACCCCTAGGGTTCTCTTGTCCAGCTGGAGAAGTAGCCTTTGCTGATTCTCCAGCAGTTTCAGGGCAAAGTAAACGCAACTCTTGTACTTTGTGAGTCGCTCCAGGGCAGCGGGTGCCTCGGTTTCTACAGAGGATCCCCCAAAGTCGCGTATGTTGAGCAACTGCAGCACAAAGCTCAGTTCACTGAGCACATTGGGCACTAGATTCAGGTCCATTAGCAGGCCATAAATGCTGGCCAGCAACTGCAACTCGTGGGTATCGCTCACATCCTCCAGATTGAAGGTCTCCCCAGGGAATATCTCATCCTCGGGCGTCCTTTCCTGCTGGATGACGGGAGCCTCGCTTTTGATCTCCTGCTTGTTGAGCAACAGAGATTTACGCTCCTCCATTTCGAGGGCGGCGCCCTGACTTCTATCGAAGATCTCGCTGCTCTGCGAGATGCGCCACAGGTTGTTGTCGTTGCTGAAGGAACTGGTGTCGCCAAAGGAGGAGCTGGCCGAAACATTCTTGCTGATGGTCATGGGCAGAACCCGTCGTCTTGGTTTGGATTGGGGTGTGGCTACAGCTCCTGCTTGTTGATTTGGCTGTGGCGTGGTCTTCTTCTTGGATCGCTGCTGACTTTGGTTGGGCGTGGTGACCAGAAAGTCGCCCAGGCAGAAGCTGTGACCTCCTCCGGGAGGTGCTCCTCCTCCTCCTCCACCTCCTCCTCCACTTCTATTCGGCGTACTGCAAAACTGACCGCCACTTCCTGGCGTGGATCTGCGACCCTGCGTCGGCTGACGAGCTGGAGTTGAGGATTGGCTGCTCCGGTTGAGGATCAGGGATTCATCCAGCTCCTTGGCCACATCGGCAGGCGGCGCTTTGGGCTGATGGATGGGTGTTAGCGACTGAACGGGAGTCTCCGAACTGCGGGTAAAGAAATAGGGCTTGGTGCTCTGACGCAGGGCAGCCAGAAAGTAGGCGGCAAAGTCCTCCAGGCTGCAGTTATCCTTGCCGCCTTTTTTGAAGTGGGCGACGAACTTGTGCTGCAGCTGGGGGCGTGGCACCTTCTCCAATTGCACCAGCAGCTGCTGCAAATGCTTCTCTTCCGGTTTAGTCATTTTATTGGATATATTAGGGAAGTCTCTCTGCGGGCATGATCTTTCTATTTTTGACCTTTCCCTCTCTTCTCTTCTCCTTTCTTTCTTGTTTCCCTGCAACGGAAGAGGAGAGAGAAGGGAAATGTGTGTTGGCTCGGCTTTTCTGGGTTTTTCGTTTTCTAATTTATTTTTATATTTTTGAGTTTTGTTTGGGTTTGGGTTTGGGTTGAAGTTGCAGGATTTTCGTTTTTTTGGTTTCTTTTTTTTTGTATTGACATCACTTTTTTCACACACACTAAACTAAAACAAAGCGAACTGCACGAAAGACATTACGAGTTATCAAATTTAGGCGGCGATGACATCATCACCTGTACTAAAAGCTATAAGAAGTGAAATATTGGTTAGGATAACAGGGTTAAAGTTAAGGGGGTTATAGGTAAATTTTTGGGGGAAATTTACAATATAACTAAAAGAATTTCATAGATACTGTAGGCTAGTTTATCTAAACATTTGGAAAAGCAATTACAATGTTATTTAATAATTTTAGACATCAAAACATTAACGAGTCCCAAAAATCCAATTTCTAATGCTTTTCAATCACCAGTTATTACTGTACTGAATACCAGCTACCAATAAAGCAATTAAGATAAGGAAATCTTAGATATGTGTGGAATGTGCAAATAGATTACTAAATTTTCAAATATCTTTAGATGAAATAGTTGGTATTTACAAGTAGTGATTCGGAATTTTCTACTGTAATCCCAAATATCCGAAACCAATTAGCAATCACGATTAGAAAACTTATAAAATGTTCAAAATTGATCAATAAAGTTACAAAAAATTTTAAAAAATTCCAAGATTGTAAGATCTTAAGGTGAAATAATAAGTATAAGTTAAGCATTTTTTACTGTACTCCCGAATACCGCAAACCAATTTAGCAATTTCGATTAGGAAATCTATGAAATATCCGGAACTCAGCAATAGATTACTTAAGACTCCAGAAAGTCCCCCATTTAGAAGGGGTCAAAACAGTGACATCATTTTGGGGAGCGGGTGGGGTCAAACATGCAGACAAACAAACAAATAACACAAACACACATCGCCGCAGGAAATTGAAATAAATCAGAGGGAGATAGCAACAATCCAGGGCTTGGCAGCCATACAAAAATTTGTTTCACAAACACACACATACACATGGGCAGGCAATTTAACTGTTTATCGCGGTGGCAAATAAAAACAACAACAGTAAACACAAGTGCGAGAGAAGCCACCTTAATGAAAAGAGAGCGAAAGAAAACACATACACCACTCACGAATAGAGGGAGAGAGAGAGCGAAACATTAATTGAAGTGTCTATCAGAAAATAGCCGAGGATGACGTAATGCGTACGGTTTGGAATTATGAGCAATCATGGAAGAGGCCCCAAAATCAACTAGTACGTAAGGTCCACATATAAACCCCAAAGATAGATTGATAGAATTACAAGCATACAAAAACATGCTATGCCAAAGTCAAGGACATTTCCCCCACCCAATAAACAGGTTTTGGCAAATGTAAGGCAAACAATTTACTATTTTTTTTACTCGCACTGCAACTCTCTCGCAAACACAAACGAGCCAAGAGAGAGAGAGGGAGAAAGCTCTCTCGCGCTTTCTCTCTGCTGAAGTTGCCGCACCACCGACACCACCCACCCCACCCCCCGATGACGTACACACACACAGACTTCTGTACTCCTGCGTAACTCACACACACACATGCACAACTGGAGTACCAGATACTTTTTCTTCAATTGCAATTAGAATCCCGAATTAGTAATAGAATATCAAAATTTTGATGTCTAATTAAGCACTGGCATTGGACCTCTCGGTTTTCAGTTATGGCCAAGACTTTTCTCTCACTTCTAGCCCGTTTAATTGGATTTTTGTGTCGCCTTCGAGGGTGTGGCGTTGACCCGAAAAATTTTCACTTTGCCCGCAAACCGAATTTCAATTGCAATTTGAACCCAGCTAACAGTAAACTACGGGCGAAAATATAGAGCAACTTACACTTTGATGGAAAACGTATCCGTTTACAGTTAATTTGTTAATTAAACTATTGATTTTCAGTAGTTATTTGCAATTTACACGGAGCGCCTCAATTTTCACGGACCGCACGCAGAATTTTTTTTCAATATGTCGGCCGATTAGCGATGTGAGAACTCATCAAAGCATCGATAGTTTTTAAAATATCGGTTGCCTGAAAATGTTAAGGTGGTGTTAATAACATTAGGGGTAGTTTCATCGTTCAAATGTTAAACTTAAAGTGGACTTTAAATATTTTTATAAATATTATTTATTTCTATTTAAGTAAAGAAAAAACGTAACTTTCGGTTTCAGTTCTTAACACAAAAACTTCAAAAATTGGGTTCGGCTTGATCCGATTGTAATTTTTGGAATGTTGCCTACTCTACAAGTTTAGGCCACTTGGAATCCATAGATGAATGCCAGACTTATTATTACTAGTAGAGGCCAAGACAGGCAACAACGGGTGCACCTCCAGGTGTCCCACAAAACTGGCCTCCTTGCAGAAATTACCGCAGATGATGTCCTCCGTATTTTTGTCCCAGAAAAATATATTCGATGTATTGCCGCCGACAATGTACTCCGAACGAGGTCCAAAGAAATTTACTCGGCTTCTAAAGAAGGAAAGCAAAGTGTAACAAGTGAGTGGATGGATTTCAATGTACGACTTACAAATGGTCCTTATAGCAGTGCTGAAAACCGCCTTCCCTGCAGTTTTGACGGTCGAGAAGAAAGTTTTTCCCATCGCTGAAGGAAGCCAAAATCTCACTACCGTTGCGGTTGTAAACGACGCTGTGGACTATCGGTTTTAAGCCTTGTTCATAAGGATAATTATTCGGGGTCATTTCGTAAATAGGCTTTGTGAGCTGGCGCCTGTCATAAACGCGCACCACTTCGTCGTCTGCGCCGACGCAAAATTCCGGGGCAAACGGATGATGGGCCATGCTGTTTAAAGCTAAATCCTTTTTGTCCTTACGGACGTGGAAAATTGTTTGTTTCGAACTGGGGGTGCGGAGATCGAATATCCTGACCGTTCCATCTTGACAAACGCTTATAATCTCGTCACGACTTTGCGGCACTATCACGATCTCAAAATTGCAGTGCGTTGGATTGTCGCTATGGCTGAAGAGACACTCGGTCTGTGGTGCTCCTCCGGAGGGTGGGATGAGAGAACGGAGCACCAGGCCATCGTGGGTCCAACTCACGATGTCCAGACAACCGTGGCTGCTTATAAACTTGGCCTGATAGATGTTACTCCTGGGGTCAGGGCGAAATTTGTGTAGCACCTTATTATTCGCCCAATCCCAGATGACGATTTTAGAAAACTGTGTGCTGGAGACAATCAAGTTGCCTTCCCGGTTGAAGTTAAGGCTGTAGGCGAAACCGTGCTTCAGTGTTTTCAGAAGGGTTAAATGTTCCACGGCCTGGCGAGATCCGGCAAATCCCTGGCCAAAGCTCTGGTCAGAGGTGTGGCCACCACGCCATCCAATTCGATTAATGATGTTGTGCTCCCGATGCATCAGCTCCCTATCGAAGTTCCAAGTGTACACTAGCTTGGACTCGCCCACAATCCTCAGAAATTTCTTGTCCTCCTCGTCTTCAGACAGCTAAAAATAGTAGGGTAGTAGAAAGAAATCAATTATTTTTAAAGCCTATCTATGTATATAATAATATATTTGCCAATAGTTTTGTTAAAAAAATATAATACTCACCGACTGACCACCGTCGTTATCGGAGAAAATGTCCTAAAAGCACATAGAATTATATTATTTTGGCAATTATTTAATAAATACGTATGTAAAAATACCTCCGAGTTAAATGAATAATTTTCATCCGAATCCGAGGATTCCAAATACCCAAGTAATTCTCTGTCTTCCCGTGTGTTGGAAGTGGATGATGACCCACTGGTCAAAACTTCTTCGTCGACGTTCATCGCGGTCGTAATTCACGGTCAGTTCTTCTGAGAAATTTAAAACTGACATGAATTACTGAAGTGCACGCTTGGACATGTTGGCGCCTAATATCGATATAGCCGATGATATCGAAGTTTAGTGACGCCATGGCTTTCTAGAAGTTGCCATTTCACACATTACAGAGCAAGAACACAGAATCCACCAAAAAGCTAGATATTGGAGCCTTTTAGGTGGTGTTTTGTTATTAACAAAGTACTAGAATTTTGTTTAAATCTTAAGCAAAAGTAATAACAAACCGCAGTCGTGCCTCAAGTCTCTCCGATCGTCAATAGAGCTGGAACAAAAGCCGATTTTAATCGATTGTTACTTATGCTGGATCTGTGTTGGTTATAAGAAAAGTAAAGAAAAGTTTTTACAATAACTTTTTTTTATGACTTAAATTATATTATTTCCACTAGTAAAATAAAATTAAATATAACGTAGTTTTTATGCCCACACACCTCAATTTTAAAATTTTTTTAGATTTCTTAGTTTTTCTTAAAAAATTGAAAAAAGAGATCCCTCGAGAATAGATTTGTCTAATAATTAACATTTTTAATATAATTTTTTGTTTGTAGTATATAAATATCCGATACCGACTTTTTCAACACTGTTAACGAGCTATCGATACTATCGTAAGTAGCTAGGCCCAGCACTAATTTCCAGAGCAAAAAAAAAAGGAAGCAGCGGAAAAAGAACAAAAACCTGCAGCATTTACACTTAAAGGAAGTCCGAAGCGAACAAACAGCAAAATGGTGGACTACAGCAAGTGGAAGAACATCGAGGTGAGTGAAGGCCACTCCAACAAGCCCCCGGAATGCGAGTCCCAATCCGCACATTGCACATTTCAGATTTCGGACGACGAGGACGACACCCATCCGAACATCGACACGCCTTCCCTGTTCCGCTGGCGGCACCAGGCGCGCGTGGAGCGCATGGCGGAGCTCGACCAGGAGAAGGACGAGTTCAAGAAGAAGCGCCAGAGCTTCCAGGCACGCCTCATAGACGTCAAGGAGCGCATCTCGAAGAAGGACGGCGACGAGGCGGCTCTGAAGGTGGGTCATCACTTGTTGCATGGGATTGGCCGATTCTTGAGAGGATCGGAGATATCAAAGGCGTCATTTAAGTATACCCAAAGGGGTACTTTACTTTTGAGTTTATTATCATCATATATTATCTAGAATTTTCTTCGATACTGTTGGAATTGATTGAAACTTCTGTGTAATTCAGTTTGTGATAATCTTTTCAAGAAGAATAATATTCTCTATAGGAAGAAATCTCCTAAATTTTGTATATTTTATATTAATTTTCCTTATCACTCGCCAAGTATTCTTAAAAAGCTCTTAAATTATGGCTATAAGTAAGCAATACTGCACAATTTAATTCGCACTACTTTCTCCCCCGCACAGAAAGAGCTCGAGAAGATCGAGGCCGAGGGCAAGGAGCTGGACCGCATCGAGAGCGAGATGCTCAAGAAGGAGAAGAAGACGCCCTGGAACGTGGACACCATCAGCAAGCCCGGCTTCGAGAAGACGGTGATCAACAAGAAGGCCGGTCGCAAGCCGGACGAGAATCTGTCCGAGGAGGAGCGCGAGCAGCGCATGAAGCAGTTCGTCAAGGATAACGAGAAGCTGTGCAAGCAATACGGCATGCTGCGCAAGTACGACGACTCCAAGCGATTCCTGCAGGAGCACCTCCAGCTGGTGGGCGAGGAGACGGCCAACTATCTGGTGATCTGGTCGATCAACCTCGAAATGGAGGACAAGCACGAGCTGATGGCCCACGTGGCGCATCAGTGCATCTGCATGCAGTACATCCTGGAGCTGGCCAAGCAGCTGGACGTGGATCCGCGCGCCTGCGTCAACTCCTTCTTCTCGAAGATCCAGCACTGTCAGCCGGAGTACAAGGCGCAGTTCGAGAGCGAAATCGAGGGTTTCAAGGGGCGCATCCAGAAGCGGGCGCAGGAGAAGATCCAGGAGGCGATAGCCCAGGCCGAAGAGGAGGAGCGCAAGGAGCGTCTCGGTCCCGGTGGCCTGGATCCAGCCGATGTCTTTGAATCCCTGCCAGATGTGGGTGTAAAAGGGGGCTTCTCTTGTGTGAAAACTTAGCTAACACTTGACCCCTTCTTTTTTGCAGGAACTGAAGGCCTGTTTCGAGTCGCGCGATGTGGAGCTGCTGCAGAAGACCATCGCCGCCATGCCCGTGGACGTGGCCAAGCTGCACATGAAGCGCTGCGTGGACTCTGGCCTCTGGGTGCCCAATGCCGCTGACTTGGAAGGTGGCAAGAAGGATGAGGAGGATGACGACGACGACGGGGACTCCGAGGACGCCGCCGGTGGCAAGGAGAAGACCGACGATGCCAAGTCGGAGAGCGCGGCCAAGGAGGAGCCCATCTACACCGGCGTCAGCACCGAGGACGTTGACTGATAGCCGCCACGTTTCCATCTACACACCATAGCTCTAATCTTAATGTACTGTCCACAAGCATACTACTTCATCCATTTAACCAGATCCCCGCGTCAGTTGAGTTTTTGTATATAATTTGAATAAAAGTCAGCTAAATTCTCAGTAACCTTTGAAGACTCCTTCTGAGCCGCCAGTTGTTTAAATCAGGGTTTTTGCTAAATCAACGAAAGCAAAACTTATAGCAGCTTATTACTTTTGAAAGCAATAAATCGGTCTTGATATAAAAATGTAAGTGAACATTTTTCATGTTTAAAATTAAGGATTTATTCAGGGACAGTAAATATTATTTTTAAAAAGTACCAGTACACCCGAAAAAAATCGATATGAAACGTAGATCGATTTTACATTATGTAATATCAATTTTAACTTGATATGCGACCCCGTAAATTCGATATGCTCGAAATGAGTATTTCATGTTAAAACGATACGCGTATTGCATAACCAGAAATTTACATGCGCATATCGATTTTACGCCGACAGGTATTTTTTGTGTGTAACTGTTTATATTTTCAGTTATGTTAAGTATGATCCACACAAACTAAAGAAGCTAATCGTCTTGCTCTTAAGAATTCGCGGTTATTGAGGAATCGATTTAAATATCAAACAAACCATAAAAAATACAACTCTTGAATAACCGCGAATTCTTAAGAACAAGAGGTTATTCAGATGGCGTGTACCATTTTCTATGCTTGGCTTAAAATGTATATCGATTATTCAATGAACGCGAATTCTTTAGAAGATGAGGGTTAACTTTTTTAGAATGAGTAGATCTTAGGATAAAATGGTTAAACTATTTTGACATTTCATACTATTGCTTTTGTTGAGACCCTGGTTTATATACATAGTTTTTTTCCAGTTCTCCCCCAGTAGAGACAATGAACCGACCGGAGCTGGACTACTATGCGGTGCTCGATCAGCCGCGGGGCGCCACCAAGGAGCAGCTGACGCTGGCCTATCGCCGCCTGGCCATTCGCCTGTGCCCGCATCGCGACAAGAAGGACGAGCAGGACTTTGTGCCGCTGGCCCAGGAGGGTCGGCTGACGCATCTCTCGCCGATGGGGGAACCCCGCCAGTGGGCCTACATCAACATGGCCTTCGATGTGCTGGGCAACGATCTCCATCGCGCCATCTACGATCGGTTTGGCGAGGCGGGTCTCTTCGAGGGCGTGATGCTGCCGAATGGCTACTTTCCGCCCTATCAATACGATGGCGATCACCTGAAGGTCTACGAGCGGGTCTTTGGCAGCTACTCACCCTATGCCAATGTGATCGATGCCATCGCCAATCCACCCAGCTTGTATGCCACCCGGCAACATGGCATAGGTGTCCGCTCCAAGGACTCGAGCACGGAGCGCATCATCGAGCTGTCGCTGGAGGAGGTGCGCACGGGCTGTGTGAAGCTGATGAACGTGTGGCGCCAGGAGATCGTGGACGCCAAGGAGTCGCGGCTGGAGAAGCGCAAGCACACCTTAAAGCTGAACATTGCGCCGGGAACCACGGCAGGAACTAGGTTCTGTTTCAAGGAGGAGGGCGATCGCTATCCGGCCACCATTCCGGGTGACATCATCTTCATAGCTGCGGACAAGCCGCATCCGGATTTCGAGCGGAGGAACCACCACGATCTGGTCTACAGGCAGTGCATTGACCTTTGTCAGGCCTTCACCGGCTTCACCTTCTTCATTGCCACGCTGGACAGGCGCCAGTTGAAGGTGGTCATCACGGACGTAGTGCAGCCTGGGTATACGAAGGTGATTCCCCTGGAGGGGCTGCCCAAGTGCCGCAACCTGGACGCAGTTACTGCCATCAAGGAGGCCAACAAGAAGGTGGAGCAGTTCGGGGATCTCATCATAGAATTTAATTGTGGGTTGTCCTTATTTGTTTGGGGTTCTTTTATTGATGGTTTCCCTATATTTTCTATAGATATTTTTCCCAAGTATTTGACGCCACACATGAAACAAATGACTCGCGAATTTTTCCGTGAATTCCGCAAGCTGGAAATTGAGCTGGAGGAGGAGGAGCAGCGCAGCATGGCTTAATGGAGTATATTTATTGTTATTCCTTAAAACACTTGAAATTGTGCGTACTGCTTAAATAAATTTTGCGTTTGATTATGAAATATTAATACTTTTTGGAACCCCTTATTTTGAGATAAGATTTGTATAGGACAGTATTTGTTTAAAACTAATCATCCAGACAAAAATAACGACATTTTAAAATTGGTGACCCAAAACCAATTTAACTGTCAAATTTGAATTTAACAATGTGAACATAACAAGTTGGCAGCTTTGTCAAACTTATCGATTATCTCGATAATCACATAGGTGACAGTGACATTTTGTAATACCTGGTACTTACATAAATTCCTTTAATTAGGAACAGATTCTTATATATTTACCATTGATATATTGTAAAAATAACGGGTTACTTTAATTTAAAGTCAATTGTACCCATTAATTCATAAAAGAAACAATAAATTTATAAAATCCACCAAATGAACAGCAAAATATTAGCATTTTACTTAAGCCTAGGAAGTGGTCAAATTATGTATCTTTTAACTTTCCATATATTTGTTACCTTGTACCTTACCTAGGTACAATTTAGTCGTGCCTTTCTCATCACTGATTAACAATCGATTTCAATGCAATCGCTTGGCAACCCTGGCCATCAGCTGTTCGAGAAAAGAAAATGCATTTGGCATTCCATTCCATTTCAGACCGAGTTAATTAAAAATCAATTGCAGCAGCAACACAGCGAGTGGCCAGCGAAAAGAGTGCACCAGAGTGGGAGGAACACCACGAGGCATCCACAGGGGGCAGTAACTTCACCGCAGCTGCTCCACATCGAGTGCAAATCCGATTACCCAAAGACAAAGTGTGCCAACGCCACAGCAACAACAACAACAACAACAACGCCCCATAGAAACCAGCCAGCGGAAGTGGGACACTCGAGGGGATCCACGCTCCACTGGTCACCACTGGTCACGCCCACTGGTCGCCACGCCCACTGCCACACGATGCACCTCAGCGCGGACATTTCCAGCGCCCTGCAGCAAATCGAGGCTGTGAAGAAGGGCATCGATGAGTCCGACGATCCCAAGCTGCAGATGCAGACGGCCGAGAGCCTGAGCACCATCCTGGGCATCCTGCAGGATCCCGTCTTCCGCACCATCGTCCATGTCCAGGACTCGCTGTCCGAGCTGAATGCCCAGCTGGGCCAGCATCCGTCCATGTTGCCCAACGACTTCGACATCGATGTGGCCGGCAATCTTGTGCTCAGTTTGAATGGCGGCGAGGTGATGTACGACTTTGACGAGCAGCGCTCCTCCTCCCACTCCCATTCGGCGCCAGGAAGTCCGGATAAGGGAGGCGAGGAGCCGCGTCCACAGAGCCAGAACTCCAAGGGCGCCGGAGCAGCGGATCTGTATGCCACGGACTATGCCCAGATTCAGGCCATAGAGCTGGTCAACGATGGCACGGGTCTGGGTTTCGGCATCATTGGAGCCCGCAACTCGGGAGTGATTGTAAAGACCATTCTGCCGGGTGGAGTGGCCGACAGGGATGGACGCCTGCGTTCGGGGGATCATATCCTGCAGATCGGCGATGTGAATCTGCATGAAATGGTCTCCGAACAGGTGGCCGCCGTTCTGCGGCAGTCGGGAACCCACGTCCGCCTGGTGGTCGCCCGTCCCGTTGAGCAGAATGTCCCGACGCCCCAGTACGCCCTCGAACCGGGCACTGCCGTGGTGCCCACACGCGTCCTCGTCGATCCCGCCGAGCTGGAGCGCTACCTCATCTCCACCGGCTATCCGGAGATCTTTGGCGAGAGCTCCACGGCCTCCACGCCGCAGACCACCACGGAAGATGATCGTTTCGTGTATCGCGGTGAGACCTCCATGCTCATTGACCCCAACATTGATCTGGAGGAGCTGCTGGCCCTGCCGGAGACGGAGAAGCTGCAGGTGGAGCTGAAGAAGGATGCCAACGGCCTGGGCATCACCATTGCCGGCTATGTGTGCGAAAAGGAGGAGCTGTCGGGCATATTCGTGAAGAGCGTCTCGCCGGGATCGGCGGCAGACCTGAGCGGACGCATCCGGGTCAACGATCGCATCATCGAAGTGGACGGCCAGTCGCTGCAGGGCTACTCCAATCACCAGGCCGTCGAGCTGTTGAAGAAATCCGGCCAGGTGGTGAATCTCCGCTTGGAACGTTACTTGCGTGGCCCCAAATTCGAGCAACTGCAGCAGGCCATCGCGGCCAATGACAAGCTTCCATCCAGTGCTCCTGGAACACCTTCAAGGGCACCCCTGCCCACGCCAGTGGCCACCACTTCCTCGGCCACAACCACACCATCACGCAGTATCACCCGGGAGTTGGAGGAAGAGGCTTTGCCGGCGCCAGAAGCATTCATGACCACTCCCCCGTCGGTCACCACCATGACCACCACCACTTTGAGCTCCTTTGGAGCGGGTAAACAACTGGTGGCCGTAAGGGATTCACTGGATGGCTCCACGAAGATCATACCCACAGAGGTGGTACCTTTGGCGGATAAATCAGAGGTGAGTAGTTGCTAGTGAGGGATTACCTAGGCACTCTAATTAAAATCCCCTTTTCGCAGGCCAAGAACAGCGGTGTGATCACGCGTCACAAGTACTACACCGATCCGGAGCTCTCGGACGACGCGGAAACCGAGATCGTACGCAAGTGGCAGAAGATTGTGGGCTCCGATGTGGAGGTGATAGTGGCCCAGATCAAGAAGTTCGCCGTGGGCGGCTTGGGCATCTCTTTGGAGGGCACCGTGGACGTCGAGGGAGGCCGCGAGGTGCGACCCCATCACTACATCCGATCCATTTTGCCCGATGGACCCGTGGGAGTTAATGGTGTCCTCCGCTCAGGCGATGAGCTTCTAGAGGTGAATGGCGAGCGTTTGCTGGGCATGAACCACCTGGAGGTGGTGGCCATACTGAAGGAACTGCCGCTGGACGTGCGCATGGTGTGCGGTCGCAACCGGAACACCTCGCTGCTTCCCTTCTCCGATGACACGCTGAAAAAGCTGAGCAACAACTTTGAGAACCTGTTGCCCGCCACCGATCGCCTGGTGAAGGCCAAGTCGGATGGCAGCCTGGCCACCGCTGGCTCCGTGGCCGATGGCGATTCAGTGGCCGCCGCCGCCGCTTCGTTTAGCAAGCTCAAGTCGCGTTCGCTGGAGCCTCTGACCGGATTGGCCATGTGGTCGTCGCAGCCGCAAATCATCGAACTGGTCAAGGGCGATCGGGGATTGGGCTTCTCCATACTGGACTATCAGGATCCGCTGGATCCCAACGACACGCTGATTGTGATCCGCTCGCTGGTGCCCGGCGGTGTGGCCCAGTTGGACGGACGCCTCATACCCGGCGATCGTTTGTTGTTTGTGAACTCCATCAACCTGGAGAACGCCTCGCTGGACCAGGCGGTGCAGGCCTTGAAGGGCGCCTCCAAGGGAGTGGTGCGCATTGGCGTGGCCAAGCCGCTGCCCATGACGGACAACTCGCTGAAGGCCTGCAGCAATGCCAGCACCACCAGCGAGGAGACCCTGGACGCCCAGCCATCGCCGCCAGCCCTGCCCACAGCTGCTCCGCCGGCTATGCCGCTGGGAGCCGAGCCGGATCTGATTCCCGACTGGCGGAATTAGGAAGAAGAGGAGGAGGAATCGAGAAAACATTCCAGGCAGCTGAATCTTTAAAACTGTATCCGGTATCTGATCAAACAGGAGATACAGGACCGATTGTTATTACCGAATCAAAATGTTATGCATATTATTAGCACCGAATTGTGTTTGTCCCCCGTCGAGCAACGAGCATTCCACACAAGCATGCAATATCTAAAGAAACCCCCTAGTATTAGCAAATGAATTTTAACATGGTATTTCCAGAGTGTATGATGTATGTACTTAAACTTAAACTAAATTAAATAATGTACCTTCCGTACGACGGTCAATGAGTATCACTTGGGGCTACTGCACCCGGTTCAGCTGTCGCTCGATCCGCATGTAGTTGCGTCTGGACAGGATTCGATCGCGGGCGTAGCTAACCAGATAGCTCAGTAGGCCGAGTACCAGGCAAAAGATCTCGAATTTCAGGAAGTTCATCTGCTCGATGAGCGCCACCCGGTCGCAGCTGCGGGTCACGATCTCGCCGCTCTGGCAGCGCAGCACCTCCTTGTAGTGCGTGTGGATGCAGACGCCCAGGCTGCGGCTGACTATGTCGAATTCGGAGCAGGGATGGCACTCCTGGACCATCGTGTACTTCTCGTTCCGCCAGCACGTCGAGTTGTCCTCGATGACGAACTGCGGCTCCCGGCGACGCGGTCCCTCGGCCGCGTAGCGGGATTCCACGAAGAGCACCAGGATGGTGACCATCGTCAGGGCTCCCAGTCCCAGGAGCATATGATGGCGCTGGCAGTTCTCGAGCATTGTGGAGGCGGGAGGATAGCTCTCTTATTGGATTGAGTTCGCTGTGGAACCTAGAGGAACTGGGTGTTACTAGGTGATTCAATTTCTAGACGGGATTACCTCTGTTTCGGATTCCACTTGTTTTTGTTTTGTTGTTTTCTTTTAGTGTGACCAGCTGGAACATTGAAATTTACTGGTTCGTTCTGAAGAACTAGTTCGCCCCTTAATTAAGAACCCTCTACATGAGTCATCTATTAACCCCTTTTTTTAATTTGTAATTAATTTTTTCACCAATATGTTAATCTAAGACATAGATTCTAAGTTTTGCATAACTATCTAACATGATAAACACAAAAATTAAATAAAATAATGTATACACTTTGCTTTTCAATTGTGTAGATTAATTTTGTAATCAACGAAAACCAGATTAAAGAATTCCCAATTCTCCATTAATTTTAATTGAAATTAAAATATTTTTTTGAATATTCTAGCTACTTCATTTCAAATATTTCCTAAAACCAAATAATTAATTCCGAAATATAAAGCATTTCTTGTTAAAGCTATATTTTGCATTTTTTTATATAGCTCAAGACAGAATAATAAGCTTCTAAAACAAGCGCCTTGTTTTAATTGTTTGTTTTGTTTTGATGAGAGGTCACCGAAAGGTTACTGCTCATTCGTAGTTACAAAAGTAACTAGTTCCGCTCCGGTTCGCGGTACTGCAAAAGTGTGACCAGAGGGCCACGAGACCGGAACTAGTTCGCTGTTTACGAACGAGAATGGACGGAGACCAAAACAATTACGGACGATAGGCACAAAGCGGACGTGAGAAATCTGTGAAAATTTTTATAAATCGCGTGTGTGGGCGCTTGAAAAATGGTGCTGCGATCGGGGATCATAATTCCGTTTCAGTTTCGCGACACGAAGAAGCTGCTGATGATCGGGGTGCCCGAGGAGAACCGCAACCTGAACATATGGGACCTGAAGAACGTGGGTAAGCGTGGAGCAGTTGGTGTTGTTGGGTGGAGGGGGGTGGTCATAAAAACATGGAGCCCCCTCTATGAAAAACATGAAATAAACCTAATAAATCGAATTTCCCTAGTGCGCGCCGCCTTCGGGATCTACAACTTTGAGTTCCGGAACAAGAAGATCGGCTTCAACATCCCCGACGAGCTGCTCCTCCACTACCTGGCCCAGCGGCACGACCTGACCAACTTCGTTATAGAGATCAGTCAAGGTAAATAGCGCTTAAGTTACGGTTACGGCCAAGTCGCGTTCCCATTAGCGTTTAAGCGGACTTAACCCGGCGTCACCGAGATCCCGGCGTCTTATTTGTAGATCCTTTGTGTTTATGTAGACGCGGCGTGTGCGCTTCGCTTGTAAGTCTCTGCAATTGCCATCTGTAATAAAACCCAAATTGTAAAATGCTCCCTCTTGCAGCCCTGGACGATGGCCACGCCAAGGAGCTGCTCTCCTACGAGCCCTCCTGCTCGATGGCGGCCCTGAAGCAGCAGGCGCAGCAGCAGCAGCTACATCATCCCCACCAGCATCAGCATCCGCATCAGCACCATGTGCCACTGCCGCAGCGTTCCAACGAGAGTGCCTCCCATCATGGCCACGAATATGTGCCCGGCTCGCAGCCCACCTCCCCAGCTTTGGGAATGAGCAGTGAGCAAGCTGTGGATTCGCCCCTGGAGCAGCAGGGCAACAACTCCGGCTCGGAGCCCAACGACAATAGCCACAAGCTGCGCCTGGGACCGGCCTACGCGGAACGAACGCCCGAATCGCTGACCCAGTCCATCGATCCCATGGACATTATACCCAAGGCGGAGTCCGAATCGGAGGTGGAGCGTCTGCAGCGGGCCTCCAGATTCCTGGCGCGCCAGGAACAGCACCAGGCACAGCAGCAGCAGCATCAGCAGCAGCAGCTACTGCCGGGCCAGCAGATCTTCCCCAGCTACACGCACCCTTTGCCACCGATGAACGCACCGAATCCCTCCCAGCAGTCGGCCTATACGCCGGGTCTGATGAGTCGCTTCAGAAGTGAGAAGGAGCTTTGTTAAACCAATCAAAAATCTCCATTAAATAATGTTAAAATTCCCTTTAAGAGCGCGGCGAACGCATGTCCAAGGACCAAAAGGAACTGTATGTCAAGTTTTTCGAGGACAACCCGTGCATGCTGTCCAATCACCGACGACACGACGGCCTCACCGAACCCCTGTGGGCCAAGCTGGCCCACATGCTGAACAGCGTGCCCCAGGGCGCGGTGAAGAACGTGGAGGACTGGAAGCAGACCTTCGACGCCTGGCGGTATCGCATCTTCATGTACACGCGCTACAACTCCAAGCTGAGCATGTCGGAGACGAGCGATCCGAAGAACTTCAAGCCCCTGACGGCCACCGACCAGAAGGCGTACGCCATGTGGACCAGCCACAAGCACATAGCGCCGCAGGACTACGAGAAAATGGACATGTTCGTGCCGCTGGACGAGGCGAGCACGGCGACGAACAGCTACGACTACTAAACCGGGATCAAAGTGCAAGGAAGGAAACTGTTAATGTGTACTTTAACTAGTGCTAAGAAATACAATAACTTTTAAGATACAAAAATTGAGTTTTAATGTTTTATAAGAGTGTAGAATTAAGACTTAATGTTATTCGAATGTCTAACTAACTAGATGATGTATTCATTTGTTACAGTTTACGACGTTGCCTTGGACAACTATGTGCTGAATCGCCAGTGCCGCTGTGCGGACCAGAAAATGCTCAACGACTCGCCGACGCCCGAGGAGCCCACCAATCTGTGCCAGCCCAGCAATGTTCTGGAGGCCGCGCCCACTCCGATCATGCAGCTGCCGCCCTGCGAGGAGGACGAGCACGACCATGAGCACGAGCACGAGGAGAGCATGAAGTACCGGATCGACAAGGGCAGCAGCAGTGGAGCCGCCTCCGCGGAACTGGGCATGCCCGCCTACGAGGCCTGCTCGCCCAAGATGGACTACGACACGCAGGACGAGCTGCCGGATTCACCGCACTCGCAGCCGCTTCCGCCACCGCCATTGCCTTTGCCCGCGGCCCTGCCGCTCCCACCGCCACCCACCTCGCATCACCAACATCTGCAACAGCAACAGCAGCAACATGAGGTACATACGATGGAATGCGAGAAATCAAGGGGAAACTATTAGAAAAAAAGTGGACACACTTAAATCTTTTATTGCAGACCTGAGGGTCAAAGTCTAAATTATAGATAAATGCGGAAATATTTAAAAAAACTTCGAAATTTAAGACAGCAGGATCGATAATTTCAAATTGCTGAATCTATTGAGCTTTAAGATATTTTAATATTTATTAAATATTAATCCCAGGTACCATTTTTACACAAAATTATTTTTTTTATATCATTTTAGGCGGAGCAGCAACAAATTTTACAGGAGCGCATTCAACAGGAATACATCATCCAACAACAACAGCAGCATCAACACCTACAACAACAACAACATTTAGCTCTTTTACAGCAACAACAGGAACAACAACAAATTCAACAGCAGCAAGGTGTAAATATGGCCATGGGCACAACTACAACAAACAACATTCGACGTAAGTAATCGTCGTAAAATTTTAATATTAGTATATTAAAGTATATCGCGCAAGAACCAGTTGGGAATTATAAAGGCAAAATGTGGAGAAAAGAGAAAAAAATATATTATTCTTAATACTTACTGTATGCAAAGGAAAATTAGAGTACTTCTGTAAATTCACAGTCCTCGATAAAGATAGTCACAAAAGTAATTCAATATTTATTTTATACCAAACAACAAAAACAAAATACAGATTATAACGAACTTCATATCCATCAAAGCCACTCATCTTTGCAAGCAATGCAATAGAAAGATATAAATACGGATGAAAATCGGGTGCATTTAGCATTTGCATTAGCTATCCCCAGCGTTCACGTTCATAACGACACATTTGTCTAGCAGCCCTAACGTGAGGAACTAAATACAGGAACCAAGAAAAAAAGAGTTGGAATATTACTGGACAAATCTTGATAAGTTTAAGATTCAATTCTATATTGTATATCGCATACATAATGCTCTTTGTGTTTTATTACGATACGTAAAGATAGATGCATTTTTTTGGTCTCTTACAGTTTTTTTAAGAGACTTACGGAAAAATTGAATTGGTAGGGAAAGATTTAAAGTACTTATAAAATAATATTGGCTTTATTGTAAAAAAGAAAAGAAGAAAGTTTTCAAATGTAAGGATTTTGACTTACTTAGAAGAGGAAAGCTCATTATGGGACAAAAATAACTGAGGATTTTGCCAGCTTTAAAGATCCCTCTTATACCCTGTGAAAACAAGGCATTAAAAGATTGTTATCGGCTTTATTGACTATAAACTACCAGCTTAATACCCAAAAGGATTACTATACCAGCGAGAATATATAAAATGCAAGATGTTGCGTGAGCATACCAAATAATTTGGATATGTAGCGGAAGAGGAGTTGATTCTTTCATAATAACGGAAAAATAAACAATATAAAACGAAGAAAGGATCGCACCAGCAACAATACACCATATTGCATACAACTTGGCGCAACCCTCTGGTGAATTGCGCCCGCACATTATAGAATCGAATTTTAAAAATATAGGTTTATAATTTATCTTCTTTACTAGAATTTATTTTGTACTCCCTGAGCTGTTTACTCCCGTGAACTGAGTTTAAAAGATTCTAGTTATTTCATAGTTCTAAGACGTTTCATGAAAAGTTTCCAGTTTCCAACCCATTAAATATTTAATAAATTTTAAATGAAGAATGCGGTCCCCATAATTGCCAAACGAAAGATATATAAATAAATATAAATATATATTTTATAAAAAATTAATATATTTTAATACAAATAATTACGGTTTTCCATTAAAGCACAAAGTATTCCAATCGCAAAGTCCATAAATAAACGCAGACCATTTCAAGCGCATTCCAAATTTATGTATCAGATGTATAATATTTGCATTAATTTGACCATTCGCTTGAATAATGATGATTTAAATATTTTTACTGATTGCCTGAACAATGATGCTAATTAATCCCAAATCCAAATTTTAACTCACCCGCAGAACGCAAGGAGCGCATGTCCAAGCGGCAGAAGGAGCTGTATGTGCACTTCCTGCAGCAGCACCAGTTCATCAACGATCATCGCCGCAACGATCCCGTGCTAGATCCCTACTGGCTGAAGCTGGCCAATCTGCTGAACGCGGTGCCGCAGGGCGCCGTGAAGCATGTGACCGAGTGGAAGCAGACCTTCGACAACTGGCGGTACCGCATCTTCCTCTACGCGCGCTACAACTCCAAGCTGCAGGACGAGGAGGCCCAGAATCCTCGCAACTTCAAGCCCCTGACGCGAACCGACAAGCAGGCCTACATCATGTGGATCCGCAATCCCGATACGGCGCCACCCGATCTGGACAAGATGCGCAACGTCTTCTGCAATCTGGAGGAGACGGCCGTGCAGCAGGAGTAGAATTTGCCATTGTCTTAGCCTGTAGATCACTACAAATCTTCTTTCTTTGTCTTTGTCTTCTTTATAATGGTTTTGTATCGTATCGTGTGTCGCTGTTTTTGTTTTCCTGTCTTGGAAATGCATTTTCCTTTTAGTTTTCTTTGTCATTGTTATGCTTATATGAATATTAAACATGTGTTTTTTTGAATGAAGCGCTAATTTTAGTCGGAAATATGCACGAGAGATTATATTTAGAGTCGAGCCAGCAGGTCGTTAGCCCCGTTAGCTGGTGTTTTGCATATGGTTATATAGCCACAATGAACTTTAATGCTGAACAGGTTATGGAATTAATGCGTGGATTTGTTCAACCCGCTGTTTCTCTGGCAAGGATATCGAATTCGACAACGACTGTTTGTGGCCTTGAAGGAGATATTGGTTGGCGTAGCTTTGAGTGACTCCATGACAAACTCCTTTCAGAACCAGCTACGTATCTCCATCTAGACATAGACACACACCCACACACCCGGTTTCCTCTACCGATGCTGATTAATTTGCTGCCCGCGGCGGTACAGCATCCATCCAGCATCCAGTGCGGCTTGTACTTGTCGCTAATCCCCTGCCATTAATTATACGTTCAATCATATCCGATACGCCCGATACAATCGACACTTGACAGCTTTTGTGGGGATTATTTTTATTGGCAAATCCCGATAATAATTCCTTCTTTTGCCGATCTGCAAATTAGTTCCAGTGTTTCTTGAACCTGAACCTGAACCTGAAAAGGGAGCCCCACCGATTAGCATATTGTTAATTAAAAAGAAAGAAATTGCCTGGGTTCGGTCTTTGTACATTTTATTCTTCTGATTAAATGGCAATTTATCATTAGTTATTGCACTTAATTGTGTGCAAATGCAAAGTGCTGCGGGACCATTTAGAAATCTTGTTTTATTGGTAACATTGCCAATGTGTTATGTTACATAAATAACTAACTTAAATGAGCGTATCGGCTCGGGAGATTTGCCTTTTGTCTGTTATCTGCAGCGTTGCCAATTGCCATTCCTAATAAAGATAAATGAACCGCACTCATTCGAACCGATTTACTCCGATCCGCTCCGTTCCGAAGGCATTGAGTTGGGTTATTGGCTGTGACTTTTGCGGCCGATTGCCCCCGTATCGCGGCTGGGTTCTGCCATATGGGTACATGCGAAAAAATAAGCTCATTTTTGGAATGACACAAGCGAGGAGTATATAATTACCAAGATGCGTAACGTCCATAAAACTAAATTCTTTGTAAAAATAGAATTTGTTTATTTATAAATTCTGTTAAAATCTTTCTGACTTCAATATAGCAATATTATTCGATACCAATTATATTATATTTTATAATTGTTATAAGACACTTGCAGGGACTATTTGATTACCAAGATGCCTAAGGTCCATAAAAAGAATCTCTTTGGAAAATTATCTATATAGCGAATTTGTTTATTTATTAATTCTATTAAAATTTTTCTGACTTCTATAAAGCAATATTAGTGGATACCAATTATATTATATTTTATAACTGTTATATTGGTGGTATGACACTTGATTACCAAGATGCGCAACGTCCATAAAACTTGAAACGTCTTTGAAAAATTTTCTAAGTAAAGAATTTGTTTATTTATAAATTCTAAAAAAATATTTCCGACTCCTATAAAGCTAAATTAATAAATAGCAATTATTAAATATTTTATAATTATTGTAAAAATTATTAAAAAATTTTTTTTTTTTATTTATTTCTGTATTCCTTCTTTTTTATATAGTTACCCATTTACATATTTTTTTTTCAAGTGCACTTCATATCTGCTGCGTCAGTCAGGCGTTCAATATCAATATTTCAGCATTCAGCATTTGCATACGAGAATTCGTAGGCTGACGTCTAGGTGGCATTCGTTAGATGTCCCCGTGTATGAATTATGACAGGTGGGGGAAAACAATGCGAAACTTGGTGGCTGCCACGCGGTTGGGATCGGATCAGATCGAGATCATATTGGCTCATGTTTAATTCATCTGTAACTGCATATGGGGCACAGGGTAACCGGGTAGCTGTTCTCAGATCGGCCGTCGATAGCCGTTGACAGATTAATTCGAAGTTGCGAGTCCAGAAACCAGAAATATGAGCCGTGTCTTTCTTAAGAACTGGGTGGAGTTGGGCTGGGCCGCCCGATAACGGTTCGGTTCCTAACCCAGTTTCCGCCGACTAATCCACTCCAATCCACGGCGCACTGCTCTAAAAAACATTACCATATATTAGCCGCTCACTTTCAATAGTAATTTATCAAAATTAAAATTATCGCATCAGATTAGTTCGGCTGGCAAAATTCTCCCACACTCTCACCAAAAAAAAAAATCAGTAAAAGACCAGCAGCAGTTTAGTCCCGAAAAAATAGCGAACAAAAACTAAAAACTTCATCAGATCAATCATAAAGACATAAAAAATGCTGTAAAAACGATAAAAACACCATAAAAGCGATAATAATCTTTTGAAAGACCTGTTTTGCCCAGCAATGATCAGAGCAGACCAAAGACAGTTCCAAGACAGCCCAACCAGGCACCACCACCGCCCCACTGCACAACACACACTTTACTGAACCACGACGTACAGAGGGGAAAATATATGGTAAGTTGTACAAATTATACATAAGTTCCATTTTGATGAAACATAGTACAAAGCTTTCAAGGATATTTATATCTACATTTTTTAGATTTTTTCATTCCATCCTAAATCCATTAGACTTATCGACCTTTTATATAGGAAAACCTAAGTGAAGAGGATTTATTTAAGTATATTTTACCATATTATTGATGGAATATATGATAGGAGAAAAAGGTATCAAATGGATTTAAAATCCCCTGAAATTCGATATATTTTAGATTCATTCTATAGATCTATTTTATATAAATCCATTAGAATTATGGACCTTTTATATAGAAAATCCTAAGTACAGAGTATTTATTTCAGTATATTTTACCACAATTTTGATATAGAAAAAAAATAATTAAAATGGATTAAAAAACCAATGGAAATTGATATATTTTCGATTTTTTCATTAGTTCTCACATATATAAACCTATTCGATTTTTGATGGGATGTATTATAGATAAAAAAGGTTTCAAATGAATTTAAAATCCCCTTAAATTCAATATATTGTAGATTTATTTTACAGATCTATTTTATATAAATTTATTAGCGGTATGGACCTTTTATATAGAATATCCTAACTGCCCAGAATTTCTTTCGGTACATTTTACCATAATTTTAATGGGATATGGTATCTAAAATCCCATTAAATTCGATATTTTTTAGATTTTATAAATATATCTTTTCTAAATAAACCCATTAGAATCCATTTTATATGGAAACCCCTAAAACAAAGGATTTCTTTCAGTGTATCTTACCATATCATACCAAAGGCAACTTGTCAGACCAAAGTGATCTTAACAGACATTTCTGTTGATTTACTATTCGAACTTAAACACACAGACACACACATAATTGGAAAAACTTGTGTATGCTAATCGATGGGCGAACTGATTGATATGGCTTTTTAATTGCATTTACAATTTAATTGACCTGAACTATCTTTGCCGCAAAAGGCAAAGGCAGAATGCAGAGCCGAAATCGCCACAGAATCACTTAGCATAATTTAATGACTTAATGAGGAAACAGAAACAGAAACAGAAAGAGATCTTCCATTAAGCGATACATTGTGAACCCATAAAATTCAATTAAATTAAATGTATTTTGCATTGACATAAGGCGGCCGATAATTATAACGAGTATTTGTTTTGTCTGGGGCCTCATTAACTTGGACAGCCAATAAAATCAAACTCGGTTGACATCCAATCAAATTGATGGGGACAACCACTTCGTTGTGGGGGCTATTGAAGTGTTTAATGAAAGAAATTAAAATACGTCAGCCTTCGGCTCATGCGTAAAGAGCTCAGCCGCCTCAGACTATATGAGACTATATATCCGATTTCAATGTCGCTCACGTAATCGCTCTCTGTAATACCATATTCAATTGTGGTTCAGTGTGGCTCGGGTAAAAACACACACATATATATGTGTGTTATCAGCGAGTGATTTGTTGAAAGAGGTCAGGGATGCCCCACCTCCATGTAGGCCTACTAGTAAAAGCCAGTTCCCAACGAAACCGCAAGTTTACACATTATGAAGAACAGAATTAACTTATTTCTGTCAACAAATAACTCATAAAAGCCTCTTAAATTAACATTTATATTAATAATGCATTTTCCTTGTATTTATAAAAATACGCTTATTATATTTATTCATTATAATTGAATTACTTCAATAACAATTAGTAAACGCATTAAAGCCATTTGCTTAATTCATTCAATATTTCTAAGTTAAACAAATCATTAATAAATTATTAATGAATTATTAGGTACAGCAAAATATTTGTTCAGTTCTGGATTGTAAGCACATTCAAAAAACAAACAAAATGTTGGGTCATTAAATTGAAAAACGGAAACGATATAAATTAGCTTGGATTTATTAAACATATGTCGGAATATTTAATTATTATTGATTGAAGAAGACAAATGTATTATAATTAAAAATTGGAATGAACTTAATCATTATTTATGATAAAATCAAGGCAATCTAAATCATATATTTTAAATCTTCTTACTTTACTCTTAAAAGATTTTCTTAGCCTAAAGCAATTGGGCAATCTGTCTAGTCTAATACAAAGTTTTATAAGATAAATACAGGTGCTTAGTTTTATTGACTCAATAATCACTAGGAATCATTAGGAATTTCAAGAATTCAATTAAATTTGAACAAAAACATAGGTCGTAAAAATAGAATTAGTAGACCTTATGTAATACTTGAGTATTTCCAAGTTAAATGCACTCATTAATATCGAGTATTCGACATGTATTCCCATCCCCTCAAGAATTCAAAAGCCGGAAACAAGCCCTATCGACTGGCCGACTGGCTGGCTGGTGGAAAAAAGCGAGAAAAACACCGCTACCGCTGAAAATATAGAAAACAAAGCCGAGTTGGAGTTCGGTTTTGGCTCGGCTTTTGGGGTTCGGCTCGCAAAAACCAGCTGATGACCAGCAAATCGGGAGACGGAGACTTTGTGCTGATGCTACCACATTCGCTGCTTTCAGTGTGGCCCGTGTCTTCAATGAGTTTTGTCACGCTTTAGCGCAAAAACCAACGGTTCGAGATATCCCCATATATACCATATACCATATATATCCTCCAGAGATCCAGCAGTCAGTATAAGCGAAGTATGTGCAGTGTCAATTGATGAGGCAAACATGCTAAAATATATTACTATACATACGTGTGTTGTGAAGTGCCAGCAAAAGAAATAAAAACATGAAAATAAAAATAAACACATAAAAGGATCGTTAAAATACAAAAGACTCAGGCAACGAACTTGCGTGCTGCAATGCAGACAATTTATAGCCTGCAGGCTGCGCAGCTGCTGTCGCAGGCGTGTTAAATTTATGCAAATAAATAAATCAATTCCGCCGAAGATAAATAAAATTGAAGGCGTTCCGCCGTTTTGCACGCACCAAACACTTTAAGGCATTTGTCAAAATAACCAAAAATAAAATGGAAAAAAATATATGCATAACCAATCTAGAGAAAAATCTGTTTCCCGAGCTGCCATAAATTAAACCTCGCCCCTGACTTTTCTCTCACTTAACCGAAAATAAAAAAAAATAAAATAAAGCGAAGGGAAACGCTTATGGCCTCTTTAAATGCAACAACTTGGAAATGAGTTTTTGAACAGGCCGCATATTATATTATTATTATTATCATGGGCAGCCAACTCTGGCATATAGTTTTTTCCGTTTAATGTGCCGGAAATGTTTTCACAGATAATTGTGGGTACTTGCGGCTGGGTGTTGCTGCCAATGATTATAAAACCTTGTTAATTTGCGCAAATCGGTTTCGCATTCTGTCATTCGAGCATCTTCTTCCCCGACTAGTTTGTCGGCTCTATAAAAGTTAAATGCTTAATTTATGCACATATCATGGTTCCTTAAATTGGCTGAAACACTTAAGGTCACCTGATCTGCGGGCTTTAATATTACAGACTTAGGAAACGGGTTTGGCCAGAGATTCTACTTGATTTAGTTGGGGGTTTCGGGGGGGTGACCTCCAGTTTTAAAGCCTAAAATCTGAGAGTCCGTCTAAACATAGTCACGTTCCAACTGTTAGCCGTGACATGGGCCGGCTTCTACACAGAAAAAAAACCGATATGAAATAGGATCAATTCAACCTTATTTCCTATTAATAATAAGCCGATATGATTTATGTCAAGTTTATGATTTAAACATATCAATTTGATATTTTATCATATCATAAGAAATACCAAATTTAGTATTTTTTGAACAAATAATGTAAAATAAGGTAAACATAATCTTCATTCATATCAAAATGATATGAATAACTTGATCTTTAAAAAATATAAAATGGACCAGTACATATCAATCTGATCTTTTGTCAATTTTTTTTCTGTGTATTTGTTTGGGCACGCCTTCTTCCTCGGATATTTACGATGGCAAATAGCTGGGACTTTGGCACTTAAAATGCGTGGCATGTGGCTCGCATTTGGCTGAAAAACTTTGCGACACTGTGTGGCCAAAAAAAAAGAGCAAAAAGACCGAAAAGCCACGCCAAAGGCAATTGAAAATTAACCGTACCTAAGATTTTCGCGAAAAAATGGTAAATGGTCATTTAAATTGGTTCCATTGCTTACGCATGCGCGACAGTTCGTGAGCTACACCCCCTTTGGTATCGTATCGTATAAACCCTCTTATCAGGCTGACCATGTGTGGAACGAATCTCGAGCTCGATCTCGATCGCAAGAAAACCAAAATGCTGCCATGGACACTTGGCAATTGAGACGCAGACGCCAAAAGTCATCGTCATCACGATCGCCGACACAATCACCGCGAAAAGTAACCATTCACTAGGGTCCAACTAAGTAAGGGGATTGCATAATGAGCGGGCCCAGTTCCATTTGATATTTACCTTAAATCTGATTTGATATTGTCAGAGTTCCACACACGTCATTCGATATGCCAGAGTCGTCTACAATTACTATGGATATATACCCCGAGGTTTATATATAGGCTATGCCTGATTGTTAATGGAAGTGACTTCTGATTTCTGATTGAGGCTGACCAGTTGATCGGTTTTAATCAATAACAAATAGGTTTTTTTCTAGAGGACAGTCGAACAACTTTCTGTGTTATGCAAAAACTTCAAGTGCAACAAAAAAATGAAAAAGTGATTGCAAAATATTAACTTTCAATAATCCAACTAATATTTTTCCAGTTAAACACGACTTAGAAGTTTCGGGTTTCATTTGACCATATCAAATCGCCACAAAATGGTAAGTATTTCGCCTTGATTATTATTTATTATTGTAATTTTATTTGACGATTTCCGTGCCGTAATTGAGTTCAAACACGTGTAGATTCAATTGACTCGTACTCGTGTTGTGTTTTGAGGGTAATCAATGCACGTATTTATGCATTTCTCGATTCTGTGTTTGCTCTCACATAATTTTTGATATAATTAAATCGCCAGCACGATCGTCTTCCAACGACAATTGACACACACTCTTGGCAACTGCATAAATTTCGCATCAACGCGTGAGCAATCCCAGGCATTCGTGTCATTGGACCCCTTGCCTTTTAAAAATATTGTATTTATATATTGTGGCTTTCTATAAAATAAATAAGAATTTATTCGGAACATTCCATAAGCTTTATACATATTATAAGGCATACCCAAATTCTTAGAAAATGATGAATACAATGAAAAACGATTTATCAATAAATAATTAGGGTTGTTAAAAACATTGCTCTACCTTTTAAATTGGGGATTAACTCTATACTAGTTTATAATTTTCTGAGAATATAGAATCTGTTTGTTTTGTAAATAATAAACAATAAATAAGAATGACTTGTATGATTCTTAAGACTATATTAAGCCTTTAAAAAATACAGATAAAAAAATTAAAAAATCATCGCATCATTAAAAATTAAAAAAAAATCATTTTGAGACTTTTAAATTACTCGCCACGACCAATAATAAATTGAAAGAGTTTTATTAGATTTTAAAAAATATTTTAATAAAATATTTATATATTATTTTCTCAAACAATTATGAATTTATAGGATTTTCTTAGGCAAATCCTACTCAACAAATTATGAATTTATAGGATTTTCTTAGGCAAATCCTACTCAATAAATTATGGAACTTAATTAGAAAATGATGCCATTCTTATTCCCTCACTTCCACCCTTTACATCAAATTTTCTTTAATAATAATCAACACAATGTAATCGGATATTTGGCTGATTCCCATAATCTCAGCTACACCGCCAAGGGCAAACCACTAAAAACCACTCTTTCTGCAAACACAGAAGAAATACAGAAATTGCAATTGACAAAGGCATTGACCCACAATTTCGCATGTGAGTGCGGTTGGATGTCAATTCTTATGCATGGTTCTTATTCTTATTCAAGTTTGTTGTTTTTCCGACTCGTATTTGTACATTTTGTTTAGCTGCTCAGTGGATGTCTCACCGGAAATGAAAATACTCTGTGCTGGCCTGAGTGAAATCAGCTTCATTAATTGTCAAAATACGCCAGCCAGCCAGTCAGGCAAAAACAAAAAACAATATTTGTGCAACATCATTTAAGTAATTAACGTGTTCGATTATTTTTATAATTTTGTTTTTGGCGATTTGCCGCAGAAAGACAAAGAGCCCGCAGCTTAAGCATAATCATATTAATATGCAATTTGTTAATTTAAATGACTTCCTCAAAAATCATTTGGTTTCAAATTTCAATATTATATTAGGTTTTCCTTTCAACACCTGTTTAGGGCCTGCAATTTATCAGCTGGCATTTTTCTATTATTATTCAAATTATGGGTCCAACGAAATTGACAAATCATACAGTGTATCTGAATTACATCCATGACTTAATGCTGATTTTATGCAGAAAGCAAACAAAGCACAAATTATACAAATTAACGGCCGATTTCGGTTTGTTTACAAAACAATCAAATGCAACTTTGGCCACGCTCCAAAATCCGAAATCATTTTCAACGCTAACGGTAGCACATTGACCTCTTAAACAAAAAAAATCCATTGTCTTGACCATAGCATTTGGGCTACCATTGTTTGGGCTGGAATTGATTTAACTCGATTCGCTGTTTTGATTCGATTCGATTTATTTATTTTTCCCATTTTCATTTTCATTTTCACAACATTCCTGGCTAAAAGTTCAAGACACTTAACCGCCTGACAGGCATTAACTTTTGGGTCCGTAACCGTTGATTAGGCGTCTTGACTTGCAGTTGCGTTGAGATTTATGATTAGCGCTTAAGCTGAAACTAAAACAAAAAACTGAGAAAAAACCGAGAGACGCATTAAGTGCCCTACTCAAAATGCAAGTTATTACGTCTCGAAGGTTTTTCGCCTCGCTCTTTAAGTTATTTTCCATTTTTCTTTGCGAAACTCAAACGCCCAAAATGCCAGAAATTCAATGAGCCTCTGCTATCGAGATGAAGTCAATCAACTGGCCAGTTTGTCGAGAGAAACAGAAACCAGAAATGCCCAACTGGCAAACACTTTGGTGCCCTTAAGCCTTCCCTGGGACATATTTATGGTGATGTAGATCTCCAGCCCAGGAAAAAAAACTGGCAGCCCCTTCGGAATGTCCAGAATGAATGACTTTGCCGAAACGTTTTCGGGGAGATCTCCCCGAGATACCATTGTCCCAATTGGTTACACTTTGGAGTTGAGCGAACTTTAACATTCTTTTGGGTCGCAAAAATAAATTACAAAAAAGAACAGAAAATTGTGGCTAAATTAATGAAATTATTACAAGTCTTTAATTCTTTAAAAGGTACATTTTTTAAAGTAATATATAGTATTAACATTGAATTATTCATTAAACTAATAAAACTATAAATCGTTTGCACCAAAATAAAGAAATTAAAATATTAAACAAGTTTAAAAAATATTAAAATTATACAAAAAAATTTAAAAATTCTTAAAATATTATATTAATTTTAAAAATTAATAATGATTGTTATACCAAATAATAATATTATTAATAAATAATACAAATATTGTATTAAATCAGAAAACATACTTAAAAAATTCTTAAATGTTCTTTAAACTACATAGAATTTTGAAAATAAATTAAACAAATTTTTAACTAAATAATCAAACTAAAATAATAAATTTAAAGATTATTACTTAATAATAATGAGTCACCAACAAAAGGTGAACAACATATTTATTTTTTAATTTTAAAAACATATATTAATAAACCAATTAAAATTGTTATGATACATATATCATATATATATTCCCTTATATGGGAAATCATTGAGTTATCCCCTTGAAAAACTTGGAATCTAGTTCAGAAGCCGCGTTTATCTGAATACCCAATGTATTGCGCAACTTTCGAGATGCTGCCTTCAGCTTCTGTAACCGCTTCTCGAGTCATTTAGTTTATCGAGTTTGCTCGCGAGCAAAGTACAAGTATTTAATTTGCCAATTTTTCGTGTTAATTAAAAGCCGACCACGCCCCTTGCATGTTGTGTCCGAGTGAAATCAGCAATTTTAGCAGATTCAACAGATTCAGCATCTCAGTATTTAAGTAGTGAGTACTGCAAAAAGGTCAAGTTTGCCCTGGGAACAATTTTCGATGGCTAAACAATGCCCCCCATAGAAATAGAATCCACCTACTCACCATGAGATCTACGCAAAGTCATAATAATCGTATATAGGGAAAAACAAGAAATTTGCTTTTGAAAAGATTTGAAATTTCATTAACCCCATTGAGCAACAAAATAAATGCGCATTTTGGCAGCGTAATTGAAATCAACATGATGTCTACTTATTTATTAATATTTTCTGATTACTTTTTATTCTGGCAATATTTTCTGTATCTTTTTTGTTTGTGCGGCTGATTGACTCCCACGTCTGGTTTGCTTATAATTTTTTTCGGTTGGTTTTGCGATTTGCAAATCACTTTTTTGGCCATCGATTATTGTTTATTATTCTTTTGTTATGGATATGGACTTGACTTGGGCTGAACTTCTCTCTCAGAAATCAGAAATCCGAAATAGCATGGGAACAGTGTGGCAATTAATCAAAGTGCATAATCATACTGCTTTTCTATAAGTTTGCCTGGGAAAGTATGCAAATTCAAATTCAGAGATTTCATTAATGAGAAATACTTTGGTTTTTTGGCTTGGGAAACTTGATATTAGTGGGCGAGAGAAAGCTATAACAAATATAGATTCTTTTTTGCATATCAACTCAAGAGATGTCAATACTTAAGAGCTCTTTTGGGGCCGTTTAAAAAATTTACAAATCACTTAAGCTCTTCAATTTGTAAAACGATACTAGACATTCTAAATTTCGAAACACTAGAAACACTTGGGGTAGCCTCTCGAAAACCGATCGATAATGCGTCAGCCAGGCAGGCACCTTCACCAGAAACCAACAACCGAAAACCAAGACAAATCGCTGCCAATCACCTATCATAACTCAAGATACATCTGCCACCGAAGCGACAGATCAAAAAGGCTGGTGTTCCGATCTCCCAGCACAAGGTTATGGCGAAATATCGGTTGAAATGCACACAGGAAACAATTAGATTACTAGTAAATATTGGACTTTATTTGAAGGAATTTTGGAATTTTTAAATTTAAAAATTTGAATAATAAGCCAAAATATTATCATATTTAATTTCCAACTGTCTTACATTTTTTTAAGTATTATAAAACCAAATTCTCTTGGAACTTTCAATGCAGTGTTTAATTATAAACTAATTATTTAAAAATAATTCTTTGATTTTTATGAATTTTTAAATATTTCAATTGTTGAATAATGAATAAAAATATTATCATTTTAAATTTCAAGTTTCTAAAAGATTTTTTAAGAATCTATAAGAGAAGTAAGTATTGTAATAAAAAAGGAAATAATTATTTAAAAATCAAACTTCCTTAATTTCAAACTGTTTGAAAGGTGTTTAAAAATCTATAAAAAAAAGTAATTATTGAACAAAAAAATTAAAGTAATTTACTAGAGTTATAGGTATAAATTAAAATTTTAAAATATCATCTATAATGTTTAAAGTTTTAAAATAATATATTAGAAAGAGTATTCTAAAACGAAATAAAATATTAATAAATTAAATTAGTGAAGAACAATTTAAAAAAAAAAGCAAGATATTATTTAAAAGAAATTACAAGACCCCTACAACTTTTTCTCGCTGTGCAGCCATCAGACTGATGAGGAAGCTTAACACCAATATTGTTTTCGGTACTTCACCTCTATTTGGTTTCTGCACACCCGGCCACATTGTGCTACACTGTGTAGCAATGCACTGAAAACCGAATCTAATGGCAGCCCGACAAAATAACTCGAACAAATGCCTTTAGCTTAAAGCTGTCAGAAAACATAAAAATGGAAACAAGTTTGCGGGGTTTTGTGACAAACGAAAAAAATAAGAAAAACGAAACTACAGCCACGAAATAATGATTTGGCGTCAAAGAGCCATGTTCAAATTTAACGCTAGCTAGCCCCTTAATGCGCTTTTTTTTTGTTTTTCGGTTATTGGGGGTGTTTCAGGGGGCTGTTGTTTGTTCTGCGATTTATCAAGGTTGGTTTGCTTAATTGATGGATGGTTAGCGGCTGCCATTGCATTGAACGAGCGACAATTTGCGGGGCCTTGAACCTCTCCTCTACAAACTGAAAACTGATGAAGATGGATATGTGTTTCTGATTCTGTTTTCTGAACTGGAAGAACGACAACTTGCACTGAAACTGAAACTGAATCTCATTCCGAACCTGAATCGGAGGCTAGGCCCGTGCTTTATATGCAAATGAGAAGCGTGTTGTAAAAAAAGTGAAAAAAAGATCCAAAGCTAATTACGTGACACGCTTCGGCTGTTCAACATCGGGCAGATGAAGTCATTCTTAAACCCTTATTTTATGATTCTCGACTTGAGGCGAAGGTCAGTTGGTCTGCTGGCCACCATAGTTGGACCCAGTTCAGTGATCTGCCGGATGTCTTCTTCTGTCTCCTTCTTTTTCATCGTTCTGCACCAGAAGCCATTAAGATGTAAATTTAATGATCACCTACGGCGCTCCAACTGGCAGCCAGATTTATGGATGATATTTTCACGCTTATTCGTACGTTGGGGCAGATCCTAACACCCACCTTATAGCTACGATTGATAAAGCACTGAACCATTACGGCCGCTTAGATCTGATCTGCATTCTCGCATTTCCAGCTTGCTGGGGATAGTAAGTGCTTCAAGCGGATGTTACTTACTTAGTCGCTATGACTAAGCTAAGTTTATGCTTGGAAAATCCTCTACCTCCACGAAGAATAGCTTTTACGATGAGCAATTAGTTAAGCAAGTCATTTAAGTATGGGGTTGTAAATGTGGAAAGATTGATCTTTTGATTTCCTAAGGAGGAAAGTTTCTAAGTTTTTGTATTATCTTGTTTACATAACTCATAGAGAATAGTTAGTATAATTATTATTATTATCATTTAAGTAGGGGGTCGTTAATGTGTTAAGATTGATCTTGATTTTCTAAAGAGAAAAGTTTTTCAGTTCTTTTTTTTTACTATCTGGCTTTCATAATTTACAGAGAATAGTTAGTATATTATTATTATTATTATCATTTAAGTAGGGGGTTGTTAATATGTCAAGGTTGATCTTAGGATTTCCTAAAGAGGAAAGTTTCTCAGATTTTGTATTATCTTTTTTACATTCCTAATAGAGAATAATTAGTATTATTATTATTATTATTTCTTAATGGAAAAATATCACTGAAATTGTGGTTAATGTATTTAACACAAATGTATAAAAAGGAAGTAAAATGGAATATTTTAAACCTCTTCATTTAATAATCTTTAATGATCTGTTTGTTTCGTTTTACATCTTTTTATGCTAATCGATTTATTTCGATCGTCTCTTTGGTATAATTTAGTAATTTTAGTAATAAATTATCATCTTATTTCGTTAATCCATTTCCAATCGTGATAGCTTGATTATCTTCTCATGACCTTTTCAAAGGCTAAATATAAGGCCAAAGAGCATAATAATAGATTGTGGGATTTAATAACAACGCCATAACTGGAGTAATCCCCTCGTGATTTCTTTCTTTCGAAGACAGTTCATTATCTGCCACCTATCGCCTATTGAGTTTTGTTGAAATCACACTCAAAAAAAAAACAGCCCGAAATCGCCATTAAATCAAGAAATTCGCCATGAATTTCAGTCGATGGCGATTTACCGTATTTTTTAGAAAGGAATTTTCTAAAATTTAGGAAAAAAATTCCTGAAAAGCAGAAATACCTTTCTAAAATCAAGAAAAGTTGCCATCAAATTGAGAAATTTTCCTAAAATCCAGAAAGTACTTTTCTTGAATATAGAATCTTTTTTCTTAAAATAAGAAAGGACTTTTTTTATTTTTAGAAAATTTTCTTTATTTAAATAAAATGCTTACATATTTATTTTACTATTTTATTTCCTAAACAAGAAAGGGAAAAGAAAATAAAAAAGACGAAAAGAAAATTATTAATATTTCCTAAACAAAAAAGGAAAAGAAAACAAAAAAGATAAAAATAAGATTATAAATATTTCCTAAACAAAAAAGAGAAAAGAAAACCAAAAAAAGAAAAAATAGCATTACAAATATTTCCTTAACAAAAAAAAGAAAACAAAAAAGATAAAAATAAAACTATTAATATTTATATATTATTATTATATATTATTAAAATTTACTTACTTACTGCCAAATTATCAACAATACCTGAAATTGAAATTATTCCTGCAATCGAAAATAAAAATTAATATTAGAGAAGGATGGTATTTGCGGCCTGCAATATTATTAATAGCCAAATCTATTAAAATAGTTTGCCCTTTGCTTACCATACATTTTTACTTACTTACCAAATTTATATTAAAATTTATTTCAATTGCTTACCTATAAATTGCCTCTTAGAGGGATCGCACTATAACTTTCTTAAGTAGGCTCTACACAAACTTATTACTTTGAATGCTCATCCAAAACTGAGCGCAAGGGTTCAAGATGCAGCGCAACGCAAGCAACTCTCTCGCGAGAGACTGCATTTCCAAAACAACAACGCAATAAAAGTTACAGCTAATCACAAGAAAATTCTCGATCATACACACAAACACACATAAACATATACATACGCCAAAAACTGTCAACGTGACGCGCCGCGGACTAACCCCATGTCTTCTTCTTTTTCGTTTCGAAGAAAGAATGAGAAGCATAACAGAAATAAAAAAAGTTTTTCTTAAATCTATGGTGATTTTCTATTTCTACTTTTCTGTTTTCAAGAAAAAAGTTTTTTTTAATTCAGAAAAATTCTTTAAAAAAAAAAATGTACCGTGTTTTTTATGGCGACTTTCTAGATTCTAGGAAGGGATGAAGTACATTTTTTCTTAATTTAATGGCGAAATCGCCATTAATTTAAGAAAACTTTTGGAGAGCAAACTAGGAAAAAACACCATTGATTTAAGAAAAAAAATCATTTTTCTAAATTTAAGAAAGGTTTTTCATAAAATTCTGTTTCTATGGTCTTTTTTCCTAGATTCAAGAAAACAATTTCTACAATTCAGAAAATTTTCTAAAATTAAAAAAAAAATTCATTTTATGGCGATTTTCTAAAATTTAGGAAAAACAATTTTTTGAGTGCACTTTGATTGATGAATGATCTGTGTTTTCGCATCTCTCCTTTTGGCTTTCATTAATCAGATTTCGGTAATTGTGCATATACCGTATATATCATTGACTTACTTTCATCACCCACTCTTGACACGATTTTTAGAGCTTAGGGAATAACCATTTATCATTATCGGGGTTTTCTATTTGGGGTTTTCGCCTTTAGCCCGCATTGCAAAAAGTGCAATTCACAAATGGTAAAGGAAAAATATATGCCCCATATCACTATGGACGGCAGTCCATGTAGTGACGAAGCGCACCAGGAGAGTGTGCGAAGGCGACTACTATATATACACGAAGAAATGAAAATCTGCTGTGATGGTCCGATCGTAATGAGTAATACACCAATCGAAAGGTATTGCAAAAACTTAAAGGATTGCATACCAAGACTTTAAGAAAATCAATTGGCTTGGGAGAGAGAGCGGTGAAAGTGAAAAAGTGCAAATTTCGAAATTTGGAGCTGTTGGGGCCGGTGGGGATAAATGCCCCCTCGCAATGTTTTAGTTGTGTTCTTATTGAAAATACCCGTCGAATGAGGGGTCATACGATAAAATCCGACGCTCCGTTCAAAAGTTATAGCCAAAATAAGATTTTCTTCTTCTTCCCAAAATGAAAATTTAATTCTGTTTGTCCACTTGTCCACTTGTCCACTTGTCCACTTGTCCACTTGTCCAAAATATGTTTTTTAAGTTCTGAAAATTTGATATGACGTTCATCACATCGATATAAAAAACTTTTGTTCTACCACTTTTGGAAAAACTCGCTAGTTTAGCGGGAAAACAGCTATAAATAGCTAAAAATCGGAAAGCCGTAACTTCTATACTACTAAAGCTACAGACTTGTGCTGCATCTCGTTTGAAAGGTATTCTTAAATGCTATAAACGCCTTCTATATGCAATTTGTGTAAATGTAATAGTTAAAAAAATATGAACAAAAGACAATTTTTTAAAACTTTTTTTTTAGCTTTTTTTTATTTTTCTCAAAAACGGCTCTAACGATTTTGGTTAAAACCTTAAACTGTATAGCCCTTGAGATTCCTTAAATTTTGGTATATAACACATTACTGTAAAAAGTCACGTTTAAAAGTTATTTTTATTCGAAAATAGCCACTTTTGCCAGCTCAAACAATTAACGCTCCCTGAGTATTGAATTTTGTGGGAGGGTATCCGAACTGTATTTTAAGGTCAGGGAATAGTTAAAATTGTTTGAAACTGTTCCATTATACAATTCTATAAATAATTAAATACAAACATTAATAAATAAATAAACAAATAAAACTAAATAAATAAATAATCACTATGGACGGCAGTCCATGTAGTGACGAAGCGCACCAGGAGAGTGTGCGAAGGCGACTACTATATATACACGAAGAAATGAAAATCTGCTGTGATAGTCCGATCGTAATGAGTAATACACCAAATTAAAGGTATTGCTAAAACTTAAAGGATTGCATACCAAGACCTCAAGAAAATCAATTGGTTTGGGAGGGAGAGCGGTGAAAGTGTAAAAGTGAAAATTTAGAAATTTGGATCTGTTGGGGCCGGTGGGGATAATTGGCCCCCCGGACTACGTTAGTTGTATTGCTACTGAAAATGCGCTTAATATGAGGGGTCATATCAGAAGATCGGACGCTCCGTTCAAAAGTTATAGCCAAAATAAGATTTTCTTCTTCTTCCCAAAATGAAAATTTAATTCTGTTTGTCAGTTTGTCCACTTGTCCACTTGTCCAAAATATGTTTTTTAAGTTCTGAAAATTTGATATGACGTTCATCACATCGATATAAAAAACTTTTGTTCTACCACTTTTGGAAAAACCCGCTAGTTTAGCGGGAAAACAGCTATAAATAGCTAAAATTCGGAAAGCCGTAACTTCTATACTACTAAAGCTACAGACTTGTGCTGCATCTCGTTTGAAAGGTATTTTTAAATGCTATAAACGCCTTCTATATGCAATTTGTGTAAATGTAATAGTTAAAAAGATATAAACAAAATAACATTTTTTTAAACTTTTTTTTTAACTTTTTTTAATTTTCTCAAAAACGGCTCTAACGATTTTCCTTACAACTTTAAACTTTATAGCCCTTGAGATTCCTTAAATTTTGGTATATAACACATTACTGTAAAAAATCGAGTTTAAAAGTTATTAAGAAACGAAAATAGCCACTTTTGCCAGCTCATAACAATTAATGCTGCCTAAGGGCCGTTCATTTACGAGCCAAACAGATTTGGGGTAACAAAAATTTTTTACATTTTTGATTTGCCTGAAAATTTTTTTTACATGTTCTATTCGGAAAATGAGCAATCACGTGTATCAGGATTTGTCCGAAAAAAAATTATTTTTTTAGTTAGAATTTTTTAAAGTTTTCCAAAAATTGACAAATTTGAAAAAGAACCCTCTCATTGAAAATCTTTATCTCCGGTTATATGAATCCGCGTGACTTCATGTGTTTTGATTTAATTCTTCTAAAACCTCTTCTTTAAAAAAAAAAATGTTAAAAAAATAAGTTTTTATTTTCTTAAAAATAAAAACAAATTAAGAATTTAAAAAATTTTGTATTTAAATTTTTTTTTATAAATCAATATATGCGCCATATTGTTAGTTACAATCGATTTTTGTAAACAGTTGGAGCCATTTTTAGTTTTTAAAATATCGAATTTTTTTAAAATGGCCTCTGCTTTTTTTTATGAAAACACGTTGCAGCAAGTAGGGCTTGCAACAGTGCTTGCAATATATCAGGCGGCGTTCAGCTAAGATCAGGGGTCAATCCTATGTGCTTTAGTTTTTTAATAACTAAGTTATATGGGGATGACTTTTGGTCATGGTATGAGGTATACTAAAATGTAAATTAAACCCAGGGTATAAATTGTCTCTTTAAAAACTTCTGATATCAAACAAAAACACCTCTTAACGAGGTAAAAAAATAGTGACGACCGCACCTTCAACATACAAAAGATCTGATATCATATTTTGTGACGAAAAATAATTTTACATTCGAAAATATAAAAACACTTTCTAAAATTTACTTTTTCGGCACGCTACAATAGAAAATGTTCGTGTGGGTAAAATCTTATAAATTTGTCTGAAGCGGGCCGAATGAGTAAATTTTAGAAAGTGTTTTTATATTTTCGAATGTAAAATTATTTTTCGTCACAAAATATGATATCAGATCTTTTGTATGTTGAAGGTGCGGTCGTCACTATTTTTTTACCTCGTTAAGAGGTGTTTTTGTTTGATTCATAATTAAACTGCATGCAGTTTTTGCTGCCCGCACGACCAACCAAATAACCTGGCATATCCCACCTTTTATGGGGGGTAGGGTAAGGCTACCCCCATAAGCCAATATAAATTATTTCAATTAAGGCGTTTAAAAAATGATTATGGCATACTTATTATCGAATTACAATTTGAACGCGCTAAACTTTGTTTCGCCTTTTCGATAATGTTGTGTAATAAAAGAGATTTACAATAACTATAAGAAACGGAGACCGAGAGATCACAGATCTCAGGCGATTTATCCAGTTAGTTATAAGCAACCACACCAGCAAAAGCCAAGAAATAACCAACTGGCTAAGGAGGCTTTTCTTTTATTTTAGCCACATTAAATTAAATCTAAGCTTGACCCAAAAAAAGAAAATCATAAGCACGAGCTGGTTTTCAGTTTCGGTTTTTTTTTTTCGCTGGCTTTTGCAAAATTTCGCAAAAATATTTTGTCTAAGCACTTAATTTCAGATTGGAACAAAGCTGGCTGCCCAGAAAAAAAAAACATAAACTGCAGCCCGCAGAGTCAGCTTGATAATAAATGATTATTTTCGGTCTAAACTGCGTTAATCATAGATAATGATAATGCGGTGTAATGCCGATGCCGACCCGAAAAACCGTGTGGAGCGGCGTTTACTTAGTCTTTTTATTGATTGTTTTTAATTAGTGAGCAGAACTTTCGGTACGCCCGCGGGCGGCTGCCGCTCATTACCATTACCAGAGATTACCAGATCAAGATCGTTTTGGTTCGCAGCGAGGAGTGCCAGGTATTTCGGTATTACGACCCAAAAACCAAGGGAGAGTTTCACATTACTCGGCGGGTTCGTTCAACCGACTGCGCAGTTCTGAAGCCATTAAGTGGTCGAGTTAAGAATAAAAACAAAAAATGAGAAAATCCAAATCTCTGTTTGCTGAGCAGACTTACTCTACACCATCCAACCACTCAAGTTCAGGGTCAACGCTATTTTGTCTGTCGGAAGTGACACTGCCAGCAGGGCGTCCATTGTTACACAAATCCGAGTTTATGGCTTCTCATGCCGCCTAATAACAGGTCTTGTCAAAACTGGAGCCATTAAAAGGTTTTCAAAACGGAGCAAAACGTGTTGAGATCGCGCTGAATCGGAATAGTTGTCCGCGCCGCTTTGATTTCTGCCACGGAATTATGCCTTTGAACACCACAAACGAGCACACGCCGAAAAATAATGATCGAAGTACGACGTAAATGTCGCCAGATATATGTTTTATGAGAATATATTCTATATTATCCATAGAGTTTTAAGATGAGATCATAGTACTTGGCCATTATCTAATTATAGCTATAAAAGTGAGGCTACTTTTTTTTGCAAGTTCAATGTAAATCAAAAATTATTTCATATAAAAATCTGAAATCTAAAACCGAAATTCGAGAATAATTCATAGGTGAAAACTAAGAAAGATTTTGTATGAAAAATTTAAATTGGTATTTTTAGAAGTGATATAAAAGTAAGGTTACTTTTTTTGAAGTTGAATGTAAATCCAAAATTTGTTCAAATAAAAATCTAAAAACTTAAATCAAAATTCAAGAATAATTCTTAGGAGCATACTAAGAAAGATTTTTAATGAATAATTTAAATCCCCGATTTAATCCCTTTTCTTCTTTTTGAGTTACAAGCCAAGTAGTTCAAGCAATTAAAAGTCCACCTGAAGCCGAAAGTTTTTGACATCAACAATCTCTTCTTACATAAATGAGATACCTGTCATTGGCTTTCTGGACTCGTTTCGGCTTCACTTATTTTTATGACAACCTCCACCATGGATTTAGGATAGCAGGCAGACGGATAAAAAAAACTTGGCATGTACTGTGCATCGATCGTTAATGCTGGCCTTGATTTCTGCGTGTTTTTATGATTGCACAGAAAAGCGATGACAGTGCCGATCGGTACAGAGAGCCGAACAGGTATTGCTGCAACCGGCGGCTCTATGCCAATATGCATTGTGCATAGCAAATAAATGCTTGTCAATGCAAAATTGTCAATCAATTAGCCAAAATGGGGGATAGCCGAGCCCGCTGACAGTTTAACCGCTGCCTCTTCGGGGCAAGTGTTGTACATAATTGCTGGTATTAGCCACCTCACGATCCCACATTGGGGTTATGTTGTTGTCAAACATTTAATTTATGGAACCGAAAAGGAATTGCATAACAAACGGACCGGCTATTTGATATGATGTCATATTTTGTTTTAAAAGAATATTAAATAAATAAAAATAACATAATTATGAAGGGTTTTCTAATACAAATATTATGAATATAAATATAATTTAATTTTGACCACCTCCTTATTAATTATATGACTTTTTCTGTGTACCCATTTTTTCTCAAAAATGAGTTCATAATTAAACAATTGGATCTCCCATATAATTTCATATTTTGTTTTAAAAGAATATAAAAATAAATACAAATATTGTAATTAAAGGATTTCCCTTATACAAATATGTGAAAAAATTAATATTATAATAATTATAATATTTCATTTTATACCTTCCTTTAATTATGATAATTATCATATGATTTTTTCTATGTTCCCAAGTTTTGTTAAAAATGATTTCCCAATTAAAGAGGGTTTTCTTATACAAATATGTGTGCTATTATAATTATAATAATGATTTAATTTTACGATCTCATAATTTTCTCTGTGTACCTTTTTTTCCTCAAAAATTAGTGCACAATTAATCAATTGGATTGTCGAACATGAGAAAAATAGTAAACGAAATAGATCGATTTGTAGTCGCCGCAAGAATCCCAGCCCCTCGAAATTGGTCAATAAAAATAAACCTCGAGCTTAGGACACTGAGCCGAGCCAACAGATGGTATCCATACATCAGCGTTATCGATACCATTTTTGGCATTCAACTGTGCTGACAAATTTGTAGCCAGATGCCTATCCTCCCAGCCGGTCCATAACTCTAAGCCGTGACGTAACTAATGGCCGTATTTGGCCGCAAAGGTTTAGAGCCCCGTATTATTTTTGCCAGTGCTATTTTTTCTTCCAATTGGGTGCGTTTTGCGGCGGGGCTTAAACCACTAAAGCACACACTTCCTCAAGGCTCATTAGTTAGGCAAACACTCCACAATCGACCATAAATAATGTCACATTCTGCACTGTTGGCCCATTGTAATCGATTTGAGAATCGAATAATCGCATAAAAAGTGTCAAACGACACAGTGAGTTGTTGTACAAAAACTTGAACTGAATGTAATTAATCAACAATAAATCTATTATTGGAGTGGGTAATTCAATTAACCCAACAAACAGTCGTCATAAATATTTATGGGCAATTGCGATTCATAGGCCAAAACATCTGAGCAAAGTGCAAGGCAATCAGCGAACAATAAAGTAAATAATCTTTGAATTTCTTTGAATATTATGGAGCGCTTTTTTTTTAGTCAAACAAAAACTCAAGCAGCTGCAACAATTTAACACTTGACATTGTTTTATTAACAAGAGATTTTTTTTTATGTAATTATTGTTATTACATTCGAGTTATACACACACTCTCGAATCGAGTTCAAGTCCAAAGTGTTTGTTTGCCTGGAAATTGAAGTCGAAATTAAAATTGATTTGGTTGTGACTTTGTCCAATTTGCCAGGCGACTAAATAAAGCGATTTTAATTGATCATCGGGTATTCGAGTACCGAGTCGAGGTTGCGTTGATAAGGCGAAGCGGGTTTTATGACATTTGTTTTTCGAATCGCAAAACTCCAATCTGGAAACGGTTAATCTTGATCTAAAAATCGGGGGCGTTTTATCTTGTAGTAATTTGCTAAAACACGACACAATGCAAAGCACCTTCTGTCGAGGATTCTCATATTTATAAAATAAAATTAAATAAAATCAAAACTCGTTTTGCAGCTCACTCCTTGCCTGCTGCTAGTCGCCACAGTGGCCAGTTTCTGCCTGGAGGCTCAGGCCATCCGGGTGGACTGGGGCACGAACACAGGACCGATCCAGCCGCCGCCCCCCCGCACCACCCCCCAGCCGCCGAGGAAGCCTTACCGGGATCCAGCGCCCGTCTGGGAGGACCAGAGCGATGACATACCCAACCCCAATCCCTATGTGTAAGTGCAAACGGGTTTCCGACGACCATACCTTACCAGCAACCAGAAAAACTAGCTGCAAGGGTCACTCAGTCGTCTCAGTCGGCGATTTATATAAATTATTTATACACAATACATAAATTGAATATCTGGTATTTTCGGATTTTCGCTGGCAGCCAGGGGATATAGAGAAAATTATTTAACATTACCTAGTTGAATGGCCTTTGCCAATTTTCCTGAAATAAAGTTCCATTTGAATTCCTTTTAAACGCTTACAAGTTTGTATGTAAACTTTGAATAATATAGAATATTTAAATTGGTAATGAAATGTACATTAAATTATTTGAATAGGTTTAGTTTTTCACTCATTTCCTAATTTCATTTATTCGTTATAAATATTTAAAAATCTATAAATTGTAATTAACAAAACATTAAATGTTGACATGGTCTTTTTTCATCTTTTTACACAGAAGTTGAAAGTAATTGAAATGTAGGTATATATTTTTGAACAATTATTGCGAGGAATAAAATGTAAAGTACATTTAGAAAATAATATAATCCTTTAACAGAAAAAATTGATACAAGGATCTTTTTAAAATATTCATTAATAAATAATATAAAATTGATGTTTTTGAGCAATTCAATTGTGTAGCAAAATTATTTTAAGATCGAATTATTGAAATTTTTTTATCAAAAAATGTATTTATTTAAAATGTACATTCGAATTATTGGCCAAAAAAAAGGTTAGATTTTTGATATATACATTTTTATTTAAAGATTATTATAAATACATTTTATATTTTTATATTTCGTAAAACTTTTATAAATACATTTTTATAAATATTGTTGTCTTCGTAAATAAAATAAGTTGCAATGTCCGTCTGTCCGTCTGTTTCTACGCAAACTAGTCTCTCAGTTTTAAAGCTTAAAATGCCATTTTTTATCAAATTCTGAATTTCTGCCATAGGAACGATCGAAAAATTAATGGGAATAATAGGAAATAAATTATTGCTTCGTTGACTTTTATTGTATTCTCTTCTACTCTGGTATATGAGTATTTTTAAATGTTTTCGAATTTCGATTTTAATTTTATCAATATCGAACTACTATATCATATAGCTGCCATAGGAACGATCGGAAAATTTGTGATTAATAGGAATTATCTGCAAGGGTATATAAGCTTCGGCTGGCCGAAGCTAGCTTCCTTTCTTGTTTTTGATTGTATTAATTTTCTTTATTATTAAATCAAACTTTTTTCTTCCTTTACAGCTACGTCCTGCCACCTCCCTCGCGACCCAGGACCTGGGCGATTCCCGCCGGACCCTATGCGCCACCCAACTACAACAACCAGCCGCCCAAGAGCAACAACGACAACAACTATGGTCAGCTGGCGCCCAGCAGTGCCTACAGCGGCGGAGTGACCTCCGTGCCCGGATTGGCAGCCCAGTATGTGCCCGGCCAGGGCATCAAGTACACGGCCATCGTGATGGGCGACAAGCTGCAGGGCAAATACAATGCGAAGACCAAGAAGTACAAGGCCTACGAGAAAGCCAAGTACGCGTACCCCTGGAACTATGTAAGGCAATACGAGAGTCGCAGGCGATATGTGCGATACTGAATATCGCAGGATATCTGATATGCATTTAGAACTACCAACCAACCTAATATATAGAAATTGTTTTGAAGAGATTAAAGTCAGACACCTCAGAGACACACGAATCCCCCGCTTTTTTGACACTCTGTAGATTGTAAAAAAAAACCAGACAAACACCCGCATCGCAAACACACCGCTCACTCTCCCTTTCACAATCATGTTGCCACATCCACATCCACATCCATGTCCATGTCATAATCGCATGCATCATCTCGTTGCAGTTGCAGCAGTTGCCGGTGGAGGAGAAGGCCTTGGAATGGCAGGCGGAGCTCGAGAAGCGGCTCGACGAGGAGCAGGCTCGTTCGCAGACGCAGAGTTCCTCCACTTCCAGCACTTCAACTTCAAGCACCTCAACCAGCACCTCCACCTCCACCTCCACCTCCAGTCCACCTCCATCCGCAGACAGCAGCACAACTGCCACATCGACGACAACAACAACAGCAACATCTACGAGCACGCAGAAACCCACAACAATTGCCAATTACAAGCTGGCACACGAGAAGAGCGCCCATCTGAAGAAGCACAGCAAGCAGAAGAAGCTCCTCCAGCTGCACATGGACCAGGAGAAGATGAAGGCGATGAAGAGGCTGCAGCAGGAGCAAAACTCGTTGCAGACCAGTTGAGCGATCCAAAACAACCGCCAGCTGAAGGCAAAAAAAACAGAAACAACAAAACATTTAAGCGAACATTAACTTTAAGACTTGCCCACAATGTTGTAAATAACTATTAATAAAATTAAACATCCCATAATAAAACCTAATCGAAATCAAGGAACTCGCTTGGGCATTGGTTGTGTGTGTTAAACATAGTGATTGAAATTAAGGAACCATTTTACGCAGAAACAAAAGACTCAGGCAACGAACTTTATATATGGCTTCCAGAAAAAAAGGTTAATAAAAGTAATTACAGTTGCGAGAAAAAGAAGAATAATAAAAGCTATAGCTTTAGTTTAAGGTATTTGGCAACTAACCTGAGATGGGCATCGTAAAACCTAATTGAAATTAATGTAGGCATCGCAAACGGGGCATTTGGAGTAAAAGGTAAAAAAAGGTGAGTTCCTTTTTTGTAATAAATTAAACGGTGGGAAAAGGCAACTGTTGAGGTGAAATGTATATAATTAAATGTGGGCAAGCATCATCTAAATACTTTTAATTATTGCAAAGAATTCAAATGACTTGCGAAACGAACTTAAGATATATATAGGGGTATTTAAAAGAATTGGTAACTACATTGATTAAAAAAACGTAGTATATATGCAATTTAAATATTTTTCATTTTGATTCTCATCCATTGCGGTTTTTATTGATTTTAAATTATAGAAATATTGCATTTAACAATTATAGCGCATTTAAATATTTTAAACTTTCATTTAATATTTTATGTACATATGACTAACATCGACATTAATATTATGAATATATATTTAAATAAAATTTAAAATTTTTTTAATTTAATATTTTTTAAATTAATTTTTCGTTTTTTTATTATGCATATGCAATAAGCAGATATTTATTTATACTAATCCATTTTTATTTATGTTTCATTAATTTAAAATACTAAAAAAAACAGAAGAAAAGAGAGATGTTAAATACAAAAGACTCAGGCGACAAACTCAAGACTAATTAGGTAACAAATCCGCTATAAAAACAAAAGACTTAGGCCACGAACTTGACAATTTCAGAGACAATGAGATAACTTGGAGCAGTGAAATGAAAGGAAAAACAGGGAAATTACCAAGAGATTAACCTCCCCCCGCCGAAGAAGATGGCGCCTAAATTAGCTTTTAATTGCCCTCCGGCGGGGGGAGGTCAACCAAAGGGCAAGCCGGACAAGGTGAGCTGTCAAACGGAATAATGAATAACGAATAACGGACCGACCGCTGATTGGCACTTTCTTGAACGACTTTTTATCGCCGCAGGCCCACAAAACTGGGCACAAAAACATACGGCAATTAGCCGGGACAATTAGCGGTGTCGTTGAACGGCGGCGGCTTCTGGGCCATCATTTAAGCCTGAACGGTGTGCGGTGATCACAGAGCGGCGTCTTAAGACCCTGACCACGAGACGTCAGCAATGGAAACAATGTAATTAACACGAAATGCTAACAAAAGTACAATCATTCTTTTTCTGCAGCCCCAAAAAATATTTGATTTATGCTTGGCTCCTTTTGGCACTTTTTGTTAAGGTGTCGTTAGCCGAGTTAACCGAGTTTTTCGTTTTGTCAACGGGTTTAGTAGCGCAAAGATACGTCAACAGCATTCGGAGGGGCTTTAATTTATTATAATTAAGCTCGAAATTCATATTCCGACGCTTGAGTAGTAGCTGATTGTACTGAAAGTGTTTGATTTATTGCTTTACTGTTTTTTTTTCGGTGGCTCAAACAATTACTCAAGCTAAATAAAGGTTGGTTTGCAGATAATCTGGATGCTAAAGGTAGCCATAAATTTCTTTTCTACAAAAGCAGCCCAAAAAGATAACAATCGAAATCTAGTTATTTGTTATTTGCTTTTGTTGCCCCGCCAAAACAAAAGGTAAATAATTTTATTCATTAATTCCGCGCTTCGCTTGAATTATGGGAGCGAAAATATTTACATTTTAAATTTAATAAAATTGTCCGTTTACATTTTACGGGCCCACACCCGAAATCAATTTAAATTTCAAATTAGAAATCCACTTAACAAGTCAGCGAAGTCATTGAAAGACAATTAAACATTTTGCAATTTACGGCTGCGTAAAACAAGACAAATAATTCGCTTGTCGTTTGTTGTTATTTGTTTTCGGTATTTTTTGTTATTTTACTGGCCGGTTTCCCGCCGCTGGACGTCCTAAATCACAAATGCCACAGGCTCGGCGAGGGCCAGAGCCCGGCTCGGCTGTCTGCTCCGGAATTCCAGCGCCTGGTGCACCCGACTGTTCCCGGTTCGCTGCTCCACGACGGCCCTGAATCCGCGCCGGGGTCCCCGCACCTCGTAGTGCACGCTGCGGATGTTCCCGTCGGGCTCCAGGTGGGAGTAGGACCCGGAGACGTGGTCGCCCTGCCGCTGCTCCCGGTGCAGGATGTGCACCCGACTGTCCAGATCCGAAATGTGGTACTGATGCGAGTAGTGGAGCTGTGGAGAGAAGGATAGGATAGTATAATCATCTATAATATTTGTGTATATATAATAAGGGTAGGTATTCATTAATTCATTACTGTAGGATTTAAACACCTTGTTTTTAAGCACAAAAAATAATAATTGCAATAAAAGGCATGAAAATGATGTAGGAAATTGTATTTATTTTATCTAATATTTTAATAGCAATTAATATTATTAATATTTATTTCCCAAGTGTATCATTTAAAATTCTTGTTTTTGTTGAAATAATTGTTATTTATAATACAGAAAATTTATATTTGTTATACCAATTAATATCTTTAGCAGGTCTGACGAGGTGCTATATATAAGCAAATATAATATTTTGAAGGCAATAATAAAACAAGTAGACTGAAAAGTGCCTCATACTTAAGTAGATAGATTGCATACAATTTTTAAAATATTTTTCCAATAAAACTTGTTTTTCAAATTTTTTTTTTTTATTAGGAATATTACATTTTTCTAGAATTCATTTTTATTTTGATAGAATTAGTAGAATTAAGTATTAAACTGTTGATAAAATAAATCAACAAATAAATAAAACAAAAGAATAAATCATGGAAAATTATATCAATTTAAATTTAGCAGCAACAATGAATTATGATAATTCCCTGGAATTATCAAATCATATTTTAAAATGTTTATCAGGCTTTCATCAAGTAAAACATATTAATAAATAAATGCAAATAATAATAACTTACAAATAAATAAAACAAACGAATAAATCATGGAAAATGATATAAATTTAAATATAGCAGCAACAATTAGTTATCCAATCATATTATAAAATTTTTATCAGGCTTTCATCAAGTAAAACATATTAATTACCTAATAATTGAACAGCAAATTGTTTTAAATCAAACATTTCAACCAGTGTTTTTCGAGAAATATTGACCAAAGCCATTAGTTTGCAATAATGTTTGTCGGTTACATTGTAATAGAAACAGCTGCCGGACTCACCCTTTCCTCGTCATGATTTTTGCCGTAATCGTTGTAAAACTCGATGTGCTCGACGGGGCCACGCTGCGTATGCGCAATCTGCAGCAGCCAGAGGATCACGAATCCGAATCCCCATCCATATGCCATGCTGACCGGACACGTGGGCATGAGCGGCTGCCGAAATTAATTTGATTAGAAACATAACGAAGTGGGAGTTTGAGCCCACTGGTGACCGGAGATTGGCCCCCCGAAAGAAGAAGAAGAAGAAAAAGGAGGAGTAGGAGTGGCCGGGGTGAAAATCATTTGCACTTTGCAGTTGCGGTTACGGCAGCAGTTGAAAGCTTGGAGCTAGCCACTTCCTAGCGGCTGCAGCGGCGATGCTGATTACATAGTCACGTTGTTAACTACATCTTCACGGTGCACAGCAGCCCAAAAAAATATCAGAAAAAAATAGTGAAGCTGGTGTGGATTGTGGATTGAACGGTGGTCTGGGGTGGACGTGCATGCCACAAGTTGGGCAATCAAAGCGAATCAAAGACCAGCATCTTTCACACTTCGTTAGGGGCCGCCGCCGAGTTTTAAACTTAGTCAAGGCAATTTAGTGTCAAAAAGCGAGCAGTCGATTAAAACAAAGGCCCCCGAACCCGCACAGAAAGAAATTCGATATGAAATATGGTCAATTCTACCTTATTTCATATCACATCATTCATGAGGTAGAATTGAACCTATTTCATGTCAAATTTTTGATTGAAACATATCAACATGATATTTTGTCATATCTTATAAAATACCAAATTTAGTATTCTTTGAACAAATAATGTAAAATAAGATAAACATAATCTTTATTCAAATCAAAATCATATGAATAATTTGAACATTAAAAAATATCAAATTGACCAGCAAATATCAATCTAATCTGTTGTAAGTTCTTTTAAATTCGATATGAAATACTGTCAATTCTACCTTATTTCATATCAATAAAAAGCCGATATGATTTATGTCAATTATTTTATTTAGTATTGTTTTAAACAAATAATGTTAAATAAGAAGAACAAAATCATATGAATAACTTGAACATTAAAAAATATAAAATTGACCAGCACATATCAATTTGATCTTTCGTACATTTTTTTCTGTGCCGTAATATGCATTACATTATGGATCTTTGCGATCTTTTGACGGTTGGCTAACATGCCCTAACGTGACTGGTGGATTGGTGTATCTGGATTGGATTGGCCTGACCCAGAGCAGTCACCTGGGCCCTTTTTTTTTGTGTTTTACCACCTTTATTCCAACCCATGGGCTCGGCTTGGGTCTTCGAGGAGATTGCCGTTTATGAGCCCCGAGTGGCAACTTTCTTTCTCTCTTGCATCATGATGCTTAACTTCCATTTTTTTCTCCTTTTTCCCTGGGTTTTTTTCGAGGCACGTTTCGCTGGCAATGCAAAGATTTGAACAGCAGGTGACGCCATCGAAATAGCCTTAGTCTTAGCCTCTGCCCAGTTTGGTCTCCCAGTTTCCAGGTCTTCCCACTCAACAGATGCTCGACAGTTCATAAAATCGAATGCCCTTTTGATTGGTTACAGCTGTAATTGCCCCGCGGGTCTTTGTGAAAGGCTTTGGAAAAATAGACACCAATCACCGACAAAAAATTATACAAAAAAGTATTAGGAGGAATAGCTTTTGGAGTCCTTTTTCTGGATTTTTTAATTTTTTATATTTTATTTTATTAAAAAGAGTTGAAAATAGAGAATAGAAAAAGAGTTGAATTCAATATGTAGGTAGGTAATTAAAAATACCTTTTAAATGCTCTCAAAAAAACTAACTAAAAAATAATCAGGAATGAAAGAGAAATCTTATATCTTTATTTTCGCTTAAAGTTTATTTTGATGCCCACCCCAATTGAAATTGTGTGACACCCACGAATATTTTATTTTACTGGAAATCTTGTTTATTCATTACCCATGCATGCATATATTTATTTTCACTTAATCATGTTTGCTGAATAACTTTAGTTTGAGAAGTCAATTAATCAATCAATAAAATGAAGTAATAAATTTAAAACTAGAATTGGGCACTTTTAAAGACATTTATAAATGGTGTTTCTTATTTATTTTGGCACCATAAAAACGTTTCCAAATTTGTTTTTTTATGAGAGCTTGAAATATTTCGTATTTTATATTTAACCATTAAATCCCTACTTATTTTCCTAAATTTTCTTTTTCCGTGCATCCTTAAATTCTCTGTTGGTAATAAAGAAATTGTCTAATTATCCCGCTACTCAGCTACTCAAACTTTCGATTGGCCATGGGCTGGACTACGCATACGCCCCATTGGCTTCCGCAATCGAAGCTAACTAGATTAGTCTGGCTGCTTTGCTTCGGACTTAAAAGTTGGGATGCTGGAGTGCTGGATCCCTCTGGGCCACGAATTTTGGCGCCCAAACTGGCGCCCCTTCCAAACTGTCGTTAATTGCGGGGTCGCCTGGGCGACTGACTTCCATAATTCATAGAATCGAAACGATAATCTTAGTTGGGTCAGGGCACGTTTTTTGGGGTCCATCTCCGCCGACTTGAAAATGCCAAATGCACTGGGGGAAAATCCATGTAACTATCTGTACGGTAAACAAAAAAAAAAACAGGCTGAACCAGGACAACTTGTTTCGTTTGACTTGCTAATTGCAATGTAATAAAATGAAAATGAAATGGCGAAATGAAAGAGAAATATCGGACGACAAAGCATTTTCCATTTCATTTTCGTTTCTTTAACTTTAAGTGAGGAGGAAAAAGCCTCCTGCGAAGAAACACACGCGCTCCATTAGGCCCGACAAACATGCGAACAGGCGAATGTTTATTCATAACTGGACCGAGTTGGGATTCGGGTTTCCAGATCTAGAGATCCAGATCCAGAGACTCGGTCAGTCAGTCGCTTTGTCAGTTTGTTAGTCGGCTAGTCGGATGCGAAATGCGAAATACGAAATGAAAATAAAAATAAAAATAAAAACACTTGCGTTTTTCTATTGATTTGTAGCCAGATTTCTTGTTTTCCTTGCTTTGTTTACATAATGAACTGCCACTGGACCCCTGGAAACCCCATACCCCACCTATATCCCCACACCACTGACCATTTTTCCAGCTCCAACTTTAGTTATGCGGGTGCCAGTCGCACATAACATGGCTCAATGCTCCATCGACACTCGAGATCGTAGGCTATATCGAATATACATACATCCCCAGCTTCATTCGTCGTGCCCAGATATATAACCTTAGTCAATGCTATTTGTTGTTATCTTTATAGCAATCGCCGGGGGCTGCCGCATTCGCATTCGGAATCGCATTCGCATTTGCAGCATCATAGCCAATGTCGCCGCCAATGTTGCGCTAAGCTGCCGTTAGGTTTTTAAACTGTGGAAGTTATAACTCTGTAACTTTGCAGTCCGCCACGAACTACGTTTAATTGCCAAGGGGGAAAGATGAAAAAGAAATGACAGTCGAGGCGGGAGAAAAGTTTGAAAAATAAGGGGCGCACAAGATGGCAGAGAAAGCAGTTGAAATCGTTAATAATAAAACTTGTCAAAATATTGCTTCATTTAGAAAGGAGTTCAATTGTGAGGCTTAAAGAAAAACTATCAATTTCTCTTGATTTTTTTAAGCTTGTGACAAAGAGAGACTCCACCTTAAAAGTTTAGCTAACGTACATTCAAGTCTTTATAATCATAGCATTAAAATTGTCTTTTATTTTATGGAAAATAAAACCAAATATTTTCTATAATTAAAGAAAATAAATTTAAATTAAGAAATCAAATCACAAACTTTTTTAGAAATTTTACAAACAAATTTTTTTTGAAAACATAACATAACAATAAATAAAATCATACCAAAATAACATTTAAAAATGGGTATTTTTATGAATAAAATAGAAAACTGTTCTTTAATTTAAAAATATGTATTTAAATAAAGATACACAAATTTTTTTAAGATACTTCCTTTATAATTTTTTTTAAGAACATATCAAAAAATTAATAATTTCATTTCAAAATATCACAGAAATTTTCTTGATAGAAATATAAAAAAGTAAAGTGTAAAAATAAAATTAGAAAAACACACATTAAATTATATCTTCTTGAAGTAAAGTCTCCTAATGATGAGCTGTTAAGAGTTATTACAAACACCTAATGTTTTTTAAAAACCTATAAAGTTCCCATGGGAACTGCAAAAACGTGTTAAGCTTCAAAAGACTAGCCGCTCTTTAAACATCATCTCAAGATCCCTAACCACCCCGTGCGAATAGTTGGCGAGTTGAATAAACTTTTATGATCTTGTCTGCTTGCGTGGCTGTGTTTCCGTTTAAAGCCAGACATTCTACGACAATTACGAACTCATGATCTTACGCTTTTCATCTTCCGCAATTTAAGCCTCGATGTTGGCCACATTCAGCGACCTGGTTCACTCACTTCCCCTTCTACGAGATCTCGAGATCTCAATCTCCATTGGGGGATTGCATAATGTCAAGAAGACCGCTTTCAAGGCCGCACTCGTGACCACACTTGCCTGGGATTGGAACTAAGCCTTTCTTTCCATTCCGTTGCCCCTTTTTAGACCCCAAGTTCCCGAGTTCCCAAGTTGCCAGGTTTAAACAAAAAAAAAACCAGGCCTTTTATGGTCTTTCCTGGCCGAGAGTCGTGTTGTTGCTGCACTTCCCAATTAAAATGCATGGCTAGGACAGCTAAAAAGCTTAAAAGCGGGCCGAAAAGCACTCAGATGTGCGATACGAATCGCAGAAATGTTTCGGCGATTTCGGCGAATAAACCGACAAAATTGAAACCCGTTTTAAAATGCACCGAATTTACATAATGCGCTCCAAATGGGCAGCGGGCAAATATAAATCTCGAATCGAAAAACCTAAAAAAAAGCAATGGCAATGACAATTGCATGTGACAATTGCGGAAAAAGGCCAAAGTTGCCGAAAAACAAAAACCAAAAAAATAAATGGGGAAAAAAATCTAAATGCAATGCTAAGTTCATGGAAATCCGAAAATGTGCATATGAAAGTTTCCTTGCAGTTTCCCTAACCATTCGAAGGGGAAATAGTAGGTAGGAAAATCAAAACTCAACGTTGAAAAGCGAATCTAAAAAGCGATATTGATGGCGGGCAATTTTTTGTTATTGATCCCTGCTTTTTATGCTTTATGCAAATTGAAAAAACCCTGAGTAATTGTAACAGATTTCTGGGCTTGTTTTAATAAGATTTTTCATCATTTGGTTTTTGAATGTTTCTTTGAGAAATGAAAGTCCCGAAATTAAGGAGGTTTCCCATGCCCCTCGAGAAAAAAATAATCAAATCAAAACTGACTTCCTTCCACAGAGAGCCACTTACTTTTCGGTGTTGCAAGTTGCTAGTTGCAGTTGCTAGTTGCAAGTTGCTAGTTGCAAGTTAGTTGCTATGTGTGGGCCGTAATATCAATGGCAAACACTTGAAAACTGAACCACTTTGCTGGGCTGCCACGCTTGCTCTGAAGTTTGAAGTGTTTTTGGAGTGGAGTGCTCTTGGCTTTTTTATTTACGATGGGAGATGAGTTGTGTCTGGGATTTTAGATTGTCAACTGGCTTGGATTCTCCTGCGCACGAAAATCGTGGTGCTCTATAATTATGCCCCTCGTGTGTGCATAAATAAATTTATATCTATCTATCTGCATGCCCAACTATTAGATCATTATTCTTTTGCAATTCTTCCCCTGGTTTCTGGTTTGTGTGTGATTTAATTAACTTTTGCGAGCACAGTTCCCTGAATTGGATTCAATAAAGCACCCAGGCGAACAAAAGGGCATGATGCCGCACTTTGTGCACCCGGCATCCATCCAACTCAACTCCACACAAAACAACACACACAAAAACGAGCTTGTAACCGCAAATTAGTTTCAAACATCACACAAAACACTAAAAAAAACAGGCTGCAAAACTGCATCAGCGATCGGCAGCCGCAGCCTTGCAAAATCCGTTCCGAAAATCCATTGCAATAATAACCATAACCCCCTCTAGATCCCCCCATTAACCCCTTCTATATAACTCGGGTTGGCTGGAAAAAATCGACAAACGATGCTCGCCTTTATTCTGTATTATTACTTTTCGGTTGCTGCTCATTTTTTGGTTTTGCGAGCCGAGCGAAGATTTTTCAGTGCTGATAGTAAAAGTGACGCATCAAATGGAGCTGCCTGAGCTTGGATGTAATTAGAGAGTAGGATGGGTATATACTATAGACGATTCAGAATGACTTTAGGGCACGAAAATGATAATTACAGATTCTTAATATGACGATCAATTTAATCCTGACTTAAACGGTTTATTAGATATTTTTATGATTACAATATGATAAGATCTAAATTATCTTGTCATTTAAATTTACATATGAAAAATATAAAAATTAATACATTTAAATATCAATAAAAAAATATTAACTTCTTGAAAATGTAAATAAATTTTTTTAATATTTATTAAAGTTAATTGTATTATGGTAATTGATTTATTAGGTCTCTTTAAAATTATTTATTATACCAAAATATGAAATACACTAATATAAATATTTACTATGCTATGATCTGTAAAATTACCACTTACTTTATAACTTCACTTCTGGTTAACTAATTGAAAGTGATAAAATTTTATAGTAAAACCAAATTGCTACTGCTTTAAAAAATAATTAGCGTGGCAATGTTAACACTAATATTAAAAAAAAAAAAACATTTTGCATGCGTTATATAACTTTCAAATCAAAGTAAGTAAAATACTTGTTTTTAATGATGATGCATGCAAATGTGCAGAGCTATAAAATCGTATCTAATATTTTTATTTACTTGAATATTTGGTTAATAATATTTCCTGTAATGAGTATTACCTCGTGTACCCCTTACAATTAATGTTCTGAATTGCTCTTCCATGAGTCAATGACACAAACACTTACATGCACACATACACATGTTTATAACTCATTTTGCAATATTTTTCGAAAAACACACTAAAAACGTGTCCCAGCGACAACAATCACTTTGAAAGGGTCGTGTGGCTATGGTTTTGCATCTTTACGGGCAGCATAGTCACATCTTGGGCATCAATAGAATCCAATCCTAAAAAAGTTGTTTTACTATTATATCTTACTCGGGTGTTTTGTAATGCTTGAATGCTAAATTTGGCAACTATTCAAGTGGCAACTGGCAACTAAACAGCCTCTAAAGTCAATAATAGATGCCACAGAGCTTTCAGTTTAGCCGGTTTCTCGGTTTTTCGGATGCTCACAACTCGGCAAACTTTTATGACTTAATTTCCAGCTGCCTCATAGCTGAAAAAAATACATTGTTTATTGAAAACATTATTTGCGGTTTGCAAAACGGGGTTCAAGAGGGTTTGCAAAAATAGATTTACTTGTGGTTGCACAAATCGATGAGAAAACCGAATAGACGAAGTCTGAAGTCTGATCGATGCCGATCAACTGGGAGTTGGGCACGTGGTTGGGCTCAATTAATAAGTTAGTTTGTTTTGCCTTTGCCTTTGCCACCAGACGGAAGTAATCATGGTCGATTATTTTAAATTGGCTGTTAATGAAATGCAATTGGACTTTGCCCGAACGATTTATTACACTCGATGGAAGATTAAAATTGGAAACTAGGTTTATGGTTTCGCGTACTTCTTCCTTATTTTTATTAAGCCTCGTGGGCAGCAAAGAACTTAATGTATATAAACTAGCTCCAAAACAATTTTACCAGGAGTCTATTAATATTTTCATGGATTAAATTAAATATAAATTGGAGGCTGGGAGTTGCACTTAAGAAATATTAATTTTAGTCAAATTTAACCTACATTTTCTTTAAAAAAAGTAGTATTATGTCCAAAACAAAGTGACAAATTGTCCAAATATGGATTGTCATACCTCATTGAGTTCGTAATAAAAATCCCAATCGATTGGCATTCAAACCTAAACATTTTAATTTTCTTAAATTTTTTGCAAAAAATCATGATGGTACCCCTTATAAAAAATGTGAAAATTGGCAAAAATATTATTTATTCGAAATCAACCAAAAAGGGACCGGATTAATTTTATTAAATTGTTAGCTGCTTAAAACAGTACGCCTTTTTAATTTCAGACATTTTTTGGCCGAGTTATAGAAAAAGAACGCTACTCAAAATCCTATTTTTACCAATAAATTAAATTTAGAGGATTTATCCGCATAATTCAAAAGACAAGGAAATATCTATCCGATTTTCCTCTTATTTGCACTGGCAGCTCAGAATTTTCCCGTTACGATTTGTAACTTTTCCATGATTTCCTTTGACTGTTTGCCACCCAGCTGAAGCATTTCTTAGCCACGAAAAATGAGGCTTAAATTATTGGCTTGGCATTTAACATGACAGCCACATTAAATTGTCCACTTTAGCAACCTGTGAGTCGGGCACATATGTACTGCCAGTACTACCCATATAGGTATATGGCCATATGTTTTATATATAGGAGTCTGCTGTTAGGCTGCTGCTGGCGTTGGCTATAATTGAGGTTTGACGTCTCGACGCCGGGCTGGGTTCAGACTTTTGCTCCGGGGGCCTCAGCCTCTCGGACCTCTCGAGGAAATTCAGGCGACGACGGCTTGTCCGGGGCAAAAAACAATTTTTGTTCGTATTTAACAGCTTCAGTTTTTGGTTTTTCGGTTAATTGCCACTTTCATTGGAGCCCGCACAATCCCAGCAATTTTAATTCAATCCTAATGCGCCCAAATGATTTCGCGCATTGGGTAAGCTAACTCGCCACTGATGCAATCATCACACTGGAACAAATTATAGATAGTAAATACTTTGTAAGGCAAATGCAACTCATAACTTATAGTTAATCTACGTTTTATGCAAAGCAACTTGGCAACGAGAAATGTTTGCTGCTTGAGACCAGTTCTTGGACCATAACCTTGAGCCACAAATACGAAGCTAAGAAGACGCTTCCAGTCGGCTAGTGGAGCCATACACATCCGTTGTGTAATTGCCCAGAGGTAGAAAAAAAACAAGAGAGAACGCTAAAAGCGAGTACCTCGACCATCAAATACCCGTTACTCAGTTGAATGAGTGTGAGAGTGATTGAGATATGCAAGCAGCAAAGCAAACGGTCGCTTGAAAGTGGCGCCATCTAGCGAAAAATTCATTATTTGTATTATTTCCCCATAACTTTTTAATGAATGGTTAAATTTTAAAATGTTCTTCTACATTTCGATCGGTATTCATAAACACAACAAAATGGCATTTACACTTTTACAAAATCTGTAAAGATCTGGGCACCACGATTTTTTGAATTCCTTGAATTCGCAGGAACGGAACCCCAAGAATCTGCATGCTTAATCCCAACCTTCAAATTTTTATAGTTTCCAAGATCTCAGCATTTATACGGACAGACATACGCAAAGGCATACGGTCATGGCTAGAGCGACTTGGCTAGTAATCCTGATCAAGAAAATATACACTTTATAGAGTCGGAATCGCTTCCCTCTACCTATTACATACTACTCCCCAAATACAATATACCCTATTACTCTACCATTAATGGGTATAAAAACCATTGCGTGGTTCTAGACAGCTGTCCAGTGGTGCAGGGCAATTACAAGTCGCCAGAACCATTAACAGTTATTAAGATCGAATCCGAATTCAATTTATTTGTTAATTAAACGATTGGCTAATTCTATGGTGTCTCTCGTGTACGCAGATTAGCAGCCATCAAGAGATTACAGCTTAGATATGCAGTTAGCCGGCTTTGGCCCCCGTTCGTATGAGTGATATTTCGCTGAAATATTAAGTATACGTTGCGGTGTTACATTATGTGTTCGCAGCTGACTAATAGAAAATCACATAAAAATGGCATTAAATGCATTTTAAATTCAGTTATGAGTGTAGTGAATAATTTTTCGTTTGGCAAGCAAAAGTTGGTTACTATTTTTGATTTCAAAAATCAAAACCCCTAAAATATGCAAAGAAAATTATATTTTTCTCAGAAAAAAATTTAGTAAATGCTTAAACCTGCGGCTTAAATAAACCTTTTTCAAGACCAGCTTTAAACTTGAATAAAAAGCTTTCTTATCTCATTCAGCTGTTGCCACTTTGACCATTTGGCGGGTCAGTTAAAGCCACCGGAAGAAAAGTGTTGAGACCCCCAATTAAGTCAGCGAAATGGGCCATCTAAACAAACAAAGAAACTGACCCCAAAAAAAAAGCTTATGTAAGTTGGACTTACAAATTGGCAGACCGTGAAAATGTCTTCTTTTTTGTTGGAGGAAAAATCCAACGGAAACGAACCACTTTGAATATTGAATGGCAATATTTTTGCGCTAATGAAATGCCAAGCTTTTGGAGCGTTCAATTGGCCATGAGACACATCGATTGAAGCTTTCCCAAAATGGGTAGTGCAAACTGAATTAATGGGTTGCCAAGTGTAAATTGTAACGCCAACATGGAAGGCGGAATCTGATAAATGCATTTTAATTATTTTAAGCTATCTGCTCATTACAAGCGACTGAGTTGAATTATTAATACAAAAAGGGGAGAAACATTCCTTGTATTTAGTACTTTTTATTGGATTTTAAAATCAAATAATAATTTAAATAAATTTTCAGGAAGATTACATTAGAATTGTATTATTTCTGCCGGCTTTCTAAGAGATTCCATCAATCTAAAAATTACCTGGAAATATTTTTAATAAAATAAAAGGTACATACAAATAAATATTAAATTCTTATTTATCAAAAGTTGTAAGATATATTTTAATTTAATCATCATTCTTTTTATCATCATTAGAATTTTTTAACTAGTAACAGGTAAAAAAAACTTTCCATTAAAAATATCTAACTTTTTTGTTTTAATTTATATGTTTTTTGAAAATACCAAAGAAAACGCTCTCAATTTTTGTATTTCACCTTAAATGTTTTTTTCGAATCTTTATTTTACAAATTTGTTACATAACTTAAGTAAGATTAACCTTGATGTTATCCCCTTTTGTTCGATTGCTTCGCGTAGATCTCAAAGTTCCGTTTGCAAGCTACACTGAGAGAATCCAATGAATTTCCGGGTGATGCTGGTGGTGGCGTGGCGTACAACTAATTGGGCTTAAACATCTACGAAGTGAATCGGAGTTCCATCTCAGTAGTGACCCGCATAGGGACTCGCGTAGTGACCGTAGTTGTACTGATCGTACTGGGGAATGTACTCGTACTGCTGTCCCTGGTTGTAGTATCCATCGTCGTAGTCGTAGTGGATGGGTGCAGCTGCCGCCGGAGCATAGTGCTTGGCCACTTGAAGATCGAATAAATGTATAGAGACTTTAGCTATTTTTTTTTGCCAGGGGTTGCAGTGACTTAAATTTATTTTCGCTCTGTTTTTTCAGCTCTGTGTTGTAATAATGACCGACAAAAAAAAAACGAAACTAAACTGCTGTAACAGCTGTTAACCGTTTTGCCATTGTTGGCCAAGCAAAATAAATAAATAAAGTTTTCAATTCAATGACAAAGGCATTTTCTTTGGCCAATTTCTTTGGCCCCTTGCAAATAATTTTATTTGTGCACGAATTTGTCAGTCAATTGGTCACAGGTGTTGTTTTTGTTTTTGCTTTGCCGTTGCCTTTGCATTTTTACTTTTATTTTTTTCTTGGCCGTTTTGTATGCAAACAAGTTCGTTGCCTAAGTCTTTTGTTTTTTCGCTGCTTTGCTGATTTCTTTGGCTGTGCGTTTTGCTGATAATTCTCAATTAAAATTACACCGCAGCACCCACAACAATTATGAGTTTTCACATGAGTTTTCCAACCAAACCAGCCATGTATTCATTTCCCAGGCCCCAAAAGCGTTGCGACATTGAGAAAATTATGCTAAAGTGTGAGGAGAAACCGAAAGGGAGAAGGGAAATGGGCGAAGAAGAAGCGGCAATTTTTCGTGAAAAATATGCTGCGGTGGCTGTTTGTTTTCTGTTTTCAGTTTTTTTTCTAGAGATGATGCACCTGACATAATCTGTGTGGGAAATGCGAAACCGAAAGTGCATAAACAAAGCTAGATCTTTGGCTTCGATCTCTCGGGGGTAAGAAGGTGGTGAGGTAACCCACTGAGAAAAGAGGCGTGTCGGCGGATTAGTCAACCATATGATGTTACACATTTGCCGGCCCAGTTTTGCTCGAAACCCATGATTCAACTGCTTAGCCGCCTGACTGGCTACACAAATGTGAGACTATAATTGCGATTTATTGAATGAAATTGCCAATGCAATGCAACAACTGCCACCCAAGCTAGAAATGAGATGGGATGAGAGGATTACAATGAGCTTATGGTAAGTTATTCAGACAGATTCAGTAGGCTGCATAGTAATCAGCGTCAAAACCAAGATCATCATCATCATCGTTATAGCTGTCGTCTTCGTCTGGGCGCAATTTGCGATACTGATTGTTCAGATAGTTGGCATGCCGCCTGAACAGCTTTAGCATGCGATATGTGTTCATGCCTGTGAAAGAGCGAGCAGAGAACACGTGGAGATGGGTGGGCGGAACCACAAAGAGGGAGAGAGGGGGGAACTAGAGGAACCAGAGGAACCAGAGGTGAAGGCCAACTATAAAAGTGCTGCTAAACCGTTCTATGAAATCTTTAAACCTTATAAACCCAACCATATCCCCCCTAAGAAGTTCCAAACTCACCATAAGGCGCCGGGGAGGCCACCACCAGTGGGGCATGTGCCACTGGAGCCACGTGCTTCACCACCTGCGGTTCGTAGTGGGCCAAAATGGGCTTGTGGGCCACAATGGGATTGGCCACCACCGCCTGGGCATGAACAGTGGGTCCCGACTTGGTGACCACGGCGTTGAAACCGTGAATCGAGTCCGCCGTGTAGTCCACGGTGCGAATGGAACCATCGGGCTCAACCAGAGAGTATTGTCCTGAGGAAAATATTATAGAAATGCAAAGATTTTGTCTCAGTGTTTCTCATCTTACCCTTGACCACATCGCCATCTCGCGTCTCGTGCTGCGACTTCACATCTCCTGTGCTGTGATCGGCCACCCCATAGTTAAAGGCATATTTCGGATGGTCCTAATTAAGATAAATAAAATAAAATGATAAATTAGGTATTAAGTTGTAGAAAAAGTAGGAATTAATTAGTTACTTCAAAAAAATTATAAAAGTGCTTGTAAGAAAATCCTTATAAAATAGTTTTCCTTTTTTTATGAAGGATTTGATTTAGAATAATATTTCCTAGTAAAAGAATATTGAAACATTTTAGTTAAATAATTTAAATAAATAATCATCATGTTTTATTTTACAAATCAGCAAACGAGATAGTCTTATAACATTTTATATCATATTTAAATATTTAAACAAATTAATCCTTGGACAAATTTAATTTTTTTTAAATAAATGAGAGTATTTTTTTAAAATTTAATTGTATAAAAAAATACTCAAGATTATATACTATTTTATTTATTAAGTAAACTATAGAAAATATTTATTTTTGTTTTATCACAACATAAATAAAGGACTTTTTCACAATATTTTAAATAATTTTTTGATTAATCCATTTTGGTAATCCTGTTACAGTTTCCACTTAAAAACTCACATAATAATCCAGGGCATATCCCGGTTTGGCCACAGCAACACTGGCGAAGAGAGCCAACGAAAGGATAACGAAGCACACAAAGTTTGCCATTTTATATATTTGGATTATGTATATATATTCGTTGAATCGGTTGGAATATTTGCTAAAAATAAACACAAAATTTCGTATCCTTTAAAAAACACTGCACTGAGTTTGGGATAGATTGTTTTTTTATTTTTGTTGAATATAAATTCAAATTTACTTGTAGTATTTCAACGGCACTAGATACAAACACCGCAAAGCTGCCCGGAATACTGTGGCGATTCTAAAAGCAAGTTTCCATTAAATAAGCGCGAAATGTGCGAAAGTCGCGGGCAGCGAAGTCGGCAGAGAGCGTCGACAATGCCAAGACTCTTGGTTTCTCAGTCACTCGGCTGTGGCGAATGGTGATCCAGTCGGTTGAACTGCTCTTCGCCAGGCCAGATCCCATACCATACTATCCACCATGTGAATGAAGTTGCAGCATGGATCCATGGGATGTTGCAAAAACGCAGCCGGGTTTGCCACTGATTCAAATCCGCTGAATGGGGTGGCGTTGTCTCTAGTTTTTTTTTTCTTTGCGATCTGCGACACATTTCTCAAATCCGTTGCCAATCCTCCGCAGAGCCATTGTCAATGAAGTCATCGGGAATGGAGACAATCACTTCTTTTCAGGCACCCAGAATTATGCGAGATTAATCATTCGAGTTAATCATTAATTTCCTTGATTTCTGCAAGAAATGATTGTGGCCAATTTGGCTAACAACTTAATGCTGGCCACTAGAAATCGAAATAAATCGCTGACAAGAACCGAAAAAATGTAAATCAAACACAAATCAGGTCAAGTTGCAATTGCACGGCACCAGCACAATAAGGCCCTAGATTTATTCGGCACATGCGAAATTCTCAGTGATCTACTTCAATGACAGTGGTTGAAGCTGGTAACAAGTAGTACTAGTGGTAGTACCAGATACTATGTAGTATGGCCAGTGGACCCCGCTTAGGTCTTTTGTCTCAGCAGCGTTTCCATCTGAAGGTCAAGCGCATTAAACTAGACTTCAAAGTTCGGCTTCCATTCTGGGCCGAAATGAAAGCAAAAGTCTTCGAAGATGGACAATTTATGATGCCAAATAAATGCTATTTCTCAACTACTGCGAATCTGACCTTTAATTTAGCACTTACAATTAGTATAACTGGAAAAATATAGATGTGTTCAATTCTTCATCGTTTACTTAGATGAAGAATTGAAGACATTTAAAAGCAGGCTAAAAGAGAAAAAATAATATGTAGATTGGACGCACAGAAAAATGCAATAAAATATTATTTATTACTTATCGAGTTGTAAAGTTCCAGTTTTTTATATACTATTAATTTATGATATTTCTTAGCAACTAGTAAAGCTCACTGAATAATTTTTATATGCCTAGGTAATGAGAATAAAATTAAATATTACTATGAAATTATATTATGACAAACATAAAAATTATTAAAAAAAATTGGAATTAATTATTTGGACAAAATAATAACAAATAAGTAAAATAATAAAGATAAAAAACAAAGAAATTAATAAAATATATTATATACATAGGTAACGGATTATAGGCATAAATAAAATAAATGAATAAGTAGAATAAAAGAAAGAAATTCTAAGATTATGTAGGTTGAGCATTTTTGCTATACAATAAGTAAATGATAAAATTGTGAAATATAGTAAACAAAATATTAATAAACAAAATTATTTTCCACAAAGAAAACCGCTTAATTAGGCCGCCTTTGACAAATTTTAAAATAGTTCACCTCCACTTAAGAAACATGCAAATTGCTCTCATCTTTTCAGCTGATTTTCAGCCCCAACAAAAGCACTCAAAAGACAGATTTTCAATCTATAATTTATGGCAATTGCATACACCCTTGAGAAAAGACGAGAACGTGCCAATTGCGGTCTGTCTGGCAGCCTACAAACTAATCCAAATTATTGTCAGACCGCAGAAGCCCTAACTGTTAGTTAGTTTCAGTTCAGTTCAGCTACTTTTTGTGTGGCTAATAAGGTGGGCTAGTTTAATGTCCAGGTCGGCATTTCTTGGGCAGTTTCATTTTCATTTTGATTTTCACACAATTAACCACTGCGAGGGGCGCGCTAAAGACTCTAATTAAACGGGGAAGCGAGAGGAGAGCTTCAGAAGTAATCCCCCAGCTAGAAAAACCAACCTTCGACTTTGGCTTGGAAACAATTGTCTCTCTTCTGCGATTCTGCGGTTTTTGTAAAACTAAATACTAGATTAAGTCAATTTGCATGCCGCCAAACAGCCAGAAAGCCAAAAAGCAGCATTTTGCTACCTAGACTTGGGAAAATTCAGCCAGCGATTGTCGGCGTTTTCCGAAGGTTTTCCATATATGCAGTCGCAGTCGCTGATTTTTTCCACTGCGTTCTTGTTTTTTTTCTGACAGACACATGTGCGTGGCTGGGCATTGTTTTTGCTGCCTTCTGGCAATTAACTTAAATATATTTAACCTATGGAAAAAAAACAAAGCAGAAGGAAAATTCATAAACGGAATGTTCTGACTCGTGGCATTTCAAGGGGCAAGTTTATGTGGGATGGGAATGGAGAATTTTGAAGAAGGAAGTAAAATATTCTTAGTGATTTAAATGGGAATTTTATTTTTATTTATGTTCTTAAAGACAGCTTTATTTCGGATATTATTAAATTTAATAGTATGTTTAAAGACAGCATTTATTCGAATATCATTTAATTTTATGGGATCCTAATTTTCGACAAAGAAATAAACTATTAACTAATAAATGTAAATGTTTTCGACTCTTCAAATATTAAAGGCCGCAGAAATTCGCTTAAAATTAAATTGAGGGTCGGATTTTTTAATCAAATTTTTATTAGTTAAAAGTAATATTTAGAAATTAAAAAATATAACAAGTAATATTTGGGAATAATAAATGATAAATAATACAATTTTTTAAAGTAATATTTAGAAATATTAAAAAAAAAGGGTTAGAAATAATTTTATATTAATTAAATATTTTTTCTGTTTTAATTTTTAAATTTAATAATTTTTCCATTATTTTCTTTTATCTAATCATTTCTTATTATGCATTTCTAGAAAATACAATAGGTTTAAATTGGGTTTTCTGGAGTTAAGTTCCTTTTGATCTCATGAATCTGCCTCATTTCCATTGCATGAATTTGAATGCCCCATCATTGGCAAGATCATTCTGCACAAAGTGCTTTAGTCTGCGGGGAATTGGCAATGCAATTACCATGAGATCGCAGTTTTTAAGCAAATCCAGAGACGAGTCATAAGCTTAAATCGAGGCTGGTGACTTTGACTTTGGTTTTGCCTTTGGTCACCTAATTTCGTCTTGTTTGCACACCGCCAACCGACTAATTTGACAATGGAGCACTCGACACTTGAAACTCGACTGACTTGCAACATGGGGAAGGGAATAAAGATGGGCTGGTATGAGATGGAGTGTTGCAAGTCGGGGGCGGCGGTTTGGACTTGTTTCTCTGTCATTGTTGTCGCCCTTAGTTGGCCATGGTCCAGTGACTCCAACTCGGCTGCCGCATCTCCAATTGAGTGACCATTGTTAGGCAGGCCAGACGGGCCAGTCGCTTACAGAATGACCCGTGGCAAATGCGGGCCATAAAATGCAAATGAATGACTGCCTCTGGTTGTTCGGCGGCCCTCTCTTCCTTCACAATAAATTTCGCACCTCGGCGGCCAATTTGCTGCAGACTATTCGCTGTTTTCTGTTTGCCATGCATCAAATTAACGGCCCAACTAATCCAGTTAACATGGTTATATAATTGACTATGACAGTCGCAAGGGGCTGATTATGCACTGCTGTCTGCGGCAGATGGGCTTTCTGACTTGTGTATTATTTATGCCCGCTTCTACTTTACTTCTGTTCAATTATCTCCGATCAGTTGTCCAACATTAATCAACATTTAATGGCATTTTTCAATTACGCAGACAGTCGGACGACATTTAGCATTTAACAGTGGTTCGGTTGGGTTAGGAGATTATTGGGATGTGGAAGCTAGGATGGAAAACACTGCGTATGCGTGATATTTGGGTTAAATATTTTTAGAAGCATTCAAAATTAAATAAAATGCTTAGAATTTTTTTTGTAATTTATTAAAAGTATATTTTTCAATTTAATTTTTTGGCCATTTCCGACTATTTATTTGCCCTTTAATTACTTTTTTGGATAATTTTGTATTCAAAGAATTCTAAATATTATCTAAAAATTGTAATTAATATAATATTCTATTATTTATATATTAAATACATTTAGTGCATTTCCAAGAGACTAACAATTTTATTTTTAATAATAATTGAATAGCTTTTTTTGTAATCTCCTTTATAAATTTAATATTTCTACATTTCAATTTTCTTTTACAAATTTTTTGGTACCGAAAACTATTTATATTTATTTTTTCTAGTTTTCGATTTTTATTTGTCTCTCATTACTTCATTTATTTTGGTTATACGGATTATCTAGGTTTTTTTTGGCTAATTGTACAAGCTTCACCAATTTGTTTGCCTCAGATCACTTGACACTGTGCAACAAAAAATCATTCGATCAACCATTTCTTAGCCCCTCTGCGCATCTCCTAAAACCAGTAGCCAATAGTGGAGGTATTTTATTATCTATAAATTGTATCAGCAGCGATAGATGCATATCTCAGAGGTTGCATCTTAATGTTGCCGCCACATAGAGACTCCCAGATACTTAGATACCGAGATACAAGATACCAGATACCGAGATACAATAAGTGCAATCGATGCCATATAGAGAGCACGTGTTGGCGACAGTTTATTGAGGCAGTCGTCTTGAATGTCAACTAGTCGGAGTGCAAAAACGGTAAGAGAAACATAAAGCCGAGACTTTAGTAACTGTCATTTATCTATGAAGAAGTTGAAGCTGGCTAAGTAAAGGTTATTGGAGCAGCAAATATTCGACATTGAGATTTTGAAGAGGTATTTGTACTGCATATTCGTAGTACACCTGTCTTAAACTTGAGATCTAGTTAGCCAGCGGAAACTTCCTTCCGGCATTTCCCACCTTTTGACCTTAACTGCCGGAGAATCCGAATACGAATCCGCCCCCAAAGGCGGCACCTGTCCGGTCTTATTTTTCGTATCAGCTGAATTAATGGAGCCCACGTATGAGAGATTCACCCTTTTGTTTGAAATGCGCACATTTAAACGCTCCGCTGATTTTTGATCTCTGATAAATTCTTTTTTCGCACACCCAGCATTTTTGCACCATTTTCTCGAACGTCTCTGTTTTGATAGTTGAGCATTTGTCTTAGCCAAAAGCCAAAAGCCACGTTGTGCCCATTAAGAGATCAATATTTGGCTTTGTTTCATTTTGTTCGCACGTTAAAAGTGACGGAAATGCGAAGATTTGTTGCATGCGGAAGCCTCCGAACACTCATCTCTTGTGACTTAAATGTTTTAACTTATGCTTTATTTGTTTATTGTCTTTTTGCCGGGGAGGAGACGCCCCCGAACTTGTGACCGCACTGGAGGGCAGGGGCACCTTTCTGTGGTGGCTTCCCTTCCAGTTTGGAGTAAAAGTAAAAGTGCGTAAGTGGATAGGAAAATTGCGGTTTTCCAACTGGCACACATTAAACTTGTCAGTTGTTGTCAATTTGTTATTGAAAATGTAAGTATTGGAAAGGAAATCATCAATGGAATTTAAAACGGATTTTTCAATTGATTCGGTTTTTATAATAAGGAAATTAAATTAGATATTTAATTAGCATTAATTACACTGGTTTACAAAAAAAAATCGACGTCACCCTACTTGAAGACAACCTTAATTTTCTGGTAAAGAACATCTCCCTGATTAAGAAATGGGCACTTATAATTTTTTTTATGATGTCAATTTTTTTTTAAGTGTAAAAAACGTTTTTGGCCCTTTTTTATTTTTTATCTTTTGTTCTGGTAAACCGATTTTGGTCATCTTAGACCTTTTTTATAGGTAATAGAATGCCCTTTAACTTTCTTATACACAGCATTGAGTTCCAGTCATTAGTTTAGAAGCTACACCTCGTCAAAGTCTAAAAAAAGGGAAAAAATTCAATTTGGACCAGCATAAATCCGATCATTAAAAATACACGCCTAAAAACCGAAATTAGTTTTATAACTCCTTCTGGTAGATTGTTCTTTGACAAAAAAAAACAAGCTAATGATCATTAGAATCCACCAGTAAATGCACTTTATATGAATATTTTGAGTTTGGGACAACGGTGATTTTTTCGCCGTTTACAGCTGTTAACTGAGACAACAGGGCCTTAACATGGCTTTAACAGGACTGTAATACCCTTTTTACCCAGCTTGAAAAATCTATATAAAATGGAACGCTTGGTTGATTTTTGAGCTGATGGTCTTATTGTTTTGTTTAAAGTCCAATCTTTAAGAATAAACTATAAAACTAATTTCGGTTTTTAGGCGTGTATTTTTAATGATCGGATTTATGCCGGTCCAAATTGAATTTTTGCCCTTTTTTTAGACTTTGACGAGGTGTAGCTTCTAAACTAATGACTGGAACTCAATGCTGTGTATAAGAAAGTTAAAGGGCATTCTATTACCTATAAAATAAGTCTAAGATGACCAAAATCGGTTTACCAGAACAAAAGATAAAAAATAAAAAAGGGCCAAAAACGTTTTTTACACTTAAAAAAAAATTGACATCATAAAAAAAATTATAAGTGCCCATTTCTTAATCAGGGAGATGTACTTTACCAGAAAATTAAGGTTGTCTTCAAGTAGGGTGACGTCGATTTTTTTTTGTAAACTAGTGTTATTTAAAGTGTTGCTAAGCTTGGGATATTTTAATATTCAAATATTTCTGTTGCATCAAATTAAATACATTTTTTCTTTTTGAGTTAGAGCTTTAAATTGGACCAGATTTTTTATAGAAAACTTTTTCTGATTTCCATTCTACTGAAATCTAAAGCAATTATTAAAGAGATCCTTATTATCCTATATACCTATGAGTACCTACTACACCAAATGTATATAAAGATTTTAAAATAAAGATTTAACTATTTATCGACTTCTTCTTGTTTTTTTTCACAAAGCTACAAAATAGTCTATGACTTTTGATCTGTTTGAAAGCCGCCAAAAAGCACACAATTAAATCAAATATTTTTCTAAGCCTTGAAAAAACCAGTTAAAAGCTGAGCTTAAAGTCTTAAAGAAAAACCCTGCACAAAAGTTGTCTACAAAAAAATTAGTATTCATTTAGTAGTTAGTGGGTAGATAGGAAGTACAATAAAATGCACTAAGAATCCTAGAATTTCTTTTCCTTTCATACTCTTTGATTATCTACTTCTTAAGATAAATAAAAGATATTTTGGTTCGATTTAATATACCTATATAATATTCTAAATTATTATTTTTTTAAACAGTAACAATACCTTAAAATCTTTAAAAGATTTTTTTTGCAATTAGAATATGTAAATTTAATTTTAAAACTTATTTATTAAAAACAAGTCAAAAAACCAATCTGCAAATCGCCAATCGATGTCAAGGCAAATCATAGCCCATCTGTGTTTCGATTGTACAGATGTCAGAGTTCTGTAACTGATAAATAATAAGTTATTAAACACCAACTGGTTATTGGCTGATCGAATGCTAATCAATCGAGAATGCTTACCTTCACCTTTTCCACTCACGCCCACAAATCAGCCAGCTCGATAATTGTCAATCAAGTGGCGTGATCTCCACGAGGTGCTCTACCCATCAATTTCCATAACTTTCATAATTAACGGCAATCATAATTAGCTTCATTTTTAATAGATTGCAGATTGAAAGTGAATGTGTTCTTGATCAGAAGCAGTAAACAGCTTTTTAAAATGATTCATAGCCAACCGAGCTAAATATCCCTTGTTTTTAAAAATATGTTATAATTATCATCTAAACTAATATAATAGGAACAATAAAAAATGGTCAGTAGCAAATTCCACCCAGAACGGATTGACATAAAAATCTAGAAAAATCAAATTAATTCGGAAATAATTAGGAGCCGCGTGTGAGGTACAAATTAATCTCAAATACATTTCAATTATAATGAAACGTAGCCCTAAAATACATTTTTAAATATTTATCTTTTTTAAATAGGTTTAATATCACATTTGGGATTTTTCTCAGTTTAAAATGTACTTTATTTTAAAATAAGAATTCAAAATTTTTTAAATTTTCTATTTGCCTTTAAATTTGTAATATTAATTTAAGATTATTATTATTATTATTTTCTTTTCCCCCCTTAATAAAAACCATGATATTTGAATTTTTGTAATTCTCTACATTTTGTATTTATAGCATTGTCAGCAGTATCAGCTTCAAACTTAAAGTATACACAAAGTTATTATAATACATGGGTTTTTTTATTATTTTTTTACGTTTTGTTCGTTTTTCTTCATCTTTTTTGTTCAGGTTGGTTGGCATGAGGGGCGTGTTTGTTCTTCACTCGATTTCGTTATTTACAATACATATAAAAGAGAAGTTTGGATAACAAACAAAAGAGAGAATTGCGCGAAAGCTGAGACAGAGACGGCAATGTGTGTGTGTGTGTGAGGGAGAGAGATGCCGGCAGGGGGAATCCCCTTTAGGACATGAATGGACATGACTGGGTAACTGAGTATTTTAGCAGGCTTCGTCAGCGGATCAAACAGATCATCTTCCTTGTTTTGTGAGGTCGTCAACGTGCTTAATAAATTACAGAAGAAGTAGTAGTGGAGATGGTGCATTCAGGTGGTGCTTCAGGTGGTGGCAGTGCATCCTGGTTATAATCCGAACTCCTTAATAGTGGGCCACATGCGCGTGGGCGTTGTGGGTGGCATAGCCGTAGGCTGGGACGGCGGAGGCATGATGCGCCAGGGATCCTGCGTAGGGAACGGCAGGAGCGGCGGCCACATGGTGGGCGATGGCCGGGGCATAGGCCACCTGGGGAGCAGCATGGGCCACCAGGGCAGGAGCCGAGTGAGCCACCACGGCGGGAGCAGCATGATGGACAGTGGGTCCGGTCTTGTGGACGACGGCATTGAAGCCATTGTGATCATCGGCGGTGTACTCCACGGTGCGCACCGAACCATCGGGCTCCACCAGGGAGTAGGATCCCTTCACCACATCGCCATCGCGCACCTCATGCTGGGACTTCACATCGCCGGTGTGGGAGTCGGCCACTCCGTAGTTGTAGTGGTACTTGGGGTAGGCCTGGGGATTACGAAAAAATTATAATAGTTCCATGAGAAGAGTGCTCGCATTGGGCGCTAATTTAATGTGCATGCCACACGCCACTCAAAGCAAGAAATAAAAAACTAAAACTTTGACTATGCTAATGGAGTTGGCGTGGGAAAATGCTGAAATGTCAAAAGCCACAATGACCCTGGACCAACACAGCATCCACAGCATCCAAAGAGCTGGGTGCCTATTACTATTTTACCATTACCAATTGATGCTGGTGTTAATTTGAGGGCTTAATAAACATAATTTTATGATGGCCTGGCTGTAAAGTTGTTTCGGGCCTGCGGGTCGTATGAGTAACTTTTGTGGTTAAGGATTACAGGTCGTATAAGTTATATTTATATTAGCATGCATTTTTAATTTAGATGTCTGGAATATATTGATTTTAAATGATTTTAACGGTTCAAAGAAATAATTTTTATAAAAAAAAAATAAATAAAATTTTAATAAATTAAAAGTAACAGAAATAAGTCTATAAATAAATATGGTTGCATAAAAAATATTTCTTGGAGAGAATATAAAAAAAATAAAATATAAAATGTAATAAAAATGTATTTTTATAATTTAAATAATTTTAAGAATAAATCTCTTAAGGATTTAAGGACTTTAGGGATCTTGTACTAATTTTTTAGTTACAAACTCTTAAATTAAAAATATTGTTAGGATAAAAAAAATATTAATTTTTAAAGGTAATTTTGCAAACATTTATTTTAAATTTAATTTTATGAAAAATATGAACCTCTAATAAATTTAAATTTGATTAATCGTTGATCGTTGCATAAGAAATAATTCGAGGAGAAGGACTTTCAAGTGTTTAAAATTCTTGTTATTTTCCCTTTAAACTTAGGGATCCTCAAGTGGGTTACTTTGGTGTAGGGTGTGTACTTGACTACTTACATGGTAATCGATTCCCTCGTCGTGGTGTCCATGGCCGGCATAGATGGCCGGGGCGGCGGCGTAGAGACCAGCACCATGTCCGTGGAGGACTCCGGCGGAGGCGGCGCTCAGGACGGCCAGGCAGATCAGGGACTAAATCACAAAGGGGATGGGAGTGGGGGATATTTATTATATATATTCACAAAGCACTTTTGGTTATAACAGGGCAATATTATCCTGTTCACTCACTTTGAAGAATGCCATTGTTTTGGGATTTTTTGATAGATTTTCTGTTGCAGACGCGAGTGTGTGCTGTACGTTGAGCTGGATTCAACTGATAACTAGAACCAAGAAGGAAGCCGCTTTTATATACAAGACAACGCCCGAGCGGGCCAACTGAACACGAACCGAGCCACAAAAAGCCGAATGCGAGTCGGTCAGCAGCGGCACAACAAACACAATAAGAAATACAATAAAATGCCTGGCAAAAGCCAAGCTTTGCGGAGCGAAGCCCAAGAAGTTGAGGCCCCCGTAACGCCCCTACAAAACCCCCTACCCCTCCCCTCCCCACCCCCTTTCAACAATCAACAATTATTTAATGCTTTTGGAAAAAAGCTGAAAAAAAACGAAAGTGAAGTTCAGTTCAAATGTGGAGCGACTGTTTGCGGTTTGTCTTTGGAAATTGTCTGATTTGTGAGATAACTTGCGATGTATGTAAATCGCAATCGCAATCGAAATGGAAATCGAAATAATTGTGAAATGGAAGGGAAAACCTCAAATTGGATAATACCTAATCACCTTGTCGACATTCGATATTCTATTGGCTAAAACAAATATTAACATATCAAATTGGCCATTATTAAGGCATATTAATTATGAAATCATGATCAGAGGAAAAAAAAGGTTAGATATCTATGTATTTTCATCTTCCATCACGATTTAATTGAAATGGCCTCTCAACTACCAAGCTCCCTCGCAAAAAACAATCTTTTGAGCACGAATAAAATTAGCCGTAAACACAAATATTTATGAATAAAATAAAACAATGGCTGAAATAAGTTAAAATTGCATTTCGGTGGGCGGAGGTGTTGCTAGCCCCCCAAAGCCCCCTTTACCCTTCTCAACCCATGGCTTTTCTTTAGCATGTTGCAATTTGTTCGCTCGTCTGTTTCGTGTGTTTCCAAGACGATGTTTTCTATGTTCTATGTTTTCTTTTTATTTTTTGGTTGCAGCGGGCGTCGTCTATCAAATCTTTCAGTCAATGGTACACTAAAAAAAAATATATAAAATGATATCAATTCTTTATTAAACGAATTATAAGTAAAACAAAACGGAAAAAATATTATAGTCAGCAATAAATATGTTTTTTTTCAACAAATGGTTATTAATATTTTTACTAATAATATAAAAAAAGAATAAATAGGTATATTTTTTAGGTAAACAAAAATCTGTATTCGTACAATTTTTTTTACAATTTATGTGAATAAATCTTTTTACTAAAAAATCTAAAAAAAATTCAAAATCATAAAAATGTATCTCTGTCATTTTTATTTCCATTTATTTTGGCAGTAAAAGGCAGAAATCTTTATTTATTTTTTAGTGCATATAGCTGCTGTTCCTACTGCCATTTTTTATAATTGCCATGTAGGCCGTTTTGCTTATTAAACCAATCTTGCGCAAATGGGAGGGCAAGGGGAGAGGAGTGCTGCTGAGATAGAGAGGGCACCACCCGAAGACGCTGTAGAAACGCCGGTAGAAGTGGGGCGCAGTGTGGCGCCACATCATTATGCCCAAAAATATCCGCCAGTGCAGCCCCAACTCATTACCAGGCCAAAACTACGAAGGAGAAACAATAAAAAAACAAAGCGTTTTGTTTTGTCATATTTTTTGGGGGCTGCCTTGCTTTGCTTTGTTTTATGGCATATTTGCTGGGCTTATGCTACGTACTTGCCCTGCTTTGCCTCATTTAATAAATTGTCTCGAATTAGTAAGCTCGGCTCTGACATCCCCTTCCCCTTTAGAAACCCCCTAGTTGGCCATCGCGAACTAAAAAAAATTGAAGTAATCATCTCAAGGTTAGCACGACACAGCGACGACGAACGGCAAACGACGTGTAACGGATCACTAACAGTTGTAATCGCAACAGGGGCGTAGCCCAAAAAGGGGGTATACTAATCCTCTAAATTATATGAAATATTTAATACAAAATATTAATAACTAATATTAAAAAACCAGAAAGAATTAACCTACAAAATATCAAAGATTATTTCCTAAAACCTTCAAAAAGTTTACTAAATCCTTTTAAATCTTTTAAAAAATCGTAAAGAAAATTTTTTTATTTTTTTGTATATTTATTTATTTTATATTTATTTTTTTAATAATTATTTATTTTATATTTATTTTATATTTATATTTATTTTATTTCATATTTATTTATTTTATTTTTCAACCCCTTTTGGTGCCGCCCCTGGAGATCCAAACTCCGAATCTCTGAATTCTGCTTAGGCTGCCTGAATTAGAGCACGATCTGATTACGTCCTTTGTTTACGGAAAATGACGCACCATCGTGGCCAATTAATTGAATTTTTGCAGTCGAGACTTTGAAAAAGTAGGTTTCGATTGGATTCGAGCAAAAATGCAGTAATTGATTGCCTTTTGATGGATGATTGAGCCATATTTGGGAAGAGGTAGGGCTCAGAATTGGTTTGTATTGTTCCAAAGAATATTAGTTTATTTTGCTAAAACTTTCATTACAACTGCTGACTAACTGTGAGATATAAAAACCAGTTCCCTCCACTTCCTTGATAAGAGGTTTCGTTTCCTAGGTAAGCACTATGCACCAACCCGTTAGTTAAATGTGTGGAAATTCCTTGAACAATCATAAGCCACTCACAGCCGCGGCACAGAACCAACCGAGTCCAGTTAAAACATACGAGACTAGACCAGACTTAACCCAACAATGACAATTACAAATTCGTGAATGCGAAACTCTTTGGTCATATGGCGCGTTTCCTTTTCGATTTAATTATTCACCCCTTCCGTTGGATTTCAGTTGGATTTCAAATCCGCTCCACATGCCTCCGAATGCATATTATATCTATGTATATCTTAACAGTTATGAGTCAGGCGAGGAGTTTTTAGAGACCACCCAGTCCAAGTCGGCAGCCGGATTCGCAGAATCGCACAGAATCGCAACGCCCAAGTGGCCTGCAGCAGTTGCACATATAATCTCAGCCCGATCTTGGCTCGTCATGTCAGCGGGCCAAGATCCGAGATCCAAGATCCGAGTCTCTGGCTTGACTCCACTTGAGTGGAGCTGAAGCTGCAGATCTGGCCATATTTTTCTAGCTGCGGGTGCATGACGTGAACGGTCGTCGTGATTTCGAGGTGTCGGCTGAAAAGTCAGAGAGCATTTGCCTGTACCACACTGAGAAAAATAGAGTTCTAAGGATTTTCCTACAGAAAAATAGAAATTCAACAAATGAAGTATTTTATTGAGTTTTTTTTCGATCTAAAAGTAATACATTTTATATTTTTTCTTGATACTTAAAATAGTTATAAATATATAATATTATACAAAAATAATTAATTTTATATTATTTTAGTAAATACTAAACTACATTTTAGTAATAAAATATTATAGTGAAAGAGTACTTATAAATCGAAAATATGTATGTATATTTTCCTATCTGAGAATTTCAACTTTAAATTAAAAAAATTTTTAAAATCGTATTCTTCCGGATTTTTAAAAGTTTCCTTTACAATAAAAAAATGTTGTCTATTATTTATTATTATTATTATTACTATTATACATAAAATTTATACTTAAGAAAAGTACCTTTTTAAATATAATAAATAAATTTTCCATTCTATAATGTTTTAAATACAATCTATTGTTTTTTTTTTTAATATAAAACTATTTATAATTGTTAACCGATCTACTTGATCTTTAATTCACGTTTTTATACAATTTACATAGTTTTATATTTTTCCGCATTAACCCCAACTAATTTCTCTCAGTGCTGGTGCTCAAACTCAGCTGAAATACCTCAAGTTGATATATATTCAAACAAATTTGTTGTAATTAAAGCAATTTGTGTGCGTTGCCTCAGTTGCACTAGCTGTTCGGCTGCTGATTGAGTGGCAAATGTTTGCAGCTTTTCTTCATATTGTTGTTGGTTTTTTTGTGTTGTTAGTTTTTGTCGTGTGTGTGCGCCATATGCGAAACAAGTTCGTTGCCCAAGTCATTCGTTTGATTTTGAGTTTCGTTCTGTCAGATGTCTTGCGAAATACTCACTACTCACTACTTACTGCCCGATGGATGGTGAGTTCACAAGTCAACGGAGAATGCAAAGCGCAGGTTATAATTTAAATTAATTATGCAAAACTGTATTGCAATTAACATATTGAACTAAACCCAAAACGGCAACACGGCAATTAACATTTACTCATGATTTGCTTTGCTTTGATCATTTTCGACCAGCGGCTACTACGCTTTGTGGTAGAAAAAACCACAAAATAAATAGGGGAAAAAAAATAACAATAGCAACTGCAGTAATTGAAGAAACCGATGACCTTGACCAAAGCCACCGAATGGAATTCATTGGAAATCAAACTGCAATCAATAAACAAAAGGGTTCAGAGAAAAAAGGGTGTAATTGATTAATGAAATCATGCTTGTCATACACAGATTTCACTTAAAATCTGTTGATAAAGCGAAGAAAATCTGTTTTTTCCTATCCACCAAAAAAGTTTAAGTAAACCCAAGGTCAAAGCAACTTTGATTTCAATTTGATGGTCCAAGCTTTTTCCTTACAAATTGTAGTGTTTCGAGATCTTAAATCTGAGTTTCAATTTTCTGACAGCTTAATGCCAAAACTTTTACGGTGGGCGTTTGGCTTATCAGCCGTCCAATTACAGAAAATTTTCGAGGGGAGGAAAAGAGGTTGGTAAACAGACAACAGCTTAATCCGTGCAATTATGTCGCTCGAAATTTACATAGATCAGCGCGCTATTGTTCCGTGGATCGGAGCTCAGATCGACCTTCAGGCGGTGGCCCAGACCAAAGCAGACCAGTCGGGGCTTAGAATGGACCCCCCTTCTATCCAAGAAAACCTGGGTAACCAATCCTCGCTTGAATTTCGGTCTGCAGTCAGCTTTTCGCAATGCATTCACTGTGGACTAAAGTCTGCTGTCCACAGGGGGCGTGGCGCTTTACAAAATTTCCGCTTTGGGTTTCTCGTATCGAATCGGTTTCTATATGCTTTTCGCTTTTGTAATTGTCTGTCCATTGTCATTTTTGTTGCTGAAATTTGTGGCTCAGTTAGCTGATTTATTGGCTCTCGATAAAGTGCATTGTTTGAGATCTCTTATGGCTAATGGCATTATTCACCATATCCGGTTTAGAATTGTTCCTCTATATATATTTCACATTTTTCGCCCCGCTTGCAACACAATCGAGTGGCAAGCCACAAGACAGAGATGTCTCATCTTATGATCCATGCACCCCCATCCCAGGTTCCAAGTCCCACGACTGGGTTAACCGCAGCACAATTGTTGGCAATCGCTTCTTGCACAACGGCGATGAAGTGTGGCTGCCGCTGCCCTGTAATCAAAGATTGAACTCGGTCTACGGTCTACATGCAGCTCCCTTTGAACCCCCGGCTTTTAGTTATTTTCCAGTCTGCATTGCGTGGGTGTCGACGCCTTGTATCCATGTCCACTAACATGACAGTCCAGTGGTTGTAAGACCCCAAGAGGCGGTATAAGGTTTACAAACAGGCTTGCCTTTAAAAATATGTAAAGATTCCAGACCAGAATATTTTGTATAAAAAAAAGCCTCTAGGACAATGATAAAGAATTGTCTTCAGGCATTAAAACAATGTGTTGAAATTTAAAAAAAAAAGAAAACATAAAAACAATGCCATTAACTTTTATTGCCACTTCTTATTAAAATTCGAAATATTAATTAAATTAAAAATTTATTAATTAACTAAAATGTTTCATTATCACATATTGGTGTTGCTCATCTCTTGAACATTTTTTTTAAATAAACTTATTATACCAATAAGTTGAATTCCTTAATTTTATTTTGTAAAAAAAAAGTGAATTTTACAATTTTTCTTGAGGTGGCGTTATAAGGTTTACAAACAGGCTTGCCTTTAAGAAATATGCAAAGATTCCAGACCAGAATATTTCTTATAAAAAAAGCCTCTAGAACAATGACAAAGGATTGTCTTTGAGCCTCGAAACAATGTGCTGAAATTTCTAAAAAAAAAAACAAAATACCATTAACTTTTATTGCCACGTTTTGTGCCTGCAAATTTCCTATAATTTCCTGCCTGGGCAAGTTTGTTGCTTAAGTCTTTTGTTTAGTTTTGCATTACAAATATTTTGCCACTTGCCCAGACTCCGCACACTCCTCGGCGGTAACGGATTAACCATTGTAATGTAGTTCAAACAGCCCATTCACATTCACCCATTAACCCACAATTGCCGGCGGACTTTAAGATTTTCCCCTGCTTTTTTCCCCTCCACTCAGTTTTCCATTTCAACTGGACACACCCAGCGAGCCGAACGACATGATTGCGGAAGATCTATCATATTTGGGCTAAAGGAATGGCTGCTGACCATTTGGTGAGATGGCGCCCGAACAGGGACGCGGGAGGAGTGATGGCGCCCGAACAGGGACAGTGGGTGGGTGGTTGGCTGAATGCAGGCCGAAATTCGTGAGGTTTTATTATGCATAGCTTGGAGTTTAGATTGCTGGCCGAGGATTATTTATTTTTAAATATTTTAATGATTTTTTTTTATGCCGCAGAGTCGTAGGCCAACACCCTCGCCCCTTTTGGGATTATGTAAGGCGGTTTCTGTTCTCTCTCACTCGACATCGACTAAGCGGCAAAACGCTTTCGAAAGTTGCAGCTGCTGGATGCAGGCCGCAAACTGAGACAGTTGAGAGTCGGTTACTCGGTTACTCGGCTAGCAGCTCCACATGACACAATTTGTTAACTAGATTATTATGTAAGGCCCACTCTCACTCGGCTTTTGGTGTCTAATCAAACGACATGCAAGCAGCCGCCTGCCTGCATATGCAAAAATAACAATTAGCCATCATTTTGATGCCGGCAACAAGCGAAAAAAAAAACCGAAGAAATCCCCAGAGACTCCGAAATTCACGCCACTCCAATTCACAATTCACTGGGGCTGCAGACGACAGGCGGAGATGATAATTAAATCTCTTGCGTTGATGGGTTGCCAGGCCAAATTGAGTTGACATCTTGTGTGAGCTTGCCTGAAAAAAAGTCTGACCAAATCATCATTAGAAGCAAAAATGCGGAAGCTGAAGACCCTAATTTAAATTGCCTTTTTTTACCACCAACTAATAGATCATTAATTATATATGGAAAAACAATAGCCACGCAAGCCAACACACCTCGTATACCATTTCAATTTCGTGCAGACTTATAACACATAATAAATAAATTATAGACAAAATCTTGACCAAAATTGATCGACTGTTCGTTCTTAACTCATAATCTCAGCTCACTTTCGGTTTCGATATTAAAAGGCAATTCATTTTTTCCGCCACTCCGCCTGTTGATTTGTGTGTGAGAAACGCGAGTGCAACTCCCCGTTGGCGATTGATGATTTATGGTACCCCCATATGGTTAATATGGTAATATGGGATGGTCTCTCTAATGGCCCACAATTGTGGCAATCGCTGTAATTAGCCATTGGCTACATATTTCTGCTTTAATTGTGTCACTTTTGCAATGTTGCGGCTTGCAAATAGTTCATTTGCTCAACGATGGCTGCGAATTTGTGTCAAGTTCAGAGCCGCCGAAGCGGAGATTTGAATTTCCACGTCTCATGAGGAAACTCGCTTTGGCCAGCTTTCAATTGCTGCAAATTTATGGGCTTTTTTGTGGATTTTCCTCTACGTCTCTTGGCCAGCTGGGTTGACATTAAGGCCAAACGAGTTGTGCGTTTACGCACGATTCTGTTGCCAATGAATGAATGAAAAGATCAGCCGGCAATTCAGTGATTTGGTCACATATTTGTGGCACGTGCTGATTGGACACTATAAAAAATACTGTATTGCAAAGATAATAGTAAGTTCTTCTTAAAATTTAAATACATCATTTAATTACAATAATATAAATAAATTTTAATATCTATTTACCACATTTTAGTATTGATTCTGTAGTTAACTTAGGTTTTTGGATTTTGATGCTCGCTTTTTATAAGACAATTTTACAATTCTAATAATTCCTTAATTTCTTAATGTTATTTTGTAAAAAAAAGATAATTTCACAAATGTTCTTCACATTTTTATCTTTTAAATACGATAATTTTTTGAATTTATGAATTCACCCTGTAAATATGAAATCATTTTAAAAGTTTGTGATCTGTGTAGCAACATTAAATTCTATAAACTTCGAAATTGATTCGAATGATTTTGATTTATAATTTGTATTGATTTATTTTTTAATGGATTAATAAAAAAATCGTTACGATTTTTAAATTATGGATTATTTTCAGGTTAATTCACCGCTCATTGCATTTTACTTCAGTTATTTTTCATCGGAATTCGGTAGCCGAAAACTTTATGGCTTCATTGCATTAAGGAATCCGGCAATATAAATTACACATTTCGCCCGGGGCATTCACATGAGCCCCATGAGCGACTTATAGCAGAGACCAGAGACCATAGCCACTTCATCATCGTCGAAAAGTGTGGCCTTGTCAATGCCGTTTCGGAGGAACAATAATAATAAAACCCGCCGCGCATATCTGGTGCAGCACCCAGTACGTATAAACAATTGCGATTGTCTTGCAGTTGCAACTTCACAGTTGCTGCCACAATTTTCCCACACGATTGAGTCAGTTTCTTCGGATTCAGTTTTCAGTTTTTCGAGTATGGAGTATGGAGCTTTATGGTTTTAGCGTGTGAGAAATGCCACGATCCCCACCCATCCACTTGAACCCCCGGCAATTAATGTTACGATTTCAATTTGGTTCTGAAGTGCCCAACTTTTTGCAGTCAGGTGATTTTTCTGGTGCTTTTGAAAGTTCAATTAACACGCGACTTTAACAACTGAATTAACTTAATTAAGTGTCTATTTGGTTTACTTTTACTTTCGTCAGCTTGGCTCTCTGGTTCGCTGATCAATTGGACTGACCCTGAAATTTTTTCGGAGCTCGTAAACCTCTTAAACAGTTTAACGCTTAATTATCTCAGATTTCCCGACGGGGAGCTTCGAGTTTAATGCAGATGGTAAATTAGTTAGGGGCCAAGGAAAACAGCCAGCATGCTAAGCAGATCAAGATTAATGGTGCTCGGAAAACTATCAAAATGATTCCAAAATTGCTTATAAATATCTTTAAAAATTTTTAAATTGCATCTAATTATTCCTAATAATTTTTTGGTAATAATTACTAATTAATTATAACTTTACACATGATTGGAAAATTCCATTTTAATTTAATTAAACTTTAAATTGACCGAATAATAAGTAAAGTATTTTGTTTTCTTGTTTCCACTTTTGATAATTTTAAGTTTTATTAGTTTTTAGCAATTTTGAATGTTTTACAAACTACAAACGGATTTTCAAATGGCACATTTTTGATTTTATAAGTTTTTAGTTATTTTGAATGTTTTTTAAAATTGTATAAATAATAAATATTGATTTACAAACGATAAACGGATTTTCAAATGGCACATTAATGTAGATCTGAAATTGATTGAATAAGAATTATTCGGTTTTTATTTAAAATTTTGTAATTAAACGTCGAAACTTTATCTATAATCTGCTGGAATTCCATGTTCAATACTCCAGCCAATCATCAACTGCCACTCAATTTTCACTCATCTCCGTGGGAAGCTCTCGAATAAATATAAATATAAATATAAAATAAATATAATTACACGCCAACTACCGATTAGCCGAGATATCTATATTGAAATGTTGCATTCATAATTCCGGAGATCAGCAGACACAAGCAATTTGTTGAGCGATTGTAGCACGTTTAATTACAATAGAATTTGCATTCGAATAGAACATAGAACTACCTATAGATATAGATATCTAGATATATATAGTTATGGCTGGGCATGAATCACTTGAAAGCGAATGCCGCATTCGCGGTAATTGCGAATAAATCGAAATGCATTTCGTGTAAACGTGTTAAAGAGCATATATATATATATGTATATATCTGTGGATATAGACTAAATGTGAGGCACAGCCGAAGGTCGCGAGTGGTCAGCTACGTCAGCAGAGCAAATCCATTGAAATTGAAATTGTAATAGTACAAACAGCGGATTTAGATTTTCTACACTATTTTCCCACAGCCAGCGAACGCGTTTGGGCGTTTACTACTGCCAGTTGGCTTTATTCCAACGCTGATTTTTAATGGCCAACGGCGCCGCCATGACATTAAGTGGCCATAGCCAACTATAAACGCGATCGACTTCTATATATTTCATATCCTGACGGGGTTCCATATTGGGGTTCCGTTTATTTACACCCACCAGATTCTGTAGATTTTGGAGCGCAGATTTTGGTTCGGCTTCTGACTTTTCAACAAATTGCAGTGGCACTTGGCCTTTGCAATCGCGACCTGGAGGTCGGTTGATCCATAAACACATGGTGGATTTTAGAACAGAGCTGGCTGCGTGATTTTATAAGAGTTAATAACTAGTTCTGTATGGTTAGAAAAAATCATTCATAATATATCAACACTTTTCTTGGGAATACCTACCCTATAGGTGATCTGATCTGGTACCAAGTCAATATGTAAATCAATTAGCGTCAGACGTGGCGAACCACGAAAAACAATCAAGTGGTTTAAATACAAGTAATCACACACTTTAATTAACTTTTTATCGGTGTCTGTGATTTGCTCAAAGTGCCAATAAAAATGTTGCAGATCAATTAACCAAGAATAATCGATACCTACCATTATTAAAATCAAAGTCCGGTAAGCAATGAATGGAAAAATAAATAGTAATTCTTAAATAAATGAAATTAATTTAAGTTACTAAAATAAATAAATCATTATTTTGAGATTATTAAAAAAATCTATAAAAATAAAGTTTAAAAGCATCCATGGATCCAAAGGGGATTTCTTCCTACTAAGGTGAAAAATGAAAGCAAATGTGGTATTCAAAAAGTATGCATCAAGCTAGTTTTTCTGAAACTCCTCCTTCTTATTTGTTACACCTCCAGTTGATGTATAAAAAAGAAATCACTAAAGCCTAAAAGCAGGTTTAATATTTAGCCATAAAAGCTCTTTAGTCCCACAAATCTTTGAATACTTAATGGGGCTCAAATTGGATTCTGTTTTCCATTCCTAAATGTTGTTAAATTTCAAATAAGTCCCACAAATCTTTGAATACTCTCTGGAATTTTAAAAGATCTCTTTAAAGCTAACCAAAAACACTTACTGCCAAAATGATTTAGTGGACCACCTTTTCGGGTCCTTGAATACCATAATTATATAACATTTATTCAAGAAACTGGGCCACATATCATTCTTGTTTTTCGTTTGTTTTTTTCCTTTTCAATAAATATTCTTTGTAATATGTAAGTTTTGGCTTAATATCTAACAACATTGTGTTGGTTATTATTATTTAATGTATTTCGAATACAACAAGAATCATAGATAATAATTATAATTATAACTAATATGGAAATACTTTGGTGTGGACATGTGCATGTGTGTGTGTGTGTCAATTTGCAGAGAGCAGAGGTCAGATGTGTGTGTGTGTCGCTGTGTGTGTTAGTCGAGACATATTTTATAAATACAATGTAATCATAGTTTCTAATTAAATTCTGCTTGGATTTCTCTAATTAAAATTAAAACAATAGACAATACTTGGCATTTGAACATTCGTCCAACGGTTTTTGTGACAATGCAAATTCTTAGTTTTCTTTGAAAGGGTTTATTTTGCTTTTCGTTTTTCTAGCATTAATTCTCTTCAGTAGGAATTGAAGCCGGCGTTGCGTTTGCGTCCCATGTTGCAGATCTTGAAGTGGCAAGGCGACATATCTGAGGGGAAAATAAATCTTTAATATATTTTTTCATACTTAAGGTTCAAGGTTTCATGCAACACTTACATTGTTTACGAACTAATTTTGGGATCGGAAATGAAAACACATGAAAATAAATCAAACCGATAACATAAATTAGTCAATCATGCAACATTTAGTATATATATAGTAGTATTGTTAGGAATTAGAGGTAGAACATTTTGAAAGACTTAAACAATAGTTTATTTTGATTTTTCAAATACCCAGAAATACAGTTATACACTTTTAGAATTATTTTTAAATTTGTTATTATAAAAAAGTGACTTAAATGATTTAATATATTATTTTTCGGCGCAAGAATAATTTTTAAAATAGTTATAAAAATTATTATTAATTGTTTCTTAAAATGATTAATGATGCTTTGTTCAAAGTATTCTATAAAAATATTTTTGATACTTTTAAATAACCTTTAAAATTCGTATTAAATTTTTAAGCACCCTAGTTGTTAAATTTTTCTTAAAAATATTATTCATACTTTTTTTCTGGGCATGCTATAAAAATCTGCAGTTCCCCTAAAATGTATATTTATTTTGACTACTCACATTGAACATTCTTCTTGGTGTTGTGTTCCTTGATCGAATGTCCTGGCACAACCTTCTTGGTGGGCATATTGGTCAAATCGCTGATGACATTATAGCGCAGTTCGTCGCCACCTCCATTCTCCCCGAGCCTGTGGAGTCGGGCCAGCAGACGGGAATTGGGCGAGTCCTGCTCCTCACTTTCCTGGGTAACTCCAAAGTCATCGTAGTCGGCGGTTAGCAGGAGATCCCTCAGCGAAGGCCATTTCCTGGCAAAGGAAGGCAAGTGCTGCTGTTTTTGCTCCTGTTGCTGCTGTTGTTGGTACTTCTGGGAGTTAAAAGTAGAACATATGGTTTAGTTTCCTTTGGTTATAAAAAATAATATATGAGGGGAGGCTCCTACCAACTGCTCGCCATAATAGTTGTTGTCCTGATTTCCGCCTCCCAGGAGCTCACTGAACAACAACTGCGTATTCCTGGGTGAGCGGGGCATGGCATTTCCCGGTCCAATCGCCGCTGACAGGAGCACAATGACAATGAATGCCCACTGGACAGGCGAGCAACCGCAAGTGGTGGGCGACGACACGGCTGACATCTTTAACTGCAGAGAATTCAAAATCAATCAAAACATTAAAGGAAGTCAATATTTATTTCTATATATTTTTAGGTATTTTTAGGAACTAAATGGTCAATTAATATAAATATAATAAATAATATAAATATAATATAATATAATAAAAATAATTACAACTACTTCAAAATTAAAAAAAATAAGTTGGCTGGAATTATTTATGTTTGTTTATTTAAGAACGTGAAAAAATTAAGGTAATTAAGGTAAGTAAAATACATATTTTAAAAAAATAAACATAGCAATATTTCTTTTTAAATATTTATAATTACTTTAAAATTCAAAAAAAAATTAAATTACCAAAATAATTTGGATGGAATTATTAGGCAGTTATTATTTTCAAAATATGAAAAAAAGGTTACTTTTAAAATACAATTAAAACACATATTTTAAAAAAATTAACATATTAATATATTTTTTTAAATATTTATAATTACTTTAAAATAAATTTAATTACCAAAAACAATGAGCTTAAAGTGTAAACAAAAAGTTGCCTGTAATAATTAGGCAGGAATGCAAGGGAGTCCACCCCCGAAACACATGACCCTGCCACCCTAATCCAGCTGCCACCCCATCCCCTCCATCCCCTCTCCATTTCTAGGACCTTCCCGGGCCCTTCTTCAATGCTTACGCAAAGGTTTCCTATTACAAACAACACAAGTTGGCAAAAACAAAAACCAAACGAATTGTGGCAGAGGCTGCGTAGAAAAATGCGTGAATGTTTCAAGGGGTTTCGAGGGTTTCGAAGGTTTCGCCCACTCGAGGTGTTGGATACTTCAAATAAGTCACGTTGCAGTTGGCCAACAAGTTGGCCGTGTTCCAGTTAAAAGTTTTGGCTTTCTTAAGCTTGTTCTAAATACGGCCGACGATGGGCTTCTTTTGATGGGAGCTCACGGATTCAGGTCACATTGCAATATCATCACTTGATATGCTGCGGACACGGGTCATCAGTGGATTTTGAATGGGCAAAGGGGATGGGCTATGCCCCTCGTAATTGACATTTATGAAATATTAATGCCTAATTAAGCTCAAGCTTTGACGTCGCGAGCGAAGCGAAATGGAAGGCTAAAGGTGACCAGCGAGCTCATTATCAAATAAGGAGTGGGTCAATTTAGGTTTCGGGGAGGATAAACCATGACTTTTAAAAATTACAAGTCATTTGGGGTGGTTAGCAAACGAATGAATGGTTCAACAAATGGGTGGCTCATTCATGAGGAGGAGGTAAATTTATTTAAACTAATAGATGGAGCTTGAAACGAGTAGGAAAACTAATTTTAAGAATGAACTTAAGAATTTACTAGTGGGAGTCTTATAGTAGAAAAATGTTTAAGGGAAATACTTTATATTTTCATAATAAAATTATATTTATGATTCCTTATTTGTAAGTGAATAAATAAGATTATACTGGTAGTTATAAAAAAATATAGATTACCGCTTATTTACCTTTTTAGTAGCATTTTTATCAGAATCTCACGTTCCTTGCCTACATATCATTCTTTATATTTTTACGGCCCAGCATATTTTCCATTTATTGCCATTTTATGATCAAAAACAAACAAAAAGGTATTTCTTATCCCCATTTTTTGTTGTTGCCGACTGAGCCAGATTTTCTTATATTTTTTTTATACCATTTTGAAAGCCAGTGCAAGCGATAAACTTTGGCGATCGTGTCAGCGGCTTTTTCATCTCGATCGGAAATTTATGTCGCCAAGTAATCGCAGGCCAAACGCATTTTAATGGCCCAATAAAAGCAAAAAAAAAGAAGAAATGCTGATAATGCACTGGTGTCGTGGGTAATTTGCTGGGGATCGCCAAAAGTCATCTCTATTTCGGTATTGGAGTCAAGGCCTCGCGCGTAGACATTCCATTGAACCCTGGGGTGGGTCTTTTCCCCCCTATAAACATAGTGCTAAACTACTATAAATATTTAGTACATGGGGAGGCACCTGTCCAATTTATTTGACAGTTTCCCATGACGAACGTGGCGGGTTATTAGTTATTAAAAACACTGAAACTGAACGGTGTCCGATAAGCGATAACAAGATGACAAGGTGTAGCACAATAGGCCTTACCAAATTGCTAATTATGCAGGCAAGAAAAGCGGACAGCTGAGTTCAGATATTTAGGGGTTTTTACTTTAAATAAAAGTTGTATTCCATGTGCATTTTTCCAAAACTATTTAGATGGAGATGGAGATATAAAACTTTAATTACGCATAACTTTTTAACGAACGGTCTGATTTGAAAAATTTCTTCTACATTTCGATAGGTATTGATAAACACAATAATACTGCATTTTTACTTTTCCGAAATATTTAAATAATAATAAATAATAAAATATGTTTAAATAACCGCTTTTGATTGGTTTTAAATAGCTAAGAGGAGATATAACCGGAACAGTATTCCCTAATGACTTTCAAAATATTCTAGAACATCATCCATTTCGTTTGCAATTGAAAGCCTAATCTAGGCTTAAAAATTCCAAATAATACAATCGTAACATATTTAAATACAAACTAGGCTGGGGGTCTCAACTTCGATGACCCAAATCGTATCATTAAACTGGGAATATATAATAATAAAATCGTTGGGCTTCGTTCTTTTATTTGCCCGCCATAAAGTGCGTCATCGGGAGCGTCATAAAGTATCGGACCACAAGCAACATAAAGAGAGCTAAGAGCTCGTTCTTATCAAGAACAATAAGTTCAAATCTACTGACACGCCCTCTTTTTTCTTCCTCGCTTCTCGAGCTGTGTAAACAAAAGTTATCTCTATCTGAATCTAAGTTGGAATCCCCCACCTCCCAAGATGTATAAAAACTACGCAATACTTTCGGACTCACGAGACTTTTTCCATTGAAATATTCCCAGTTTGCCTTTCGTTTTTTTAGCCCTGATAAGACGGCTACAATTATTTTCTATTCGAGCGGAACGTAATTAAAAACGAAAATCCCGCAATGACAGTTCTGAAAATCTCTGCTGATAATGTATAAATAATTAAGTATATATAAATAATCATTATCAAGGCGGCAAAAGTAATTTTCTTGGCGCCATTTAGCTTAAACTCAAGTCTATAAATATGCGAAATCTTTGAGGCTAATCTGAACTATAAAAATATTATAATAAATATAAATAAATATAGATTTTTCTTATAAGTATAATAACTCACCTTTTTCCAAAATCACTACGATTTATATAGAACTTTTATACAAGATCTTTCTAGTTTTGGTTCGTGACACTTGATCTCAAAATTTATTCAATTCCGGCTAACACTTTCCACTGTAACTGTACTTTTTACTGTAACTGTACTTTTTTACTGAATGAATGAATTGTGGCAGAAATATATTTGAAATATTTCTCAGCTAAGGTCCAACTATATCACTGATTTCAGCTTTATACTTAGTGTTTTTGCTCCGCCTGGCGAATCTTAACCGTTAGGTGTGACAATGCAGAATAAACGCAAATCCGTTGGGAGCATTTGTTTATATAGGCGCTCGAAGAACGACGCGGCGGAAAAAAGGGTAATTCAACAGGTACAAATAAATAACCGACGACGACTCTTTCACTTCGTAGGTGACAGAATGTTCGTGTGGGCGTTTTTCGAGGGGAGGTGGATTTTTCCGCCCACTTTTGGGGTCGGGTTTTCGAAGGTGGGGATGAAACACGCGGTGCTCGAGTACTTGAAAACTTTTTGTAATTTTATTTCTGCGCTGCTAATTTAAGCACAATCTCGGATTCTTACTAAACGCTTTCTGGTTTGGCGGCGAACTAACTCAACGGATCTCAACCGAACCGACTCAAGTCGGTTGGAGCCTTCGGCCCCCAAATCTTCGTGCTTTTCGGTCGTGCCACGCTTTTGACAAATCGACCGATAAAGCCAAGATTTATGATCAGTGTGCTATATAGTTAGTAGGCGATGCGGTACATACCTGCGTATGGGTCATATGGGTGCGCTTATGTCAGCAAATTAAATCACTTGAATTATGTTCCGTTCTGATCTCTGAACCCAGAATACTTTACTATCTAGCGGTTTACTCCCTCGCCTGGTTCATTGACTCGCAAACGTTACTTTTCCAAGGTGATTTAACCAAGGCTTTAAATAATCTAAGTAGTGAAATGATAATTCTAGAGTGAGATTTTCAAATAGTTCCCACATGAACCATTAGTTTTCACTGTAGGTCATTAAACCCGTCATGATTTAGCTGGAATATTTCAAAAGTTAATTGGGTCAATGTCGATTTGCAGTTTTTAAACAGCGGATGCTGAAATTACCAACGCTTTTGGCAAACTCATGGATTCAACTGAAATCATCACATGATTCGGTGTTCCTTACACGTTTTGGGTTCCTGTCACAAATCTAAATCAACAAGAATTGGGTACCTGTAAATATAACCCCATTGTGGGGGGACATAAAATACTTTTTTAATAAGACATCAACAAAAATGGTTGGGCAAACAAGTGGGATAAAAATAAATTCGCAGTTACCAGAGTTCATACAGAAATAGCATGGAAATTTACACATGTCCATCGCAGAGATAACTAGACTCCGATCTTATCTCTTATGCTTACCTAATTATCCGCGTATCGCGGCAAATCTGGTTTCTAAAAAGAGCAAAAAAGTGACGCAATACCGGCCTGGGATTAAATCACACAGAAACCCAAATTAATTGGGGGTGTCGTGACACAGAGATCTTTGAATTTTAATTTCTACGTATTATTAAGATTATATTTCGCCTATAAAGAATCTCCCTCAAGTCATTTCCTAATTTTAATGCGTCTTGAACGAAGTCCCAATAGACAGCAATTAATTCTTTAGTCTAGTCTAGTCTATAATTAGAATATTTAGACTTTCAAAAATTTCAAAAGGTACATATAGGCCACGCTCCTTGCGCAGACTTTGTGATTAATTTGAATTTTAAGGTTACGTCACCCCTATTCCGAACCCAAATCCAATTCCGGCGGGGGAGTCGCGCTCATCACTTGTCCGTCTGATATTGATAAGCGGTTTTTTTTGGAAACCTCCAATCGCTGATAGCGAACCGAAAGGCAATCATATCAGTGCTAATTGACACTTATTAAAACGCGACCGACGGAATTGACACTGCGTGCCGGAACCAAAGTGGGAAACACGTGCCTTTCATTATCAGTTGAGGACATCACGTGACTTTCATGGGATGACTATTGAGTCACTTAATCAACAATGCACTTAATTGGGCTTTATTGACTCAGTCGCCCAAATCCAGTTTGAATTGCCGCCAAACTTGGGACTAACCGCTTTTCAACACTGGGAATTTGAAATCTTGGAAGCTATCGATATACCAACAAAAATACCACATCCAATTTTAGGACCTTTTTTCGCAGGCTTTTTCCGGTATTTATATACTACCAAGAAGATAGGGGGCGAAAATAAAAATAAGAACATAATCATGTCGACGCTCCAGCTCGAATTTTCCCAGGCAATGACCGACTTCAAGAAGATGTTCCCGGACATCGACCGCGAGGTGATCGAGGCCATCCTGCGGGCGAACCTGGGCGCCGTGGACCAGACCATCGACGCCCTGCTGGCGATGTCGATTGACAACCAGGTGAGTAGAGAGATGCAGGTATACCAACCTGTGTATACTAACGTCGCTATCAAAAAACTAACCCACTAACGAACGCAGAACGAGAAACTGCGCAATGAACTGGATGCTAATGTCTCGCCCCAGCAGAGCCTCATCAACCTGAACGATTCGGACAAGGACACCACGGATGGCGGCGGAGTGGCGGGAGCAGTTGGAGCACCCGGCGTCGGAGGAGGCGGAGGCGGAGGAGCCCTTCTGCCCACAGCTGGCGCCTCGCCGAATCACCAGAACACGGGCGCCTCCCCGAAGCAAAGACCCCTGGGATCTGGATCCGCGAAGGGAATCACTAGCAGCCAGAACAACACGCCCACCAAGCGCAGTCGTCGCTGGAATCCGCCCATTTTGGGACCACTGCCGGCGGGCTTCCTTCGCATCACGCCCGCTCCCGGGCAGCAGGACTTCGAGCTGCCCGACGAACAGTTCGCCCTGATGCTGCAGAACGAGGAGTTCATGAACCAGCTGCGCTGGAACCAGGACTTCATGAACGCCCTGGAGAAGGAGCAGAGCGGCAAGGCCAAGGGCGAGGACGACGCCCCCTTCCAGGAGCGCCTGAAGAACATGGGCAAGATGTCGCGCAAGAAGTTCCTGCAGATGGCGCGCGTTTTCACCTGGCAGCGCAACAAGAAGGTGACCACGGCCAAGCAGATAGACTCGCTGCCGCTGCGCGAGGAGCCCAGCGACGATGAGGATCACCATCATCGGGATCAGCGGGATCAGGCCAACCAGCAGCAGTCCAGCCAGCAGCAGGGGCAGTTGCAGCTGCGCAAGTGAAGCGGTTATCTTATCTCAACGGCCATAATCTCTACCCACGAAAACAGAAACCCAGAGCCCAGTAATCTCAATCTCCAGGCAAGAACGAAAAATCTCCTATCAACCAACAATCTCAACACAAAGATGCGATGGTATTACCCTAGTTTTAACCCTAAGTGCAATTTTTTAATCCTACACAGAAAAAAAATCAGATTGATATGTGCTGGTCAATTTTATATTTTTTAAAGATCAAGTTATTCGTATCATTGTATTATTATTTGTTCAAAACATACTAAATGTGGTATTTTATATGATAATATAAAATATCATAATGATATGTTTGAATCATAAATTTGACGTAAATCATATCGGTATGATATGATATATATCGATTTTTTTTCTGTGTAACTACGTGCAATATTCCCCCTCCCTAATATGTATTCCCTATTTTGTTTGTATACGTTTTGTTTACCCCTTTCGTTGTTGCCAAATTAGCGTAGTTAAGTTTTTATCCATTATTTGTAATCGAAACTAAGGGCGGCCTCTTTTGAGCCCCGTTCGCTGAACGAACTGATCATAGAAAGCGTTAATTAACCCAGCATCACACTGAACACCAGGAACATCGGAAGTAGAGCACTTTGCTTAGCCCAAAACCAAATCCTAGTCATATAACGAGCGGAACTCGAGCCACTTATTGTACAGTAATCGCAAATACCACGTAACCCCCGTCTTAAATTCCACTTTCTACATTTTAACTGCTGGCCAGCGCTCGTCGAATTCTACAAAGAATGCATGAATTATTATTGTATACCCGCGAATCCCCCGGAACTTGCATACCATATCAGCTGTGGATACAATGCAGTTTTACTACACCCAATCTCAACTCCGAATCGATCCTATCGCAGATCTTACAGTGGATTAATATGCGTGCTATAAACTAGCAAATTATTATAATTATAAAGAGCGGCTATTTGATTGTAATTGTATATGTATAAATATTTGAATAACAAACTTATATAACTATTCCAAGTATCAAATACAGATATTTCAAAATCTCAATAGAGTGTTTTTTGGGGGTTCATTTTGGTAAATCCCCTTTTTTAAAGCTGATAAAAATCGATTTTTTTCGATCTTTCAAGAAAAAATGGATTTTATCGGTTACCAAAAAATCATACTCTCCTTAAATGAATTTATTTAATTTTTATTTTGTTTTTGCATTTCCTTTTTAATTTTTTATAAACATAATACATTTATTAATAATTAAAAGATGATCGATCCCGTCGACCTACTGGGCCGCGAGTTCAGGACCCACCCGATTCTGAGATCAGAAGCGCAGAAAAGTCCGGAAAAACGCGACCTGTAGGGTAACAAGTTCGAAAAAATGGTTTTTCAATTACATTTTTCACACGCTCATTATTACATTATGTTATTGTAACGGTTGGTTTTGTTTATTATGTTCAAAAATTATTTGTATCTTTATCATATATCTTTAATATATACGCTTGGGCTTAGGTTCTTATTATTTTTAATTAGTTTTTAATGTTGGTTGGCTGTGTGTTTAGACTTTGATTTAAGGGCATATTGGTTGCTACTCGTACGCGAAGTTTATGCAATGTTTATTATGAAATATTTGTAAATTACTTCGTTTTTAGGTTTCTTTTCATTTTGGGATTGACACGACAGTTTGTTTAAATGTTAAACCATTTCTTATGTATTAAATATACTAGAATTTGTGGCTGTCTCTGTGCTAGATGTTGATTTTGTTGTTGTTTTCGCCAGGAAGCGGAAGTGAGCCATGGCAATCCCCCTCATTTCCGCTTCCTTCTTGATTTTTTCTGTTTTTTTTTTCGCTCTCTGAGAGCATGCCGGAAATGTGTCAATGTGTGTGTGGGTGGCTGTGAATGTGTGTGTGTGTGGGATGTGGCTGGTATGTTTGTGTGTGTGTGGGGGGGAGTGTTTTAAATTTTGGATGCAATTGATCATGTTAAACAATTACTTGTAAATTTGTTTTAAACTAATTACTAAATGGGCTCATTACTTCTGGTTGTTTGCAACATTTTGACATCATTTGCATACAATATTTTTATAAAATATGTTCCTTATTCATGATTCATTTCCTTTCTCGATTTATTTGCTCATTTCTTTCGTGGAATTTGTTATCTTTTTTTTATGCGTACAATTTAATTTAGCTTAATTTGATTTTGAATGTTGTTGGTTGTTTTTCTCGGTTCTATTTAAAGATATATGTACTTCTTGTTGTTGGTTGGGTTTTCTCGTGTATAAGTAGTTGTTGTAGATGTGTAGAGTACAATCGAAAAGAATCAATAAATACGAATGTTTTTAGTTTACGAATGTTTCACGTTGTTGCATAATTTAAAAAACGGCTCAAAAACGAACGACAAATATATTTAAATATGTAGATATATATATAATAATTCCCCATATGCATTAATGGTTAATCAGCGAAAAATAGTACAATCATAATAGTAGTAAATGGTAATAATTACATTACAAAAACTTGAAACAGTTAAAAACATTTGTCAGTTTAAGTTTTGCTTTCTTTTTTTGTTGCTTGGTTGCTTTGTATATATAGTAGATTGGTTATTTCAATTTTTCGGATCCAAAAACGAAACGAGAACGGAAAAAAAATTGAAAATTCTTTACTTTACGCTTACACTTCTTCTCCTCTCCTCCTCCTTCTCTCTGTATTATTTTCTTTCTTTTTTATGGATTTTCTCTTCTGTTTTTCTTTTTTGGAAGTCTTATAGCAGAACACATAGGGACTTTTTCGGCTTCTTCTGTTTCTTCTCGGGCGACTTCTTGTTGATCTGCCGGACCAGGTCGTAGAAAATATCGTTCACATTCACTTTGGCTTTGGCTGAGGTCTCCATGAAGGCGCAGTTGAACTGGGTGGCCAGGTTCTTGCCCAGCTCCTTGCCAACGACGCGCTCCTCCTCGAGGTCGCACTTGTTGCCCACCAGCACCATGGGCACATCGTCCGTATCCTTGACGCGCAATATCTGCTCCCGCAGGTCCTGCAGATCGTTGAACGTCGATTGCGCCGTAATCGAGTAGACCAACACGAATCCCTGGCCGTTCTTCATATACAGATCCCGCATCGCCGTGAACTGCTCCGTGCCCGCCGTGTCCAGGATCTCCAGCATGCACTGCTGGCCGTCCACCTCCACCTGCTTCCGGTAGCTGTCCTCGATGGTGGGATCGTACTTCTCCACGAAGATGCACTGGACAAACTGGACCGTCAGCGCTGATTTTCCCACGCCGCCGCTGCCGAGGACCACGATTTTGTACTCACGCATCTTGGCTGGCTAATGTATCTCGGTATCCTTTGTATATCCTAGGATTTGTGCTAAGTTCTAGAGAAGAGACGACCCAAAATGCAGGTAGGCCAGGTAGGTGGGTTTTGCTTTCTTCTGTTCTAGTCACTAGTTGTTGTTTTTTTTTTTTTAGGCGTTGTTCGGCGATTGCTTGTCGGTTGCAGTTTGTTTCTCAGTTGTTGTGTTTTTTTTTCTTTAGATTTTTTTTTAGTTAATATATATTTTTAAAGTAATTTTTTGTTGTTGTTGTTTTTGTTGCTTTTGCTGTTGATAACCTTTGTGCCGTGTAAGTGTATGCGTGTGTGTGGGAGTGTGAGTGTGTGCTGGTGTTTGTGCCTCTCCCTCTCTCGCTCGCTCCTTCCGCCGAGTTGCGTGCGTTCAATTGTTGCTTTTTTGAGCGGAAATCTCCTGGCTTCACTGTTTCGGGACCGCCGTCACTGCTACCGAGGGCACACTGTAATGGGGGAGTACAAAAGAAAGGCGGCTCTTTAGACACTTAATGACTCTAAATTCGCTGCGAGGGTTTTTGGTTTTTGCTTCTTTTTTTTTGGTATGCTGAGAACTGACTGCACTCCCTCTTTTCTTCTTCTTCGCAACTCTCTCTAGTTCTCGTTCTCGCTCTTATGATTCATTTTCAGGGTTGCCAGGCCGCCGCGGCGGGCGGAGCGCCTCGGTGCACCACGCAAATGCACCCGCATGCGGGCGGCAGGGCAACTCTGGGCGGAGTTTTACCTGTGTTTTCCACTCGCTGCCGCTAACTGCGTTTTCCTTGGGCACCGCTTCACCTGTCGCCGCTCGCGAATCGCTGCACTTTTTATTTAGAACGCCTTTGTTACTCTACTCTGTTTCTTTATTTTTTCGCCCACAGCGAAACAGCTAGAGGTGGAGAAACATCGATGAAAACACCGATGCATCGATTAGGGCTGGCGCGTCGATAGCTGCGGGCGTATGGGCGTCTATCGATGTTCTGGCGACTATCGATAGTTAGAGATGGCAAAAATAAATTAATAATTATTTATAAAATATGCAAACAAAATACAAAAGGGGGATTCCCTAAACTGTTGAATTGCTGAATTGTTGAAAATTCAACAAAAAATTTCAGCAATTAAGGGAACGACCGAAAATGGTTCCTGTTGAATTTTCAAACAGCTGTTATTTGTTGAAAAATTTCAGGAAACTTAAAGCATGTAAAATTTGATTTATTATTGCTAGTTACTGTCTAAAAGTGTTACCAAGGTAAAAAGAACCACAAATATGCTTTCTAAGTTGATTTTAAAATAAATAATGCGTACTGGTGATACTAAAATGTTACAGAGTTGTCACAACTTTTAAAAAAAGGTGACAACTCTGGCTTTTCAGCAATTCAACAAAATTTTCAGCAGCCCCGAGGCTGATGAATTGCTGAAATTTCTGAAAGTTGACTTTGTATGGAACAGCTGATTAACAGCTGACCAAAATTCAACAATTCAGCAATTCATCAGTTTAGGGAATCCCCCTAAACAATCTCGGTTTGTACATTTAAAATTGGTTGTAATAATTTTTTTTTTATTATTTACATTACTTAATCATTACAATTCTTAAAGAATAAAGAATAATACTTAATGCATTTCGTTAATAATGTTTAAGTTCTATTACGTCGAAAAATGTTTTAAATAAAAAATAATTAAATCAAAACCACCAATTTTTTTTGTACTATGAGAAGAATTTGCAATGCTTACGATATTTATCGATAAATCAAACAGAAAAACAAGGAGTGGAATTCAAAAAGGTACAGTAAGCACTCGATAGCGTAAAAATACACAGTTTAAATGTAATTAAACCTTAAATATCATTTACATTTTTGTTTTTAATGCCCTAATATTGTCGAAAAAGAATATAATTTTTCGTAATAATGTTTAAAAAACATATTATTAAAAAAATTCTTTCATTTTCTAAAGAATGTACTGTATAAAATATTATATTGTTAAAACTGCATGATTCAATAGTATAATTTATATATGTACATATTTTAGTTAGCAAGCCGCATTACTGTAATTACTGTTCTTCTCATTTAAGAGATTTAGATATGAATCATAGGATTCCTATTTTTTCAAATTATTCGGATATTATTGTTGAAAATTGGTCGAAATAATATTTTTGATGATATATGTAAACGACTCCGAAATTGCTTGAATTTTCAATGATTCATTCGATGATAAATTTGAAAAAATTAAGAAATTCCAGAAAAATGTGATGATTGCTTAAAAACTAATTTACTTATACACTCAGAAATATTTTTTTCCCTTAAAGCCTAAAGCTACCCTTACATTTATAAGACTCCCATCTTCCTTGTCAATTCCTTTGCTTCAACGTCTTTTTTTCGATTTAATCAATTCATATAAACTATGTATGTATATTTAGCAAAACAACAAAAGTGAATATCTAACTAAAATTTCGTATAAAATTCAGCACGGCCAGTTGTTATCAGCGGATCTTGGTGACCATCCCGGCGGCAATGGTGACGCCCGCCACCCGCAGCATCACGCGTCCCAGCTCCTTGAAGTCGGCATACCGCTCGATGCAGATGGGTCGGCTAGTCTCGAGCTCCACCAGGGCACACGAGTTGTTGCCCAGGCAGCGGGGCTTCTTCTTCACCACCTCGCCGGTGCTCTTGTGGATCGAGGCAGTCAGCTTGCAGACCACGGCGGGCTCAATCAGCGATTGATGATGCAGCAGCACGGGGAAACCCATGGTTATGGGCACCTTGACGTTGAACACGATAATCCTGGCCTGGAATCGCGTGGTCACCGGAATGGGCGTCTGGGGATCGCAGATGATGCAGCCCACGGTCACGTTGTTGATGTCCACAGCGGGCAGGGTGACGGACACCTGATCGCCGGCGAAAACACTCGTCTGCGGGAAGTCGTTCATGGCCAGCGACTTGACCTGCGCCTGCTCCCGGCTGGCGCCCACCAGAACCTTGTCGTTCAGGCACAGCACTCCCGTCTCCACGCGTCCCGAAATGCAGAAACCCGAACCGGTGCCCTTGTAAATATCCGAAACGGACATGCGCAGCGGCCTGTCGATGGCTCTCTCGGGGATCTTGAAGTTCTCGATGACGTCCAGCAGATGGGGACCACTGTACCAGCTGGTCAGGGCGGATTCCTGGGCTTTCTTGGTGAGATTCTCGCCGGTCAGGCCGGAGCAGGGCGTAAAACTCACATCGGACTCCTTGAAGCCCGCCTGCTTGAGGAAGGACTTTAGCTTCGTGACGATTTCGGTGAAGCGCTCTTGCGACCAGCCAACGGTGTCCAGTTTGTTGATGATCACGCCCAGCTGGTTGACGCCAAGGGATCGCACAAGGATGGCATGTTCCCGCGTCTGTCCGCCGAGCTCGAAGCCGGATTCAAACTCGCCCCGCGTGGCATCCACAACCAGGAGGGCCACATCCGCCTGCGTGGCCCCCGATATCATGTTCGGAATAAAGTCCTTGTGTCCCGGGGCATCCAGCAGTGTGACGATCTTGGTCTTTGTCTCAATGCGCGACTGGCCCACGTCCATGGTGATGCCGCGTGCCCGCTCCTCGCCCGTCTCGTCCAGCACCCAGGCGTACATGAAGCTCTGCTTGCCCAGCTTCTTGGACTCCTGCTCGTGCTTGTGCATCACGCGCTGCGAGACGTTCCCGGTGTCGTAGAGCAGGTGGCCCATCAGTGTGCTCTTGCCGGCGTCCACATGCCCGATGACGATCATGTGGATGTGGCTCTTTTGGTCGGCTCGCTCCTTCTCGTACAGCTGGCGGACATTGCGCAGGGCCTGCTCCTTGGAGACCTTGAAGAGGGAGGCCGAGCTGCGCGAGATGTCATCCCCGCCGATGATGTCCACTGGTGTGTTTCTGCCCGAGACCACCGGTGATGAGGGCACCTTGGGCGAGGCTATTTCGAAGCCACGGCGCGGCTCCTTCAGACTGATCTTTGGCGGCGGCGTGGGCGCCGTTTTGCTCGAGGATTTGGGCAGCACTGGAGCAGGAGCAGCGGGAACTTTGATCCTATTTGCAGCCGGCTTGGCGGCCGACTTCTTGGTCTCTTCGTTCAAGATCTCGTCCAGGATCTTCTGCATGTCGTAGTCGAACCGCATGGAGGTCTCCACGATGCGGCGCTCGGAGACGGCGTCGCCCACCACGCTGCGCACCTCGTCCACGCAGGAGCTCAGCTTGGCCTGCTCGATCTCGTCGAGCTGCGGCATCTGGAAGCTCTCGGAGTCGCGGCGCGCCTTCTGGAAGGCCGCATCCTCGTCCTCCTCCTCGTCGTCCTCCTCCTCCTGGATGTCCTTGTTCTTGCTGATGAACGCCGAGATGCTCTGCTGGCCACGAGCCCGATCGTAGAGCCACTGCTGCGCGTCCGTGGGCGAGATGCTGAGGTGGTCGTCCTCCACCGAGTGCCCGTAGATGTCGTCGTACCCGTCGTACTCGTCGTTGTAGTCCATGGTGCGCACTATCCTGTGCCGCGACATCTTGGGGGCCGCTGTATTTCACAATTTACGCAAAAGGGTCAGAATTTCATCAAAGTTATTTTATTTTGAGGTGCTGCAGGTGTGACCCGTGTGTTGTTGGTTGGTATTTTTTGGTATTTTGCTTGGTACTTTGCGGTGTTCACACTGGACAGTTGAAGTAGTCGATTGTTCGCATCGATACTTTTACTAGTGGAGAGCAACGATTTTGGCATTGAACTCATGTACTCTTGTTTTCTGAATTGAACTCTTTCCCAAAAATATTTAAAACTAAAGTGGAAATAAATCTTTGCTATCAAGGGACTTTTTCAGAAAAAAGCTGGTGACCAAAAATAACGGTTAAGAAATAAATTAAATGTAATTTTTAACGGTCCCTGGAAAAACGTTAGCCCTGAATTGAGTGAATTTTGTTTAATTTACAACCACTATCACAGGTACACAGGCAAAAATTTCCACGAACCATTTCAAGTTTTCCACGATATTTGGGTGCTCCTGAGTAAAAGTCCCATACAAAATTATTTTCCATCTGCTGTAGATTCCGCGGTATAGCTAAGAATACAAAAAACCGATGTTTGCCGACATTTTGAATTACGTGGCCTATATAATTGGACTTACCTTTATTATTTTCGCTAGGACTTACTCTCAATACATCACGGCACTACTAAAAAATAGTCCCCATCGTGAACCATTTACCATGTCTTTGAAATTCGACGCCAAAGTTGGAAATCCCAAAATTTTTAAGATTTCTCCGATGGAAAAACAATTCCGAGATATATCACAACAAAATAAATGAAGAACAGCTATTTTCATCGATTGAATTCGAGAGGTAGTGTGAAAAGCCTAAGCATCAATGATGCGGCCCAGTCAGAACATCCCGTTATGATAAATACCACAAACAGCCACCCCCGCACGGCATTTTAGCCACCCCCACTGCACGGTCACTCTAATTGTGCCCCCGAACTTTTTTGTGTCTTTTGTGTCGCGTTTTAATGTGAAAAGAAAAACACTTTTGCAACGATAACGGGCAGCGAAAAAGAGTGCAAAACACTGCGAATTCGGAGTGCGCGACCATGCAGGCGGGGCAGCACTAAATCGGAGCCGCAACCAGCCCGCTTTCCGCCGTATTTCGGAGCCAACGTTGGCAACCCAAATTTCTGAATTTCTGAATCTCGATCGCCCAGTCGTTTATTATTAAACAAGGGACAGAAGTTCGGGGAAGGGGAAGCAGAACCATACCATACAATACGTAGACTCAAATCCCAGCCAGAAATCAGGATGTACAACAACGGGGCCCGGGGCTTCTCCATACACGACGCCTTCGAGGAGGAGACCGACGAGGCGATACGCGTCTATGGCTCCACCGTGATATCCACGCCCATGAGGGGCGGCAAGCAAGGTCGCTCCACCGAAGACGTCTCCATACGGATTCAGGATCCCAAGTGAGTGGGCAGAACAGGTTTTCCGCCGATTACTGTGGCACCATTTTGCCCAGCTTTTGTGCCAAACAAGGAGCGCCGAGATTCCAATTCCGGTTATTGTTTATACAAGCTGTGCATCTGGTGTTCTATCATATGTGGTTTCTACTGACCACTTCCTTATTCCCGCCGGAAGCAGCACCTGAATAAGTTAGCCAAGCGGCGCGTGCGTGATGGCTAGCCCCTATATCTTCTTCCATTAGCCATGCATGCCGTGTCGCAACTACAGAAACGACTTGTAATTATGGGGATTATAAATGCAGACGTCCAGCCTAATTTGGCATTCAATTGTAAAAATCATTGCGCATAAATTTCGTCATAAGGGTTTCGTCTCTCTCTCGCTCTCAGCTTTCTTGAGGGGATTGGGGGCAGGGGAGGAGGAGGTGGCCTTCGCCTGCGGTCAGCTGGAACCAGTTAGCTCGGCAGCAACCGTTTTGCACTTGTCGGGCTTCTCTGTTGCCAATATAATCGAGTGGTAAATGCAAACCCCGCTATAACCCCTCCAAATGGATGATAAGGGTCCTAAAGTCCATGTTCAGCAAAGTGGAATAGCCCAAGTCAGCCGTTTAGGCCTCCGATATGAACAAATCTAGCCGAAATCATCATAATACCGCGATAAACCAAAAACCTGTTTCGGAAGAAGCCAAATAATTAGGGTATTCACTAGGCAAAACGAAAGATCATCTATTAAGCTGTCGGAAAACGTGGTATCAAGTCGGTTTACCATTAATATGGTATTTAGTTTATTCAAAAATGATGTGATAATTTTGTTTTTAAGCTTGGCTCATCTTTTACCGTCATCAGAAGCTTATAGATTTATTTTTCATGATTTAATCGTTTGTTTTCTGAATGTTTAAGTTGATGATTCAGTGTTATTGTTTTGAAATGTTTGTAAACTAACAAATAGAATTTGTCATTTATAGTATGGATGATTTTTAGACATATTTATCAATTTATTTTTTATTATTTTTGGAGTATTTGTTTATATTTTATTTTGAGGAAAAAAAAACAAAAAGTCATCAATAATAATCATTAATTTATGAGTCTAATTTTTTTTGAGTAAAAATAATAATAATTATTATTGAAGAAAAATATAAAAATTGAAATTTAATCATAATTAATTAAATTATATTATTTAACTTATAGTGATCCCTGAATTTTAGATCTAGTTCAAGTTTTAGCCATTAAAAAAAAGGGTTTATACCATTAAAAATTGAAAGCTTTAAAAGCGGTTCCAACAGAAACCCTTTTCCTAAAAAAGTGGGTCAACAAATCGGCGTCGTTGAAAACCGGCTTTAATTATACACAGCCCCCAAGGCTATCAAAACGCTCTTCCTTTCAACCGCTCGCCCATCTTCTTCTCTTTCATCTCCCGCAGGGGCTACAACAAGTATGCCGAGGACACAACCTCCCGGGACAGCGATTCGCTCATCCAGGAGTACGGCAACCTGCCCACGGAGGAGACCAACACATACTGCTGGCGGCACCCGAAGGTGCGTGAAAATTGGCGCACCGTGCTGGCAGCCTTCACGCTGCTCGTCGTGGGCACGGGACTCTTTGTGATGGGCACCTTCGCCATCGCCGATCCGCAGAACACGTCGCAGGGAGTCGTGTTCTTTGTGGCCGGACTCATCTGCTTCATACCAGGAGCCTACCACGTCGTCTACATTTGGCTGGCGGCCAAGGGATATCGAGGGTTCGACTTCTATCACCTGCCGCTGTTCACATAAGCAGCTGATGACTGGTTGATCCAAGGATCCAAGGAGCAGGATCTATAAATATAACGCGATGTGTTTGTTTATATTTGTATAAACAACTTATTTTCTATTTCCTAATCGTAATTAACCCGAAACTCGGTTTGTGTAACGTCCTTTTTGTGTTTAGCGGCAAAAATTTCGTTTCGACAAGGCCCCCCGTCCCCTCTTTTCCCCCTGAAAACCTGAAAAAAACCCGAATCGAAATCTAGCAATATATATAGATTATATATTTTACAATATTTTCTATTATGTACTCGGTAAAAAGTGTTTTTCGGTGTACCCCCAGAAAACATTCATACGTACACTCGAAATTTATTTAAACAAAAGAGAAAAACAAACGAAAGACTTTGTATATGATGCTAACATGTTGAGGAAGCGCTAGAGTTATAATGTATACTATATATAATTGTAATTGTAATTTATTGAAATTTAATTGCACCAAAAACGCTGGCAAGCGTACGAAAATGTTTTACGATTTTCAAAACCAACACTCAAGAAACAAAAAAAAAGATTTAACCGTACACCCACGAATCTATGTATATGATTAGTGAGCGTCTGTCCAGGGATGCGCCTTAAAGAACTAGATCTAGACTTTAGTCAACGTCGAATTATATGGATTATGTTTAAACGTTTAAACCTAATCGATGGCAGCGAGCAAACCATGATAATACCAAGCTACTAGTGATGTAAGACGATGCGCCGATATTGCAATACGTTCTTTTATAGCTATTATAGTGATGACGCGTCTCTTTTCCGCTGACCTTTGCCCCCGTCCTCTAATGAAATTACTTCTCACAGTCATTCACATTTCTAAAACAAACACCTCATCTGCCGTTTAGTTGTTAATGTCGTATAATTTCTTTTTTAAGAAATGCTGAATATGGTTGTATTAAAACAAAAATTAATATTACAAGCAAAAAACCCAAAAAAAAAGCAAATAAAATTACCTAAAACACATAAATACGATTTATGGCTAATACAGGAATTCTTCTCTTTCCAAATTATACACAACATCTAATTTTTAGCAGTAACTTTGTGACTTTTGTATGTATTTTCCCATTGAATGTTGGTTTTAATTCGAATTAAACATATTATTTTTGAACATTTTGGTTGGTTTTTAATTAAGGGGTATTTTTTTTGGTCTCTATAAATAAGATATGGTAAAATACCTTTTTTATCTATTTTTATTTATGGTTTTTCGGACGTGTTTAATCTTTTCTTCTTTTTATTTCACTACTTTTTTTTAGCACCCTCTTCTGGGAAATGGGCGATAAATTTTATCTTTCTTTTGCGGCATGCCCATTGAACTGTATCAGAATCCATCATTATGAAGTTCACCCCCAACAACTATACAGTGCGTTTCAAAGCTGTAAGATAAGAAGGATAGGGGTGTGATTATGCCAGACGGAAGTTCTGACTTTAGTGAGATTTATTTATATATAAATTAATTATTATTAATATGTATTATTAACTTGGTGATGTCCCCATTAAATGCCATAAGTTTATGCGTTGCGATTAGGCTTTATAGCATTTCCGTTTCATAGCTGACCTTACTCTATTAATTCGTTGATAACCCCGCAATTATACACAGAAACAAATTTGACAAAAGATCAGATTGATATGTGCTGGTCAATTTTATATTTTTTAAAGATCAAGTTATTCATATCATTTTGAAATGAATAAAGATTATGTTTACCTTATTTTACATTATTTGTTAAAAAAATACTAAATTTGGTATTTCATATGATATGATATAAAATCAAGTTGATATGTTTAAATTTGACATAAATTATATCGGCTTATTATTGATATGAAATAAGGTAAAATTGATCCTATTTCATATCGAATTTTGTTTCTGTGTAGGGGCACTTGGCCTTTGCCTCCGTCCTACAGTCACGAAACGCACTGTCCCCGAAAAACTCCTCTTGGTTTAATGGATTCGGCTAATGGCAATGCAAATGAGTTTGAGATGAAGTGAAATGTTTGGAACAATCAAATCGGCAATGGAATACATAGGATAGATACTTGATACTTGCTCAATATACGAAGTTAACGACGGCTCTAATAGGTTAATTATATTGGTGTTGTGCGCCTCTCCGAATCGATTATTTTTGTAGCTTTGAACTTATTTCAATTGTATTTGTATTTAAATGATTGTTGATTCGATTTGAACCGATTTGTTTCGCCTCGGTTCGACTGTTGATGATTAAGCTTTAAATGTGCTTAGCGAAGTAAGTGTGGAAATGGAATATGGAATAAAGTGCATGGAAATTAAACGCCAAACAATGTTTGTTGATTCACCCCTCCGCCTCAAAAGGTTTTTTGCACCTGGCAGAGGTGGAAAGTATACTAATTTCGGGGGCTTGTACCGGTACCAGTTTCTTATCTTTCGAGGTACATACATGTTTCACACCTTTTACCTTATCTAATTCGTTATCATTTATCAAATTTACACGGATTTTTAATTCTATTTGCGTGGGTAGGTCACTTCTTACAGTAAAAAACCCTTAAGAACTATATTTAAAACATGTTTGAGCATATTTTAGATGTTTTCTGTAATAATATGAAATTTGCAAGCCTAACTACATATCATTTTCGTATTTCTGAGACCTTATTATTGGAAATCATTTATCTTTTTTATATTTAAAGAGGTAGAGAACCCTTTTACGGTAAAAATCCCTTAAAACTTATATTTAAAAAATTTCTTTGGCAATATTTTAAATTAATTCTGTAAAAATATAGAATTTTTAAACCTATTTTCAAGGTTTATTAATTTGTTTGTTACTGTTAATAATTATTAATCATTTATCCATTTCATATTTTAATAGGTAGTGAAATGTTTACAGAATAAAACCCTTAAATCTATATTTAAAGATTGTTTGGTCGTATTTTAAATGAATTCTGTAAAAAATGAATTTTTTAACCTACTTTCAAGGTTAATAATTCTTTATCATTTATCCATTTTATATTTTAATGGGTAGGTACACATTTTACAGAATAAAACCCTTAAAAACTATATTTAAAAAATGTTTGGTAATATTTTAAAGTAATTCTGTAAAAATATGGAATTTTTAAAACAATTTCAAGGTTAAAAATTATTTTATAAAATATTCTAAAAAAGAAGGTACATTTTAGCTAGAATCCCACATAGGTATTCCAAATTTTGTACCATCGCTGCATTCCCACAGAGACAATTTGTCAACCGGGCATCGATCAAACACAGGACATCCCAGTGGCCTGGCAACGGGCGCCATTGAAACCAGGATGGGAGGGCATAACCGCAGGGAGCGGAGGAGTGGAGCCGCTAATGTCTGGAGTGCACATCCAAGTTCATTAGTCTTGGATGGGTGCGGAAAAGCAGCTCGACACGAAATGGAAAGTTTTGGCCAAGTTTCCCGCTGGTGAATCGAGCCGAATAGTCGTAAATCGCAGCGCCAAAAAGCTAAAAATATCCCGGCACTCGAAGGCAATCGATGTGCCCGCAGCTGGCAGAGATGGGCGAACGCGAGCCGGAGTCGGACGAGGACTGCGAGGTCTATTGTAAGTGGAGAACCCAACTGGGTAAGTGGCCAGCCGCAGCATGTCCCTACTTATGGATTATTCCGCAGTCCTGAAGCCGGTCAACGAGTACAACATTGTGGACAGGATCAAGGAGGCCAACAAGGAGCTCTTCGCGCCGGACGACGAGGCTTCCAATGGCCACGGTGGCAAGGTGACCAAGGTGAAGTTCGCCCTGAATCTGGAGGACTACGAGCCCACGGAGCAGCAGCTGCAGCAGCAGAAGGATCAGAGTCCCAGTCCGCCGGATGAGCTGCTGCAGCAGTTGACGCAGCTCAAGCTGAAGCCCATTGCAGAGGAGGAGCCATCGGTGCCAGAAGTGTCCAAGGAGGAACCTCCTGCGGCGGTGGAACCAGAAGTCGAGGAGGTGGAGGAGGAGATATGCGAGGAAATCCTGGACTTGAGCGAGGTTGCTCCTCAAGAGCCTGTCGTCCAGGAAGCTGCAGCCATAGATGATGATGAAGACGACTTTTCCGGCGTGGATGAGGCGGATCTAGATGATGATTTGCCGGCAAAGGAGGCCTCCATTCCCGCTTCTCTAAGGCAGAGCACCTTTGACCAGGATGACTCGGACCAAAAGAGCCTCACCAATCTGCTAACCGAATCCGATTGCGAGGAGGAGGAACGCACCTTGAACGAGGCTCGTCAGAAGCTACGAGATGCCTACAAGAATCTGTATAAAACGCTGGATCCCAAGCAGCAGGCCACCATCGACAGGTTGACGGGAGCCGAGGGAGAGGTTCCCTTACCGGAGCCTTCTGTAGCTGCTCCTCCACTCGAAGAGGAGGATGACTTGTCCATCATCGTAGCCAGCTATATTCCCGATGACTTTGAGCTCAACGAGCAGAGCATTTACTTCAAGAAGGAGGAGACCGACGAGGGAGGAGTCAAGGAGTCGTGCTCCACATGTCCCAAGTCCACGGCCAAGACCTTCTTCACTTCGCGCAGCTTCAGCTTTCGTCGGCGGGCCAAAGCCACGCCCACTCCCTCCTCCGCTGCCTCCACGACCTCGCCGCCCTCCATTCGGATGAACTACAAGATCTGCTGCGAGCATCGCCACTCGCTGCAGGGCAAGCTGCCCAGGTACACGGGCTACATGTCCGAATACGGACTGACTGCCCAGCAATTGCAGCGCAGGGATCAGCAGCTGCGCAGGAAGCAGCGCTTCTCCATGGAGCAGACCCTCAACCGGAACGAGCAGGAGCTGAAGAAGATGCAGGACAACGAGCGGGCCTTCACCACCTGGCTGAAGAACAAGATGCGCTATCCGATCAACAAGACGCGCAATATGTTCGATGCGCACAGAAGGCGGGGCAGTGTGGCGGCCGCCGGAAGTCCTCGCCAGCAAGCGAATCCTCATCACCACCAGGAGCACCTGGAGCAGCGCGGCGGACGGCGAAGGCGACGACGCGACAGCGGCGAGGAGGAGGAGGTGCACGCCTATCGACACCTCCTCGGCAGCTGGAACAAGTAGCAGTAATGTAGTTCTTACATTAGTTTATTACATAAATGTATCGTATTATATTTAATTTGTAATACAACTTTTGAAGCGTGAAAAGATGAGTGGGGATCGGAATCGGAATCGGGATCATCGGAGTGGGAGTTGGGTAATTCAACAGATAGAGAATGGATAACAGGAGAGAGTTTAAATTACGATCGGAGTGTGCGAAGCCACAACTCCCTTTTAATGACGCGACTTCTTCGACTTGTGGCCATTGTCGCGACTGTCTTCCCGCGAGCGCTTGCGATCCTTGTCCTTGCTGCTGCTCTTGTGTCCCGACGACGAGGAGGAATGATGCTTGTCCCGGCTGTGGTACTTATCCTTGGACGATTTCGATGGGCTATAAGAAAGACAGGAGTGGCGGAGGATTAAAGCAAAGTTTGGGAAAATATAGGAGAGTGTGGTAACAAAATTTTGAGCAAGCAGACGTGTGATGCTAATAAATTTCAACCTGAAAAATCATCAAGAATAATTTGGAAAACCAAAAAGTTTGAGGATCCATTGAAAAATAAAATAAACAATTTTTTAGAATTTTTTGCAACCAAAACCTGAAATAAATATCATGAAAAATAGTTTGGAAACCCAAAAAAAACTAAGGATCCTTTGAAAAATAAAATAAAAAATTTTTAAGAATTTTTTGTAACCAAAACCAAAGAGAAATAATCAATTTTAAAATATTATGAAGCCAAATTAGACAAGAATTGAAATGAAAATATTTCTGAACGATCAATAATAATGTGAAATGATTACGTAGAAACCCAAAAAGACTGGGAATCCATTGAAAAATAAAATAAACAATTTTGTAGAATTTCTTGTAACCAAAACCAAAAAGAAACAATAATTTTTAAAATATTATGAAACCCAATTAGACAAGAATTTAAATGAAAATATTTCTGAACATCAATAATAAAGTGAAATGATTATGTAGAATGCACTTGCATTTGGAAAACCAAAAAATACTGAGGATCCTTTGAAAAATAATATAAACGATTTTTAAGAATTTTTTGTAACCAAAACCAAAAAGAAATAATCAATTTTTAAATATTATGAAACCAAATTAGGAAAATTCCAAATGCATTTGGAATACCAAAAAAGACTGGGGATCCATTGAAAAATAAACTAAACAATTTTGTAGAATTTTTTGTAACCAAAACCAAAGAGAAATAATCCATTTTTAAATATTATGAAACCAAGTTAGACCAGAATTTTAAACGATCAGTAATAATGTGAAATGATTATGTGAAATGCACTTGCGTTAGGCCTTATGGTTGGGTATTAAGTGTGTTTTGGGGCTTTCGATAACAAACCTAGATGAGCTGCCATGTTTGGAGCTGGAGGATTTTAAATGCGAAGAGGAGGAGGAGGAGTTCGACTTGTGCTTTTTACTGTGCGACGACGATCGAGCCTCCTCACGGTCGCGGCGACTGTGTTGTGGGGGTAAAATGGGGTAATTGATATAGAAAATACAACAAAGGAGAGATCTCTCATATAGAGCAACACTTCCAGGCGACGATAAACGATATATACCTGTGCTTTGAACTTTTCCCGGAACTCTTCTTGGACTCGAACTTTCCATTACGTGGCTTGTCGTCGGTGGCGTAATCATGGTTGCGGTCCTCCTCGGCGGCCTCGCGCTCCAAATCAGACCAATCCTTTCCAGATTCCTCATCAGAGCCAAGGTCATCTTTAGGAATTAACAAATAAAACATTATAAGCAATGGGAAATGGGAAATTTGGCTGATTTTTCTGTACCCTCGCTATCTTCGCTGTCCTCGGAAGCCTCTGAGTATTCAGAATCCTCCTCCGACTCCTCATCCGTTTCGGCATCTGTGGGATTGTAGGCCTCATCCTCTTCGGACTCAGCCGTCTCGTTCTCGCCCTCGCTGCCCGACTCGGGGTCCAAGAAAGTCCAGCCGCCTTGGTCGAAGAAACCCTCGGGATCGTCGGTGATGGTCTTCATGATCTTTTGCCAGTTCAGGGATTGAACGCCCTCCGAATAGCGAATGTCGCAGGAGCTAAGGGATATTACGATTTAGATTAATATCCTATAATCTAAGAACTTAAAATGAAACCCACTTCAGCCACTCCTTCACGTGATCCAGCATGTTCATGGGAATGGCGTTCACCATGGCCACCTTCTTGTTGTACTCCTTGAACACAAAGATCATGTCGAAGTTGCGCAAATGGAACTGAACGCGCTCAAAGTGCACCAGCTCCACGTCGTCCAGCGTGATGACGAACGGCGGCCACTCGGTGAGATTCACCAGCGAACCGGAGGTGGGCTGCAGGGTAACGGTGCTGCGGAACGGGGCGCCCGGGAAGCCCAGCTCACGGAAGGGAGTATCAAACTCCACTATCGACTTGGTCATGGTCTCCACCTTCTCGCAGAAGCTCTTGAAGGCCGTCTTCAGCTTGTGGCGCAGCTCGCGTTCCGCCTGCTCGGCGGCCAAATCGTCGCGATCGTGCATATGCTGATGCTTGCCCAGATCCGTGGTGATCTCGCCCACCTCCGTGTAGAACTGCACGTCCACATGCTTCTTCTTGCCAAACATAATGGCGTACTTGAGGTGGAAATGCAGCAGGATGATCATCTCGCCGTCGCAAGGCTGGAAAAAGGCGCTCTTGATGTTGTTGTACAGTATGTCCACCTTGTCGCCGCGCACCGAGATGTAGCGGAAGCCATTGGTGTGCGCCTCCAGGCTGCCGGTCATGCGCTTGGTCACGATATTCGGCCGAATGTACAGATCCTTGAGCTTGGGATTGCCCTTGTTCTGCGAGAGTATCAGCGTGTCCTGCTTGACGAGATCCTCCTTCTCGCGTTCCTCCGCCTCGCGTGTTTTGAAGCGTTTTTGCACCTCTTTGATGAGACGAAAGGCGTTGTTTAGATTCGCAGATGGGGCGCCCACCTCACCGTGCTCCTTGACATTCGAGCTGCGGTAGGTGCTGTGAAATAAAGGGGTGTTATTAGTTAATATTCCAACAGCAAATATCTTATATTTTCAAACTCACACTTCCTTGACGAACGTGGCCTCTGGCTGAGGATAGAGACCGCCTTCATTGCGACCCATTGTGGCGCCGGGATGGAAAAAGTTGATGCGCAGATAGGTGTACTCTCCCTCCACCGACTGCGAGATGTTCTTGATCGTGGATATGTGGAAGGGCACCTGAATTCCAAAGACTGGCATAATGACGGTCTCGTACTTCTTGTCCACATACAGCTTCAGCTCCTTGACCTCCGGTTCGCGCGGCATCTGGCTGATGGACTTGTAGGACACCGTGTTCTTGCGCACCTTCTCCACCTCCTTGGAGTTGCCCTGCTTGGCCAGCCGATCCTTGGCGCGCTCATTGAGCTGTTGAGCCAGCTCACGTTGATGCTCCTTGCGCTTCTCCTCCGTGTTGATCTCGTTTCGCAGCTTCGACTCCAAGACGGCATTCCGTTTGCTGCGACCCAGGATCTCAGTGCCTTGATCTTCTTTGGCAGCCTTCTTGTCATCCACATCCTCCTCATCGCTGTCGTCCTTGATGAAGATGCCCACATTCTTGATCTTCTTCTTGGAGGGAGTCATCACGCTGGCCGGCGATTGCTCGCCCACCAAAACAGTGTCGCCAATGAAGAGGGCATAGTTCTTGCCCTCCTTGTCGGTGGCCTCGGGATTGGTCAGATTGGAGATGCCCACATGCAGATTGAAGACCATGTTCTTCTTCAGCAGCGCCTGGCATTTGGGTCCGATGACAATCGAGTTCTCCCGGAACTCCAGGCCCATGGCAAAGCCGAAACTCTTGGGCAGATTGTCCACCATCTTCGGTTTCTCCTTCTTCACATAGTCCAGCGTCTTGTCGTAGACGTCGCACAGCTTGGTTCCGGGCACCAGCAGCTTGAGTATCTCCTCCTGCACGCTCACCAGAAACGTGTAGTTCTCCTGCATGGCCTCGGTGGGATTGACCAGGAAGGTGCGCGATATATTCGAGCAGTACGACTTGTAGCGCGCGCCCAGCGAGCAAACAATCACGCCGAAATGCAGCGGATTCTTGTCCGCAACGGCGGAGAACTTGAGGCTGTAGACGCCGCCCGATTGGATGATGGGCGGATAGGCCATGTCCAGTAGTCTGGGATCCAGGCCACTGGTGTACTTCTTCTCCCCAATGGCCGTCTCGCAGCCGTCGGAGAGCTTGTTGTGCTTGACTTTCTGTGTTGCGATGACAAATAATTAATAAATGTAAGGAAAATGAGGAGATCTATAGACGGAACCCACCCTATCCGAGTCTATAATGTCCATGATCTCATCTTTCAAGTACTTGTTGAAAATGTCCATGGACACTAGCGATGCCTTGCGTATGTTGTTGATCTCCGACTCATCCTTGGGGCACATTAGATAGGCTATAATGGTGCTGATGTCCACATGCTCGAACTTGGAGGCGGTGAGGGACTTCTTCCAGGCCTCGCTGAACTCGCCGGGAAAGGCATCCTTGGTGAAGACACCCAAACGTTTGCCCTTCTTCGAGTTTTGCAGCGCCTTGATGAGCTTCTCGAAGTTGCCCTGATCCTTGTCGGTCTTTTGGTGGATTAACAAGGGTTTAAATGGGTTTTTTTTTGGGTCTGTGCCTCAGCAGGTACTCACCCTATCCCGCACCAACAGCTTGATCTCGGGCAAACCCTCTTCGGTGATGTTTTGTGTTTGCTTGAGGAACTCTATCTTCTTTTTGCTGGTCAGGAAGTAGATGGCATCCGTGGCGAACACGGAAATGGTGTCGGTGAGCTCGTAGCCCAGGAGCCACAGCTGCAGGGCCATCGACTTGGAGTACAGCACATCCTCCTCGACGCCCACGACGCTCATGATGCAGTCCAGATTGCTGAGGGCGTCATCGTGTCCGATGCTGGGAGCCTTTGGGTTGGACAAAGAAGAAGTGGGTTTAGGGCTATTTCACCACATCTCTCAATGCCGCATTATCTCGAGACTCCGCATCGGGGGGCTCCTTCGCAAGGTAGAACTAGAGCCCCAAAAGATTGGCGATCGCCCATTCGGACTCACCCTCCATTCCGTGTACAGGCGCTTCACGCGGCGCACGAACGCCTCCTTGTCCAGCACAAAGCTCGACATCTTGCCGTCGAGCTAACAAAAGTAGTTGCGGTCTAGTTCCGTTCGAACGCTCCAAAAATCAGCAATTGCATTTGCGAATTCCGCCGGATAAAAAAAATTGCGCGGCGCGACGAGTGGAAGAAGAAGAAGGCAGCGTCGCGTGTTTAATCGATGTTTGTTTTTATCATCGATGTTTATCAGTGTTGACATTAGAGTTCATCGATGTTTTTTTGGACGATGTTTTATAGGGAGGGGATTCCCTAAACTGTTAAATTGTTGAAAATTCAATACAGCTGTTATTTGTTGAAAAGAGTCATGGAACTATAAACACCTAAAGTTGGATTTTTTATAGTTAGTTACTGTTTAAAAGTGTTAGCAAGGTAAGATTAACTATAAATAAGCTGTCTAACTTGATTTTAAAGTAAATATGGCGTACTGGTGATACTAAAATGTGACTGAGTTGCCATGACGTTTAACAAAAAAGGTGACAACTCTGGTTTTCAACGATTCAACAAAATTTTCAACACCCTCGAGGTTGTTGAATTGCTGAAATTTCTGAAACTTGATTTTGTATGGCGATGTTTTTGCGATCCAACTCTGAATTCTGTAAAAATTGGAACGATGACTACAAGAACAAATCAAATCAAAGGCGGGAAAAAATTAAATAATGCTCAAGTTCATTGTTTTTTGGCTATTGTCGTTAATGTTGAGTTGAGCCACTGCTCTTCAAGTCAGATGTTATTGGATGTGGATGGAAACTCTATGGGAACACGAATTACACATTTCTCAAAAATCTCAACCGTTTCACACGGATGGGCGCTATGGGAAGAGGTTAAAAACGGGGGACATTTTAGGGTGACCATGCTAATTTATCGACATATTTTTAAAAATTGGCTACACAAACTTATAGTTTTTATTTATTTCTATTTAATTGCTTTCGAAGCCGCACCAATTGTGCGTTGAGACCGTAACCGTTTTAAGTTTTATTATAAAAAAGGCAACAGTGCGTATGAGTGATAAGCGACGTTAAAAATGGCCATACAAATGGGGTTTAATCAAATAATTTACAAAGTTTTTGAAACGTTTATAAATGGAACAATTTCTATATGTTTCTCAAGGCCAACATAACACCATCTGGATACTATTTCATTCATCTTTCCCGAATTCTGCTGGAACAGGGAAATGGTTATTCAAAATTATATCTGAAAGCAAAGCGAACTTACCTCTCCATGAGCAGTTTTAGGGTGCTGCGCTTAAGGATAAGCAGGATAAAAAAGATAATTCCAAAACCGTTTTCAATATAGGAGACAAATTTCCAGACCTGATCAATAAAGCTGTATTCCTGCAACAAATATAAAATATCCAAGATCCAAAACGTGCCCATGATAACAGAGAGCCGCAAAAACATTAGATAACTGAGAAGGAAATTTGAAATGTATATTAGACTGCTTACAAACTTCTGAATAGGATTAATTCTTACGTCTCAATGTCAAAATTGAAGCATTGAATAGTCCTCTCTTCATCTCGTTTAAACCTTCTCAGTTCGCTCTTAACTTTCCAGATGTGAATGACCGTCAGAATAAACATGATTATATTAAAAAGGGTTAGAATCAGTATTGGTCCATCTGAGTATATCCAATAAGAGGACCTCCAATCTGTAGAAAGGAAATATATGGTAAAGGCATAGATCAATATCTTTAATTCAAACCTTCCAGTTCGCATTTAGAATGGCCAACTAAGGGCATCCAGTTCCATTTACGGAGATCCTCCTCCCAAATTAGATTCATTACATAAATAACTCCTGTTGGAATAGCAGCCACGCCCCAAGCGAAGGCACTGTATTTAAGAAACGAAGAATGCTCACTTCTATTCGTCAATAATTTCCATAGGTGGAAGCTAATGACAGAGTTCCAGAGATAAGCGGCTATCTCGATGAAGTATCTACTGTAACCTGATGAAAAATTAATAGTAGATTGTCCTATTATTGAGATCAATCTGAATTCAATATTATCAACTAACCTGCTAATAGGCAAATGCGGTTTAATAAATTAAATGTATCCAGTATGTACAAAAGATGATCAATGAGCAAGCAGAATATGTTAGAAATAAGACATTTGCCGATGAAATTCCGAAGCTTCCTAACGTAAAGATACACAATCAATATGAGAATGTAGCATATTACGGATACCGCCGTTACTGAAAGTATAGAAACAGAGAAATTAAGGTAACAGCGGAAGACATAAATTAATACATTTCTTTACTCTCGATGGTCGCTGGCAGCAAATTTCCCACACATTTGTGTCCAACAACCCAAATGGAATTGGAAAGGCTCGAATTAAACTGGGGATACAGACAGTAATGTTGTTTTGGCAAATATTCATCAGTGTTGTATAAATATAGGGATCCGTCCTAAAGAGCGTGTATTAGAAACGAAGATACTGTTTTTTTTGGTAGCTTGACAAACCTTCAACATTACGTAATCATCCTCATTAAGGCTGAGCATCTCATCGCACATTTCAAACTGAGCCCTCAACCTGAAATACTTGGTAATCCACCCAAAGTTCTGGGTATTGTGTGACTTTAAGTCCCCTGACGTTAAGTTTATCATGTTCAGAGTAAACTCTTTATTAAATCCATCGTTACATTGGCCGTTTGCTAACATATTTTTTCGGGGACAGCAGATTGGGACACACGGCATCAGTTCACAGACACAGGCTCTAAGGTGAGTTTTAACAGGCTCTGTGGATCCATCTCTTAACTCCGTATAATTATACTCCGCAATAAGGTTAGAAGGAACTTTAACGCCCTGATATATGTAAATGTCGTTGACTCTTTCCAAATCCGAAATATCAACGGTATCGAAATATTCACAGTTGGGAATATCAGCTGTTGCATTCCCAATAATAGTTAGAATTACAATTAGAACGAACAATTTAAAATGCAGAAACATTTTTTATTTAGAAACTTTCAGCACGAACACTTTTAGTCGACTGCCTTTAAAACTGAGCCCTTTATTCTTAGTACCCAAAAATAAACCTCAACCATTGGCTTTCAAGGCCTTTGATAACAAGTGAATCTTATGGAATTTATCAAAAACTCCCTTGGGACCCAACATAAACCAGCTGATATCCCGCACACGCCAATAATTCCCTTATCCGCATTTAATCTTGAGGCTAGAAAAATATTCAACATTATAAAATACAAAACAAGAGAGAACGCTTTAGTCGGGTGCCCCGACTATCAGATACCCGTTACTCAGCTAAAGGGAGTGCGAGGAAGATGGAGATATAAAACTTTGATCGGGCATAACTCTTAAACATTTAGTCCGATTCAAAAAATTTCGTCTACATTTCGATAGGTATTTATAAACGCAATAAAACTGCATTTTTACTTTTCAGAAATATTTAAATTTTGTAAAATCGCTGAAAAGCTGGCGAGAAGAAATTAATTTAAATTGCATTTGCTTATTCCGCCGGATACAAAAATTGGACGATGTTTCAGTGTTGAAATGTTTTAAAAACACTACCAGTTGCTAACAGGGACTAAAACCACGACTCAATCTGAAATCTAGTAGGGACACAATCCGTTGGCGCCTTTATTCAAAAACTAGTTGCTTATCTTAAATGTAAATGAAGCTATCAAACCCCTAGTTCTGTCATGTGAAAAGTTTAATTACCAAGCAAATATGTAATTATGTAAGCTTAAAATATCTTTCGAACGCAGAACAATAAATAAATAAAACCCATCCAGGAATTCAAAAGAAACATTTCGTTTAAATATAGTTAAGTTTATTATTGTTTTCCTTCGGTATTATCAACATTTGCAATTACGTACTGTGACGGCTAATATGTGAGTTCGTTGAACTTGATTCATTGGTATTTTGTTTAGCAAAGTCTAAGAGTTCCGGGGCCGGGGTTAATTCTTTGCACCCGCCGCCGGACTTTCAGCCTCATCCGGCCGGGCCACCTGGAGATACTCCTGGATGTCATAGTCGAACAGCTCAAAGTCGTATCTGTGGGGATATAATATTATAGAATTCCGTTTCAAATACATTTTAATCATTATGGTTTGGAAACTATTGTTGAAAATGTCTAAAAGTATTCGCGAATTCTTCAGGATTTCATGCTATTTCATTTTTAATAGTTGACCTACTTGTAATACTCGTAAAGCTCCAGCATTTCCTGCCGCGTCAGTTGGGCGTAAAATTGCTGCTGCAGTTCGTGCGTCTTGCGGCCCTTGCCCATATTTCGCCACACGGGCGCTATCACCCGCTTCAGGCCAGTCTTTTCGATTAGATATAATTGATCCTCCGCCAGCGACTCGAACTTCAGTATCATGTCGAACCGGATGAGGCAGGGTGTGCAGAAGGAGGTGGCCGCCACGAAGTGCATGTCGATGAAGCTGCCGCGCTTCACCTGGTCGAGCAGCCAGTGCACGAATTCCGGGAATGATGGGAACTTTGTGTTGGCCGCCCGGGCAGCCAGCGAGGGCTATCGAGGAAAAGATAAGTATTATTTATTATTATTTAAATCAAAAAATAAATTTAAAAAAAAATTTAAAACAAATAAAAATATTTAAAAAATAAGAACAATTTTTAGAACAAATATTTTCATTTAATTTAGCAACTGTTTGCCATATTTAACTGAATACTAAATCAATATTACGCTTAATTTAATTAGGAAAACTGCAAATCAATTTATTATTAACTTTTAAAAGTCAATGTCATCAAACTAATGTATTTAAAATGTTGTACTTAAATCAAAAAATAAAATAAAAAAAAATTTTTTTTTTTAAATAAAAAATAAAATAAATAAGTTAAAATAAATTAAAATGAAAAATGTAATATTTAAATTAGTAATAGTAAAAGTAATATCAATAGTATAATTATTGTAACAATAATAGTAATAATATTACATTTTATTATTACTGCCAAGAAATTCGATGGGCAATAATATCAAGTATACGTAATGGGCTACAATACCTTCTTGCGATAATTGCGCACAATGCTGCGTCCCAACTTATCGTGGAAGGAGTAGGGCAGGGCGAACACCATCTTGTCCCGGTAGGCACTCAACAGCCGTTCGAAGGGATCGCGTGCGATGATGAAGGTCAGCGAGTAGTTCTGCGCCTCACGCAGCTGTTGCCCCCAGAAATAAAACCAAACAAATTAATTTGTAACTGGATGGGGTGGAGTAAGCAATCCTTTGGCACCACCCACCTCGTCGAGGGTCACCCGCGGATAGCGCTCCCTGGCCAGATTGAGGAGAATCTTTTTGGTCTTGCGCAAATAACTGGGCGAGTAGCCGGCCAGGACATTAAAGTTGAACATCCAGGACGAGGAGGCTGCCTTGAAGACATTGCACCTATAGAGAAAATAAATAATCGAAAATAAATGTTAAACCATTAAATATTTTTGGATATATTATTAGGCAAACTAATAATAATTATTATTAATAATTATAATTATAATTCATTTAAACATTTTAAAACTTCAAAATATTATTTAGTAAGTTTAAATTTCAAGGAAGTTGTGATTCCCCTAACATTTTATGTACGTTAGTTATAAATTATGTTAGTTGAAATATCTTTAAATAACGAATTTTTAAATTTGAGACGGTTTAATGAGCTAATTTTGTATTTCAGAAATATAAGAATTGGATCAAATTTTACTTTAATATTATATTAAAAAAAGTAAAGAAATTCACATTATATTATATTTTAAAATTTAAATAAAAATTTATTTTTTATATTTTATTTTTAGAAACAAAAAAAACAATTTTTGGATTTAATAAAAAATGTATTATTTTAAAAATCAGAAAATATCTATATTTCTTAAAAAATATTCCACTTTATAAAGTTAAAAATTAACAACTATCAAAAATCATTGAAAAGTAACAAAAGTTTTTAAAATAAAAATTCATTTCTTTCAAAATTAAAAAACCTAATATTAAAAATCATTTAATATCTATATTTTTTACACTATCCAAAGTTAAATATTAAAAACTATCAAAAATTATTGAAAATGGAATAAAGTTTTTAAAATACGAATTCAATCCTTTATCGTCGGAATTTAAAAAAAATTATTTTCGGCTTAACAAAGTATGTATTATTTAAAAAATCATTTAAAAATCATATATATAGATATTATATATTTTACATAAGATTGCACTCTCCTAAATTAAATATTAAAAACTATCAAAAATCATTGAAAAGTGACTAAAGTTTTTAAAATAAAAATTCAATCCTTTATATTTTACTTCGATATTAAAAAAAAATTATTTTTCGGCAAAACAAAGTATGTATTATATTAAAAATCATTTAATATCTCTATATTTTACACAAGATTTCACTATCCAAAGTTAAAAATTAAAAACAAACAAATAAGCATTGAAAAGTGACTAAAGTTCACACCCACCAGATAATGTGATACTTTTTGTTGACCAAAAACTCCCACGTGTTGGGCGTGTGCCACGAATCGTGACCTGTAAGTAAGATTTGGGTTGTAGAGATAGGGATACGGGGTTAGGGCCAATCGAAGGACCCACCTAGGACATCCAGGCCGTAGGCGGAGCACTTGTCCCTCAGCCGCTCCCTGCGCTGGTCCATCCTCTGCTCCACCTGGAGCATCTCCTGGGGCGTGAGTGTCTGCACGGCATACTCGGGAATGAGGGGCAGGAGCGTCTGGTTGCTGTCCTGTGGGTTCCAAGGATAAACGAAGGTAAAATCCAGAATGATAGTTTATATCGATGGGAATGGGATTATGGGTAGAGAATATGGGAGTGGGGTGCCCAAAAATGCCCAATGCCCACGAATGCCAATCATTTTTGGCTATCTATGAATTTTATTTAGCCTTTGGGCTCTGTTTACATCATTAATTATACGAGCCTGCGAGTTCAAGTGTTTGTTCATGTGTGTTTATGAAGTGTGTGTGTGTGGTTTTCGTAGGTTACATATTTACTTTATCAACATAGCGCCACTTGTTCTTGGTCTTGCCCGTTGCCACGACAGTGAGGTCCTTGTTCTTGTTCTTGTTCAGCAGCAGCACCGGATACCGGACCACCGGATACGGAAACTGCTGGCCATGTTGCTGCGATTGCTGCTGTTGCGAATCCTGCTGCTGCTGCGATTGCTGCTGCTGCTGCTGCTGTTGCGGCTGCTGCTGTTGCACATTAAAGGCCTAGAAAATCAGTTGCAGTTGCGTTTGTTTGGTGGATAAGGGTTTCTATTTGGGTTAGCAAAAGGCAAAGGCGGGGATGACGTGGCGTATGCGCAATGTACAAGCATTCGGTCAAGGTCCAAGGTCGCGCCGCCCCCACACGCGTTCCACATTCTTATTCTTATTCTTATTTCACATGGTGAATCTCAATTTCTGAATCCCAATTAAAACCCCCAGACGCCAGTGTCAACTGTCATCTGGAGAATGGCCACATGAATCAAGTGGCTGCGGCTACTCTGCGGATAAGTTGGCGTCATCGTGGCAGGCACTTTGCATTTGACTGCCCTACATGACACACTGTATATGTGGTATATATACTATATGCCCTTCGAGGGGTTCGAGGGTTGGAAATAATTCACTGGTACTGGGTACATAGAACGCCTCGTTCAGATAAGATTGATTAATGGTCGTGCGCTTGAGCTTGGGCAGTGGGTCTGAATAAAGAATGTGATACTTTTGCAAATGTTTTCGGGCCCTCTTGATGACTTGTCTAAACATTTTGATGCTTTTAGCTTAATTGTTTTGTCACATTTAACATGTAATCAATTTGCTTTAGATCAAGAAGGAATAAGAAACTATTAAGGAGGAATTTATTTGTATATTTACTAAATATTATTCACAATGATTCAGGGAATAAAATTAAGGTTTAAGTGGTGAGTAAAATAAAATATTATGTAACAGTCCATTTTGATCATTTTTAGGTTAATCATTTTAATTCATTTGAAATTGGCTGTTTTTAATTCAGCATTTAATTCTTTTCTTTATTTATTAATTCATTTTTAATCATTTTAAAATAAATTTAAATATATTATAAAACATCTTTTAGAAAAATAATGGATTACACTAAGAAATAAACCTTTAATCATGAATAGCAATATAATTTCTTCAAGTTTAAGATAAACAAAAATTGTTGTAGCAATTGTTGCAAGGAAAATCTCATTGCTCGCTTATAATTTTCTATACAAATCTCACTAAAAATTATGAATAATATTTAAAAATACTATAGCAAGAGCATTGAATATTCTCATATTAAAATGTTTCTACTGATCTTGAGTAATTTCCATCTAAAGTGGCGCTATGGGCATGACGTGTACTATGCGGGATGGTTTGTAATTGTGGGGTTTTAGGGTGGTAGTGTTGCAGGCTCTATTAGGGTGGACCAAATGGGTATACGAGGGTGTTTGTGATTCGCCTGTGCTTAATTATGCGTGTGTGTCGGCGAAACGAGCAAACAAAAAAAATACAACAGTTTAACTGGAACACAACACGGCGTATGCGTGTCTTAATGTGCTTTTATTTCATTCTTTTTTTTTGTTTTTTTTGGGTACGAATAAGCATGTGTCATTTGGGTAATGTAATGCAAATTAGCAGTGGGCAAGCGCATATTGATTGGGCTGCCAGGCGGCCCCTGAATCGATATTCTCCGGCCCCCCGTTGATGACTTTTTCATGATGCCACACGCAATTAAGTGTAATTTGTGCGAAAGTTTTTCCTTTTTTTTGCCAGCCATTTGGCCAAGGCCGATGGACGGGCGCCCAAGAGTCTCTGGCGACCACGCAACAGCGCTTAGCAAGTAGTCAACACTTGAAAATATGATACTTCCAATATGGATATAGCTTTTGGCAAAAATTCAATTCATATTCTTTAATAAATTCCTGAATAAGGTGTCTAAAAGTATGCAACAATATATTTTAAGTGCATAATTTCCAAGGATTCATTCCAAAAATTTTAAACTGCATACTTTAAGGCTCTTTTATAAAAATTTCAAACCCCTACTAATTTTTGTGAAACTCATATTTATTTCCCCCTTGAATTAAAAAAATATAATTAATAATATAATTACCCTACCTAAACATAAAAATATTATTATTATAAATAAATATTTCAATTCAATAAAATAATACTTAATTTAAAGCTAAATATAAATATAATGTTTAAAAGAAAAAATATTTTTAAATATCAAACCTGGTTACAAGATTAATATGTAATCCTTATGAAAGAATAATTTGTTTGTTAAAATCCAATAAAACTAAAACCCCAAAGTTTGTAATTTTTCTAGTTGTGTAATCGGCTTAGGCAAAACCAAAGGGTTGTCCGGGCCAAAAGGGGCGTGGCCTGGGGGCGGTCGGCCAGCTTATGTGATTATAAGCCAAGAACGCTTTCCGTACGTCCACATGTCTAAATGTCTGTCTGTGTGTTTGTGTGACGTTGGAATATTCCCACTTTATATGGCATTTGCTCAATTTCAAGCACAAATAGGCGATAAAGCCAGCAAAAGCCCGCCGCTAATTTCGAATTAATTTGCACCCAATCAGGCGAACACATAATACCCAGAAAGCCAGTTCAAATATATTGCATTGCAGGTTCAGTTCGCCCCCCAAATGCCCCCCGTTTCAGCGATTCCCTGGCGAGATTTAAAGGCGATAAACGTGCAATTCCCAAGTGCGAAAGGCAAAACAAAAAGACGTATGCTAAAACCACTAAACAAATTGAGTAAACAAATAAATAGCAGCGAGATGAGATGCTTTCGATCGCAGCCATTTATCGTGTATTTATAGGTGATCTCTGCTAATTTGCGTGTAAGATTTTTATTCTCGGCTCGTTTCGAAATGCCCTTCACACAATTTGTTTATAGAATTAGATGATTGTTTTTAGATGCCCGGCTGATAAGATTGTTGATTCGCCTGGCATTTTATGGTAATTCATTTTAATTGCTTTTTTTTTTGTGTTTCTGGTTTGCTGTTTGGTTTGCTATTTTTCCTCCGATGGTCTGAAACTGAAACAGAGTCGGGCAAATCGATGGCCTGCAATTTGTTTGTTGTCAGGCGATGAGGGGTGGGCGGGGCAGGCGGGCGGGCGGCAACTACAAGCGAGTATATCTACAGCCAAGTACAGTGAGAGAAACTACGGTGGCCTGGGTAATATTGGGATTTTGAATGGGTTTAAATATTTAATCTTTTATCAAATTATATTAAATGGTGTCAAAGAAATAGTAATCGATATTCAAAAGCAATCTTTGTATTAAATAAATGTATTTATAAAATATTTCAATATTAAACTGCTTAATAAATTAGAAAAGGTTAATCAATATTTATTTAAAATGGTTTCTTACAATTTGTACACATATTTAAAGATAGCAAATATTAGCCAATAACGATATTTGGAAAATATCTGTATATTTTTCTGGAAGTATACAATAATCCTGAAACAAAATTGACTATTTATTTTAAAATCCCATACTAAGGTGCCAAAAAGTATGCAGTAAATGTGTTAAATATTTTGTTGCATACTTTAAGACACCTTAACAAGTGCTTTCTAAAATTCAATGATTTTTGTCGCACTATTTATGCAATTTGATAAACATTTAATCTAACTTTTTTTTTTCAAAAAGTATAAATTTATTGAGAAACGAAATGTACTATTTATTTTAAAATCACATACTAAGGTGTCAAAAAGTATGCAGTAAATTTGTTAAATATTTTGTTGCATACTTTTAGACACCTTTACAAGTGGTTTCTAAATTCTGCTAAATTCTGTCACTCTGTTTTTGTTAAAATAAATAGATTTTGCTAACCATTTAATATAGATTAATATTTAAGAATTTTTTTTAAATGTTTATAACAAATCAGTTGACCCAATTCCCGCCTATTTTCTCTCAGTGCACTTGTATAAGCGATTTGTTCAGCAGATGTTTGCCCGGCACTCAAAGGGCTCAACGGGAGAGGGGGGAAGGGGAACCACTACTGCTACTACGGTGGGCATGCCACCTAGTCACCTAGAGCAGGAGCACCACCACCACCAACCCACTGCCACTCCCAGTGGCCCAGGGTACTCGGCACTCGGCAATCGGTGCTAAAGGAACCTCCACTCACCTCGAATCCTCGGATCTTCTGCAGCTGCTCGTTCCACACCAGGTAGACCAGCGAGAGGGGCAGGAGCAGCAGGGAGACGGCCGTGAAGATGAGCAAGTAGCGCCGGATGGCGCGACAGTTTGCCAGGCTCTTGCTCAATTTCATTTAAACTCGGCTCTATCTTCCACATAGGAACTGATGCGGATTCTCCTCTTTGGTTCTCGCTCGCTTCCTGTTTTTTATGGGTTGTTGGTATTTGGTATTTGATTCGGAATTGATTTTGGATAGAAGGCGCGTGTCGGCTATTGATAGTCGTGGGACATTTCCCGTTTCGCTGCTACGCAAAGTCCGCTAAGTTTGCCTGCAGTTGGCGACAGATTTTGTAAGTTCTCATCGCTTCAGACGACGTCGTGCTGGCTAAATTTAGTTTGCTGTGCTAAATGTTCTTAACCAAAAACAAAAAAAAAAAAGCGGAAACCAAAAATATATTGAGTGAGCTGGGCGGTTTGCTTTATGGTCGAGTGGCTTTCGACCAAAAAAATTGTGTCACTACAGTCGGGGGGACTAAAAGTTCGGGCCAAACAATTGATTCGCTTCCGCTTTTGTTCAGTTTTTTATTTCATATTTGTTGGGGGTGCTTTGTTTTTGGCTGCCTTCTCTATATAATACATTTTTCGGCTGCATAAAAGGAAGTCGTTTATTGATTTTCTGCTCACTTCAAAACTCCATTTCTCGGCAGTGCAACTTGAGGTATTTCGTGTGGAGTTTGTGTGGGAAAAACACCCCTACATAAATTACTTGGCTCTTCGTTTTGTCTGCCTGCCAACTCTTTGCACTTCATTCTACAATTTCTCTTTTGTTTTCATTTCATTGTCTCGTGTTTCTTTTAATTTTCTGCCTATTATCTCCAGTCTTTATTTTAATTTTCTAAGTTTTAAGATCATAATGTTTTCTATTTACACTTACAGCAAACTGTTGACTTTCCTTTTGTTATTTATTTTATTATTGATTTTTTTTGCTCACTTCAAACTCCATTGGAAGGCCTAGTAAAGCCAGAAAAAAAACACCCCCTATATAATTCACTGCTCTTCTTTTTGTCTGTTTATGTTTATAAAGTCATACCACTTCGGTTTCATTTTTTGCAAGCTTTTCAGTTTGCTCTGGTTTTTTGATTTGTTTTTTTTTCACCGCTTTTCTGCTGACCTTAAACTCTTTATAAATAAAAAAGTGTTCGTCTTAAAGCACTTTCTATATATTTTTGAATATTTGTTCTTCGCTTGAAAGCGTTTTATTATATTTATTTGGGATATTACATTTCACTATAAACATATTTTGTAGGCTTGATTTTTACTGATTAAAAAAGTCACTTTGGGATATGTAGATAAAAAAATACTATTTTATTAATTTATTTAAAATATTTTTTTGTTTTTAAAATGTTTGGCTTTGTTTATATTCACTTTCTGTGTTTGCTTTAATGTTTTATTACATTTAAGGCCAACCAATTTATTCTTAAGCAATGTTTCTTCACTTGCATTTAATTGTTTATTAATAATTTGTAGGCACACTCGAGCAAACAGCAAACTTGGCAAACAAATGCAAAATGCGGGGCGTAAGAGGCGTATACGTAACGTGCTGTCAATTGCCTTGCTTTATGTGCCCTCTCTTCTCTTTCCCTATCTCTTTTCACAACAATAAACAACAACAAACACACGGGAGGGAAGATGGGCCTCCATTAATGGAGGGCGACTTTTTTTACTACTTTTTTTATTCAATTGTTTGCCAATTGAAGAAAAGCGCGCAATCAATATCAATTCGCCAGGCGTGCTTTGATTATAATTTTTTTTTTTATTTTTCAGAGTGCGGGGGGGGGGGTTTCTAGGGAACAACAAACACTAACCGTTAGCGTCATCACCGCACAACGCACATTTCACGAGTGAAATCAAAATCAAATGCGAAATGAGCACAGGCTAAAAAGCAGCGACGCCGGCAGCGCAGCAGCAGCGCAGTTTCAGTTTTCGGTTTCATTTCGCCAGTTTTCATTCTCTCCTCTCTTCTCCTTTTTTTTTTTGCTTGCCATTCCTCAGCTCCTTGATTCCTTGATTCTTCCTTGAGCCTTGTTTACCCGAGTGTTTGTTGCTATTTTTGGGTGGTTGCTTCGGTGGGTGGTAACCTCTGATTTGTTTATCAACGGGCGGCTAAGACGAGGGGGTCGAGGGGGTTGGAAATTCCTCGGAATTCTGGGTTAACGCAGCACAACAATTTTTGTTTATTGCTGAGCAAAAAGCGCCGGTAACGGTAAATGAGAGAGCGCGGAGAGAGACAAAGTGCAGAGAGAGAGTGCAGTGAGTGCGCAGTGAGAGAGCGGCATGCAAAAGGTTTGCGGCCAGGGTTGCGTGGGTGGACCCAAAAGTTTTCGATCTAAAAATAGAACACAAACATTTTGAAATTTGATAAATTCTTAGTCCTCTTTTTTAAAATGTGCTATTTACTTATAAATGTAGCAAGAATTTTACCATTTTAAATATTAACATTAGTTTTAAAACATTATAACGTAAGTTTCTTTTTAATTCACATTTTCAAGCACTTTACAATTTTGTTTGCCTACTTTCAGGGGTCATAGAAAAAGAGAATACATTTATGATTTCAGTATTAATTTTAAAAAGGTGTTAAACAATTATATAAATGGACTTTATCAAAATAAATATTTAACAAATGGAGTTTATATCAGGTAATTTATTGTTATCTATGTCAAATTTAAAAATATAAATTTTTTCTGTAAGCATCATGGACAAATGCTTGACGCTACAAATATCTAAAATAATTTATGTTCGAAAAAATATCCCGAAATAGCATAAGATATATATATATATTTTTTTTAATAATAAGTCTATATTTCAGTTAAACACTTCAGCTTATACTAAAGCATATGGCTCTGGATTATCAAATACCCTCTGTTCACCCTTCTTATCAGTTCTTGGTGAACGCCGAACTGAGTTAATTTACAGTATTCATTGATAGATTAAAAACTTCCGTTATCAATTCCAAATATATTCCATTATAAAAATATGCCTCTGTTTTGTAAAATATTAACATTTCAAAGTGATTATAAAAATTCGCTAGCTGAAAAGTCCCATCGAGAGAGGTAATAGGTAAATGCAAATGTGGAAGGTATTTGTCATTAACTCTGATTACTGATTAACTTTCAGTACTTGATGAGGGAATGCACTTTTCCATCCAGCTTTTTGCGACCCTCCAGGCCGACTAGTTCTATAACGACCAGGCTTTCCACCACAATGCCACCCACTTTGCGGACAAGTTCGGAGGCAGCAAATAGGGAACCACCTGTGGCTAGTAGATCATCTACGATTACCACCTTCTGGCCGGGCTGAATGGCGGAGCGCTGCAGCTCGAAGGTGTCCTAAAATGGGAGAAGTGATCTTGATATTATAAATAGAACTTTAAAACTATAATTAGCTATGTTTCATTCGAAAGCATGAAGTTCTCTGTGCTCTATCATATTTTAAGATACTCACACTGCCGTACTCCAGTTTGTATTCCACGGATACCACTTCTCCTGCCAGCTTTCCCTTCTTGCGAATGGGGGCACATCCCACGCCCAACTCGGTGGCTATGAGGAGATTGAAGAGGAAGCCCCGGGAGTCCAGACCCACGATGATCTCCGCCTCGGGAACGCTCTCCCGGATGTGTTCCACCAGCAAATCCCTCAAGTAAACACAGGCCTTGGCATCCGTGAGAGCACCGAAAATATCGCTGATGTTTTACATGAAAAACAGAGGGTTCTACACATTAACAACCTGATAAGAGACCCCATTTGTTTGCCCATAAACATCATTTCAACACCATTAGTGCAGATAACCTCGTGTGGTGATAACTATAACCCACCGGAACAGAATGCCCTCCTTGGGAAAGTTTGGATACTCGCCAATCTTGGACTTTACATAGTTCAGTTTGTCTTCCGCACTGATTGGGCTCATCTTTCTTTCGTTTTACTGGTTGCTTTTCGTGTTCCTAAGTGTAAGGGAATTTTTACAGAGGTTTTCGTTGAGATTTCAGAACTACGTGAGTGCGTGCCCAACTGCGGATTGGTGGAAGGGAACAGCTGATAAGTCAGCTGCTATCGGGGGAGGTGGTTGCTATAGATGGGAGATAAATTACACTTTATGCGATGAACGGGCGTGTTGAGTTCGCTGGGCGCTCGATTTGAAATTTAGGTGGATAAGAAAACTCAATTGTGATGGTGAAGTTTAAAAAATAAATAAATGTAGATGAAAATCATTTTATGGATACATTTAAAAGTATAAAAGTAAAAAAGTTGTAATATTTAATGAACATTAATATGTATAAATAACAACTTCTAATATTGTGTTTAAATATATTTTAAAAATTGAAGAAAGAACCGTTTTAAACCCTTATTTAGAGAGTACATTCTTTTTATAAAATGTATTAAAACTTTTTTACCTATAGGAAAGAAAATCGTAGCTGTCAACACATAAAAAATAATATACAATAGTTATAAGCAGTTATTTAGGTAATATTTAAGATATCATTGTAATTTGAAAGTTGAGTTCTTTAATAATAAATATTTTAAATATTTATTAGTTACTTTTAATGACCTAAATGACTTATAACTAGGCAATTTTCTTTCTTTTGGTAAATTCTCTTTGTTCCTTTTATTTTTCCACCTTTATCTCAGATTTTGAATCTTTCACACATATAGTCAGCATGTTTTTCCCTAACCAAACATTTGTATTGGCATTTTCTTGCAGAAGAAGAAATCGCTTCAAGGAATTCGGCAAACATCCTGCAGGTAGCTAAGAAAAACCTCCCCCGAATTTTCACCATTTCCCCCGGCACTTTTTCTCTATATCTCAATGCTATCTAAACGATAAGTGGAGAAATCTCAGCAATTCTTCGAGGGAAAGACACTCCATTCATTGCTGCATTATTTATCGAGCAAAATGATTGAAAAGAAATGCCAACAATTTTCGCTGCACTTATCAAAGGCGGGCCAAGATCGGGAACTCTCACCTGGACTCACTACCTTTTTCTCTCTTTCTCTCTTTCTCCCACTTAAACAAACACACACAGGTCTTACCTGTAGATCGACCAGGTGAATGTGAGTATCTATGTGAGACTGTATCTTGGACTCCCAATGCCAAGAAATATTCAGTTCGTTTCTCAGCGCCGAACGCGACGGTTCAGTTTTAGCGGTTTCTTCCGAAGAAGCGGATCGAATTCGAATTCTCTGCCCGCGATTTTTCGCTTAATAATTAATGCAAACTCGCGAACAATAGTAGTAAATTAAAATAACAACAATAATCGACGCCGAAACCTGTTCTCGATCCAACGTAAGCTAACCGAATAACGCATGGAAAAGCAAGAGTTTGCAAATTCTCAAATTCAATACGATCTTAACGGCAAAAGTAAATGTCAGCCGACCAAAACTGCGCCCCGTTTTTGCCATTTAAAAAGTCGGAAAACGACTGTAAAGCCAGCCATAAACAACCAAATCGCAGTTACAATAATAACAACTGAAACAGCAAAGTTCAAGCAACATAAAAACGTGAAAACCTACAAAAAATTAATATATATACATGCAACATTAGACAGAAAAGCAACAATATTGCAAAGTGCAGAATCACATTCACATTCGCACACATGGAACTGCACACTTGCAAAAATATTTCTAGATATTTTAAATAAATTCCAGAAAACTAAAAAAAATGTTTGACAGCATAAAAAATTAAATTTACATTTTTAGGATAATTTTAAAATATAAAGAATATTTTAAAACCCATAAAAATTAATATTATAAGGTCAAAAAAAATTTTTACAAACGTTTAGGATCGTTTCTGAAATTTATGTAAATGAAAGGCACATTTCTTTCGGTGTGCCAGACACACATACCCATATAACTTGGCAATGTGAAGACGTGCGTATTGAAACTGCAACAGCAACAACTGCTGCAACTGCAACTGCAACAACAACAACAACAGAAACCGCGCGCCCGAGTAACGTGAAAAACCAGAAAGAGGCACAGTTTTTTTTTTTGTTTTGCTGTTGGGTTTTGTTTTTATATTTTCCTTCTTTTTTTTTGTTTTGAGGCAAACGAGCATCTCGACTGAAACTTCTGCGGCTGCGCGGTGGCGGCCTTCGTGGTGAAGGGCATGGAAATAGGGCGCTTGGAAAACGGCTGAAAAAAGGGAAATTTACTGCCGAACTTTGGAGGATTTATGGTATTATTTCGGAGACTCTAGTTGGAAAAAAATTCATTAACACCTAGGGTTAAAAAGGTTACAAAAAAGGTGGTATTTTAATGAACACCTAATTTTTGGGTTATGAAATGCAAAACTTAGGTAGATAGTGTGATAATTATCATAGAAAATTATTTTAAGGGCTATTCCTTGTTATAAGGGCCATTCCTTTTTGATAAGCTCAAAAGGAATTAGTTAAGGGATTCCTTAAAGTGTTTAAGATGGTTTTTTAGACCCTAAACTAAGATCTTCAGGAATTTTAAAATTTTTGGATTATAAAATGCAAAACTTAGGTAAATAGTGTGATAATTATTATAGGAAATTATTTTAAGGGTTATTCCTTGTTATATCATGGGATATTTTTGATAAGCTCAAAAGGAATTATTTAAGTGATTCCTAAATAAGATCTTCAGGACTCTTTAAAAGATAATATCTTTTTAATGATATCTCCCAAAAGAACCCTAAGCCGCTCCTGATTTTTCGTAGGCCCAAGCTAGGTGAAGAATCTCGCTGAGAGTTACTATTATGTATAGAGACCCCCATTGTAGTTGTAGTTTGGGTTTGGGAGCCCCGTTCATCGTGCTTTGGAGCTTGGTATGCGCGAATGTTTGCTAACATCCAAATCGTGATCTAATAAAAAACGTAGAAAAACAGAGACACATACCACACAGGCCCACGAGCGAGTGAATGAGTGAGCGGACCAGCTTTGGATGCTTTTGGATTCGGATTGGAGACTCTTCAAAGGGGCCGTGTGGATGCCACCAACTTTCGCAAAAAGTTAAGTCGCTAAAAAAGCGGGCTTCTCCCAAGATGGATGGCAGCTGTAAAGCCTGTCAATATACATTGAGTAACTGACCGCAAAAAAAGTAAAGTTTTTGCCGGTTCTCCAGGTGTCTTCCATACCGTTCCGTTTTCTGGAAAAAAAAAAAGAAATCGTCTGTTCCGAACAAAATATATGCAGAAACGATCATCGCAGCAAAAATAAAAAATACCTCGAACCCGAAAGAAATGGGCGAAATAAAAACCAGGGAACAAGAGCCCCGCTTTAAAAGCCATTTCCGCATAATTCTGAAATGTAGGAACCAGTTTCGAATGGTGGTTGAAATTTAGCAAGTTTTTTTGTTTGAGAAACTACGAACGTGTTAATCAAGACACTGTCTTTAGGTTCCACTTTGTTGGCCAAAACAAAAACCATAACAAGCCATACAAGTGGTTACATAGCTTCCCTGATCGCCAAGCGGAACAATGAGAGATTTTCCCCTTAGCTTAGCCGGTGAAAAGTGGAAAATGTGAAAATTAATTACAAGTGTGTGGCCAATTGGTCTGTGTTTTTGGTAGTTTGGTAGTTTATTTTCCAGTTTCGGGGTCTAACGAGGTGAGGGAACCCCCATTTCAAAGCCAAAAGCCGCCCCAGACATGGGTAACTCACCTCTTCGGTCGTCTGAGTTGTCTGTGTGCCTAATGTGAAATTTATGTTTATAAAGTAGAAAGTCATCTGAGGCCCAGGGAGATGGATATATAGTATGTGGAATGACCAAAGAAAAAAGAAAGCCAATCGCCGTTTTGGAGTGCAGTTTTCGCAACTGCAACCGCCACTGCAATTGCAGTAGCATTTTTAACAGTTAGCCGCTGGCCACGTTTAAGGTATTACCATTACCCAACTGACCTTATTTCGTCGCTCATTCGTCGAATGTGCAGTCTGCAGTCTGCAGTCTCAGCTGAAAAAGTCGCCGTAATTGCTGAGATTGCAATTCACCCAAAGCTGTTAATTTCAGCGCGTTTTTGTTTTGGGTTTTTATTGCACTGCGAAGGAAACAAAAATTAATGCGGGTCACACAGATCCTATTTCTTTTTTGATAAAAAGACTTAAACATTTTGTGAATTTTTTGTTTTTTTATCATTTAAATATTTATTGTCTTAAAATAACCATATTTATCAAAAATAGGTACACATATAAATGTCTCTCAAAAATATTATCAAGTATTTCAACTTTTCAACTTTTTTGTATAAAAATGTTGTGGAATACAATTTATGATGAAGTAATGTTTCTTTTTATTAGGTATAATTTTTTGGGAAGCTTTTTAATAATAATACTTTTTCTTTCGATCTTTTATCTTTTGTAAATTTAAATTTTTGTTATATTTCTCCCATATTTCTTGCTGTGCAAGTGAAACTCGTCCAAAATGTTGGAACACTTGGCCGCCGGCCGGTGAGCGGATGTAACCCAAGTCGGGCGAGACTCCGACTTCGACTCCACCGATTTTGCTGCGTCATACGAACGCTGGGAAGAAGGCTCTCCTCTCGCCAGTGGTCACTTTCTTTTTGGTCACGTTCGAATCCGAAAAACCCAGCAATGCAGTTAAGTTTTACACGCCCAATGGACAAAAAAAAACAGTGAAAAGCAACTGCAAATTATGAATTACACCATAGAAAACTTCAAACTATAAACTACAAACTACAAACTCCAACGGAGATAAAGGAAGTTATTAGACATCGTCTGCGGTTTGTCTCGACCGGACGAGTGTAATTTTCCCGAGAGACTCGCTTTTCAGGCTCCATGAGTCCATGAGTCATGGACAAGATTTTCCAACGATTCGATTTGTGTTCAAACCGAAGTTATCATCACGTGCCGGCAGGAAAGTTTTCTATATGTTACTGGGTTGGGCTCGTTGTTCGATGTTTACTTGTTTGTTTGTTCTTCGGTTCCGACTCTCTCTTTTGTTGTTTAGCATTGTTGTGTTAATCGATTCCACTTTTGCCTTGAACTGAAGTCCGACTTCCAGCTCCCATAATTGAGTCTTATTCTCTTTGTTTGCCATGGCTTTAATTCAACTTAATGAACCAATCTTGACCAAGTTCCTATTGTTGTACTTCTCACGGGCAAAAATACTTACTTTTGTGTTACAGTTTCCTCGGTTTCAACATCAAAATAAATATGATAAATTAATGGCTGGGAAATCTTGATGGAGGCCAGAAAAAAAATAGTTATTCATTTCATTTTGATATGAATAAAGATTATGTTTACTTTACAATATTTGTTCAAAGAATACAACAATTGGCATTTCAAAACAGTATTTTTATAGTATTTTGAAATGATAAAATATCAAATTGATATGTTTGAATCATAAATTTGACATTAATCATATCGTTTTTTTTTATTGATATGAAATAAGGTGGAAATGACCCTATTTCATATCGAATTTCTATTTCTGTGAAATTGCATTTTACTTTGAATACAATTTTTGACCGAATCGCAAACAAGTTTATTGATCGCCAGCCAGTATTAGCCATGAGCCATGGAATCATGATTCATGGCTAAAATTAGGCAGTCAAGACACACGTAAAACATTTTGCATAATGGCTCTCTCCCTTTGACATAGAATTAGTGGCAGATATGAGGCAATATATTCCAAAGAGTCGTTAGTTTTTTTTTTTGGTCCAAATAATTGCCGATTTACATAAGCAAAAGCTAAAAAGTGTAGCCCCCAGCCAAATATTTCTCTCTTTCATTTTTCGCGATTATCATTCGCATTTGAGTGAACGAATGTGTGTTTTGATTGAAGTGAAGGGGAAAACCTCATAAAAAATCTTGTTTAATGATTTGAAAATGTGTTTCTTGAGTGGACACGACACATGCAGATTGATGGAAAGTTATTATTTGCCAGTTATTTTGAGAAGAGGCGATTGCATCAGCAGCAGAGTTCCCTGACTCGAAAGCATAACTCTTCCGCGCGAGGTCATCAAACCAAAGAGCTGGCCAATTTAATCAGCTTATAATATAAGAAAGAAGAACCCACAAAAATCGGTTTATGACCAACAGAAACGCAATTGTTGGAGCTGCTTTGGTTGCTTTGGTTCCATCTCCCAATTATAACCACGAAATGTTGGTCGCCAAGCACTTAACCACGCTCGATTCCATTTTACTCCATTCACAGGCTAACAAAGCAGCATTCCCCACACTCTCCAAGCTCGAAGCTCTTAACTCTGAATTGTAAGAAATGGGAACGAAGATCGAGTACGTGGACACCACGCATCTGTACGCCTCCAAGTACATCCGCAATTCCAAGGCGATCGGCGTGCTGTGGGCCATCTTCACCATCTGCTATGCGATTATTGGGATCGTGGCATTCGTGACGCCAGGTGGGTTTCCTAACTGCGGTTTATTTATTGGAAAGAGTCCTATAAGTGATTTGCTTTTTCTACATTTTCCAGAGTGGATTGGAGATCCGGATAACGATGGAGCAGGTCGTCTGGGGCTCTGGCAGCAGTGCCAGCGGGACGAGATCTTCGACAACTGCCGACGCCGTTGGGAGAGCATCTTCGAAGTGCCCACATTCTCATTTCAGGTAAATTAGCAAAGGGTTCTATATAAGTTGCTTAAAATATAATTATAAATATTTAGAAATTATAACTATTTTATAATTTAGAGTACTCGAAGTACATTACTTACGTATATTTAAAACAAAATATTTTATTTCCTAATGTAGTTTAATTTCTAAAATTTTTGTTTATCTTTTTTAAAAGCTTAATAATACTGTATTGAGACTTAAATCCTAAAAAATTCCAGTTTTATTTTATTTTAATAAATCAGCAAATTTCTGATTGCTGACAAATTTTTAGAAATGTTGGCGTTTTTAAGATTATTTAGAATTAAACTATATTAGGAAATAAAATATTTGTTTTTAAATCTACATAAGTAATGTACTTCAAGTACTCTAATTTATAAAATATTTATAATTTCTAAATATTTATAATTCTATTTTTTCAATAAATTCACTGACTTTATACACAATTTACTTTAAAATTAAAAAAAATCCTTAAAAACAATTAATAGGTTTATTAAGATAACATAATGCCCAAAATAAAATACTTTTTCATTTTTATTTACAAAATTTTAGTTGAGAACATTTTTAAATTTATAGAATTATTATACAACCCCCTACTTATAAAACACCCATTTATGATTACTTGACAATTTCTCATTTGACCATTTCCCATTTTTATTTACCCATTTTCAGTTGGCCACATTCTTTATGTTGGGCGCCATCGCTCTGGCCTTGTTGACCATATTTTTCTTGGTTTGCTTGCTGTTTATGAAGTCGACGCGTGTTTTCCACCTTTGCGGTTGGATGCAAATTATATCAGGTATGTGTAGAGTGACCTATCTCCCACTATATCTTTGCCTCTAAATAGTTAACAATATCGAAAACATCACGTTCTTGTGTAGACAAAGTTTTTTGGTGTTTTCTTTTGTTGATTATTTGATTTGTTTTATTACGTGTTATCTTTTTTTATGTAAAACATTATTATTTATTTATTTTAGCTATTTGTATGATTGTGGCCTGTGCGGCGTTTCCCTTCGGCTGGAACTCGGATGATTTCCGTAAGATTTGTGGCCCGGAAGCGAATCGCTTTGAGCTGGGACTGTGCGGCATTCGATGGGCTTATCCGCTGGCCATAATCGGTTGCATAGATGGCGTGGTCTTGGCCACCTTGGCGTTTATCTTGGCCACGCGGCACGTGCGCCTGCAGCCAGATCCGATTTATCAGAATTCTCTGTACAAAGGTGGGTGCGATATAATTTTTCCCAAGAAAAGATAATACATTTCTGATTTATTTCCCTTCAGGTGAAATCAACAATGCATATCTCACAGATGCCATTAGTTTGGCGGGTTCGAGGAAATCGAATCCAAGGATTACTGGCTTGAATTTGCAACCCATTTTGCTGGTGGCTCCCCCAAATGAAGATAGTATATCGCAGTTTTCTCGTTATCACTGAGGAAAAACCTTCAAACAGCCAAGACAGCAACCAATCAAGCTTAGTTCGTGCAACAACCAGGGGTGAAACTCGGCTTAAAGTTTTTCCTAAAGTTTTCGGAGTTATAATTTTAACGATTTTAAGCTGGAATTATGAAGAAATGTGTGTGTTTTTTTGTGAGTGCAAGTCAGAAAAAGAGTGAATGATTTTGTATATGCCACTTTGCCCGACTGAATGCCAACTTGTAGTTGTAAGCTTGGATTTTAAAAACTTTAATTTAACAACATTTCGTGTGAATAGCTTGTGCCTAAATGTATGAATCGTTTAAGTTAAAAAATAATAATAAAAAAAGAGCTACTCTAAAGCTCTGCCTGTAAATTATATACCCATAAACAATAAACATGTACAAATATTAAACATAAAATCAATGTTTATTTCGACCACAAATGGCCGCCCCAATTATGCCATCATCATCAAGGTCAGCAGAATTTTGGACTAGGCAAAATCAAATTATGACGACCACCCACATAAAAACCCATCACGGACAACTTAGCGCCCAATTTGTTTGTCCTTAATCTGGATTTGGTCCTGGGCCCCGTTCCTTTTTCAATAACCATTTGGCACATACTTTTCCAATAAAGTATTTCGAGGAGAAGAAGGGAATCGAATCCAGTGGGGAGGCAATTGAAATATCCCGGGCAAAAAGATCCGTGGCAAGTGCAAGTGGCTCTCCTCTGGGGCACGTTTTAATATTCTTGTATAATTCATAAGCAATTCCATCACGGGCCTAAGTGGCCAACCAGCTGACGCCGAGCAAATCGCTCCAAATTCGACAGGGAATCCACCCCGAGACGGGATTTCACTTGACTTTGCGGGATACTCTTGATAATGGGGGTTGAATATATTTTGAGGAAATCTGTAAGCCATTCAAAAATTGTGTTAAAAAGATATTTTATCTTTCAAATTCGTAAGTCATTTTAAAATATATATTTTATTTATTTTAAAATTTTAAAAATATTGGTAAAAATTATATTAAAAAGATATACAAAATAATAGAAGAATATTTTATCTTTCAAATTCGTAAGTCATTTAAAAATATTTATTTTATTTATTTTAAAATTTTAAGAATATTGTTTTATGAAAGATTTAAAACCAAAATTCCATCTTAAGTTCCCTAAAACTTAACAAATATTAAAAGTATTAAAGCTTGAATACGTTGTATTTTATTTATATTTCAGAACTAATAAAAATTCCAGCGATTTGAAATCACCGCAAAGAAATATTTTACCAACTTTAATAGTCTGCTTTTAGGCATTTTTGAAAAAACAATTTTCAGAGCATCCAAAACCTCGACTTGCTCTTAACTTCCCAACTTTGATTGTTTTTATTTACTTGAGCCATTTCTTTTGCCATCTTCTTGCCGCCTGCAACATATGGCCAGAATTTTTCCAATTGTACTCACGCATTTTCCAGGCCACCCAACCCCCTCCCCCTCCAGAAGGAAACCCACCCTCAGTTTCCCATACCATCTAGATAAGCAATGAAGATCTCGGGCATTTCGGTGTGGATTTTGATGTGCCAATTGTTTTTATTCGATTTTATGGTGCGCCATAAACGAATTTTTAACTTTTGTTGTCCTTGAGGTTTGGCGGCCATTTCATTGGGAATATTGTAGGATTTAGGAGGGGTACTAAGGTGATTTCTATAAGGGTGGATGTGTGTGGCTTACATTTATGGCGCTTTTGGCAGCACATGTTGCCTGCGAATATTAGTTTATCACTCGCCATTTTATGGATTTCCAAGTGGCTGAGGCAAATTAGAGAGGCATAACAACTTTTTCATGGTCTATTCGTGGATATTGGGTATGCTATATAGCTGGCCACGCCCTTTTGCCGCCACATTTCGTTACAATCCTCCTCGGGGTCCAAAATCTCAGGAACACAGAAGAAACCCCCTTTCCATCTCCACAAAAGCCGGCAAAATGAATTGCGCCTTTAAGGTTTTCGTTTAAGTGAAATGTCAGCAACAGAAATTGAATCGAAAATTGTAAAATTGGTTTTGTATAAACATTTTTGCCAAATGAAATGAAAACGCTTTTCTTACGACTTGTGCCGTTTTCCGCTTGCCTCCTGCCTGCCATGAAATTTCATTCTTTTGATTCGGTTTTCCTCTTTTCCATTTTTCCCCTCCGTGTGCAAACATTGCAAAACATCATATTTCTTGTGCCTGTTTTTTATTTTCGAAACAAAAGGCCAAACGAAGTGGTCTAAACTAGCCAACCACCCCACTCAGCCCACTATTTTTTTTTTCTAGAACTTGTGTATAATTTATTGCTCATACGACCCGTGTTCGTGTGGGTATTTTCAGATTTTTTTCTTCGACGGGGGGAAAAGCGGAAAATGCTTGGCTGTGTGAGTTGTGGAATTGTGGAAACGTCAAAAGTGCGTCAATCAACAAAAACTTCAAGGGAACGAAAAGCCAGTTCCTCTGTTTATTTTCTACTGCATTTTTCTAGAGTCCTGGGTTTTTTTTTGTATTTACTTTTGATTTATAAGAGTCAGGAATTGTTCTGGGAACTGCCAAAGCTTCGGAGATGGAGAATCTGCTGTTAACAAGCAGATTTATGCTTTTAGCTTGGATTTATGGGGTCTAAAGAAATTTTTAAGAAATATGAGAGCTCAGGCGAAAAGGGAAGTTTCATTTTAAAATTTGTTAAACCAAGTATAAAATGGTAAAAAAATAAAGAAAATGTTTTAAGAACTATCGAAACCAAGTATAAAATGTTAAAAAATTAAATAAACAATTTTTTTTAGAAATTAAACCCCTTCAACTGAATAAAAAACGTAAACAACTTCTATAAAATTTACAAAACTCACATTTATATTACAAAATTTCGTACATCCTCAGCCTAAACATTATTTAACAAATACATAAAAATTATAGTTTACATCTAAAGACTAACTAAGATTTACGGCTAACAAAACTAGAAATGAGTGCTTGCATTTTTCACATTGTAATCATTGACTAGTGAATTATTTGTAGCATTCCTGTGACAAAAATGTATACAAATTCATACGTCTATCTACAAGATACAAGTTACAAGTTACTAGCAACTAGCAAACCCGTTTTGGCGTTGGTAGCAGCAAGATGATTGATAATGATTGATTGCCTTCGATGTGGAAACTGAGTAATGGATAATAATAATGCTTATGCAGTGGCAAGAACGTCAGGTATATGCCACGATTTTGGCCAGAACGAAACTAAAATTAAATATTCCAAGCACACAAACACACACACACACTCTCTCGCACACAGAATCACACCTTAAGGATCTAAAATTCTATAACTATCCTAATTCTAAAACTATGACTCCTGACTGATTCCCGCACTGAGGCTCCCATCGATGATGGGTTCCGAGTCCTCCTCCCGATTTCCCTCGCCCAAACAGGTGGCCATGGGTCCATGTCTCAGCAGCGAGTAGCTATCCCGATGATGGATGAGTAGTCTGTGCTGCTGATGGGCTATGAAACTGCTGCCCCTCCTCAAGGACCTCCTGCCCATCTCGAGGATCTCCAGCGTGGGATCCCGGGCGAATACGAAGTTCTGATAGGCTCGCACAAAGCTGAAGATAATGGCAAAGGCCCCGCCCAGGATCATCAGGTAGGATCCTATGGGCACGGCACTCGGCGCTATAACTGTGCCCAAATAAATCCACCGCTTGATGGCGGGTGTCAGCTCAGAGATGCCCTGAAATAAATGGAGTTTAATGGATTTTCTAGGTGTTTTTTTCGGGGTTCTTGATTTCTCACCTCTTCCAACCACATGACCGGAAAGATAAAGTCTCGAAAATCACGCACTGGATAGACGTCCTTGGCACGCGTCACCTTTAGATTCAGCTGTATCCGCACCTTACCCTCCAGCGGTACTCCAAGTTTCTGGGAAAGAATCAAAAACAAATTAGAATTGCGTTGGAGAAAAAAACAAAGTAATTAAGTTCTTGATATAAGAATTTCCCATATGAAATTCACAGAAAACAAAAGTACCTGATTTAAAAATAATTCTAATAATAATCTAGTTAAGATCTTGATAGGGAAAGTTTTTTTATTTTAAATTCAAACAAAACTACAATTTTCCAGAACATATTATCTGTCTAAATTATATACGATTTCTTTATAATTTTTGGGTTCCATAGGAATAGTTAGTATAAGAATAATAGTATAAGAAATGGAATCCCTTAACTCACCGGTTGTATTTTGAAGTACGTTTCATGCTTCTCGCGTTCTGGCTTCAATCCCTCCACAGAATTGAGAAGATCTGGGTGGGATTCAAAGAAATGCGGATTGGATATGTAAACGGGGGCGCCATATTGGCAGGGGCTGATGTTCTGAAGACCCAGTATTGGCTCATAATCGCTTGAATCGTAACATTTATTCTCGGGATTGTGGGCGGAGTCTCCATAGGAATTATTGGGCAACCTGAACAGATCCGCAGCTATGCCATCCTTTTCCAGGCTCTCCACATATTTCAATGGGATAATCCGGCAGAGATCCTTATCGTAGATATGAACCATTTCGGATTTTGTAAGTTCCCGCGGCGGAAAGAAGGATCCCTCGGATCCAGCTATACTTGTGCATGGTGGCTCGCTCCAGTGAGGCAGATGATCCATTCCATTCAGCTGGTCGATGTAACCGAACTGATCCATGCTATCCATGCCCGTCTTAACGGAGGAAACCTCCGTGAGGGTTCCATTGCGACCCAGGAGCAGACCCATTCTCTCCATGGGCCGCATGTGCTTTGGATAGAATCTGTGGGCCAAGCTAACCAACGCATCGTCGTAGCCAAAAGCCAACTGCTCGGCAGTAACCTTGATAAAGGGTTTGAATTGAGCAGCCGTCACCACCACGGATATGGTTTTCGACAGCAGATATCCCAGCTTCGGACTGAGACTGGTGAGGGTCTATTGGAAAAGGGAGTTTTTAAAATATTAAGTTTTATTAATTTAAATATATAAATATATTTATAAAAAAATATATAATGAATGATAGTGAAAAAAATATTTAGAATAATCTAAAGCTATAAAATGACTCAATTTTTTTTTGAGCGGCATCAGATTAGAGTTAAAACGGCTTACAATAATTATTAATAGATTAAACCCGAAATTAGGAAATTATTCAAAATTAGGTTCTAGAAAGATTTTTTTAAAATATTTTTAAAGTATAAAGCACTTTGATTTTTTTTAAATTAATTCAATATAAGGAAAAGATATAATAGAAAATTCTCAAAGGTAACAAATCAATACACAAGGAAAGTAATTATATTTTAAAATAATTTTTAAGCTTATTTCAATTAACGAATAAATTATAACTAAAAATCCTCACCAGCAATGGAATATTGGGCGTGGTTATGGGCGTGTCCTTATCAATACTCAGTTCAGGAACAAATTGCAGTATCTTCTTATGCTGATATGACACGGTGTAGTTATTCTCGTGAAACTTGACATTCACCTTCTGCATGTCTTCCCTGTAAAAAGCGGAGAAAGAGCGGAAAATATAATATCTTATCATTAATCGGCACGTGCTGCGCACTCGGACTCGGTTTCGTGGTCCAAAGTCAGGGGCGGCCAACACAAAGCAGCCAAAGCAATTGAATGTCAAGTTCAGTTTCGTTCGAGAGAAAACAGAAAAAAGCTGAAAAAATACAAAACAAGTTGAAGCCAACATAAAAAGTAACAGCGGATGACGGGCACTTTGGGCCTCGATTTGTCATTATGGTTACATTTTTAACATCTCATCGCCATCCAAGATTCCTCGTATATGCCTGTGAATTAATCTCCAGCCTAGTGATACGGTGATTGATCACTTTGAACCGAACCCTCTCAGGTTATCCTTCATTTAAACGGGTTCACCCGTAGTCTATATTTTTATTAAACTATTATTAAACATTGCATTACATTTGCACGAGCTCTAGATGTTGTAATCTCAGTCGACGGAAACTCGCCTTCAAGAGCTGTGAGCTCATGGTTTAATTGGCCAACTAATTGCTCGGCGGCTTGCGGCTCACGGCTGTTGGACAGTTTGATTGGGTGTTAAAATATCCGAAGAGATAATTCAATTGTCTGCAAGCTTAGTTTAATCTGATTTTGATAAGTGATTAAGTGGGGAAATATTAGGTGATTTAATTAATCTATCTAATAAATAAGTAAAGGTATTTTTGCTACTGTTAAATATTTTACACCTACTTCAAATTGTAAATGTATTCTAAATATATTATAACAATTATTCTAATATTGATAGGAGATTAATAGCAAAATACTATATGAATCTAATATCTTATTATAGGTTTCTTTGCTACTGTTAAATATTTTACACCTATTCAAACAATTAATTTAATTTTTGTGATTAATACACAAATATTAGGTATAAGATTTTAATTAAAAATTCTTTTTTGCTACTGTTAAATATTTTACACCTACCCAAACTTGTAAATAAATTCTAAATTAATACATTTGCAATGCTAACCTACAAAGTAGTAATTTTGTTCTAGTTTAAAACAATTTCTGCACTATAATTATCCACCGGTTGGCAGTGAAATTCGAGAAATCAGATATCACTTCCTAGGCCACTAATTATCCCTTCTAGAAGTTCAATAAGTTAACCATTGACCGTTTCCGTAGCTAATATTTTTTAGCCACTTGAATTGCATTTAGCCACGATTCTAATTACAGGTATTAAGCCATCAACTTCCCAGCAAACCATGACCAATTGGAGTGCTGTGGCAAAGCCACCGTGGAAATTTATCTAAGCACAAAAGGTTTTCCACACAACCTGAGGTGTCAGAAAAGGCGTAACGAATTTTTCAATTGCCGCGATTTATGGCCAAAAATAACTGCCAGCCTTTAACTTAACTTACCTGTAGACAAAAGGACCAACTTCTTGCAAATGGGGTTTTTCACCTCGCAGAAAACCGTCTGGATTGGTTACATTGTAGATGTAGAGCTTGGTCAGTCGAATGACGCCGGGCCTTTGCCAATAATGATAGCTCAATGTATCATTCCACAGCCTTAAGTTCTGGTGCAATAAAAATATGTTATTATATTTTTTAGGAGAAAATATTCAGGAGAAAAAACCCACCTTTAGTATAAAATAATCCAGCCAGGGCATGGATGATAAAATAATGCCTAAGATTAAAGTAATTATTCCAATAATTATCACAGCTAGTCTATCTGGAAAATAAAGAGAAGGTAAACAAATTAATATTTAAATATATAGAGTTTAGGTACTAAAAAATAAGTATATGATTATAAGTTATAAGATTAGGTAATAATCTTAGAAAGTGTAGGAAAACATATAAATTATACAACACAATTTTATTCAGTGAATTATTACGAAAATTATCCCCTGAAGTGCAGGTTTTTATGCCAGCTTTTTTAATGCAGTTTCGTAAGGTAAATAAAATGAAATTATTTGCGAATTTCACGGTGCAATTTCACGGATGCCACATGCAATTACAATGGTCAACACTCGAGATCTCTCGTGGGCATTCAATCGCGATCTTGGCCGACTTATCGCCGAAATGGACATACATATTCGTTCATATGACAGCTGCCAAAATTTACGATCCTCTGTTATCACTAATTGAAACTTAATCTCTCGAACGATGCAATGTTAATTGGCCCATGCACTCAGCCTCTGGAAATCTGGACATTGGACGTCCGTTTCCAACATCAGAAATCAAAAATCAACATCCACATCACCTTGCTGGCATTTTGAGGCGGTGGGCGTGGCCAGCAGCATCTTGGCTGATGATTATGATTACGACGACGATGATGATGATGATGGGCATACAATGCCAACGAGTTCTGAATATATTTTTTCACGGGTTTTTTCGGTGTACTTGTGGCGATCAGTCAACGAACTGATCGCCACGCCGCTTCGATCAAGAAAAACTGTTTTCGCTATCAAGTTTCAGCGAAATGCCGAAATGCCGCCGCCCCGAAAAAAGTGCAAGGTGAAGCGTTTTGAAACAACATAAATTTCAATTTTTATTTATTATTTATTATCTTATAAAATGCATTATGGCGCTGCTTCGATTTTTGCAGGTCACTAAGTCAAAAGCTGCGACGTCAGCGATAAGGTCGAATACAAAGTAAAGAGAGAAATCCACTGGGGGAAAAGGAATCTTTAAATGCACTTTAAATTCACCTGATATTCAGAATTTAAATTAAAATAGGTACTTAATGAGGTAATTATTATCTTTTATATTCTTTACTATTTTAAAAAACATTGTTTCTATTTTGTTTTCATAGTAAATGCAAATCAAAGCTTGAAATGTTGTCTATATTATTTAGATTATATAAAAACTTTAGTTTATTTTATATGAGTATTTTTTTATAAATATAATAAATAATTTAAATATTTTAATATTTAAATTTTATAAACTAAAAACTTTTAAAACTACTATAAGAGTAAAATAAAAATCCACAGTGAGTGCCATAAATCAGCGTGGAATTCATTAAACCCATATTGAAACTGGGCGCGATAATTGCTGTCAAAATATAGCCGGATTACACGAGTATGTGCATTGTATCATTTTTTGCCTGCCAAAGTTCAGGCGGCTTCTTTATCGCGTGTGTGTGTGTTCCAGTGACCCTGAAGAGCCCGGCGACCATAAACTCTGTCCCAGAGAAAGTTGCGCAAAAAAAAAGAGAGTGAAGAAAAAACCAGAAAAAAAAGAGCCCAAAAAGCGACAACAAGTGTCATAAAACGAGGCACATAACATTTTTTGTATCAGAGCCCAAGGTCAAGGGAAGCCAGCGCCTCAACGGAAGGCTTTATTCGGCTGTTCAGTTTTCCTAAGCTATAACGTTACTGCAATCGAACGGCGATTGCAAATCGGGTTTCAGAGCGAGATGGGAAGATATAGCCATTTAGTCGTAGCGATATGGTCACTAAACATTTGGCACACAATTGATACGTCAGCAACCGATGACTGACGACTGTTGACAATTATGCTGATCCCAGAGTAAAATACTTACTTACTTACTTTGATATTTCTGTTTTGCGCGATGTTTTTTGGATGTGTTTTTTCTTTATTTTCGTTTACTTGCTTATACGGGCAGTAAAGTTTTCCGTTACAACAAAAGCAGAAGCGATGTAAGAAGGGGATTTTAGAGTATACAAATAAAAAAGCTTTAAAAATTTACTAGAAGAACAAAAATTGAAAAAATTAAAATTATTTGGATTTTTTCTAAATGGGCATCATTTACTAATATTTATAAGGTAATTTTTGAAAAAAAAAATTAAAAGTTTACTGACCATATTTTTAAAGGTAATTTTTGAAAAAAAAAAGTTTTTTTGGACCTAATGGACCTAAAAACTTTTTTTATAGGCGAAATATATTTGTTTTAGACGAATTTCTACTAAAATATGTATTAAATAATAAGAATTATATTTTTGTAGACTTTTAAAATTATAAAAGAAATGTATTAAATTTATATGAATTACATTATCTATCTTTTTTTTTGTCAAAGAGCTATTTCTAAAATATTTTATATATTTAAAGAAAATATAATTTTAAAATAATCTAGAAAAGTTTATCTTTCTTTAATAAATCATCCCTTTCTGTAAGCCTCTGCTTCAGTTGCATTTGGCCACTGTTGTCGTATGCTTGTTTCTTTTGAAAATTACAGCTGAGCACGCGATATTTATATTTCCGAGCTTCTAGACTCGACAGCTATCCAAAAACCACGCACAAAGATTAAAAAACGAAAAAAAAGAGTTAAAACACCAATCACCGAGAAGCGAGAAAAACTTTAGAGCACTGCAATTGCCGTAGACTTTGAAATTGTTCGAAATGAAACAATTTAAATGGTCAGTAATATTAGCTGCGAGGGTTTAAGTGAAACATTTGTGGCCCGGGGAGGTCTATCCAACCTGGTTTTTTTTTCGTTTCTGTTGAAGCTTGGCCCCAAAAATAACAAACGAAAAAGAATAAACGTAAATTTCCCAATTGCCTGTTAAAATTAACGCTCACAATTACCGGCCGTAAAGCTGCAGCTGCTTCGCAGCTCTTGGCCAACGAAAAAAGCGTCGGCCAAAAGGCAACAAAGCGTGCTGGTCATATACTATACCATATACTCGTACCATTTCAATAGACAGTTTCTATAATATGCTATTTCCATTAACAATGGAGCAGCTAAACAGTTGCAATTCTACGGGGAAACAATCGAGCCGAGATTTCGACCAAGAACGTGCCGGTGTAATAATAATAATCCAAGACCTGATCCGGCTGCCCCTCCCCTTTCCACCCAGAAAACAATAATCTTTATAGCCATGTAAACACTTTTGTTTAAGCAAATAATAATGGCAATTCCTGGCGGTCCGAGTTCACTTCCTCGTACGCCTTACAATTTGCATCACGTGACTGCAGATCTACACATATATCTTATATGTGCGATCCCTTAGTGGTCCAGCCCAATTAGCCGAAACAAAGGGCAATGGCTATGGGCATGTCCCACGAAGAAAACCAGTTTCTGGCCACCGAGACGTGCCTTCGCGGCAATTTTGCATTTAAGTTATCGCATTTTGGCCCTTAATTAAAGCATTTACATCAGATTCTCGCTGGGGATAAGGACCCGAAAAAAGAGGGTATGCGTTTAAAGAGAAGCGACGGCCGAAGGTTAGGAACTGGATCTGGAAAGTTTGCCCCGAGATGAAAGGGCAACAATAGCGAAGGCTCGTAACGGAAATCCTGGGGAGAAACCCATAATGGAAAGTGAACTGGGCTTTTTACTCCGTTGAGTCAGCCAAGATCGGAAAGGAATGTAATTGATGACCCTATTTAGATTTATTTTGCAAGATTGGAATTCTTGGCGGAAATTCCTTTTAATGGCTTGTAATGTAAAGTTGTAATGAAGTTAATTTATTATATTGTAAGTGTAAAATAAATATAGGTAAATTAATGAAAGGTTTTTATTCTTGAAATATTTATGTAAATACCTAAATATTTTATTTCTATAGTTGTGTAGTATTTATAGATTTTTTGTATTCTTATTTCTTGATTTTTAAAATATTATTGTTATTTTGTTATTATTATTCTTAAAATAATTTTAGCTATGAGGTTTGAATTTTTATATTTTCTTTACATGTTTACAAAACTAAAACTGAATATTTATTTTGGCTTCTGGTTGGCTGAATTCTGTGTCAATAGCTTGTAAATTCCTCCGCAGAGTAACCAAAGCCGAAGCACGATCTTGGCCAGGCCTTAATGCCAGCATCTGGTTATATAATCGCAAAGCACACTCACAGACGACGTGAGTCTGTGTTGTGTTGCCAAAGAGTCCGCTGCAGTCGGGAACTCTTCTTCTTCGGCTGAACTGAGTCGAGCCACTTGAGCCACCGCGCCTGTTTCTATTTGAGCCGGCCAAACAAATGGCCAAAACCCCCTCTAACTTTAGACATAGAATTGGCCAAAGGCAACCTGCATGTGTTAATTTATGCTCACTCTCTCGAATCGCCATCGGCATCCACGGCGGCTACTTGATTTCGCACTCCACTCACTGTCGCTATCACTGGCCCCTTGAAGCCACCGAATCCACTCGGAACCCACTCGTTCACTCTTTTTCGGCACTCATTCACCGTTTTGCAGCTTCAGTTGCACAGGGAGAAATACTTGGGGGGTTTGAAAAAATGTTTCAAATATTTAGAAAATTTTAAAAAATGTAAAACGCGTATTTAAATGTTTAGAAATAAAAATTTGCATTTATTTATTATTAGACACTACCCATCATTTATGTTTATGCTACTTTATTTCAGAAAAAATTATAAAATTTTTCATATTTAATTTAAAGATGCAAAGGTCTTTTAAACTTTTTTAAACATTTTGGAAAAAAATAAATTTTAAATATATTTATGAAGACAAATAAATCACATTTAAATTTATTAATAGAGTTAAGAAAATCTTTAAAAATATTAAAGCAGTTTCCTTATTTCATTATTAATTGGAATACTTAGTTAAATTTTTTTCCAGTCTTACCATTTCTACCCCTATCCCCCCACTTAAAGCCTGGCCTATTGATTTGGCAACATTTTCATATTTGCTTTGAATGAGCTCGTGGCCATTTGCTGGTATTGGTCTTCGCAAGTCCGAGTATTTGGCAGTTAATAGTGGAATAGTGCCTAGTGGTGCTGGCCACAGAGTATTCAATTGCGAATTTTCTGTTTTTAATGCTGCTTGTTGTTTGCCTGCCGCTGCTGTTTGTTATGTTCGCAGCCCGAACATTGCAATAGAATTGCCCAAGCAGCAGGCAGTGGTGAAAAATCTAAGAGAGATCAGCTAAATATAGCTTAGAGATTATCTCCAAAAATGACGAGTAATTAAATTTGGACTCTTTGTGGCCTTAAAATCTCGCACATAAATCTGAGATAAGTCCTTCGGCAATGATCACGTCCCACAGAAGTACCCATAATTGCCCCGTGGCCACAGCCACAGCCACAAACAGCATCCATCCCCTAGAAGTCCAATAGCAAGGCACTTGGCCAACATGGCAATAAAGCCAGGCCAATAGTCAAGTGCAAAGCGCTTAAAATATAATTCTATATAAGCGACAATCGAAAAACAGTCGAAAATGCCTTCAAAAAACGAAGTGAAACCGAAACCAGAAAAAACAGAAAAAAACCGAGAGAAAAGCGAAACGTAAACAAACGGAGCCTGGGCCCGCAGTCTAAGCCAAGTTCAGTTTGTTAGCTGGCCGTCCCTCTCTGGCGAATGTTCTTGGCCATGGTTACTAGTATTACTATTTGCCAGCTTTTCGCTGCCTGTTTGCACACTTGGCTGCCTTCGAAACTAACTTAGCTTGGCTTAGCTTGGCTCACTCGGCGTATACGCAATGTCGGCCATTGCAAAGAACGCTACAATCTACAGTCTACAGTCTCTGTTTGAATTCGTATTCGCATTCGAGTTTCGTGTCTGTGTGTTTCCTTGATTTACATCTGCGCTTAGTTGGCTGCTTAGTTTAGCTGTTTTCAACTTTAAATTGTTTTTTATTTTTTCGGTTATTTTTCGTTTTTTGATTGCCACTTGGTTTTCCTTTCGGCCAAAGACTCGTTTTTCAATTTTTCGGTTGCAGTTCTTGGATGACCAGTTTTGTATACAACATTTTGCGGTATTTTCAACCAAGCTGTCAATCGACTGTTAGTTTGGGCTTTTGGTTTTCAGCCAACTTAACAAGCCTTCTGACCAATTTGGCAGTTGATATTGACTTTTAGTTAGCTAATTGAGTATTTAATAACATTTTTCCTTAATTCAATTTTCTGATCGATTGCCGAAGGTGATAAGAACTTGAGGAGCTGTCAGTCAAGGCATTTCCTTTTATGGGAAAGCTAGCCAAAAAATGTATAAGAACTATGCAGGTAATAGAATATTTTAATCGCAATATAAGTTCCTTAAGAAATCTTTAAAATTTATTAAATGTTTTAATACATTTTCAAATTTTTTTGTAAATTTTCCATGCTTGCAAAAATTAGATTTCTAGATTTTGGTAAATTAAATATATTCTGAATTTTGGGAAATACATTTTTTAATTTTTCATAAATTTTCCATTAGTACTTTAATAAATTAAGTAAGTTCTGAACTTTTGTAATACATTTCCTAATATTTCATAAATTTTCCATTAATCTAATTGATGTTTTGCTTCATGCTAAAATAGATCTGCTAATTGTTTTTGCTGCTCTAGCTTCTCGTTCCTCGTTAATACATCATTATTTGTTTATTCATTAGAAATAGAATAGAAATATTCCGCTCGGATGACTGGCATATTTTTTGTTGCGGAATAATTAAGTGTGCTGTACTTACTATTGCTAATCCTAACTCCATTTGATATCAGCATGGAGAGTGGCGTTCCCCGGTGTGTCACATGGGGGCGTGACCTCCGCCCCTGTGATGGCTGTGCTTGTTGTTGTTGTTGCTGCTGCTGGGGATGTTGCTGCGATTGCGATTGCTGTTGCGGTTGCTGTTGCAGTTGCTGATGTTGCTGTTGTTGCTGCTGCTGTTGCTGCTGCCGTCGACCACGCCCACAGGTGGCCCAGTCAAGGAGGTGATCTCTAGCGGTGCGTCCATATCGCAGGTAATGTTTCTCCAAGCCCATAATTCAAGTCTATCGGAGATAGTGGCAATAAAAGCGGTTGAGGTGGATTAGTTCAACGCAAATAGCAAAAAATAGGGGACAACAACATATTTATGGAGAGCAATTAAAACTTAATTAGCCTGCCGTGTCGGTCAAGTACTTCCTGGGGTGGATTTCGCTCTCAAAAAAAGATGGTGGAGAATTTCTAGAATACCTCATTACCTTGGCATACTATCTACTTGCTCCTCCATAAAGATTTGGCTGCGATAAGCTGCATTTTTGCAAGCGGACCTACAGAAAAAACCGCAATGAATCGTGCCATAAATTCAGTTACAACAGTATAATAATACATGTTTTTATTAGCCCGGTGGCTGATAAATGCTCCATGGCGTAAATACATTTGTCACTCGGTACGTGAGATGCCGGGGGAACCCTCTCCTCTCGGCAGGTCGTTACCTTAAGCCACAGACAATATGCTAATTGGCCACCAAGCAACGGGCTACCGGCCACCGGCACAGTTTCATTTGCTTACTAATTGAAAATGCAGCAAATAAAATGGAATTTATCGATGGGTCCAGGAAAAACGTGAAGATCGCTGTGGAATCTCAGTGTATTAATCAGACGAAGCGGAATCAAACTCAGGTCGAGGCACGTGATCAATTAAAAATCAGATCAAATTATTAATTTTAAAAAATATTTATTTTAATTTTTTCTTTTATTATAACTATATTTTATTCTACTTTATAATAATAATAATTTGAAAGAAGGATCTAAAAATCCTTTCAGTAAATTGCTTGTACTTATTTTTCATTAACAAAAATGCTAATATATATTAAAAAAAATCTATTTAATATTTAAATAGAAAATATGTATTGAAATTTTCCTTCCATTTAATTAAATTTTTATTAAGTACTAAATTTAAAAAAGGCTCCATAAATCCATTTAGTAAATTGCTTTATTCTAAATGTATTCCACTAATTGTTTTTATGTGTCTTGTTAATCCATTATAATTATTTTTCATTAGAAAAATGCTAATAAATGCTAGTAAATAAAATAATAAAATGGAAATTATGGGCGAACTCAAGTCAATTGCACGTGATCAATAATCAAGCTTCTATGAGACAGTGACACTAGGATTTTTATAGTGCAAAAGCAGAAAACAGCAAACAGAAAATTTCCATGCAAAGTACACAAACCAAAACAAATGACTGAGGCAACGAACTTTGCATATCTGGACTTATGCTTGGACTTTACTTTTTTTGTCGCTCCGCGTGTGAGCTCATTGCCCATTTGGTCATTTACCAAGATTTTCATTTAAGCCGCCGCCGCATCTGAAGTGAGGGCAAATTATATTTAATTGACTTCTGACATAACTGAAATGTTAGTTAAACTGCTGTCACAATTGAGCGATTTTGGTTTATGAACAAAGTTGTGTATCCAGCTTACAAAACAGAAATACTAAAGAAAAAAATAAAGAAAAATATTTAAACCCAATTAATGACATTTATATTTTGTACTTTGTTTTTTTGCGTATCTCTTGCTGTAATTAAAGCCAGATTGTAAACTGCTTTGGGCCAAGAGACGTTGCTACCTTAATTTGTGGCATTTTGCCAGGGCAAATATTTAGCTGTACGCTTAATGAGCATAAAATAATTAAGGCCGCAGCCGCATTTAATTTGCCAACTTCCCAAGGGTATTTTTTTTTCGCCCAAAGGGAAAGGATGCGGAAACGAAATGTTTGAGTTTCTGGTTCTGGATAACGACTTCATTCGATGTTCCTGCAATCAGCATTCAACATTCAGACAGTCGGAAGTGGCTATTATTTATCATCTCACCATTAACCCCTTGTTGCACACTCTTTTGCCACAATTCACGCCTCAACAGGCCGAGCCAATCCATTAAGAAGTCCCCAACAGAAAATAAAGTGGTAAAAATCGGGTAAAGAAAAAATCCAAAAAAAAGAAAGAAAAGAAACACGTTTTTTTTAACAATTTTAAGCTCAATTGTGCTTATTGGCCACGCCGTTGGTCACCTGGCTTCTTTTGGCCATAAGCAGCCAGCATTATGTAATCCGAAAATGAGACACCAGAGACTAAGAGACTCTGAAACTCTCCAGTCCAGAGTTTGGCTTGGTTAGAAAATCATTAAAAAATAGCACAAGCATTTGCGTAAAGAAATTTCAAAATGCCAAATGCGAAATTTGATTGACCTAAATACGGTTTTATAATAGCCATATATCCCCAACCAGACCAGACTATGGGGTTTTATATATATGGGATGTGTTGCAATTGCCACATGCCACTTGGAGCCACTTGGAGCCACCGCACTGGAGCACCATGTCCATGTCCAGCGAAGCTTTCTAACAGCTGACGACGACGATACCCAACCCGATTCCATGGCAATATCTATATCTATGTGTATATCCATGTCCAGTCGCTCAGTCGCTCAGTTTCTCAGTCTCTCAGCCTCACTTTCGATTGCCGTTGCAGTTGTAGCTGCAAAAGCGGCAGAAGTAGGTTGCTTGGCCAGCAGGCCACTAAACCACTGAGCCACTCGGTCTAAAGCGTTCGTTGGCATTTGCCGAAAAATCTACCTTCCCGCGCGCACCTGCTGCATGTTGCTGTTGTAGATGTTGCTGCTGTTGATGTTGCTGCTGCCGCTGCCGCCGCTGCTGGTCGCGTGCATTTTAAAGTGTGAGTCAAGAGCTGCGCCTTCTTTGGCGCCTGGCTAACTGGGGGTTTATTGTGATAAATTCACTGGGAGGATATCAATTTGGGAAAAACCCACATTTAGCTATGGCTTCGTGAACTTTAAATGGGTAAACAATTAAGCAATCGCTGGCATTTGGCAAGGAGATTCTGGGATAACCAGTTGTCAAAATGGAAGGCAATGTATGGATTTCTTCTTATTTTGTTTAAATTTAAATTAGTTATGTTGTTAGGATTTTAAAATAAATCAACAGTTTTTTTAGGTACTTTTTTTTTAATTTTTATAAATCTCTTAACATTAATTTAAATATTTAGACGCCAATGAAACTTATTTTAAATTTAATTAGAATTGATAGAAAAATAAAAAAATTTATATAAATGATAGATAGATACATTTAGAAAAATGTTAAAAATAAATACTGATTGATTTTTACATTTAGGAGAATATTTGTTTATGATAATAATAAATATATACATTTAGGAAAATTTGTTAAACAAAATTAGGTAAACAAAATATACCTTTAAAAAAAAATTACACGTTTTTTTTATTATTTTAAACGTAAAAAATCCTTTTTTAACTTGAGTATTATTATGTTACTTCAGAGCTTTTTAATATTATTTAAGAAGAGTATTTAATCATTTTCAACATTTTTCCCCAGCTGCATTTTCCCAGTCCTACACATGTAAGCTTTGTTTGCCTCCCTCACATATTACCAAATATTTTCCCCTTAAGTGCTGTCGAGTGTATCTCAAGTTCGCTGCTTTCCTTGACTCATTCGGCGCTGCGAAGTGATGTGATGTTGCCTCTTGCCAAACAGTAGCCACCAACCAGCTGGAGTGGCTGTTTCTCCCCCTCCCTCTCCATCTCCGTCTGGCTGTCTCTTGTGTCTCCGATGTCTCTTGTTGCACTTGTTTGTTTTGGTTTCTTGGCACTGCAGTTGTGACTGCTGCCGCCGCTGCCGCTGCTGCTGATTTAATAATTTCACACAGCCGCAGTTTCTGTTTCAGGTTGCTGTGGACTTTTTTGCTCAGTAGTGCGAAGGTCACGCGCCACTTTTCTCTTTCCCGCACTCACAATTCACCGTCCTCAAATCCAGTTTGCCTTTTTTTCCAGCTGGAGTGCGAGATTTCGGCCTGTTTTATGCATTTTTAATAAATTTCTGCTTAATTTTTGGCAGCCAACGCTTTATAATTTTATGGTCCTTATTATTTTTTTCTTTCTTTCTGCTTTTTTTTTCTTGCGCTTTTATTACATATATAAAATATCAATTTTTTGGAATCATCAGCTGCAGCCGCAGCTTCCTTTTCCTCCTTTTGGCCGCTGGCCACTTGAATGGCTTCATAAGCCATGGCCAAAAGGCTGCGCCCACAAAAATGCACAAAAAAAAAAGGGCAAGCACATGGACACAAGGGCCCGGCATATTTCATAATTGGCATCGTTGGGAACGCGTTGATTGGCAAATTGTATGCAATTATTGAAACTGTGGGTAGCCTCTTTCTGTTCGCTTCGATTCGATTCGATTTCACAGGCGAAAGGTTCGTTCATCTTTTCCCGCTGTTGACATTGAGATAAACATAAAAAATCTTTACGGAAGTCTCCGTTCGAACTGGAAGTGCTCTCTCATTTAGCTCTAATTGCAGCTTACACATGGGCCAGGCCATTTATTTGGCCATGCCCCCAGCGGCAGCATAACGGCCAAGTGCACGGGAAAAAAAATCTTGAGAGTGCTTTTAAAGCTCTAATTATTATAATTAAATTTGAGAGTCTTTTTGAAAGGATTTTTAACAAACTGAGGGAGCAAGGAAGTCCATAACGCAGGCCTTAACAGTTTCCTGACTCATGGATAAATTATATGAAATACTTTAGATAATTTCAAATTTATTTAAATTTATCAAACGACTTTTTTAAATCATTTCTGCAGTTTCTTTGTATTATATAAATTTTTAACTCTAATAAAAATAAATTTATATTAATATTTCTTGTTTTCTGACTCATGGAAAAAATAAATCAAATACTTTACATATTTACAAATTAATTTAAATTTAACATACGAATATTTAAAAACCATTCTTAGTATTCTTTATATAAAATGATATGATGATTCTAATAAAAATAAATTTATATTAATATTTCCTGTTTTATTCTTTTAATATTTCCTTTATTCAAGCATCTTAAAGTTTCATTTAGATTGTTACATTTTATTTGTTTTATATTCAATAAAATATAATCTTAATTTTCTTTCTGTGTGAGAGTTTTCCGCTTGGTAGCGCCACACTTTCCTTGGGAGTCGGGGAGTCTACTCCCTCGTACTCTTATTATTATATTATGCCATCGTTTTGTTCAGCTCAATTAAGACACGACGCATCGAGAGCGAAAGCGATGGGTATATTTACATGTCTCTACATTCATAGCTCATAGCTCATAGCAAACGTAGCCAGGCCAAGCGCAACAAATCATTCTATAAATGGTACAACAACAACAGCAACAAACACTGCAGGAGCGATGTAAACAATTTAAATGGCATTAAGTAATTCAACATTAACATTAAACTTCATGTTATAATAATTGTTGTTGCTTTGAGGAATTGAAAAAATGGTGCAAGTGAAAACGAAAGACTTAGGCAACGAACTTGAAATTGTGGTTTGTTAATAATGACAGTTGGGTTCTTGATGAAGATAAATTTCTAATAGGAACAAACTGAAATAAATATCAGCTAACCAATTTTTATTAAATACCTATCTATTGTTTTTTATTTTTTCGGGATTTCGTTGAAAACATAACAAATTGTTGAAATATATTTTAATATTATTTTTTAAATTTACAAACTGAGTAAAAGAATATTTTTCGGTTGTTTCAATTTATTTTGTTATTTAATATATTGTAAGTTAATCAACATATTACTTTTTTAAATACTTTCAGCCTCTTAAAATTCCCCTGAAAAACCCCCTTAAAACCTATTATCCAGTAGTTCGATAACTGCCTTTTCAATTGAGTTGCCCTAATTGAGCTCTCATCTTCAAAATCACTTGATTAGTTGCCTCGCCATTTGACACGCGTTCACCCAAACTCGAGAGCAGCGGCAGAAACATTAACAAGATTGTTGTTTCAAACGTCATGGAGTCTGGACGCAGCAGTTGCAGTTCCCAAAGCAAAGTCGCAGACTTGGCTAAAACCGTGGCCAATCACTGAAGCGTTGCCGGCCGCTCCATCAACAGGCAAAGAAAAAAAAACAGAAATTATTGGCAAATATTTTCCAATACTCGGCAGCAGCAGCTGCGTCGAGTGTTGTAATTTATACGTACACTCACTCTCCCGCTGTCTATTTTTGGGAACATTTTATGGGCCATTTTGTTGGTTTTCTTTTTATTTTGGCAAAAACGAAACCATTCGCGAAATGCTCCAATTACGCCCGAGAATTTCCATTAAATCAAAAAAGCCCTTTTCGAGCTGTTTCGTTTCGTTTCGTTTTATTTTATGCGAGTCATGAATCAATTTCGCTGGCTTTTTGAGAAGGGTTCGATCTGGTTGTCAGTGAAATAAAGAAATAAAGCCGGCAAGGTCGTGAAAGAGTGTGTGTGTGTGGGCCGGCAACTTTAATCCTGACCTAAGTCACTATAAAGCGATATAAGTTATATAGCTAGCGATTCGCTTGTCTCGCCTGCGGCCAAAAAATTAGCGATTGATGGCTTTCTCGCACTTTAAGCCGCCAAATAGCCAAAAAGGCAATTTGCCAATTTCTCGCTCTTATCAGGGGGTTCCAATCACTGGGTTATTAAAGAGCATGGCTCATTATGTAAACCTATCTGCCAGATATTGTATGTTCGCGTTATTAGCAAGTGTGCCTGCCCCGGGCATTTTTTTTTTGGCCGACCAAATGAATCAGAAAATCAGATACTCACATACTACCTCACAAAAAAACTTGTGTCAATATTTCAATTTAACGGTTGGGAAAACGGCAAAATAAACGCAACAAAAGCAGCCTTTTGTGTGACGTCTATTGCTCTTAGAGGTATTTCTTTTTCGCTTGCGGTTAATTTAAGACAACTTCTGTGTCCACTTTTAAGTCTGGCCAATTGGTGGGCGGACAAATGGATGGATGGATTGGTGGGCCGGTGTGCTGGGGATGAGTGACTAGACCCCACTAAGTGCTGTGCAGAAGGTGTAGACAGCGTTGGGAATTTCGCCTAAATTGCTGTCTGCGGTTCGCTTGAAAGTGAAACTGATTGGGGCTAAGCGAAAAGGTGGCGTGATTAAATAGGGCTTAAAGAGCGGGGGTTTGAAGAAGTTGAAAGACCTGCATTCCCATTAACATATAAAAACGAAGCATATATATTTCCAGCAATACTCCTTAAACATTCTTTAATCCATATAATTTTTCAAAAGATATAAATCTTACATTTTTATTTCTTTAAAAGATCCATAATTTTTCAAAAGATATAAATTTAATAAAGCTTTTAATATTATTGAATAATATTAATATTGAGTTTTATTGAACCACTTACAAGTTTATTTCTTTAAGAGATCCATAAAAAAATTAATTGCATACAGTTTAAATTGATACGATTTTATAGCTGAAGAAAAGTAGACATAATACATTTTAATTAAGACACGATTATTTATTAAAAAAATAATCATATGCAAAAAATGTAAATTATAAGAAAGTATTTAAAAATGATTTAAAAACAATGTAGTATTTTTAAATGTTGGCCAAAATGTATCGAATATTTTCAATTTATTTATTGAATTTAATTTAATTTATTTATTTAATTCAATATTAAAAAAATCCAATTCCCAATAACTTTTTCTTTCCCAAAAATGTCGTCACAAATTGTTTGTTTTTAGGTCATCACCCCACTCATCCGACCTTCGAAAACTCGCCCGTTTAGTTGGCATTTTCAATTCTACGTTAACTGTTTGCGCTGACCCCTAAATTTCACACCATTTCACATACAAAATGTCTCAATTTTTATTACTTTTATTTCCCTCAAGTGTTTCTATTTATCTGTGGCTGGGGTCATAAACCCAGTATTTGGCAAGATCTGCGCAAATGGCAGAGGAACTCGAAAAACTGACGTATTGGTCAATAATCAATATCGATATTTGACAGATAAACTAGAAAGATCTACGTGTGTGGGGCCTCTAAGTTTCTATTCCCTTGGAGGGCAGGTTGACCTTGCCTGTGTTACTCTCTCAATTTCAATTTCACCTTAACATTGACCTGAACTGGGTCAAACTTAATCAGGGGTGGGGAAAAACGCATCATTATATGGGGTTTTTAATTTTGAATTTTTCGGTACGTGTCTGCGGTTGCATATTTGCGAAATCCCCCAAAAAACAGATCGTCAGACTCCAAAAATATATGCATTTGGCCAAGAGAGACAAACAGACGAGAAATGACCGCTCATAACCACATTGCCGTTATTTTGCATAACTTGCAAAATGTTTACACTTAATTGCAGACTGCAAAAATGAGCCAAAAAACGAAGAAAAAAAACCACACACACAAAACTGTTTATAAATTAAAGCAAACAACCCAAGAGTCGTTGGGCAAGGGCTCTTCTGAATAGTCTAGATTTTCTGTTCATTTTTTGACATCTCATTGATAAGGCTGCCGGCTGTCCGGCAAATCAAATATTTTTTGCAATCAGCTTAATTGATTTGCTCTCGTCTGGCGAATAAAATGATATTTTTGACAGCTCCGTTAATGTTTATAATCCAATTAAATGCGCACATTGAACCGCATTTCGATTAAAAAGGTGCAGGGGCTTGCCTATTTGAATTTATGTAAGTGCATGCCGCTGATTAAATTGATCAGTTAATAATTAAACAAAAAGAAATATAATTTGTTGACAGAAAGATTATTTTAAGACAATGGCATTGCTTTCGATTTTATTTATTCATTTTCACAGCTGAAGATAAATAATTTAAATTGGGATTGACATTTCAATACTTTTGATTGCAAATTAATTAAATCAGTTCGTGACAAATTATATTTCTGCTTTAATAATAGGTAGTTGCTAGAATTAATTATTGTCAAAAGAAATAATCTAATTCAAACAAACAAGTAGATAAATCTTAAAGTAGTTCATTCGTGATTAAAAAGAATTTATTTGAAAGCGGGGTGAATAAATAAATTGGCATTTTATATGCTTCCAATGAAATGAAGTTGATAAATAAATTAAATGAAAATAATTAACACTTATGGTATTAATGAAAAATATTTTTTAAATGTACAATCAATTTTAAGAAATGCACAAATAAACTTACAGCATAATTTACTTTATATTTTTTAAGTATTTATTAATATAATTAATTTCTTTATTATTTGAGCTTAGTTAATATTTATTATAATCATTAAAACGTTATATTCTAAAATCTTTTCAAATAATACAAAATAATATTTCCTTTTTTTTAATTAATAAACATTTGTTCACCTAATTTAAAGTCACAGCTTTATAATTAACCAAGCTAAATTAATTGACGATCATTTATTCTTTGGCACTTAATGAAAACGTAACAGTAAGTCCGCGAAACCTTTAACAGAAGCACATTAATAAAAATTCCGTACTTGACACGGCGAATATAATTAATGGAACCACACTTAATATTTATTATTTTTCCCACACAGAACATTGCACATACGCCCTCAAATCATAACTCATACGCCCCGTTTTACACTTACGTTTCGATAATTCTCAGAATCTGCACGGCTAATCCAAAGTTTGTCTTTCGCAGGGGGAACTACGGGGAATTCTCAATTGGTTTTGGATTTTTTTGGGTCAAATGTAACCTTTTTGCATATTCACTGCCGCAAAACAAATTGATTTTGTGCCAATTAGGATAGGATTTTTGTTTTTTTTCTTAACGTTTGATTTTTAAGAACTCATAATAGCATTATCCTTCGCACAGACACTCGTCGAATTCGAATTCTGTGGACTTATTTAGCCGCATTTACTGACGATCGCCACGATCGCTGGCGAGAGAGCATGTGTCGTTTTAAGTTGACGCGTCGGAATGAAAAACTCGCATGAATGGACCGTCGTCTGGGCAAGACGTTTTTGTTTAAAACCCCAAGACTTTGAGACGACTTCGGCTGCGATCGCCTCGCCGACTAAGTACGAGTGCTTTTAAAACTGAGCCGATCGTTCAGTTTTGTGCTTACTCGTATCTCTGTATCTGTATCTGTGTATCTGTGAGATACTCTCGTACTAACCGGAGTGCCGCAATCCTAGCCGCTGTTTAGATTTAAGGTAACAGAAGCCGAGGCTTACAGAAATTTGGCAATTGGCTAAAAAAAAAAACGCATGCTCAGCAGAGGTGAGTTTCTCCCCATGTTGAATTTTTCCTTTCCTCAGCAGGTAATTGGCCTGATTGGCGGTGGGGTTTTTTCGCATTTATGCTGAGTCACCTGTACTTTGGGTTACTTCTCTTGTTGTTTACTTATTATTTCTTGCTTTTTATCGCCGCTGGTGGTTCTAGTTAAGTGAACTTGACGCCGTTTTATAGCTTCCTTAGTATTTCCGACTTTTGGGGTTTTTCTGAGGGATATGCGAGGCGACGGCTCGGAAAGAGATACCTTTTACTCAAGGGATTGTAAGTGCACAGGGGAAAAAGTTGTCCTTAAAATATATTTTTTAAAGAAACTAATATTATACATTTTTTAATTTGGAAGATGTAAAGTATTTGTTTATTTTTTAGGAATAAACCAAGGTACCTTAAACCTACTTTCAAATAAATAAATCTCAATATTTATTTTTATTTACTAATAATATTAAATAATATGATTAAAAAATATTAAATTGAAAGTTGGAAAAAATATATTAAATATTTTAACAGTTTTTCATCATTTTAATTTTTTTTGAATTTTAATTGAAACTAAATGTAGCGATAAAACCAAGGCTAATTTTAAATGGATCATCTTCAAAAGCATGCCTAATCAATTACCAATAATAAACCCGAATTATCCACCTTGAAGGCAATGGTTGTGAAAAACTCCCCATTTCCCATAAAGCGAAGTGGAAAATTTTCCTCCATCATAGCGCAATTGTTTTTATGTGTCTAAGCAAAGTAAACAGATCAAATCGGGGGCTTGACTGCCCTCGCCAGACGGCTAATTCCGATTCCCCCTTCGTATTCAGACCGATTTAACACAAATACAAAACAGTGATCACGCACTGACGTCATAAATATATAGTAATATTCCTATTGCCTTTTGTTGATCTCACCTAACAAGATCTGAACTCTTCAATTAGAGAGATACCTGTATGTAGGTAGATAGCCGCTTTTACGGCCAAGAACTTGGTCATAAATTTAATGCATTTGATTAATTCCCCCCATCGAATGAAGGACATCAACTAGCTAAATCGATCATAACTTTCTTAGGCTATAAATAGTTTAGAATACCTTAAGGTAATTAGCATGGAATACTACCAGTAAATCTACATATTGCATTGGGATAGCTTCGGCTACTTCGTCTGTAGTGATGATAGATGATGATAGACAGCCCTGTTGCTTACTTTAGATTTCAGCACATTAAACAGCATGACCGACCGAACCGGAAACGGGTCTTTTGTAGAACAAAAATTGCCGCCACAAAGGACGTTTTCCCGCAGTTCAAAAGGGTCAAAACCGAAAAACACTCGAAAATGTTGAAGTGCTCGGTAAACTTGGTAGTCGGAAATAACTGAAATTCGCGCGGATTACAAATGACACAGTTACCCAGTTAAACGGCCAAGGATGCCACTGCAGTTATTTCTTGGCCCAAAAGACCTTAATCTAATATATACACAAGTTACCCCGAAGGTTGCCGTTGACAAGAACGACTTAATTGCAGTTGTGAAACAGAAACTCGAAACTAAAGCACAAATAAAATGTTTTTTACATTTGACAACATATTATGGGTATGGGGACAAGTTGTTGCTGCTTTTTTGGACAACCGAAAAACTTTAATTTATATTGTTTATAATTATAATTGCCAGCATTTTGCGGAAAAGGCCACGGGGGACATTAAAAAATATTCAAACTGCCGCGGCAGACGCTCCACTTGAATGGCAAGAGGAATTTACCTTTTTCGAATGACTTAAGTTAGGTCTCTTTTTTATTTTTACAGAGGCCAGTTTAATGTCCACTCATCGCAAGTTCAAGTTTGACGTAGTCCGGCGTTTAAATGGGTGATTAGTTAACGGCACGTTCGATTTAAGTGCCCTGCGACAAAGATCTTAACTGCATGATCATGTTCGGTACTTGGTACCGAGATTAAAAACACAAAAGTGCCAAAAAAATGTGGTTTTGGATAAACAAAAATGAGCGAGTGCCAGCGGAAATTAAGTTTGTTTATTAAATGTGTGAAATTGTTTTTGAAAAAATAAATATTATCAGATTTAAAGGTTCTGTAAATTTATTTTTAAAGGAAAGAGTTTTTCCGGAGAAATGAGATTTCCAGAAATCTCCTCGAAAAAAGTAAAACGTTCACACAAAAGAAATGTGCGATATTTAAACTTTTTTTTTTATCACATTTTAAGCAATTATAAATATTTCTTTTAAGTGACTTTTTAGGTATTTCGATTCATTAAAGGTGTGGAAATGTGTGAAATATTTAGTCACTAATATGGATATTTAAGTAGTCTCAGAACCTAAGTTATAACCATTATATATCTTAGTTTTAATGGTTTTAATGTTTGTAATTACTCATTTTATAACTTGCTAATCAGGAAGGTCCGGTTTGTACCCTTAAAACTTAACTGATATTACTTGATAACCAGGTGGTTAGAATTTTCTACGTCTGGGTTTGCTTCCTTAAAATGATAAAAATCCATTCTCACCAAATAGTTAATGAGCCAATATTAAACTGCAATTCCCCGCACTTCGAACTGGCCAAGCCTTAATATTGTATAGACCCTTTCCTATATAGTTTTCGCAAACTTTTTAATTTGTTTGTCAGACACTCGGCATTAATTGTTGGTCAAACAGGGGCAAGGGCTTGGATTTATATGGATATGACACTCGACGATCAACAAAGTACGTCGTCTCGAAATAATAAGAACTTTGAACCTGAGATATATTTTGATCATAATGAATAGTATTTCGCCTTTTGAAGAGGGTGTGACCAGAACGAGACACCATCCTTCACATTGAAAGTTGATTCACCTGAACGAAAACGAAAACAGGTCTCAAGTGTCGCTAGAGAGGTTACTACAAATCCCCAGCCCAAAAACCCAGCCAGAAAGATTGAGAAGATCAAACGGCATCTCATTGCCAAACGAATCGGAAATCAGACAGCACGAGCCATACCCATGAAATATGCCTCTGGATGACCTAGCTAAAACAATATAAGATTTACCTGCGCAATATAGTCGCGTTATGACTATCAACTTATTGCCAAAAAGATGACGTGAAGTGCAGAAATTTTTACATATCCATTTATTCAATTAAAGCAGGCTTACAAAACGCACTGCCTTCCAAGGGCCATAATTCACAGACGACTGGCCTAGGAGTCTAAGCCCAACTAGCCAATTGGCCAACTTTTTTCTGTACTTCTTCTTTTTTTTCATTCAATTACCGCTTGAAGGACAACCCTGCAGCAGGGTTCTGCGCAATCGTGGCTCAAAAACCATGGAAAGCAGACAAATCTCTTTATGATTCCCCCAAGAAAATGAAAAGTTTTCGCCTTGCTGTGTTGGAGGCGTTGAAATGGAAATAATTACCCGCAGACTTAATGTTTTAATTTGTGCGGAAAATGCTTTGCATCTTTGGTGAATTTTCATTTGAGTTCATATGGTTTGGGGAATTAATTGCGGCCTAATTGGAATTGAAGGGCAGGGAAAACCCGTTTAAGGAAAAATTAATTGCTGTTAGGTTAGTCGAAAAAATATATATTTATTTAATTATATTTTTATTATTAAATTAATTTAAAAATTCGTAGGCCTAATAAAAATAAAATTTTTTTTCGTATTATAAGGATAAAATATATTTACAATTAATTGTAATATTAAGAAAAATAAATAATTATATTAAATATTACAGAAAAACAACAGAAAGTTACTTGCTTGGTTAACATAGCTCTGCAAGTCGCATAATGAGATTATGTTAACATTAAAATAAAAGTCTGCATACTTTTAGGAAGATTTATAAATGACAAATATTTGTTAAGTTATTTTAACTGTATTTCATAGCCAAAAATCAATATTATTTAACTCTAACAACTTATTATAGTTTTCCAACGAAATCCCGCCTCTTTATAGACAAGGCGTTACTTGTTAGATGATCTACAAAGCAAAACAAGGCTTCCCTCGATTGCCCCACCTTTGATTTGCCTTCCCATTAATTGCCAACAAGATTTCCATTGCAATTACCAATTACTGTCAAGGCTACTAATCTTGCACAGGCTATTGGAATAATAATAATATAGTAACGTAGTAAAAATCCCCCTTTTTACTACGATCGCATTGCGGCAAGCTCCTCTTCATTTACAGTTTAATTGATCCCAACTGTAAACTAACTACAAATGGTCTTAAAATAAAACATTTACGTTTATTAAAACGGGTTTTATTCGACGTCAGGCAGTAAAGTAGTGATTGCAGTGAGCGAGAAACCAGACAGACACCAAATAGTAGAGCAATATAACTTCAGGTCGCTGGGTCTTTTGACCTCGGTTCACTTACGGTCTCGGTTAAGGGTCAACAAATTGCGGCAAACTCGTGGAATTTATTGCACTTTTTTCATTCGCAGTTCTGCAGGTACTCAATCAATTGTCATTCAGTTTGATCGATATATGTTGCACTTCACTTACCCCTGGCAAAGGACCTGCAATTACGATGATTAACTGGCTCATTGCCTGCTGCTTAATTATGCCGCAATTTTCGCTTAATTATTATGCAATAGTTTTTTCATTATTTCGGTGTATGCACTGCACTTAATTAATTTTATATGAATAAACTTTTTCCTTGTGTTTCTTAATTGTATATTTTAATTTCTTATATATTTCCAGTTATTATATTATCTGAATGTCTACGCACAAAGCCTCGAAATCGACTAAATGGCCTGAGAAATGTGGAGAGAGGCTGTGGCCCTTAGTTTACTCAATTTCAGATTTCTTTTCGCAAAATCAGGAGCGGTTTGGGGGTCTAAAAATTTTAAAAAATTTCTGAAATATTTATTAAATAACCTATATTAAAAAAATATATTTTTTTTAATCAATTGCTCATTAACTTAAGGAGAAAACATTGTGCGCTTTTTTCAGACACTTTTTAACCCCTGCTGCGCTCCTGACTTTTGAAGCATATTTAACAAGTCTTAATTGAACTGTGCGATTGACCTGTTGGCATGCGTATGACAGTACATATAGAAGCATACCAGACATTTAGACATAATTTTCATACTGTGCGTAGAGTCAGATGAAAGAAAATGATAAGAGTCAATAAGAATCAAAGAAAATTAACCCTGAAAAATTAACAAAACGAGATTTGGAATTAAACAAACTGTAATCATTATTTCTAGAAAATATTTATAACAATTTATATTTTAAAGCTTATTTCATCTTGAGTTAAATAAACTAAAAATTGACTTTCATAAAAATATTGGAAAACAATTTTTTATATCTTTAACATGTATTTTACTGTAACACTTTTTACTTTTATTAAAGTCTCTAAAACTAGACACTTCTCCTGACTTATAAGATGGGTTAGCCATAAACCCCCTTCACTGTTATAATTCTCAGAATTTTCCAACCTACCGCAAACTAAACAAACAAACAAAAAATATGATTCCTTAATTACAGGAACTTCAACCCTTCAATGTTCCCAGCAGGCTGCAAATGTCAATCAACTGGAGGCAAATAAAAATACACAAAAATGCATTCCGCATTTATTTTGCATAAATGTAAATAATAATTTCAACCCAAGGCAAACAAAATAGGCAGGGCAGAGCGGAAAAAATGGAAAATTAAATTGTGCAATCAAACCTGTGACGAGTGAGCAAAAAACCAAAAATGCCAAAGCCTGGCAAATGCAGAAATTGCTGGCTGTTGGCTGTGTGTTGTTGGCCTGGTCAGAAACAGAAGCCAAATGTCCATCAGAAATGCATCCAATGGATTTGCTAAAAAGTAGCAGGATCTCACGGCCAAAGAGGCAGAGGAACTCTGGTCTATGGACTCGGGATTAATTAAAAATGTGGCGCCTCCGGCCGCAGGCCTTCACTCATCGGCATCAAATGCACTGGCAGCCAAGTTAATTGAATTGGCTTACGGTTTTTGTGTTTATTTCCCCGGGTTTCTTCTCCAGTTAGAAATGGCCTTCCATTCTTTCATAAATAATCATAAGGCATCATTTCATATTTCCCTAAGCACGTGACCAAAACTAATTTTATTTTCATTATCCAATTGCATTCCCCGCGGCTAATCCCTCCATATAAATACCCCATATATATCTGGCTCGATCTGTATAAAACAGGGTCACCCTTTCGCTAATTTAGCAGCGTGTCTAAATTACCGGGCATCCCTTTGTCCTTTTTCCTTGGCGGTGGTGGTGGTGGTTTGATTTTTCAGCCTTTGCATACATTTCAGCGCAATCTGTTGCCTAACTAGGCGTTACATTGATGCTTTTTCTAGGAGGGTTGGGGAATAGGTCTTATAGAGGGGGTGGCATTCGTTGGCGTCAGCTGGCGAAACTCTCTAATTAGCCCCGACAACTTGTTATGAGATCACGCGAATTGAGGCCTCCGGGACTTGCCAATTGGGTGACACTGACTGCGAAGGGCGATCCATCAGATTAGAAATGAAATAAAAGTAGTTTTAGGTGAGACTTCGCCCGGTTATGAAGTAATTCTTATTATAGGATTAACTTCTGAAGGGTGAAGGCGTATAAAATCATAAAACAGAACTTGAGATATTAATAAAATAAAATACAAGGGGATAAATTGGCATGATAGATGGTTCTTAAGCTGAAATATAAGAAGAATCGTCAGGAATAGGTAATAATTAAATATTGAAAAATATATATTACTGTCAACTTCTAAGGAAACGAATATATAATATTACAGAATATTTTTTCTTAAGATGATAATAAAATAAAATACAAAGTGCAGGAATTGGAATAATTGATAGGTCCCAAGCTAAAATAAATAAAAAAACATTAAATATTATATATCCAATTGAAATATTGTAAAAAATGTGTTTAATTAAGGATTATATTGTTTTATTATAAATTATAATTATATTATATGGATATAATGGAATAATATTAAACTAATTTAAAATGGAAAAACTGGATTATTTTAATAAAATGTATTAAAATCATCAATGATCTCAGCATTCACTTTAAGAGGCAATTCCCTTGAGAAACAACTCACACCTAACTCCCCAACTTTTTTTCTTGACATCAATAAATTTTCGTGTAAATTTGTTTGACTAATTACTTCCGTTGCTGCGATCTAATGTGACAACTACAATGCGGCATAAATTGCCAACTTACTTCCGTTTGGCTGAGTCGCTGAATTCGTTGCCCACAGAGAGTCACATAACTCAGTGAGACATGAAAATTAATTAAAGTTCTCCTTGCGAGGATCTCGACTGCAATCTCGAAGGACTCGAGTCAAGTAGCCGCCGAATGTCCTTTTGCTGCTTTCACACGTTGTAGCAAACATCGTCCTTTTTTCCATTTTACCTTCTTGGCCGCAGCGTCAAGTGAGGGAATCTAGGATTTTTCAACCCCCTTTTCGAGTCCTGTGGGCTTGCTTCTGTTATTATTGTTTCGAGCTGTCAAATTTCGTTGTTTCCTGCTATCCTTTATCCTTTATCCTTCCATCTCTGCGTCTCCTTTCGTGTAATTTTATTAATCACAACAACACATTTGTTGTCTGCTGCTACCCTTTTGCTCCTTTATTATTGTTATTATCCTTTTGAGTTTCTGGGTCTGTGTGCCGCCTTGTGTGTCCTGTCATTTAGTTTTGACTAATTATGCAATTTGTATGCAATAAAAAATATTAATTGCCGAGCTCTCGTCTCTTCTCTTGGTAAAAATTATGCAACTGAACTCTCGTTCGCTCGCTTTGATTTTTTAAAGCTTTGTTTATTTATTTTTTGCTGTTGCAATTCTGCGAAAATTCCGGGCGTGGGTTGAGCAGAGGATATGCGAATTTTCCAGTTGGCTTAATCAGCGCCCTCATGCGTATATCAAAAATCAACCAAGTTCAGCTGGAAAAAAATTGTAAAAAATAATATTGCAAAAATTTCTCCTTTGGTTTTGATGGTAAAAAACGCGGCAAGAATACTCCATCAGAGGTCATAGACTGCAAGGAAAAAAGGGGTAAATTAATTATTGCTTTAAAAGGTTGAAAAAAATATAAAACTTAAAGAAACATTTTAAAGGAATATTATAAATATTATTTAATAAAAAACTGCATAAAATATCTTTAAAACTGATGTGTAAGTTAAACATAGTAACACTAATTAACCCATTTTATTGCCTATTTATTAACAATTTGAGCCGCCCACTTAAATTAGCTTTTCTCACGTAATTACACACCTAACTAGGCCCACTTAACAGCCACTCAACTGAACGCCACTTTGCAACCACATGGTCCAAAAACACAAATAAATAAATGCGAGCCACCGCAAAACCACAACACTACCAACAAACCACATCACACACACACACCCATTTAATGTGTAAATTTCATAAATTAACCAATAAAGTTGGCAATTATTTCCATACAATCATGAATGGATAAAAAAACACGCACACACACACACCATGTGCAATCAAATTAAGTGAAATAAAGTCATAAAATAAAGAATGGAAAATATTTTCATAAACTGTTTTGGGCGGCGGGTCATGAAAACTTTTTGGGTGAATAAAAATAAAAAATAATAAAAAAGCGAAAAGGGAGCGAAAAACTTGGCAACTAAAAATCGCTTCATTCTAATTACTTCCTTTCGCGACTCCGCTGAAGGACTTCCGCCAGCAGGACACGTCGTCTAGTCCAAGTTCAAGTTGAAGTTCGGCGATTTTAGCAGGAATGCACAAAGTAGGCGGAGAAGGATGAGGGGGCGTGGCGCATAAAACAATCGTTTTGTAATAAAGATGAAAATTTTATTAAAAGATGTCGGAAACAGATGTCGCCGGGCAGGACGAGAACGAGAACGAAACGAGAACGAACTCCGAACCCTGGAATATCCTGAAAGGACCTCCAACCACTGGGCAGCAAAAGCCAACGACAACACACACTTTATAATCTTTTATCGCATTTTTTCTACTTGGCTGACACAAAGAGCGTATTTATGCGACTGTTAACGTTATGAAAAGCCCATAATTTCGCAGCCACCCCAAGAGAATTCTCTAGCTGCTGCTCGCTGCGAATATAATAAAAATAATAAACGTTGTCCTGAAAATCGATGGCAAACAGAATTCGCATTCATTTCGATGGGATGGTTGGGCGTGGTGGGGACATGGCCATGGCAGCAGCTGATATCGACAGTTAACTTGGCTGGAATGCTTTTTCTATATCGTGCTTCGCATCGAGTGTCGTGTATAAATGTTTGCGCTTTATTATATTGCCCCAGCCACGCCCCCAAACCAGAACCAACCACTCGACCACCCATATTTATACCCCAACCCAATCTTTGGCAGCATCTTGTGACATTTTACCTTTTTTTTTTTGCTCCGCTCCGACTGCAGACGATACACGATAATGATATCCATATAATGATGCGGCTGTCAACGGCATTCGATTCCACGAATGCGAGTATTTCCCCCCCCAAAAAACGAACCATGAAGTTGTTTATTCGTTCTGGAGTGGCATGTGGCAGCGATGACAGAAAGAAGTCTTTGAATTTGGCCAACTGAATTTACCTGCAAGGGTATTTTCGCGCAGATTGGGTAAAGTAAGTTCAAAAAGGAAGCAAGTTGAGTTGTCAGAAGCTTCAGGCTTTGATAAAGCAGTTGGAGATGTGTAGTAATAAGCTTTGATATTATTATCATTATGATGAGGAGTCGTATCATCTTCTGTTTGTGAAATGTCTCAATGTTTTGTTATTTTTTCTTGAAAGAGGTTGTAGGTTAAATGTATCAGAGAAAAGAGATCGATTTAGTTCAAAGAAGTTCAGGGAATAAATTGCCTTTGATCCGCACAGCTATCTAAAATCAATAACGTTTTGAAATCAATTACAAAGCTGTCAAAAAGTATGCAACAATATTTTGCAAAAGCAGAAGCGGGCTTTTTTTTACTGCCTACTTTTAGTTAGTTTTATAAGAGATTTCAAAACTTTGTTAGTATCAGAAACATTTTTCATTAATTTCTCAATCTCAAAAACCAACCTCTATTATACTTTTTAAACACTTTTATAAGTGAATTTTTCTTTATTATTCTTACCTTTAAAATGTTAAAAACAATATTCATTAATTTCTTATTCCCAAAAATAAACCTCTATCATTTAATCTATGACATTTCCAGCAATTCCTCTTTATCCATCAGCCATAACGTACTGTAAGCCCAACAATAAACCCACAAAGCCCAGCCAAAAAGCCAAACGTTAACAGCACAAGCACAATAATCCCCAATGCAGAGACCCAACAACATCATTTACATATTTCCAATTCGGCAAACAAATTAAAAAAATAAAAATGAAAATAAACTCGGGCCATGGCAACACTCTGAAAAACAATTAAAAGTTTGTCTTCAACACCTCCCCCTTTCCTTTCCCCCAAAAAAAGGGGGAGGGGGGATAAGGATATATATTTTTTGAGGGGGGCTTTCGACAAAAGTCTGTGTTTCGGTGACCCCTTTCATTTGTCAAAAAGCAGCAGCTTTCTGCCATGACAATGGCAGATGGAATCCGTATCCGTATCCGAAATTCAGTTCAGGACGACTACTGCGCATTCAGCCCACTTATCAAATAATTGTCCTCATATTATGGCGACTACAAAAAGAGATGGAGGAGCCCGGGTAAATTGTAGAAAATGGAAAATATTCTGCTCCATGTGTCGGTGGCAAATAAAAATGTAAGGACTCTTCAGCACATCCACACACACGCCTTTGCATAAATGATGATGGCATGATGAGAACTTTTAATCATTATTATCACATATTTATACGCTTATATGAGCATGTTTTATGTACTCGCTGCCAGCAGAAAGGCAGAAGACGTCGAGGTCCTGGCGATACGGGGTAATCCTTTGAGGCGTGCTCCATATGAAAGCAAAAAGCCACAAATGGCAGCGCAAAACAATCTGAGCTGGGGCCTTTGTTATCCTTGTACTTCTTCCTATTGTCGAGGGCACTTCTGCTCCTTTCCTCGCCTGATGGGTTTCCAATTCGAGTGAGGCCACGCCCTCTTCAGCGGGGAGGTCCTTCTCCTCCTTCGAAGCCCCGAACCACTTCACAAGGGTTGCTCTGTTCGCTCTCTCTCTCTCTCTTTCTCAGTGTGATGTGCCAGCACACAATAGAGGCCAAAAGGACATACACATCCTGGCTTTATCTAGCTTTCCTAAGCTTACATAACCCCAGCCAGGCGATGCTCAGCCATTTTCGCATTTACCACGCTTTCGAAGCAGAGTAAATAAGTCATCATTGTCGATAAACTCGATTGTCGTCATCAACGAGGACAACTAATTTGCGGTCATAATAAAAGTTAATCTACTGACTCCTTGGCCGCTTGCCGGGGAATTCGTTTCTTTTTGTCCACGGCGACGGTGCCTGCAACAAATTGCTTGCGTAAATTCAAAAGTTTTTGGATGGAGAGGTCCAGTGCGACTCATAGAGCTTATTTTTATGAATTTATTTGTTAATAAACTATATTGTGATATTTCCTTGAATTAAACACGAATTTTTATCACCGAAATAAAACTTTTATAGGATTTAGATATTTACTGAACAAAAGGGTTTTTACCAACACGTAACTAAAACCAGTTGGGAATTATAGTGTTGAAAAGGCAGTAAGCTTCAAATTTTTAAATAAATAAACCTTTAAATCCTAACAAATTTATAAAAAAGCGAATTAAAATATTATAATAGCTTTTAAAGTTAATCTTTAACTTAATTTATATTGGTAACTGAAAGAAATATATTTTCAAATTTAATATAATATATTAATATATTTTTTATTTAAAAAACACGCGCGGTAAATTAAATTTAATTTACAATTGAAAATATTTTTCAAAAGACACTTAAAAGTTTTTAAATATTTTTTTAAATGTAAAAGAAATATATTAAAATATTTTTCGTAATATATTTAAAAATTATAAGAAGTATTTAAACTAGCTGACCAATTTGCCCCACTGTGCGACACCGTGGAATAGCAGCACAAATCTAATAAGATCGAGGGAAATTCAGTTCAAGGCAGCGAGTGGCGCAGGCAACAAAACAAGAAAATTAAATTTTTATTGTTTTCACACAAATAAAATCAAATAAAAAGCGAACAACAATAACGAGCAGGCAAAGGCTAAACAGGACACTCACCAACACACACACGCACTCTCCCGCAAAGAGAGTGAGAAAAAGAGAGAGAGAGCAGGATATACATAAGGACGAAGAATCACGTGCCACGCAGAAGGCACTTTTACTGGGCAGGAGAAACCAGCCAACCAACGGCGAGCAACCCCTGAAATCGAAAATCCTGGTAATCCTGGGATGCTGCATCCTGCGCCTGCCAGGATATTTGGCCACCGCATTCAGTTCGATTTGAGCACTCGACGCGAACGCGACAACTGACGGGAAATAAATACTCGAAATATAATAATACGGATAAATATAAAATTTACGGAAAATAAATATAGAGCACTCAGCTCTTGGAAGTTATGTCTACGGCCTTCCTCGTGGACAGTCTCCTGCACGCCCAGCAAAGCTACACGGAAAGCCAGCTTCAGCTGAAGTCCAGCCTCAGTGAGATGCTCCTGTCGCGTCGTTCGGGTGGCGGCGATCCTGTGGTGGATCCTGCGGAACAGCCCTCCGCCGAGTCCTGCGGCTGCTCCAAGTTGCGCGGCTACAAGTGTGATAAGTGCCGCGAAATCCTTCGTGCCGAGAGTGTGGACAGCATCGAGATGGAAATGGACGAGGACGACGGCTCCTCGTCGGCGGATGAAATCGTGGCCGATATCGGCAGTGTCGAGGGCGAGGAGCCGCCCATGGACCTGGATGAGGATGGACTGGAGGACGAGCTGGCCGAGGTGGACGAGCCGGTGGCAATCAAATTGCCCAAGGTGGAGCCCAAGGAGACCAGCCTGCCGGCGGCGGGCAACACGATCCTCAAGGATACGAACAACAAGCCCATCCTCAAGTTCAGTGTCAGCGCGATCCTTGGCGACACCCGAGAGGGAGTTCGGGTTAGAAATGGTAAGTTATCATGAAAAGAAGATATAATATTATCTTTAGGGGATTATTAGGTACCTACAATTATTTAGGTTCTTTATTAAAATTTGTATCCTCATATATTTTTTTTCCTTATTAATGTAATAAATTAATCAATTTTCTTTAAGCTCTATTAAAATTACTTATACACGGCGATTAAAAATTATTAATATTTCCAGTTCCATATTATAATTCCTCGTTCAATGGTGTGATAATTGATTAAATTATTAGTAAGCCCCCATTAAATGATTGATTTATGAGTTATTTAAATAGCATCTAAGACGGAATTGAATATGCCGATGGAATTATAATGCTAGGCGCACTATAAAATAAATTCTGAAATTTATTACCGTTTATAAAAAAGATAAAGCACGTTTAAAGTTTTCTTTATTTAGGCGTTAACTTCTTATTAAAGAAAGCATATTTTATATTTCACAATTTCATGAGCTTAGCCGCAATTTTAAGTATGGATTAAAAAATAAATATTCAATTACATGTTTTTAATCGTTTTCTTATACATATGGTCTATTTAATTTTTGATTTTCGATTAAAAGTAATATTTAATGTTTATTGTTTATTTTATATCTTATTCTTATTAAAAACTCATAATGGAAATATTTTGTATTATAATTTAAAATAATTGTAGGTCCATAGAAAAAGACATAAAATGCTTTTAATCCTTTTCTTCTTCTTTCGAAACCCTTTCTGCAACAATGATAATATTTTTTAATTACCTCATCTCTGCATTCCAACTCTGAAGTGGTCCTAAGTCCCTGAGATAGTTTCCTCCAATTAGGTTCCCGCCGCGGGCTGCTTGAGAGAATGCCATAAAAAGGCTTGGCAATTAATTTGCCGTGGCTAATGCCAAACGAAAACAAAATACCGAATACAATTGCAATATGAAAAGCCAAAAGAATAACAAATCTAGACGAAAGTTTCCCGAAGAATCTCCTTTCCTCTCTGAAAAAGGGAGTGAGTCCGTCCAAAAGTCCTGGTACTTCGCAGTTGCCTTAGTTTTTACGCCGTGATTTTATTGTGTGTCGGGTTTTTGGCCTTTAAGCCCTCGGGGCGTTTCACCGCTGAGCTGGCAGGCTGTAAAAACACAACCAGACCTAATCATGTTTAAATTATTGAGCCAGAGAGCTAAAGACCCCCTATGAAACAAAGCCGCATAACCAGTTCGGCATATTCACATCCTCACTTCCGTTGAGGATCTGAATGGGAGAGATCCTCTGCCGCGTGCTGCTTACAACGGGGGATGAGAATCATATGGAATATGGAATAGTTCTGGAAAAGGTCCTGAAAAAGTAGGCGGAACCAATTGGCCATCAGTCAATGTAACAGCTTTGCCTTGGCCGTTTTTTACTATTATTCTGTTTTAGTCTCTGGGATTTGTGGGATTTAATAGTCATGTGATTATGGCATCGCGGTTTACTTTTCCATATTAATGAGTGGGCCGGACCTTCTGATTTCCCGTGTTTTATGACTATTTTTTATGACATTTTATTGGCGATCTTTTGGGGTTAAATCGTGCTGTTTTTTTATGGCAAACGCGTGGCAAAAAATATAGCTAAAATGCGATATGTTTACCAATTAATAGTTGTTATTGAATGGGTTTGATTTTACTTAATTTATTTGATGAGTATAACATATGTTTTAGATATTTTTAGATATAATATTAAGCCAAAGATTTTATGAGAATTATAAATTAATTTTTATTGAATGTGTTAAATTGTATTGCATTTATTCAAAATATTTAGTATTTTTGTTCTTCTTTAAATATTTCCTCGAATGAAAGTTCCTCATAAAAATTATTTTATTTGTTTAGAAGCCTCTAATTCGCTTCTAATAACATAAATAAATTAATTAAATAATATAAGCTATTCAAAATAACTTCTAATGTCTTAATATCCCAACCAAACTTTTTTTATGATTTTATTTGGTATTGCCAAAATTCCTACTAATTGCCATCGTATTCCGATCAATGATTGGATTTAACTTGCCAAATGTTTCCCTCAAAATGTAAATGGCTTTTTCCCTTCGAGTAAGCCACAAATGAACTTTTTTGCCAGGGCCATAAACCAATAAGGCCAAAAACTTGCCACATTTTCGCAGCACAGATGCAGATACAGAAAAGTCGGTAAACCGCCGACTACGAACAAAACAAACAAAAGCGAACAATTATAACTTAATTTGTGCGCTCATTAGGCACACATGTGTGCCATACACACACACACTCCTACACACAAGGATAATTGGTATCCTTCCATATAGAAATGGAAATTTTCGGGGCTAAAAGCAAAAAGCTGTTGGCCACAAAAGTCGAAAAGCATCAAATTGAACGCGCACACACATTTGGCAAAACCAAAAACTAAAGAGGCGTTAATTCGTTAATTGTTTCAGCTCTCTAATCGAATTAAAATCATATCCTGGATATCCTGCAGCAACTGCCAGCCTGTCAGGATGAAAGGGCGGGGGAGAAAGCGGCTGCCTTTTTGGGGGTGTTTAATTAGAAAATGAAATGCACAGGGCTCCAAAAATCTGGGGGCTTCCATCCCCCGATATCCTGTATATCCTGTATATAGCACATCCTTCTGCTGACTCAAAGGCGCCAAACTTTGCTCTCAAGGTGTGTGTTGCTTGTGTGTGAAGTCCTTTATCCCCGGAGTTTGTGTTTGCTTTAATTATGCCAACTTCACACTGACACTTCAAAGCAGATTTCATTTTCCATTGTCTGCGAATGAGAGTGGTAGTGTGTGGGTGTGTGGGTGTGTGTGTGGGGGGGTGGGGGGGTTTTGGAGGTTATGGCGCCTGTCTGGAAATTGGCAAGACAGCACATAACACGCTTCAACGATTCCTTGAGAATGAGCCAAGTCTCGAGGCATTGGCAGATGGCTTTCAAGGCTGATAATCTGACAATCTGACACTTCAAAGTGGTTTTGGGATTGGGAAAAATATTAAATTCAATTGTATTATACAAGTTATATTATTAAAAATATTATATCAAAAAAACTTTATTTTTAAAATTTATAATTAAAATAATTTTTAGGCTTGACCTTACACATCAAGAAAAGAGTGCATTGAACTACAAGATTCCATTTAATGGTGTTCAGTAGCAAACTCCGTAGATTCATTTATTTGTTCGAACCTTGTTAACTTTTATTACTATATAAATTTTAAATAATTTATAAATTCCCCTTTGAATAGAATTAAATGCTTTTTTTTCCTTACGATTTTTTAAAGTCAGTTTAAAGGGGTTTAACGTCAATTTTAATATTAATCTATTTATATCTATAAAAGAAGGCCCATTTTAAATGGGAAATTTCAGTTTTTTATTCGAACCTTGTTAACTTTTGTTTCTATATTTATTTTAAATAATTTATAAATTCCTTTTTGATTTTCTATGAATAGATTAAATTATATTTTTTATTAACGATTTTTTAAGGTCAGTTTAAAGGTTTTTAAAGTCACTTTCAATATTAATCTATTCATATCTGTAAAAGAAGGACCATTTTAAATGGCAAGTTTAACCAGCTAGGAGAACGGCTATACAACAAAAATCTAAAAAAAATTACCTGAAATTGGAAAATACTTTACTGTAATATACCAACAATAAATTGTCACAATAGTCGATTCCAAAATAATTATTTTTTAATTTATTGGAATTATTTAATTTTTAAATGATGTTGTTCCCTTTTTACCTAAGCTTTTTTCAAGTGTCTCCCTTTTCGAGCAGCATACTTTCGGGCACAGCGACAGACAATCGGTCTCCGCGCTTTAGTGACTCATTCACCACTAATGGCCTCGACCACTCTTCCTCCACAGAATTCATGCAACCGCAGCATATATGGCCTTATCTACAGCAAAACTTCATGCAGCAGCACTCGCATCAGTATCAGCAACACCATCAGCAGCAGCAGCAGCATTCGAATCCCCACCAGCAACACCAGGCGTTGCCAGTGCCAGGACATCCCCATCCTCATCCGCATCCGCATCACCATCATCATCACCATCATCCGCAACCAGGGGCGGGGCACGCCCACTTTCCGCATCCCGCATTTCTAACGCATCAACTGCCGCCGCATCAGCAACACCAACAGCAGCAGCAGCAGCAGCAACATGCACAGCAGCAACATCAGCAGCATCCCGGCAATAGTTGTCAACCGCAAACCGCATCCTCGTCGTCGTCACCTGGCAGCACAATTAGTGATAGCGACAACAATCACGGCGGAGGATCGAATGGAAATTCTGGCCAGGATGGTCGACCGCACGACCTGGCGAATTCCAATCCCGACGAGGACAACGCCAGTCGAAGATTAACGCAAGACAAGCAGCTGCAAGGAGGAGGAGGAGGATCAGGAGGAGGAGGTGGTGCTGGTCATGGCCATCCGACGCCTCCGCCACCGCCTCCTCCGCCGGTGATTGCCAAGCCCATGCCCAGCCGTCCCACGCCCTTCCTGCCGCACACCCTCAACCACCCGCACCTCCACTCGCTGCTGGCGCACTGCCGCAATCCCTACATGAGTGGTAAGAGTTCGAACCCTCTATGTAAACTCCAAGAAATATCAATCGATTATCCTGGAATTTGGAAAATCTCGTTTATTTTTCGAACCATATTTTCTTACAGAAAGTTCAAAAAGATTTTGGTAAAATAGCAATATATCAATTAATTTCGAGACTCTCCTTTTCATAATCTCTTATTATTTTTATACCCTTGCAGAGGGTATTATGATTTCAGTCAGAAGTTTGCAACGCAGTGAAGAAGACGTTTCCGACCCTATAAAGTATATATATTCTTGATCAGCATGACTAGACGAGTCGATCTAGCCATGTCCGTCTGTCCGTCTGTCCGTCTGTCCGTCTGTCCGTCTGTCCGTCCGTCTGTCCGTCCGTCTGTTTCTACGCAAACTAGTCTCTCAGTTTTAAAGCTATCGGGCTTAAACTTTCCCAAAAGTCTTATATCTATTGCAGGTAGTATATAAGTCGGAACGAGCCGGATCGGACAACTATATCATATAGCTCCCATAGGAATAATCGGGGAACAAAATGTAAAAAAATTATATCTTGGGTGTTTTTGAACCTATAACCTCCTACTTTTGGAAATGCCATTTTTTATCTAATTCTGAATTTCGAATAAATTTTTTTCAAAATCGGACGACTATATCATATAGCTGCCATAGGAACGATCGGAAAATTAATGGGAATATAATAGGAAATAAATTATTGCTTCGTTGGTTTTTATCGTATTCTCTTCTACTCTGGGATATGACTGTTTTTAAATGTTTTCGAATTTCGATTTTAATTTTATCAATATCGAACTACTATATCATATAGCTGCCATAGGAACGATCGGAAAATTAGTGATTAATAGGAATTATCTGCAAGGGTATATAAGCTTCGGCTGGCCGAAGCTAGCTTCCTTTCTTGTTTTTTTTAAGAAAAGATTTTTTAAAGATTTTTTAAAGAGTATTTTAAAACAAAAGTTGTTTAATATTCTTATATTGGATTTGTGTAAGACATAGAAAGCTAAATTTAAAAAGAGTTTAGTAAGTTTTGATGATGTTGACATCCAGTTAAAATAAAGTTGTATCCTCAACATTAAAAAAATTCAATTATTTTAAAAATTTTTTAAAAATATTTTAAGAATTGTTTAAAAATATATACTAGTTTTAACATTTCTATAAAATGGCCAGTTTTCAAATTATGGACGTTTTAAAAACAAATTTATAAACCTTCACAGTTTTTAAAATTTTTCTAAAGCCTTTTAAAACTTGAAATACTTTTTCCAAATTCCTTGAATATATTTTCGAGTGTAAGGTCCCCTAATTGCTGTCCAACTGTGACACATCCCCAACCAAATCCGATGGTCACCCCCTGTAGTGCCCATTAACAAGTGTTTTGGTCTAATGCATTTCCTATTTCCTCTCTCTCTCTCTCCCTCCCGATGCAATAATTGCAGTTGGCGCCCAAGTGTTTCCCCTGCCTCCTGGCCAGGGATTCCCCTGGGCCCATTCGACACGTGGGAAGCCCCGCCGTGGGATGATGCGACGTGCCGTCTTCTCAGGTGCGTAGATGGGGGAACCCAACCTCAGTCTATAAGGGATTCAATTAATTGCCTTCCCGTTCTTGCAGATTCGCAGAGGAAGGGTCTGGAGAAGCGGTTCCAACAGCAGAAGTACATCAGCAAGCCGGATCGCAAGAAGCTGGCCGAAAGATTGGGATTAAAGGATTCTCAGGTGAGATAAATTAAATGTTTTATTCACGATGAATCACAATTTTATATAAGTTAGCTTGCCCAAATTCATTGGTATAGACAAATTGATTGTGTTTTAAACAACTGGGGGCATAGCTCAGGGGTAGAGCGTTCGACTGCAGATCGACAGGTCCCTGGTTCAAATCCGGGTGCCCCCTAGTTATATTTTTGATTATAACTATTTTACTTACTAAGTGTGTGACGTTCAAATAGTAACGAAGAACCCCTGAAGTATGCAGCATCATAAAAATATAAAATATTTTGGAAATTAAGAAATGATTTTAGAAACTACATTTAATTAGTCGTTAGAAAATATTATATCAGAATTTTTTTATGAGATGGATATTACTTTTTAAACTTTTTAAGAATTTTAGTAATATTGTTTTTAAAGCGATAAAGTCTTCAGCTTTATTTCTTTTAATTCGATATTGGGATGTTGTATATGTTTTGTGTTGGTAAACACCTTGATGATTCATCGCTGTTCACGAACAATAAAAATCAAGCTATTATATAAGTTGCTTGGCGAAATTCATTGCCTTTAAGTTGTTACTCGGAAGCAAATAATTCAACTGGGGGTATAGCTCAGAGGTAGAGCATTCGGTTGCAGCTCGACAGGTCCCTGGTTCGAATCCGGGTGCCCCCTTTTTTAATTTTTATTAAAACATTTTTTATTCAACTTAAAAATATTCATATATATTATGATTATAATATAACCTTTTTAAGTTATATTTCCTAACATTAATATCAGCGTTTCATCTTGAGCCAGTAGCCAAGTTTTGTATTCCTTAATTTGTTAAATTATTGCATCATTTTTTATATAAATATAATCATCTTATTTTCGACTCAAGGTAGAATTAAAATTTCGTGTGTCGATAAAAAAATAAGAAGTGCCTAAAAGTAGGCAATATTTTTTGTTAATTTTGTAAAGGCGAACAAAGAAATCGTTAATACTTTATTTTTTACATCCAATAAATAATTTAAAATTAACCCTAAAATATTTACCAAACTTAAAATATTTTATTAGAGTAAAAAATCTAGTTTGTCTCATACGTTGTTAAAGTTTTCTCACCCTAGTTTCTCTAAAGTGCCCCCAAACAACACCCAATTAGCCTTTCTAAACCCATTTCTCTCCGCTTTGTTTACAAAGCAAAAACTTTACCCACTAAACTCTGTAAATTTGGTGTAAGCAATCCATAAAAAATCTGCTCCCTTAAACAAAACAGAAAAATCAATAAGCATAATGAGCACAGAATTATGCCATTATAAAATTATATTTAACCGCTTATGAAAATGTGCGCATAGCGAACTTTTCGAATCAGCTTTAATAAGCAGACAACAAAAGGCGACGGGCGAGTAATATAAATATAAATATAAAGGTCCCCCGAAAAAGCCGAAACAAAAAGCGAGCAAAAGTGGATAAAACTCCGCCCTGGAAGCTCGACTGCAATGGCTGCGCACGGGAAAATGGCAGAAAACCGGAAAGTGGGAGGGGTTTTTCCCCCTCAGTCGACGCTCCTTGAAATGCGCAGTCGCTTTCTTATACATATCACAGATATATACAAACCGATTTATATATATAGAGAGAGAGAACACAGAGGTCGAGGTGGAAGTATAATGAAATTATAACGAGCTATAAGAAATTCATGTCGGCTGAGACGGCGGGCAGATTTCATTGATTGCCGACTTTCCCAAACGGGCTTCAATAATTAAATTAATTTTTGTAAAGAGAAAAGGGAGCCTTTTTTTCTCACATGGCTGCGAAAAATTTGCGTGGCCAATTCGGTCTTGTCACAATGTAATCGATCACAACTCAATCACAGTGGAAAGTCATCCCCATCCCCGATGAAAAGCCGATGATGATGATGATGATGATGATGAGTCTGCTGCTGATGACTGACAATGTCACGCCAAATTAGTGCAGCTCTTTTTTGTTCTTTTCGCCGCTTTTCACTGGCATATGATTCATAAAAATTTCATAATTGCACAATAAGCGTGTCCAGTTTGCAGGAAATTCGGGAATTCATCAACTCATTGCAGAGGTTTACGCCCCTTTTTCGGGGCAACCCAATTGCTCGATCGATCACTTACACCCTAATGATCTTATAATTTCCGCATCTGGAAAAAGATCGTCTACTGAAAATGCGACAGTATTTCATTTGTTAAATTTGTTACTCAACGAGAGTTGGAAACTGCATAATACATATAGAGGCTACCCTCTAGGTTTTAAGATCCCCGAACGTTAAGTAATAGACATTTTTATAGTGATTGATTAAGCAGTTACTCGCTTTAGCTAACTAAGTAGGTTGCCTTAGATTTATGGAGTTCACTGAATTCTATATAGATCAGAAAACCCGCCTGAGTTATAAATTAACTTGGTTATAACTTAATGGAAAAAAACCGGTGAAAAAAAGGTTAAACTTTAAAAATGTATTTAATGGCTTATTTTAAATTAGAAATTGTGATAATGATTTAAAAATAATATTTTGTTTCTTAAGTAACATCATCATAAAAAAATATATTTTTAAAAAATATTTTGTGCATTTAATTTTATTAAATATTTTAATATTTATGTGGAACTTCTAAAAAAATTTATATTTCGAATATCATTTAAAGCTACTTTTCTGTAATATTTTTCCCTAAAAGTTTTAGCTATTATTTGATGATTATTGCCCTTACTTCGGTTATAAATCTTCAGTTGGAATACTTGAAAACATATATCAAGTGCAGTTAGTCAAAGTGTGAAAATGGGTAAAACAAAAGGCACAGGCAGAAAAAACCCAGTGAAGAAAAACAAGCTAAAAGAAAGCTTGGTGGCGACGGCAAAAATGTGGAAAAATGTCAGAAAAATTCGCAATCAAATCGCAGCGGGTGTCCAGCTTGTGGTGGCTGGACGAGGGAAATTCTGGACACAGGATGCAGGATTCCAGGACAGGGAATGGGAATGGGGATGAGGACCTCCAGGCTTAAAGGACAAAGGACACACAAAGTGTTGGCCAGCCGGCGGCGATGGGAGCTCCATTAACGATAGAGATTTTTGGTTTGGGGACTGGGGTTCCTTTTTCCCACATGGAGTGGGTGATGAACGAGTGCGGATATTCACACTCGAGTGACACAGGTTGAGTGGGTGAGTGTTCAAGAGTGAGTGTGAGTCCTTGTGGCTGCATTGCACTGCGCCTAGTTGTATGCAACATGATTTAAGAGCCTCCACATCCTTGCTTTTGCTGCACTTTTTGCAGCCCATCTGCTGTTCATTTTGCTGCACAGTGCCAGCCATAAATATCAGTACACCCACTGCACTGGCCTGCAATTTGAAGAGAGAGTGGATTGGGGCCTTTCATTGTCCAGTGTCGCGTGCCTTGTGGTTTGCCCAACCAAACGCTGCATTGATGATGCCCTGGATGCCAGGTGATTCATCATTTCGAGTGTTGTTCATTGCAACGTTTATTGCGATTTTTACAAACGCACTCGAGAAAAATCGCTGGCAGTCCCAAAACCGCCAGCGTTTATTGCAGCCAACGCGATTTATGGGCGGTTTCGGTGCGTTTTTCGCTTTTGTTTTGTTTTCGGTTTGCAATGCAAGTCACGTTTCGGAAATAATTAACTAATTGTGTTATCAGTATGGTATTTTCATCTAGAATGCATTATGAGTTAGCAGGTTGGGGTACTAAATTAATTTTTGTCAAATTAGCATTCAACAAAATTCATTAGCCAAATGAAAGCATGTAAATAAAGATTTTATTACTTTCTTAGTCATGCACACTACGTAAATTCTAAAAGAAAACACATAAAAGAATTTAAAAATAATAAATAATTTTAAATAATATTTTAGCATCCATAACAGTAAAATATATAATTTCCAAAACAAACAGATAACAGAAATGAGTCAGTCAATTACTAAAAAAAATATTAAATAGATTTGAGAACTGAATATATTATTTTTAAGCACTGCATTTAATGATTGGTACTTATTTGCATTGCAAAAAAATCGTATAAAAATCGTTTCAACCATATAAATGCTAGTTTTATGACTGGCTGATGAACTCTGTATAATTCCTAAAAATAAAGCCCATCAGGCACACTCCTTCAATCAGTCACGCCCTCTTCAAAGAAAACTGCAAGTGACAGTTACCAGCCTCATAATCCGCTGGCTATAAATTTAATTGCCATTAATGACACTCGAAGACAAAAAGGCGGTGGGAAAATCGAGGAAAAGGGGGAAATAAGCTCAAAGTTGTCCGCAGGCGGCTGCCAAAATCACGCAGCGGAAATGAAAACATCTTGAGGCCAAATGTGATTTGCATTTTTAAATCAATACACAAAGGCTCAAGGAATCGGTGATATATATATACAATACGAGTTTTTCAACCCCCGCACACACGTGTCTGGCTTACGACCCTCTCTTTCGCACAGAGCAACTTTTTAAGTGTCGTGTCCAAAACAAATTCGTCTGTTTTTGATTTGTCGAAAAATGGGGGAGAAAAGCGGTAGCTCGAATAAAGGAAATTCCCGCCAACGCTTGGCAATCAACTGTGGAATTTCCACCCATTTCCCCATATATCTCTCACTCTCCTTTTGGCATTTTCACGTTATAAATATTTTTATTTTCCATTTCGTCTGGATTGTCTTTTGTGTGTGTGTGTTTTTTTTCGTGGATTTATTTGGGGGGGGATTCCCACAGCAGACGCGTGCAGGAGATTCTGCTGTTTTATTTGGTTTGCAATTTCGATTTCTTTTTCGCGGTGGCGACAGAAGCCAGGGGCTTTAAATCAAATTGTACGATAAATAATCCCTGAATGGGAATCGAGAGTATTTAACACTCGATATGGGTTGGTCTTTTACGTTGTTTGCATTGCTTTTTATGGGTCTTGTTATCCCTTAAGGACCGTTTTGTGGTGGAATATCAAAGGGAACTGGATTAGATTTAAGATAAAAAGTTTAATATTCAATAGAGGACTAATTCAGTAAAATGTATTTTTAATGTTTTTGAATTTTTCAAACAATTTATGACGCACTTAAAATTTATGATAGGATTTTTGGCTTATAAGTGTCACAAAAATCATAAGGATTTAAAAATAATTTGTAGAGGTGTCTTAAAGTATGCAACTATATAAATTTAACATAGTGGTTACTAATTAGAGACATAACCAAAATATTTGTTTGAATTTTTGGTTTATTTTATTCAAAATAAATGTCACAAAAATCATAAAGATTTTAAAATAATCTCCAAAGGTGTCTAAAAGTATGGTACAATTTATAAACTTATTTTCACTGCCTACTTTTAGGCACCTTTTAAAGTTATTTCAACTTAATATACACAACTCAATTAGTATCTTATACTTCCCAAATCAAAGAACGCTTAAGTTCAAAATGTTCATAGCTCAAATTTCATATCAATTTGCCAATTTGCAACCCTCCTCGTCAGAACATTAAAAACCATCATTCGCAGCTTTGGTTACAAAATAAATTGTTGACAAATTGCTAAATAAACGGTCGCCGGCCACAAGCCAAAGTATTTTGCAAGCACTTCTGGCCTCCTTCTCCCGAAACAATAACCACAGAAAAAAGGGGGAGGACTCCAAATGGACCATGGTCAGTAACCCAAAACGCACTGCCAACTGCCGGTCGGAATGACTTTCACAAATAGTAGCAGACTATTTAATACGCTATTACGCAGCATATCGAATGACATCCGAGGGCCTCGAAATGGGTTGACAGGCTGCCCATGGGAAGGATATACAGATATATATATATATATATGTATACAGTCCACCCCCGACATCCAGCCTCATTAGTTAACATATGTTGCCAAAGTCAGGATTCGGGACTCCATCTCCCGATTTTCCCATCCTCCCCCACAAAAACAACAGCTTGTGCTCATTGCCCAAAGTCAATTTTCGGCAAAAAAAAAAAAAAATAGAGAAAGGGCAGGCAGAATCATCCAGAAGAGGGGAGCAATTTGTAGCCCACTTTCCGCCCGACTCTTCTGGGTGGTTTATAAAAACTTCAAACAAATTCTATGCGCGTTATGCTGGCAGCGTGTCAGAAAAATATGTTACTTATCGTTTTGGCTTACTGTCATTGGAATGGGCTCTACTTCTTTGGGGGGGAAAGCTATTCAGAGCGGTTGGATTGGGTCTTTAACAAAGTGGCAAAACGTTTAGCCGGAATTCGAGATGAGAGTGCTTAAGAACTTCATTTCGAGGAGATGGGATAAAGTTTTGACCAAAGGAAGATTGGAAGGTGGATTCTAGCTGTGGAAATAATATAAAAAGATTAAATCAATTAAGATTAAATCACAAGGGATTTAAAATCACTTATAAATGTCTCTAAAAGTATGCAACAAAATATTTTGAGATCGAAAGTCAGACGTTTTCTTATTTTCACTGCTTACTTTTAGGCATCGGCTTAAATTATTTAAAATTAAAATATTTTATTAAAAACTAGCTGCTTAGTTGGACCTTAATTTGTTATAAATTTATTAAATATCACTAGGGTTTTTAAATTACTTATAAAAGTTTTAAAAAAGATTTTCTTATTTTCAATGCATACTTTTAGGCACATTTTTAATTGATTTTGTAACACTATAATTTTATTCAACATTTTTCTGCCTAATTTGTAATTGATTTGGTAAATACATGCCAATATTATCCTTGTATATTCCATTAAAATTTAAATCTTTCCACAAACAAAGCAATTTACGCGAAATCGCTAATTACTATTCACACCAATTGAATTTTAGTTTTTGTGGCCGTTGCCCACAAATATTTGCATAAATTAAATTATTAAATGAGAGGCGCAAAAATAAAACGAATATTTTTGTGTTAGACAATAATTATAGGTTTACCGCGTGTGTGAAGGGGTAGAACACTCGTTACATGGCCAATATTTGTTAACAAGCCGGACTAACACAACTAAACTCGACTCGACTCGACTTGTTTTCGGGGTCTATCGAGTGCAGTTCATAATTCTATAATTTCCAAAGCGACTGGGTTGTTTAGTAAAGAATTTCCGTTAGTTGTCTGATTTTAAATAAGAACAGGTTTTTCTATATAAAGCTAGCTTTGAGCTCATTAAACCAGGCTCTTGGAATAGAAAACAGGGAAATGTCCAGACGACGCCTCTTTCCTTGGCACACTAAATTGCACGCTTTATAATTAATTTCCATCAGAAACAGACGATGACGAGCTGACGACGGTGGGTTTTTGGGTACCAAAGTTCTTCGTACCGCTCCCTCCCCCTTATTCCTTATTATTCGACTGACTTTCGGCCTGGACCCATAATCATTAATCTTATCGCCGCCTGAGCTTATTATTTCAATTGCTTGGGGGGTTGGGTTGAGGAAAATGGGAAAATCTGGGTGGAAAACTCAATGACCGGAAGTAAGCGAAACAGCAAACCGAATAAAGAAGAAAAGCCCGAAAATCGGGCACGTGCCATTGGGAGTTGGAATCTCTGCGGTTAATCGGTTGTTCAACATGTCAGCGGCTTTTTGTGGCCGTTGTTTACTCGCTTACTTACTTATTTATAAATGCCAGAGCTTAAATTTAATTGAGGGCTGCCCCGCCCCAATTTCACGCATCAATTTGCTTTAAATCTCACATCAAGTCACAATCTAATTACCGCCGGGGTGTGGATCTCCCCCATAAATTTGTTGCAAATTGTTTCGCCTGGCTACAAAGTGCGAATGTGCTGCTGTGTCACTGGCATCATGCGGGGAGCAGGAGGATTAGGAGGAGTAGCAGCCTGCACAATAACTCAAAAACAGCTCATGGAGAGGTGGGCCAAGGATCCTGGATCCATGGCCCGGCGAGTCCTGCAATCTGCTTTAAGTGTCTCAGCTAGCCTGTCAAATGCAGGGAGCTCTGAGCCCGCTGCGAAAAGGATACCAGGAAGTGAGATACAGGACTTACAGCATTTTTGCTGGACCAACTTTGCAGCCTGCACCGTGTGGGGAGAATACATAAATATATACTAAATTTGGATTATGGAAGAGGACAACGAATTTTAGGGTCAATTGGGAGTAAGAATTTTAAATTAAATATATATAAGAAATTTTTAAAAATATTAATATAGATTTTTTATTAGGAGTCACAAAAATTAATACTGGTTTAATTAGAGCTTGAAAATGATCGATATTTTGATTATATCGATTTGATAATATCGATGTTGTGAAGGGAAAACACAAATGAAATATCGAGAAATAGCCAACTGTCGATATTATTTCAAGTTATAGGTTTAATAGCAATTATAGAAGAAAATTATTTAAATCCCAAAGAAATTGTTATCAAACATTACTTATTTCACTTATAAAGGTGTCTAAAAGTATGCTACAAAATATTTGTTTAATTCCGAAGTTCAAAGGACTTCTCTTCCATCACAATTATTTCTTTTAAGAATTTAAAAAAAATCAATTTAAACTACTATGGCTTGAAACAATTTGTCATAACATACATTATAGTATCTTAAAAATATAAAAAATGAAAAATCATTTTTTTCTTAACTTAAACTATTTTTAACAAGAAAGGAAGCTAGCTTCGGCCAGCCGAAGCTTATATACCCTTGCAGATAATTCCTATTAATCACTAATTTTCCGATCGTTCCTATGGCAGCTATATGATATAGTAGTTCGATATTGATAAAATTAAAATCGAAGTTCGAAAACATTTAAAAAAAGTCATATCCCAGAGTAGAAGAGAATACGATAAAAACCAACGAAGCAATAATTTATTTCCTATTATATTCCCATTAATTTTCCGATCGTTCCTATGGCAGCTATATGATATAGTCGTCCGATTTTGAAAAAAATTTATTCGAAATTCAGAATTAGATAAAAAATGGTATTTCCAAAAGTAGGAGGTTATAGGTTCAAAAACACCCAAGATATAATTTTTTTTACATTTTGTTCCCCGATGATTCCTATGGGAGCTATATGATATAGTTGTCCGATCCGGCTCGTTCCGACTTATATACTACCTGCAATAGATATAAGACTTTTGGGAAAGTTTTAGCCCGATAGCTTTAAAACTGAGAGACTAGTTTGCGTAGAAACAGACGGACGGACAGACGGACAGACGGACAGACGGACAGACGGACAGACGGACAGACGGACATGGCTAGATCGACTCGTCTAGTCATGCTGATCAAGAATATATATACTTTATAGGGTCGGAAACGTCTCCTTCACTGCGTTGCAAACTTCTGACTGAAATCATAATACCCTCTGCAAGGGTATAAAAATTAAGTTTCTCTTAAATCCGACATAATTTCTCCTAACTTTTCCCCACTGTGCGGCCTCTAATCAATTTGTAGCCGCTTTGGGTAAATGTCTCTAATTTGCATTTATTATGGATATGCCCGTCGTCTGGCGATGGCAGTGCAGTTCAAACTTCTGGCCGGTCCACGGCCACGCCCACACACACGACCCGCCCCCTCAGTTCGGGTGGGTTTGGATTTTGGGTGGATCTCTGAATGGGTTTTAGGCGAGATTCAATTTGCCACAGAAAAGTTTGTTGTCGGCTAGCCGGATAGCCAGAAGTTTGTTTTTTCCCAAAAGCGGAATTTAATACCCACACCATTCATATGCCCCGTTGGCCATGAAAAGTTTCTGAAACTATACTTTACCCCCAGTGTCATCCCCTTTTTCCATTTTCCTGCTCCCGACAGCTTTCCATCTGCTGGACAGTCTCAATTTACCCATTTCAATGCAAAAGCTTAACATTTTTTTCAAAACCCATTTATCCCCTTCATTTGCAGGTGAAAATTTGGTTTCAAAACAGGCGGATGAAGTGGCGCAACTCCAAGGAAAGGGAGCTACTAGCCAGTGGAGGATCCCGCGACCAAACGCTGCCCAATAAAAATAATCCCAATCCCGATTTGAGTGATGCCAAATGCGATCGTCCACTGACGCCACTTTCGCCTTCTTTGCTCTCGCCCAATGGCAGTGCCACGCCCCCGCCTCCTCCAGGAGCAGTGGCCAAGGATGAGCCACCAGCGGCAGCAGTTACCCCCAAGTCACCCAGTCAATCCGCCAGCAGCAGGAGTTCCCCTTCGATGGGCTATAACCTCCAGATGAGTTCACCGCCTCCACTCCTCACCAGCCTCAAAATGGGCGATCAATCGGGCGGAGGAGCCACGCCTACTCCTGGTCAGTCGGGAACCACAGTTTCATCCGCCGCCTCCTCGCCACCCGGAGTAAGTGCCTCTGAGTTTCAGGCCAAGATCAATGCCGAAATGCAGAAGCAACTGGTGGCCGCCGACTTGAAATTCAAGCTGGAGAACAGCATCCAGGAGGCCAAACAGCGGCGGTTCGAGCAACTGCAGCAGCAATTGCATCATTCGCCGCATTTCAGTGCCATGAGGGAGGTGGAACTGGCCGCCGCTGCTGCGGCTGCGCAACTGCATCATCATCATCAGCAGCAACAGCAGCAGCAGCAACAGCAGCAGCAACAGCAACATGCGCAACAGCAGCAACATCCGCAGAGCGCCGAGTTCATGAAGCTCTACTATGATGACTACGATGAATCCAATTCGGATAGTGACGAGGAGATCAGCGTGACGTGATTCGTGACTGCAACTGTGACTGCAACAGTGACTGGGAGTGAAAGGGAAAATGGAAAAGGCACCTTGTACATATATGTTTTAATTGTAAATTTATTGATGCATTCTAATTACTGTATTTAATATGTGTATAATATTTTTTCGAATTTAAATTCCCAAACGAAATAAACTTCTTTGAAAAATCTATGGAGCTTTTTGATTGGAATTTTTTTATGTTTAAATTTAACATTATTACAAATTATTTTACAAAATATTTCCCAAATTACAATTTTGTTGAATTTATACTCCCAAACGAAAATAACTACTTAAAATTACACTATTTATATTTGTAATCTGTTTCACATTTCTTTGAATTTAATTTTCCAAACGAAAAATCTTATTTGAAAAAAGTAAAAAGCTTTTTAATTGAAATATTTATTTTGAATTATAATTTTATTATTACTTTTTGTGAAAAAATAAATTAAAATTTTTTGAAATTTCTACCCCTCAACTAATAAACATTCCTAAATAAATATAAATTCCCAAACGAATTCAACTTCCTAAATTTATTTATAGAAATTTTAAATTGTGGAAAAAAATATTTATTCATTTTCAGGGAAAATATTTTTATATCGAAACTCAATTAAATTTAAATACTAAACGAAAAACCCCTTTTTAACGCTTTGAAAAATCCCTCAAATCAACCCGTAGTTTTAAAAAACCTTTGCTTGACATTTCAGCCTCAAAAGCTGATCAGGAATATATAGGTTTTATTTGATGCCTTAAAACTTAGAACAAACTATAGGTAAATTCATTTCGTAGTAACATTAGTAAGTGTGTGTGTTTACAGAATACTGAGCCAACAACCTCGGCTTTTGGACTTACGAACTAGAAATCACTCTTTCGACTAAACTAGGACAGTTAACAGAATTGCGACTGGTCTTTGTACATGGAGGTTACAGGTTACACAAGGAATAAACCGGTGGGAATCCACGATCCCCGCCAGAATTCGATACTATTTGGAATCGGGTTCTATTCGTCGTCGATGCGAATGGCGTGGTTCACATGGCCCTCGGCACTTGTAGTCTCTCGTGGATCGCTGGGAATCACCGTCGTGGTGGTGTACTGCACCTGGGAGTCGCTCTTGAAGATCTCCTCGGAAACGGCGGGATTATCGATGCCCTTGCCGGTGATCTTCAGCACATTTCGTCGCTGGACAAAGTCGATGATCAGCGAAATTAGCCAGCCCAGGAAAACCGTGAGCAGACAGCCGATCATGCTGTACCACATGTAGCTTAGCCGGAAAATGGGCCAAGATCTGCAAAAAAATAATATAGGAAATTATAAAAGGGCATTTATTTATTTTTTACTTTAATATGAAAAAATGGTTAAATTTTTCTAGCTTAAAATAATTTTGTAAAATTGTTGTTGACCAAAATAAAATATTTTCTATATCTATTTGTTCTCTTTGATAAATTTTTCAGTTAACAAATTAAAATAAAATATTTTTCTAATACATTTCTTTAATATTTATCTACTTAAAATTAAAACTTACGTGAACCCTCCCTCCTCAGCGATTTGCACAGGTTCTGTCAGCAGATTTCCAATAATATTCGTCAAATTCACATGGCAATCGCAGTTTTCGATGGAAGTGGGCAACGCGGGCTGTTCCACACTGACTATCTGGGCCACCACACCCACGAAAATGACCAGGGCCAGGGATAAAAGTCCTCCGTAGAAAGCTCCTTTGGTGTTAGCCTGTTTGCAGGCGATTCCCAGGACGAAGAGGCCCAAGGTGACACCGCCAATCAGTCCATTCAGGGTCAAGGTGGCCTGCAGGACGCCGCCCAAATGCTCGACGATGAAAACCAAGCCAAAGGAGGCGATGCCGAAGCCCAAGGACATCCACTTGGCATAGGTGGCTCCCTTTTCAGGGGAAATCTTGATGTTCATACCATTGACCAACAGATCCTCGCAGGTCACAGCAGATAGGGAGTTCAAGGCAGAGGCTACAGTTCTGTTTCGGTAATAAAGAAAAATAATTAAATATATTTTTCATAATTTTCCTGACCCTGAAAAACTCACCCCAAACTGGCTGCAAAAATGCCAGCCACAAATATTCCCGCCACAGAGTAAATATGCTCATAGGTATTGATCACATAGTAGGGCAACAATTGATCCGTGGCCGAAATCCTTCCGGCAGTCAAGGGATCACAATCCGCATAGTGTGTAAATACCATCAGACCAGTGTAAAAGTTCAAAAGAAACACAGCAATCAAGCCTATGATGGCAAAACCCAGGGCAATCTTGGCTAGTCTCAAGGACTTCAAGGACATGCACTTCTGAACGGAGGCCTGATTGGTGCAAAACAGCGAGGTCCAGTAGAAAAAGCCTCCAATGACCACTGACCAAACCGTATGACGAGTAGTGGGACTGGGATCCAAGCTAAAGGATCAAAGGATCAAGGATTAATAAGGATCTTGGATTATTTGGTTTCTAACTCACTTGAAGAACTCCAGACGATTGTGTTCGGCAGCCGTTTGAAAGACCTGAATGGGATTGCCACTGTAGAAGCTGCCCAAACCCACTATCAAAACCAAGGATACAGCCAGGACAGCAGCCTAAAAAATATAGTAAATTAAAAATAAATCCTTTAAGGTTTTAAACTAGTAGGAAACCCACCTGAAAGGAATCCGCAATGACCACAGCCTTCATTCCCCCCTGAGAAGAGTAAAAAACGCAGACCACATAGATCAAAACCACGGCTATTTTGGTATCCAAACCAGTGGCCTTCGAAAGAGCAATTGCCGGGGCCAAAACAGCCACAGCTGTATAAAAGCACATCTGAAAAATAAATAAAAAATGTATTAAATAAATATTAGATTAATTCATAGAACAAAAGATGCTACACAGAAAAAATTCGATATGAAATAGGGTCATTTCTACCTTATTTTATAAAATAATGTCAAATATATGATTTAAACATATCAACTTGATATTTTATCATTTCATTAAAGTTATAGAAATACTGTTTTAAAATACCAAATGTAGTATTTTTTAACAGATATTATAAAATGATAATAATAATTCAAATTCATAACGAATAACTTGATCTTTAAAAAATATAAAATTAACCCGCACATATCAATTTGATCTTTTGACATTTTTTGGTTCTGTGTAAAGCTCACCTGAATAACATAGAGCACTGCACCCAGTATCCTGATCTCCTTGCCAAAACGTATCCCCAGATATTCATAGCAGCTGGTCAGTTCCATTTTAAAGTAAATGGGATAGAAGATCTTCACGGCCACCGGGATAACCAGAACCATGGGGATAACTATGAGCACAAACTGAGTGCCTTGGAAGTACATCTCAGAGGGATTGCCCAGCAACTCAATGGCCGTAATAAAACTGGTAGTCAAACTGAGGGTCACCGGGAAAATGCTCATCTCAGAGCCCAGCAGGAACTCATTGGAGGAGCTGCCGCCCTTCTGGAAAAACCCATAAAAGATTCCAATGCCCAGCGAGATGATCAGCATGCCCAGCAGGATCACATAATCATAACCCGAGAAGGTGGCCTTGTGACTGGGGGCGCTGCATTCCTCCAGACTCGGAGATCCCGGGATCTGTTGGTTCTTAAAGGCTCTCAGTAGAAGGGTAGCCGCATTATCGAACTCCACATGCTCCTGGGAACTGGAACTGGGTGATTCACCTCGCACAATCAAGTACTTCTGACTGGGATCCAAGGGACCAGATCCTGATGGGGATTTTTCCGAAAGTGCCAGTCCGGTTATAGAATGTGCCAGAGCGCAAAGGGTCAGCAACTTTAGAATGGTGTCCTGAGTGGCGAACATCCTGAGTCCTGGATAAGTCCTCCCTATCAAGGATGAGGTATGGTACTACGATTTCCGGGAGAAGTTACCTTCTCCAGTCGACTTTCGCCGCGGCGACTTGAGTGCAAACTGAAACGAGAAAAGATCGGAAACGATTTAGACTTAGATCATTGCAAGATCAAGGTTCGCAAAAAAGAGAAATTGCAACGAGGCGGCAAAGACAAAGAAATTCAGACGCCGTGGGTGTCACTTTGGGTGCTATTAATTAATTAAGATCTCGATCTGTAAATGTATCGGAATCTCGAGGGGGTGGAGAGGCCATTGGACCAGCGCCCCCAGCTCAAGTACAAATATATTATTTCCTTATACAAACAATTCCATTTGAGCGTAATTGCT